>CM060935.1:930869494-932119494 GCA_030765085.1 Allium cepa | reverse complement strand
ACACTCGAGGTAATACCAGGGTAGATATACCAATTGCGGATCCGCACTGGTGGTAACGCATAATAGCTACTCCCGCCAATCTCGTAAAACACTCCTAAATCAAAATCAAGGGGTGGCCACCAAACCAATCACAAAGCAATATAATAGTATCGAAAAAATGTGTCCGATCGGAGGAATGACCTGACTTGGCCCGGCATGGCTCCTATTTTAGTCACATCTATGCTAACCCATAGGAGTCAGGGTCACGTCATACCTCATACAGAAATCGTTCACCAAACCATCCTACTTCAGTTCTGGAATCTCCACTACGTATATAGTTGTTAAAATAGTTTTCGGTATTGGCAGAGAGTATGACAATATCCAATTCCGGTCTCTTTAACAACCAAACGCTTATTACACGCCGGATGGTTCTTTTATATTTAAAAAAGTCAATTCACAATTGATATCAAAATATCATATTCAATTCAAACCATATCACTTTCAAAATTATATTCACTTTCAAAAATCATATTTTCAAAATAGTTTAAAACCCTCATTACAAAACTTCATATTCAAATCAACTATGTAGTTTAAGTCCCAACTTAGGTTATAATGTCATTTAACTATATTCACTTTAAAATCGAGGATTTGAATATAAACATATCTACTTTACTTAGTTGGAAATTTAGAAAAAAAATAGTTTAGATAGTTATGAATAGCTTAACACAGTAAAATAAATTTTTAAATAGTTATAAATGGTTTAAATAAATTTTTAAATATTCATAATAATCTAAAATAGTTTAACGTAGATTTAAAAATATTTTAACATTGATTTGAGAAAGTTAAATAGATTTAGATTAGATTAAATTTAATTAAAATAGATTAAATAGCTTTAAAATAGACTAAGTGGATTTAAAATAAATTAAAATAGTTTAAATTAAATTGGTTTAAAATAAATTAAAATAATTTGTATAGTTAATATATGTTCAAATAGTTTAAAATTTTAAAAATCTTAATAATTAGAAATTTTAAAATAATATATTTTTAAACATTTTATATTAAAATATGAACTTGGAATTAATATCAATTTAAACTATTTATTTTATTTCAACACATCCGAATATTTCAATTTCCAAATCAACAAACCCAATTTCACATCTTTCAATTAAAATTTAAATAAACTATTAAATTCTATATCGATTCCAATCCATGTTAGAAATATAATTTAAATTATTCCAAATCCAATACATTTCAAAGTTACATTTCAAACGATTTAGATAACTCAACTCTGATAAATTTCACTTATATTTCAAATTCATCTTTAAAATTTCAATTTAATCTTTTTAACAATTCCTTTAAAACAATTCCAATTTTAACATAAAACTCGAATTTCAATAATAGTTTAATTTATTTGAATCAAATTTTATTTCAAAATATCATTTAACTAACTTCAAGAATTAAGGATTTTAAAATCATTTAATTTAACCAATCCAGTGTCCGTATATAATTCTCTGCCCTAGGGTCAAGTGATAGGGAAATTTATCTTTTCAATCCGCAATTTAAATTTTTACAGTTAAATATCATTTTAAATCGCAATCCCAAATTAATATAAAATCCATAAAACCACTCGAGTCTATCATTTCAACCCATAATGATTTTTCCTTAATCTACAGATCGCTCGGGATATATCATTTCAAACCATAATGATTTTTCTGATAATAATTAAAGGAACTTGCAAAGTGATAACAATATATAAATTGAACATAACATCCAATCATCCAATATCGACAACCAAACATCCATCATTATCCTCATTCAATTCAACCAATAAACATCAGCAATCAACTTATTATCAATAACAAGTATTTAACTGGCAATTTAAATTCAATAATAAATTAAATAACGACTTAATTCAAATAAATTCAAATTAACTGGAATAGCAAATCTAATATACCAAACGGCCATAATAAATTTCTAACCACATCTAAATTTAATTTAACTATCATAAGAAAGTTTAGAATTATGAGTGGGTCAAAACACTCACCTTTGAATTTAAATCGAATAAAAATCAAATTTAGGGCCTAAATTCGAACAGTCTTGAAATTCGTCCAAACCTACATCAAAATATTCGGAATTTCGATACGATCACAGTAAAACAAACCACGCATGAAACGGACCTCGTATGTGAAAGTTATACGAGTTAGAAGTTATATAATTTCAATTTTAAAACGAATAAAATAATAATAAAAACATTACACATCACCTCGAATAACTCAGCATCTACGGTCGCCCTCACGCAATTTTTCTCGTGAGCCCTAGCCTCACTACTGACTTCACTCAAATGTCGCCGCTACCCTGAACCACGCCGCCGCGATCAAACTATGCCATTTCGCCTGCTACCTTTGGCCGACCTCACCGGTCCCAAGCAAGAAGCTCCGCTGTCCCCCTAAAGGCAATGCCGACGTGAGAATATTGCCCAATTTCGACGATTCCCCTCCACTTCGAGATGAACAAACCGTATGGATCGACTCCATACGTCGTGCTCTACGTCCCAGCAGCCTCTGATCATCACCGAATCGAAGATCCACTGCTAAATGATAATCCTAACAATAGATGACAGAAATTAAATCTCCCAATCTGGCCACATAGAAACCTAAATCGAGAAACAGATAGCAAATGTGCCTTGCGCTTGTCGAGAGCTTCAAATTGATATATAATTTGCTAGGGTTTGAGGAGTTTGGTTTTGGAATGAATTTGCAATTTGTGAATTAGGGTTTGACTGCCATTGAGAAGAAGAAGCCATAGAGAATTGAACATACAGATAATAAGAAATGAGAATTGCTAGGGTTTATAATAGGTTATATATAGGTCGATCAGAAATAAAAATGAATGGATCAGATCGATTTGAAAGTTGAATGATAAACGACCTGAAATTCCCGTTCTGCCTCGAGAACGAAAATGGGTCATCCCATATATCAAAATAGATGTTTTCAATATTTTTAAATTCAATGGAATAGGTTTCAAATTCTAATTCCATCGTATGAAGAATTTATGTTAAAACTAGCTTATTTCAAATTGATTTCAATTTAAATTGATTCTCAGCGTTTCGAGTCTGTACGATCAAATGACAAGTCCGATCGCTATGAAACTTGAAACCCTATAATATTTCAGCGTTACGGATCCGATGAAACATGTTTTGTCGAAATCCAAGTAAGTGGCCAAAATGGCTATTTTCAAGTTAACTAAATAATTAGCATTAAATTAATTAAATCACCTTTTCAATTCAAATTTAATAACTGACCGTTTTTATCATTTTTGATTTCATAGACATTGATAATAAATTAAAACAAGTTTACACATAATTCCGTGTTACATATTTCACAAATTACGGTGTTCAGTCACAACTATAATTAAATCCAATTAACATAACTTATTTCAATATATTTACTAAATTTGGTTTCGATCTTTCAATTCAATCAATTATTTCTCTACATACATAGTTAACATTGTTATATATTTTATTACATTAATATTTACCATTTCATCTTACTTTTCATTAATATAATCTTTAATTACATTAAATTGTAATAAGTTAACTTATTATAATTTAAATTCCAACAATTTAGTCAAACTTGATTCCAATTCTTTTTTTTTTCAATCAATTGCCATATTATGCATAAAATTTTCATTGGTTAAATCTTATTGAATTAATATTCTATAATTATCAATTTAACCTATGCTACCTGCACTAATTAAGTGAATTAATTGCAATTGATTTCCAATTAAATTTAATAGACCAAATAAATAGATAACATACAATTATTGTTACCATTAACTTTTAATCACACTTATAAGTTTATTATTTACAAACAAATATTACCGTTGCTACATAACATAGATTTTATTCAGTTACCATTAACTATACTATTTCACAAACTAGTTCAATATTTACATTTGTTTTCTTATATTCAATTTATAACCAAGCATAACATTTAAATCACTTCAATTAATTTGAATTTCATTTAAATTGTTAATGATTACTTTAATTAACATTATTACTTTTCATTTTAGTTATTATTTCATTAGCATATCCCAATTTTTTATTTTTTCCAATATTAAATCACAAAAATCTTATTAAATTGACTATTTTAATTATCGAAAATTACGGGTCGTTACACTACAAATCCAAGCTTAATCACAAATTTATAACTATATGCAGTCAAAACAACATGGTATTTCAACACAAAAAACAATCTATTTTTACAACATATAATTCATCAAATAACCAAAAATGATATTTTTTACTCACTTTAACATTATTAAATCAAGGCGAATTATTGCTAAAACCTGAAAACAACTGAGGATCTCGCATAATTTAAAACTTTGGATGCTTGAACACCATAAATGGGCTCGGCTAGAGGCTAGTTGGGCTCACCAATGTGGATTTTGGGCCGGCTATTGTTAGCACCAAAATTGGTCACTAACACCCTTAGAAAGATTGTGTAGAGAGATTAATGAAGAAAGTAAATGAAAATGGAGAACAATATATAAATTTAAATGCAGACGACAGAAACACCAAATTTATAGTGGTTCGGCGTAACTGCCTACATCCACTTTGAAGTTAATCTTTATTGCTGTCTCCATTACTTGAGTACAGATACAATCCGTGAATCAATCACTTGAATGCAAATTTGAATGAAAAAGAAGAAAGTATCAAAATTCGCAGAGTCTCACCAGTGTTCTTGAAAAAAGGATCCTTTTCACTGTGCCCCTACCTCTCTATTTATAGATGAAGGTGGGTCGGACTTCCCAGGTGGGTCTGGTAGCTGAATATCTCGGCCCAAATAGCGCAATCTCTGTGTGTCGAACCATAGATGCCGAGCGTTCTTTAAATGCCAAACAGGGTGTAAATGCCGACCAATCTCCTTAGGCCGAACGAGATGAGGCCGAACGCTTTGAAAGCCGTGGGAAGCACTTGTGCTGAACGATACTGGAAGTCGAACCAGTGTCTTGGCCGAACGATGGATAGGCCAAACGAGGCTAGAATGCTGAATAGTCCAGGAATGCCGAGTGAAGCATAGATGACGAGCGCTCTTTGCATGCCGAACGTAGTGGTGCTGAACATTCTGAATGCCGGATACCCTGAATGCCAAGCGTTATCAATGCCGAACGCTCTCCAGATGCCGAGTGCTCTGCCATGCCGAACAAACTTTTCTGCTCAACACTCCCCAATGCCGAATGCTTCTAGGTTCCGAGCGTCCCCTTATGTCGAGCATTCCTAGATGCCGAGTACTTGTAGGATGCCGAGCGCGATGATATGCCGAACAATCCAGAGGGGCCGAGTACCGAATTGCCTGGTCAAATCTCCAGGAAACACTTGCCCCCCAAAGCGTATCGCGTGACTGAACGTGATGCGCTTTGTATTACGTATCCTTTGTGCTTTGCTTCGAACCCTGGCCCATCACACTTGGGGGTTGTTTTTCTTGTGAATACCAATTGTAGGGGTGTGTGCCGAACGTAGTGTGAAGGCCGAGCGATACAACCGAAGCCGAACGATCCACGTATGCCGAACAAACTTATGCCGAACGATAGTTTTGACCGGTTCTACCGGTCATCGTCGTTTCGCCTTCTTCTTCTTCCCTATAAAGGCCAGCATCTTCCCCCTTTTTCTCTTTTCACTTTTTACCTCCGCTACCTTATACCTGCAAACTTTGCCTGTTAATCAGATACTAAAGACTTAATCAATCCTTCCTAAGTCTCGATCTACCAACTAGGTATTGTCTCCTCTATCTAAATCCTTTCCATGATTAAACAGTTTCAATAGGAGGCTTAAGTTTGTAGATTAGGACCATAGCCGAAAGGGTTACGTGGATGGAGGAATCACAATTCGATTAGGATATCTTTAGGGCTGAATGATGTGAGGTAAGGAGAAATGACCGGGCATGTCACACGTAGGAGTTGTTGGATGATGTGTTGTGATTCGGCCCGGTCTCTTCGTGCCAAACGAGACCGGAAGAAAAGAAATAATAGACGAGGAGTAAGAGGTGGTCAAGATGCCAGACGGCATGACCTGGAATGAATCGTCGAGCGATCTGCTCTTGTTGTTCGGCGTGGATGGAGGAGGAGAGGAAAAAATGGAACTGTAGTCAAGGGCGGAGTGCCGAGTGTTAAGGCTCGACATAACCCTGGTTCGGCGTGACTCCCTATTTGCCAAACAGTGGATTGGAAGGTTAGGAAGGAAGCATGAATTATTGGGGATTCCGAACATTACTTTGGCCGAGCAGGACTAAGGCCGGGCGTTATTTAGGTCGAATGACAGTTTTGCCGAACGATAGCTCGGCCTTACGATAGCTGGCCCAGTCGACAGTTAAGCCGAACAACCTTTAGGCCAAATGACCATGAATGCCGACCCATATTTCAGCCGAACAAACATAAATGCCGAACCACATTTTATAGGCCGAATAGTCATGGATGCCGAACCATATCAAGGTCGAACCGAACTTAGGCCGAATGACCAATTGCCTTGCTTAATTACATAACAAAAAAAGGATAGAAACTTCAGCAAACTAGTGTATCGAACTGACTTGGACTGATAACCCCCTAGTTTCAACAGACATAAACCTAAACTTAAATTGACATAATCGGATAACTTCTTCTAACGTTTTCTGAATCCGAAACTGTAAACACCATAAGGCAGGCTTTTGGAGACGGTCAGCGATGACGGTCTTCGAAGGCGATGATTCGGAGCTCAATTTCATATTATTAACTCTGTGACTTTCAATTTTTCAGCGCTTACACACGATTGATCGCACTAGTTCACACACCACCTGGGGGTAATATTTGTGTTGTTTATTCTAACGTCGAACATTTTTCAGGTATAGTTCACACAGGTGCTTAGCCGAATTCACTATTTATTGAAGATGTCTAAAAAATCCAGCTCTACCATGATTTCTGACAAACCGAGGCCATCCTCCCGACAGGAGGTCGCAGATGTCTCAAATCCATCAACCTCCTCTACACGTAATTAGCCCCCGATGCCCTGGAGGCATCGATTCTCTTGGACAACCCTGTCGATTCACAGGCTTCAATAATCAATGATGTAGCGCTCCAGTGAATATGTTCCATTCATGGAATACCTTTTGACGACGTGCTGGTTCCATCGGGGCACGATCAGCCATACCTCCCCCCAGTCGGATACACTGCGTGTAATAAATTCATGTGCTAGGTTGGCAGCGTGCCACCGTTCAATCTATTTCTTCGGGACGTGCTGTAATACATCGACATCGCCACGTTGCAGCTGCACCCAAACGGTCACGCCTTCCTCTATGGCACTTACATACTCTTCATGACCGTCTTCTCTCGGCCTCTAACTCCTAGTGACATCAGATACATATATATGATCAAGAAGCGAGGAGATAGCCCCTCTTACATGTTCCTTGAGCCATATCGTAAATGTCAAATCTTGACCGGGGCATGGAGCAAATTTTCCCTGTACAAACAAGAATGGTTCTATGTGCGTTGCCCCCTGGTTTTGCAAGGAGATGGGTTGAAAGAAGTAAGTTCCTTCTCTGGATCGCTATTCGTGCTTGGTCAAATCCATGCCTTTTCTAACTCTTTTTTTTTTATCTTTTCAGGTGTCAACCCATACCCTGACGGTCGCGGGTATTCTGAAGCCGTTGAGGCCATTAGAGAGTTTCCTACCGAGGAACGGGACATCCGAACTCTCATTTCAAATGAGTCACTCGCAAGGTTCGGGCTGCTGGTGGAAGGCCGCCGGATAAGCCTTCCCGAAGGCATTACCGTACCCAGGCCGGTCTTTGGCAAAGGGAAATAATTAGTTGAGTCGTCAGCACGCCACACCCCTGATGTACAAGAAGAGGGGGAAATCAAGGAGGGTGAAACACTCAAAGCACAAGATGAGAATTTGGGTCCCGCTCAAGATCTTATAGTCGAAGTACACGATATCGAAACGTCATCTTCTCCTTCGCAGAGGAAAAAGGGATTGACGTACAAGATTAGAAAGGAGAAGGTTGGCGGAACTTCGAAAGTTACGCTTATTCCGACGGAGAAAGAGGCTTCTTCGCAGCACATAGAAAGTTCTTTAAAGTGCCTATCGAATCTCTCCATTCCGGATGATCTGCTCGATTACGGCTTTGACGATCCGAAAGCATTTCAACTTCACTCGCCCATCCGAGGCGATGCGGGCGCTCTAGCCCAGAGTCAGGGAGAGAAAACTCTCGTTGGTAAAGCAACTGGTCCGTCGGGGGGGAAACACTAGGACACACACGAACAATCGCACTTCAGTTTTCGCTTAGATTTTGTCGTCACACTACTCTTTGCTAATTTGTTGTTATTCGAATTCTGTGCAGGTGGTATGGGGCGTTCACATGGATTCGATCGCCTTCGTGGTTCGTCTGTTCTTCATCACTTTAGACGGGACTCGGGTTATGGGAGACGTCGAGATAGGGATGGTGACGGTGATAAAGACTATCATTCCCGGGACTTGTCATCTCAAAGGAAGACTTACTATCAGCCAAAATGCCACCAGGGTACCTCTTCTCATGTGGAGCAAAGTAAAGACAAGCGCGACCACAAGATGTCGCAACCTGATGCTCCCCGGGACCAACACTCTAATTCCTTCTCCACTCGACAGTCCCAAGATTCTCATAGGAGACCCGAACTTTCAAAGCTGTCTCCTCCCGCTCCTGCAACGGACCCATCAGTACCAGAGAGTCTGGACGAGCTTAAAGATAAATTTCCAAAAATCTGCTTCGACGGCCTGAAATTCCTCCCGGCGATTCATCCTATCCCGGACACGTACCTGTACAAACGACGTCTATGTTCAACACGACGCGTTTGTTCACTTGGCTGAAAAACTTTCCGAAGTCTCCGTGGAGCGCCAACATGAAATCGATTGCCTAAAGCTTGAGGCTATCCACGACAAAGACATCATTAAGGCTCAGGACGAGGAAATCGCAACTTACAAGTCCGAATTTGAGGTCTCCCATCAGAGCGCCAAGGACACTGCTGAGGCTGTCACTCGCCTGGAATTGACTCATAAGAAAGAACTTGATGAGGCGGTTCAACGATGTGGGGCTTTGGCTCTAGAGAAGGACTCCATTCAAAAGTAGAGGGACGCACTCAGCCTCTGAGTCAAGGAACTTGAGGAGCAGCTTCGCAGGGAGAAGGAAGAGAAAGCGGCCGCCCAAGAAGTGTCACAACGATATTGTGATGAGATCGTTGCCACTCGACTTTTAAGATAAAAACTTGAGGCCGAGCTTTCCAGAGTTGAGGCGATAAAGAGTGAAGCCCAAGAAGAGGGCAAGAGGATAGCGTCCATGGATTTCGACTCGCGTCTCGAGGCGGCTAGAGAAGAAAGCATGGAAGAGGTCAAAAACGTGTTTAACCTGCTAATTGCTGAATTCAAGGCCCGCGTTCTCATGCATCGAGACTTGACTTTTTTGGACGAGGGCTATCTTGAATCTTTAACCGAGGCATGGGAGGCTTTGATAGAAATCAGGAAGGCCGAGCACGACACCGAAGAGATTGATGAGGGGGCATTGATAAAAGAATATCTAAAGGGAAACGAGCCTTCGGACTTGTCTGTAGCTAAAACTATATATGGCAAAGGTTCCCCCTTAAAGAAAGGGAAAGAAGTTATTACTGGTCCATCCGGGGCCGTGCCTCCAGCTCATGCGCCTACTCGATCGGCTGATCGGTCGTTACTCAATCCATTTGAGCGGCATATTGGTTACAACCCGGAGGACCCCGGCCTTGGCGTCCATATTTTGTCTCCCATTACGGAGGGTGAGACCCCCTTGACGGCTGAGAGCCTGCCGGAACCTGGTAGATAACTCTTCACTTTATGATTTCAAACGTCGTCATTCTTTAGGAAGGACTATTATATTCTAATGCTTGTTTTTCATGCTTTCATGCAGGTCATTCTGATCCCGGGCCCACTCCGAGGAGCGATGTTGCCAAGGAGGTGGAGGAAAAGATAGGTGAGGCAAGTCAGGTAGGAGAAGCTTTCAAGCCAGATGCTCAAGTGATTGGGGCGCTGGATGAAGACCAATTTGAGACTTCTTCTCCCATCGAGGGGAGTTACGAAGTAGAGATCACAGATGCCTTCGAACACACATCTGAGCTGAGTATGAAGGAGCGGTCGGAGAAGGAGAAGAGAGAAAAAACCAAGATTAAGGTCGAACCTCAAACCGTGGACCCCGACGATCCTTTGAATAAGCCGCTGAAGGTCATTCTCCCTGGCAGGTCTAAACCCATGGGCGTCCCTCATACTTCTTCGGCTGTCACTCCTCCATCAAAGAAGGGTACCAAGGGTAAACGCGGAGGAGAGGGGTCGTCTGAGAAAACAACGGAGGTGAAGAAGGCGAAGAAGCATAAGAAGTAATCATTACTCTCGTTCAACGAGAGTCAGTTTAGATTAGGCAAGTACTTTTGTTTTCTTAGTTTGTGTAAGCAAACTTTTGATTCCGTGCTTCAAAGGAGTTGTAATGGAAGCTTATCTTTGATGAATAAAACTTAGTTTATCTGCCTTTCCATGGCTCTTATCGTTCAATTTTCTTCATGATTGTGATTCAAATCCAAGCTATTGTGAATATAATAGACCTCTCGGTTCATCTTCATATAGCTCGGAAATTCTTTGAGAGCTATCTATTTTTTCTTCCGCGCTCCAAGCACTTAGAATATTTCCTAATATGCACTTCGAAGGCTCGATGACTCCAAGTCATTTATATCCAGTCCGTACTTAGCGGACCTGGTCATTTAAATCGTTTATACTTGAGTCCGCGCTCCGGGGACTTAGAGTGCTCTAGTCCGCACTCCAGGGACTTGGAGATTTTAAGTCGTTTATACTCGAGTCCGCGCTACGGGGACTTAGAGTACTCCAGTCTGCACTCCCAGGACTTGGAGATTTTAAGTCATTTATACTCGAGTCCATGCTCCAGGGACTTAGAGTACTTTAGTCCGCGCTCCGGAGACATGGAGATTTTAAGTTGTTTATACTCGAGTCCGCGCTCCAGGGACGTAGAGTACTCCAGTCCGCCCTGCGGGGACTTGGAGATTTTAAGTCGTTTATACTCGAATCCGTGCTCCGGGGACTTATAGTACTCCAGTCCGTGCTCCGGGGACTTGGAGATTTTAAGTCGTTTATACGCGAGTCCGCGCTCCGGGGACTTAGAGTACTCCAGTCCGCACTCCGGGGACTTAGAGTACTCCAGTCCACACTCCGGGGACTTGGAGATTTTAAGTCATTTATACTCGAGTCCACGCGACTTGGAGATTTTAAGTCGTTTATACTCGAATCCGTGCTCCGAGGACTTAGAATACTCCAGTCCGCACTTCGGGGGCTTGGAGATTTTAAGTCGTTTATACTCGAGTCCGCGCTCCGAGGACTTAGAGTACTCCAGTCGGCACTCCAAGGACTTGGAGATTTTAAGTCGTTTATACTCGAGTCTGTGCTCCGGGGACTTAGAGTACTCCAGTCCGCACTTCGGGGACTTAGAGATTTTAGAATCGTTTGCGTGTGTTCGTACGTCGGCCATAATAATATGGTTTCGCTTGCCTGTCGCAGGATCATCATTTGTAGAGATATTAGCAATTCATGGAAAAGATGGCTTCAAGCCTTTATTAATTAGAGGAAGCTAACTTGTCTTGTTACATGCCAAGAATTAGAAATAAAAGCATACTGGAAATAAATGCAGCTAATACATGAAAGAAATAGACTAAGTATAATAATGCCGCAAGTGCTCGCTGTTCCATGCTCGTGGGAGCGTCGCACTATCGACGGTCGATAGCTTGAAAGTTCCTTCGCCAAGCTTCCGTTCGATGACGTATGGACCCTCCTATGCGGGATTCATATGAGATGGGACCGAAAAATTCGTTTCAAAACGAGGTCTCCCACACCAAAAATTCTCGGTCGGACCGTTTCGTTATAATATTTAGCGTCTATGTCTGTATGCGGCCGCTCTCAAATTGGCTTCTTCACGTTTTTCGTCAATGAAGTCCAACGATTTGAATAAAAGATTCTGGTTCGACTCGTGGTTGTAATGAGTTACCCGATGTGATGGAACTTCAAGTTCCACGGGTATGACAGCTTCCGTGCCATATGCCAATGCGAAGGGAGTGTGGCCAGTCGCGGTCTTGTGGGTTGTCCTATAGGCCCAAAGCCTCTTTGGAAGTTCATCCACCCACTTGCCTCTAGCCTTTTCCAGACGCTTTTTCAATATGGACTTGATTATCTTGTTTAGGGCTTCCACTTGTCCGTTGGCTTTCGGGTGAGAAACCGCTGCAAACTTCTTTCAATGACGTATTTCTGACAAAAATCTTTGAACTCCTTGCTCTCGAACTGAGTTCCATTGTCTGTGATGATGGTCCGTGGAAGGCCAAAACGGCATATGATATTTCGTACGACGAAATTAATAACCTTCCTGGTGGTTATTGTGGCCAGAGGCTCTGCTTCTGCCTATTTGGTAAAGTAGTCGACCGCAACTATTGCATATTTCGCTCCACCTTTGGCTAAGGGTAAAGAGCCAATTAGGTCAATCCCCCACATTGCAAATAGCCAGGGACTAACCATCTACGTGAGTTCCGTCGGCGGAGCTCTTGGGATTTTTGCATATATCTGGCATTCGTCACATCTTCCCACATAGTCTGCGGCATCTCGATTCACAGTTGGCCAGTAGTATCCATAACGGAGGACTTTCTTCGCTAATGTCTTTCCCCCACTATGGTCACCACACTCTCCCTCGTGGACTTCCTTCAGAACTCGTTTTATCTTATCATGGGAATGCATCGGAGCAATGGGGTTGAGAATCCCCTTCGGTACATTATTACGTCCTGCATTACATAGCGAGAAGCCTTACAAAGGACTTGTTGTCTTGCGCTCCTTTCTTCGGGTAAGATCTCGAATAGCAGGTACTACTTGATTGGGGTCATCCACGATTCCATCTCAAGTTCTATTTCTAATACGAAATCTATCTCCATCTGTACTCGGAGCATGGAGGGTCTCAACAGGAAATAATCCCATCTGTTGCGCATCACCAGTGCTTGCGAATTTTGCCAATGAATCGGCTGCTCTGTTTTACTCACGCGGGATATGTGAAATATCATAGTACTCGAGATTCGCTAGCAGCTCCTGGACTCGAACCAAATATGGGGCAAGTCCCTGCCCCCTCGCTTGGTAGTCTCCTCGCACTTGGTATACCACCAGCTGAGAGTCGCTAAAGATCTCAACCGATTTTACTCCCAGCTCTTTAATAAGTCTTAAGCCGGTGATCAACGCCTCATATTCGGCTTCATTATTCGTCGCTGTGAATTCGAGCTTTAAAGCGTAGCAAGCCGATCGGTTTTCAGGAGTTACAAGAACTATGCCAACCCCGAACAACGGTCGTTAGATGCCCCATCGGCGTACATCTTCCATCGAATGGGAGGTATGACATTGTGATGGTTTGATTCGTCTGTCATAGTGAATTCAGCAATGAAGTCAGCTAGTGCCTGTCCTTGTATGGCCCTTCACGACAGGTAGGTAATGTCGAACTGTCTTAGCTCAATATTCCATTTTAACATCTTTCCGGAAGTTTTCAGTCGTTGGAATGTCTGTCGCAAGGGTTGATCGGTATAGACACTGATTGAGTGTGCCTGAAAATACGGGCGAAGCTTGCGTGAGGCAATCACCAAGCAATAAGCTAGTTTTTCAATCTTTGGATAATTTCTTTCTTCCCTCGTTAAGCGTTTACTAACATAGTAAACTGGCATCTGAACCCGTTCTTCCTCGCGAACCAGGGCTATGCTGATAGCATGCTAGGATACAGCCAAGTATACGTACAACATTTCGTGGTCTATTGGTTTTGATAATATCGGGGGACTTTCCAAGTGCCTTACAAGAGCTCGAAATGCTTCCTCATAGTCGGATGTCCACTCTAAATTCCTCTTTCCATTCTTTATGACATCGAAGAAAGGAATACACTTGTATGTGGCCCTGGATATGAATAGGCTCAGCGCGGCCACCTTTTCATTCAAGCTTTGCAACTGTTTTATGGTTCTGGGCACTTGTATATCTCGGATAGCCTGGATCTTCTCCGGGTTAGCCTCGATTCCCCGTGCATTCACAATGAAACCCAGAAACTTTCCTAATGCTACGCCGAACATACACTTCAAAGGATTGATCTTCCTTCCATAATGCCTGAGTATGTCAAACATTTCCGCTAAGTCTCGGATGTGGTCGTTTGACTGCCGTGACTTCACGAGCATGTTATCCACATAAACTTCCATCGTTTTACCAATCTGGTCTTTGAAAATCCGATTTACCAGACACTGATAAGTTGCTCCCACGTTTTTCAATCCGAAGGGCATCACTACATAGCAATACAACCCAAGGCTTGTGACAAAACTTGTGTGTTCTTGGTCTGGGAGGTGCATCGGGATTTGGTTATATCCAGAGTACGCATCCATAAATGATAGTGATTCGTGTCCGGCGGTAGAGTCGACGAGCTGATCGATTCTAGGTAAAGGGAAACTATCCTTCGGGCATGTCTTATTCGGATCAGAATAATCAACACAAGTCCTCCACTTTCTATTTGCTTTTTTCACCAACACTGGGTTAGATACCCATTCGGGATAGAGGGCATCGCGGACAAACCCGTTGGCCTTGAGTTTGTCCACCTCCTCTTTGAGAGTTGCGGACCTCCCTGGGTCCATGCCTCTCCTTTTCTGTTTTACAGGAATGTACTTGGGATCTATGTTCAACATATGACTCGCAACTGTTGGAGAAATCCCGCACATATCAGAGTGAGTCCAAGCGAAAACATCAAGATTCGCTTGGAGGAAGTCAGTGAGGTTCTCGGCCATCACGGGGTCGAGTTATGATCCAATTTTAAGAATTCGTGACGGGTCATCCTGGCTGACTGGGATGTCAATTATAAGTTCAGCCGGTGCTGCATTGGTTTCCCTGGGTCCCCCATCATCGTCTCTCCGATCTATGTCTTTATAGATCCGAGAATGTTGCCCGAGCCAGGGCTCGGGCGCTACTTGTCAATCATCAGCATTTCGGATGCGGACGGAGCAGTCCGCAACCTTTCCTTTCTCTCTACGCTGAGCCTCTCTCCGCTCAGCCACATAGCAGGCACGTCCGGTTGCATGATCGCCGTGTACCACTCCAACACCACTATATGTGGGTAATTTTAACGTCAGACACCAAGGGGCCAATGCTGCCCTAAATTCTGCCAAGGCTGGGCGTCCTAGAAATACGTTATATGGAGAGTCAACGTCCAACAATATGAATGGTAGGATTCTCACCCTCCTACGCTCGCCTTGCCCCAGTTCAACTGGTAACTCCACATATCCCACTGCATCCGTTGCTGCGCCGTTAAAGCCATGGATTCTGGCACTGGATGGTTTCAAATCCTTTGCTTCCAGCTTCATTTGGTCATATGCCTTCTTGAAGATGATGTTAACAGAACTTCCATAATCGATTAGAATTCTCTTCACAAACGTTGGCCCGATTGTCACAGATATGACCATCGGGTCGATGGTACGGACCTCCACCTTATCCGCATCTCGGCTCCTAAATACAATATCATCATCCATCGTTCGCTGCTGCTTTGCAGGATCCCCATCCTCCACATTCGAACAGCACTCATACTCCGCATGTCTTAAAGAGTTAGCATATCGCTCCATCTCCTGCCAATTCTTATCCGCAGGATGAGTTCCGCCCACAATCGTGTTGATCACCAATCGACCCACAGTTTGAGCAAGTTGTTCTGGTTGGCGTGGAGCTGGCCCACGTCCAGGGTCTGATGTCTCTTGTCTTCCATCTAGTGGGTCTTTGACGAACTCATGCAGCTTCTTCTGTCTAATCAACTTTTCAATAGCATCATGGAGGTGCCTGCACTCCTCTGTGTTGTGCCCATAAGACTCGTAAAAGCGGCAGTACTTCCCAGTCCTCTTCTGTTCCTCCATTGATTCCTTTGGGCGTGGTTTTCTATACTGGAAAATGTTGCAAGTTGACAAATAGATGTTCTCAAGTGATGCGTTGAGCGGGGTGTATTCATTGTAGGTCGGGATCCTTGACTTCCATTTCCCTGTCTCTCTTTTCTTCTCGGGATTTCCACCTTCGGATCCTTTAGGCTATCCAAGCTTGTTTTTGACGTTGGCTTGATCTTTTTCTGAATTGTCGCCAGCTTGCTTCATGGCGACGATATTTTTCACAGTCTCCTGAGCAGGCCCTGGTGCCTTGTCTCATCTCGTCCATCGAGCTTCTTCCCTTCTTATGAACTGATGAGCTTTCGAATAAAAACGCTCCAGCGTGGCTGGGGGCTTTCCCGCCAACCAATCTCCAAATTCAGAGTCCGGATCCACTCCACGCATTACCGCCATCAAAATTGCATGGTCGTTTGGATTGCTCACTTCAGTAACAGCAACATGAAATCTCTGCAAGTATGCTTTCAATGACTCTTCCGGAGCTTGGATTACGCTTGATAAGGACATCACATCCTTTGGACGAGCGGTGTGTATCCTGAACTGCTTTATGAATTTCATTGCCAATTCGTCAAAGCTGGATATAGATCGCGGGGGAAGTCGAGTAAACCACATGGTGGCAATTCCGGACAGAGTGTTTAGGAGGCACCTACATTTGGTTGCATCATTATCTCTTGCAGAATCTACCATCCATCCGTACCTCATCACATGCTGCCTGGGATCAATCTTCCCTTTGTAGGCTAGGATAGTCGGCATATTGAACTTCTTGGGGTACTCAGCCTGCAGGATATCATCCGTAAAGGGGGTATGGCTTCTGGACACTCCCCAATCATCATTGGTCAAGCCTTGGTTTTCTCTCATCAACTGCCTGACCATAGCTGTTAAGTCCGGAGTTTGTATGAAGGATGGAAGGTTGGGTTCCGTTTCACGGGACCATGCGGGTTGATGTCCCGCCTGACTTGGGTCATGGAGATTAGGGTGTCCGGTCTCTTGGCGGGCTTGATTCCCAATGCCTGCTTGTGCACCTTCATCCTTACGGCATCTACGCCTAAGAGGTTCATCAGCTGAGGTTGAGCTATCAGATTCAGAATAAGGGGCATATTCCGCTTAGTTTTGGTTGGAGGGCCATGCACCTCTTGTTGCTTGCTGATTTCTAGGTCCAACTTGTTATGCACTAGCAGTTTCATAGACATATGCATTATGGGAAGCCGATCTAGTTCGTGGTCTTCCCATGGAAGAGTGTTGGTTGTAACTCTGAATCGAATCAACAGATGCCTTGTCAATGATCTTGGATCTCCTCTAGGGGATTTATGCAATCCAATAGCTATAAAGCAGATCCTAACAGCCTGAGAATTCAATTCTCAGTGAAAGCACCAAAATGTTAGCACCAAAATTGGTCACTAACACCCTTAGAAAGATTGTGTAGAGAGATTAATGAAGAAAGTAAATGAAAATGGAGAACGATATATAAATTTAAATGAAGAGGACAGAAACACCAAATTTATAGTGGTTCGGCGTAACTGCCTACGTCCACTTTAAGTTAATCTTTATTGCTATCTCCATTACTTGAGTACAGATACAATCCGTGAATCAATCACTTAAATGCAAATTTGAATGAAAAAGAAGAGAGTATCAAAATTGGCAGAGTCTCCCCAGTGTTCTCGAAAAAAGGATCCTTTTCACTGTGCCCCTGCCTCTCTATTTATAGAGGAAGGTGGGTTGGACTTCCCTGGTGGGTCTGGTAGGTGAATATCTCGGCCCAAATAGTGCAATCTCTGGGTGTCGAACATAGACGTCGAGCGTTCTTTGAATGCCGAACAGGGTGTGAATGCCAACCGATCTCCTTACGCTGAACGAGATGAGGCCGAACGCTCTGAATGTCGTGGGAAGCACTTGTGCCAAACGATACTGGAAGCCGAACCAGTGTCTTGGCCGAACGATGGCTAGGCCGAACGAGGCTAGGATGCTGGATAGTCCAGGAATGCCGAGTGAAGCATAGATGTCGAGTGCTCTTTGCATGCCGAACGTAGTGGTGTTGAACATTCTGAATGCCGGACACCCTGAATGCCGAGCGTTATCAATGCCTAACGCTCTCCAGATGCCGAGTGCTCTGCCATGCCGAACAAACTTGTCCGCCGAACACTCCCCAATGCCGAATGCTTCTAGGTGTCGAGCGTCCCCTTATGCCGAGCGCTCTAAGATGCCGAGTACTTGCAGGATGCCGAGCGCGATGATATGCCGAACAATCCAGAGGGGCCGAGTACCGAATTACCTGGTCAAATCTCCAGGAAACAGCTATGTAGGCTAATCAACTTTGGGTTTTTGTATTTTGGAAGAGGAAATGTTGTAGAGCTTGTAGAATTGTTTTAGCAAGAAATGAAGTGATTTGAGTAGAAAGAAGTGATTTTTCTCAAACTAGAAAGTATGAAGAGAGGCCATGGATATGTTTTTCTTAAGCTCTTAAGAATTTAAAGTGGAGATGGAGATTGTAAAATGAGATATATAAGAGTTAATGGGTATATATAGGCTTAGGAGAATAATTAAAAATATATAAGTGTTTGAATTAAACATTTATACAAGCATGCATCTCCATTCTCCTCCCCACCCAATTTCCGTCCACTTCATGTAACCCCCACCCCTCTTGTGCAATTATTCATTCCATGCACCTATGCACTTTGTGTTGAAAAAGATATTTTTTTATATGTTAATATATGTATATATACATATTTTATAAGTTATATTTCCTTTTTATCTTATATGTTTATATTCTAAAGTGAGCAAATATGCACATGCATATATACATGTATTCGTCTAGTTAAAATAAATTATGATGTGTGTGTATGTGTGTGTGTGTGTATCTGTGTGTTTGTAATAGTGTTATGGTACTTTAAATAAATTTTAACCAATGAAAAATCAATATTTTAGAATATAATTTTCAGTCGCATTTTCTATTTCTCTATAAACTATAAATAGTGGTACACAAAATTTGAAAACGATTTTATCATCATTATTTATTATTTAAATAGTATTATTTATTAATAAAAATTCATTAATTTAATATTTAAAATATTTTAAAATATCATTTATTTAGCGATTTAAATTTCGGGTCGTTACACTAGGGCATACCCTTAACTCTATCATATCATTTTCAAAATTCCTTTAGTATAATTCATACAGGATCCCTTACGTACAATTATTATGTGTAGTCTTTTAACTAGCATAACCTGCCCACTCGTTGTCCTAGGATGTGCAAGGGTTTCTTTTAAACCCTTATCTCGTATGGTTTTGTTGACTATTCTTTGGATGATATTAATTCTAACCATGTGTACTATTCTTAACTACACATCTTATAGAAAGGGTTTAACTCAACTCCACTCGTCTTTAATCGTCCTTTGTCTAATAAAGTTCGATTACTTCTTACTTATCGATACAACATTTGCATTATATGGAGGAGTGACATTTGAGATTGAATCTTTATTCATGTTAGGTACATACGACACTCTTTCTAATATACTCGCCCGTTCGAGCAAATCAAATCATTTATGTTGCATGTTATTTTGTATACTTATTTTATATTCCATGATCTTATCAAAGACTTATACACGCATATTCGAATACACATGTCCATGTCTATTGTAACTCATCGATGAATACGACAAAGTACATAGAACCATTTTTGTTTTGATAGACTTATGATTGCATACATCTATATGTATCAATCCAAAGATTTCATCAACTCTTATGATGCACCCACTAAATAAGTGTATAGCCCTCAATTGAGATAACTACTATCATATGATTTATAGCCATATACAAATTATTTCTCAATACTACAACTTAGTTTATAATTCCAAAATAATTGTAAATAACTTTAGATACTTTAGTATTTTCCAAGGCATCACCTTTTTTATGATAAAAAAATACCACATTGTAGTTTTATTTCAGAACAAATATTCATAAAATTCACATTGAAATATGACTATATCAATTTTTCAGTCGATACCGAAAGAAAGTCAATATTTCATAAATAATATTCAGTATGTTTTACAAAACTAATTTTCATAACATGATGTAGCCAAATAAGTACTATATGACATGCTCCCATTATTTTTGCCATTACTATAATTAGCGCACTAAATTTGAATGTCCATCATTCACTTAATATAGATTACTTATTTCATAAACTGCACCAAGTTTACAGCAGAGAGTTTTTTGATCAAATAAATTGATTTCAAAGAAATAAATCTCATAGAAAATAAATAAAAATGCATTTCGAAATATAAATCATATTACTTATTCCAATGTTAAATACTAATTATTTTCATTAAAATTCTCGCTTTTGATGTTTCTTTATGATGCAGAAGTGACTATTTACTCTCTTCATCCCAATTGTACCTTAAATGGCATCTACTCTTGTAAATTATTAATCTTTCTAAATGGTCGAACCATTCAAAAAAATCCTCTACTACAATATCATAATGAACTCTTTATGAGAATGCATTTGATTATCATTAACATTAAAGCATATCAAATATGATGCATCTTATGTAAACTGATCAAATCGATATTTTTTAGCGATTGAGCGCTTAGGTCTATATTGTAATTTTGGTCTTGTGTTACATTAACACAATATGGTCCTTTATTGTAACCAATCAAATTGAATACTTGATCTCACATTATGGTTTATTTGCTTATTTTGGATAAACTAATTTCATTGATATATTGTACATTACAAGATATGACCATTAACTAATTTCACCATATAACATTTACATGCTTTTGAGTTCAGAACTCATGAAATGCAATAAAGGGCTCGACTAAATAAACACGTAAGCGACTAAATAACAAATATGTTAAGTAGTTGTAAAATAAGACATTTGCATGGGAGTTGAAACACAAACATTCGATAAGCATTTAGTAGTAACTATATGTTATATTTCTATTTGTTAATCTTCAATTTAGTTCATTTATATATCTCAATTGTCAGAAGTTTTATCAGTAATATTAAATACAAAAATTTATCAATGTAAATTATTATAACATTGTATAACATATGTTCATGCAAGATTAGAAAGATTAAACTTTATCATCTCATTTTTCTAGTTAGGCTCGCACTATTCTTTTATGATTCACCAAATCCTAAGTCCAAACATAAAAGTATTTCGACTTCACTGGTGGGTGTTAGGACTCGTCCGTCTTGGAATTCTGACCTTGAATTTGCTCAACAAATCATAGCTCCACGGATGATGGATAACTTCTTATCGGTTGTATATATACAACACCTAGCCCTTGATACCTTGTCCTAATTTATTTTGTACCTTCAGTTTGCTCAACTAATCGGAACAAATATTCACTCATATCGACCATACCATGACAACCTAAATATAGTATATGTACATTGAATTTGCTCAATAAATACATATAATTATCTTTCCTCGTCTATTCAATATATTACTAGTACTACATTAACATCCCTAGCTTGAGTTTGCTCAATAATTAATGAGTATGCAAGTAATTTATTAATATATACATAGTAGAGGACAATATTTTATTGAAGATTCATGGTCTTCAATATATGATATTGAATGATATCGACCTGTGGAATAATGTACTTCTTATGAAATACCCTCGTGATTCAAATGTCAGACACATCAGAACTCATGGTATAAGTACATTTACGTACGTACTTATTTTTTAAGTCAATTTAGAGTTTCTTTAATGTTCCACCTTTAGTCTATACATTCATATTGTATACGTTCTATTATTATATAACTTTCATATTTTATGTCACTTATATAATAGTTTTATGTCTAATATTATGCTAATTAAATCACATTTAATTGATTTTAGTTAATTTAATTTAATATAACAGTTATATTCATTAATTATTATATACCATAAATTTTATAATATAACACATATATCATATACATGTGTTTATTATTTAATTAATTAACATTTTAATTAATTAATTTAATTTAACTATTTAATTTAAATTATATTAATTTTGAAATTCAATTCATATACATACAAGTATTTTAAATACTTTAAAACAACATAGCATATATATTAAAATATAATACACACATATATTTATAAACTAATTAAATGTAATTAACTCATTTAATTAATTAATTTTATTTATCTTATTAACAAATTTAAAATTTGAAATTGATTTGAATTATTTTCAAACATTTTGAAAACTTTATTATATTGCAAATTTCATAATATAAATGTATATCTTCTTTTAAATTTAAAATCTTATATTTTTAAATTTTCAATCAATTTGAAAACTAGCCCAAGGCCCAATTCGAATTGGGCCTATTCTATTAAGGGCAATCTTTTGGGCTCACATATCTATTCGGCCTAAGTAGGGAGGAATACTTGATTACCCATACTCAATCCTAGACACTACATTTCTAGACACCCTACTATTTAGGCTATGAGCATAATTAGTTAACACTAACATGACAAATTCAGACCGCGTATGCTATTGGGCTCCGATACAATTGTTGGAACTAGGCTAGCCTGTAGTAGAAGTTATGGGTGAACATAAAAAAGTACCCTTATTGGATCTATATTTGGCCTATGAAGTCTAATTCATTTAGAACATTTCTAAATATTATTTAAATAAAACAGTTTATTTTATTTAAATTTATAAATTATATTTTATTTAAATTTATAAATTATATTTTATTTAAATTTATAAATTATATAGTTTTATTTAATTAATATATATATATATATATATATATATATATTTGTGTCTATGTGTCATAAACACATGCGTGTATGCTTGTGTAACATAACAACTAGTGCAAGGTATGACATTCCCATGTACAGATGTTGGGATTTACATCTCAATAGGCATGTTAGCTCATCTAATATGCAAATATATGTTGTCTGAATATATGTATGTATGTAAACTATATATTACATAATTATTATAAATTATGTGTTTATATGTATATTTTAAGTTAGTTTAAATAATTATGTATAATATTTAAAATATATTAATAAAATTTGTATATATATTAACTTATAAATAAAATATTAATACTATGTATAAACACATTGTTATAACGTATTAATTTAAATATATATTATTAAATTTAAATATTAAACTATAAATTTATATTTTATAAGCCATGGGCAATATGTGCATACATATATATAATAATTAAATAACAACACACACACACATATATATTAATTAAGAACATCAATCAAGATTTAGAAAATTTATTTCCAAGTTATGCGCAGAGCAAAAAAATTTAAAATTTAAAATGTATTTTTAATTAAATATTCATTGAAAATTAATAAAATATTATTAAAATTAATTTTAAACTTTATTCTAAATTTTAAATTTTTAGAAAATCCTAACTGATATTTTATGGCTTGAAGAATATTTTTGCATTTTTCTTGGACTTAAATTTATTTTAGATAATTTGTTTTTTAAGGCTGTTTAAATAATTAAAATTTAACAATAGAAAAAATATTTTTTATTTTTTAGGCCGAAATCTTATCTAGTGCTATTTAAAATTTATAAAGTAACAAAATAGCTTTTGATGACATTTTTGAATTAATATAATTTATCAGTGAAGTAATTTGATTTATATGATATTAAATAATAATAAAATATTTATAAAAAATACTTTTTGCTGCCGAAATTTAATATCACTGTAATACATTATAAATAAAATTATATGACTAATTTTAAAAATGTTATAATGTTGCAACTAATTATAAGATATATATGTGTGTGTGTGTGTAATTAAATTATATATTAATTTAATAGAATATAATAATGATATTATTTTATATGGCCGCACTAACTTAACATATGTGAATAAAAAATGATTTATCATAAATATATACATGCATATAACCAAACTAATTTGTGGAAGCATTGCTTGCATATCAGAATCATCGCTAGACTAATAGTATAATATACATATACATATATGTTAACACATTATACGAATAATAATTAATTATAAAATCATATCCCAAATCCTTAAAGTACACCTTGGGAAGATACACTCTCCTTTTTGAAACCTTTTCTTATTCAATAGATTGTTAGTCCTTGGACCATTGACCATTAGCTATCGGATAACATTCGAATCTGACTTGATTTGAGTAAGTATTGATGGATATGCTAGGGTATGGATTCGACCAGCAAAGAAGAAAAGTGGAGGCATCCAAAGGTCTAATCTAAATAGAATTATGGATGCTTAAATAGTGGATAGAAGAAGAGAAAAGTCGATCTAATCTCATACTCCATCTCCTTCAATCTGAACCATCCAAAATAATGCCTATTAACCATAAATGAGCTACCCCTTATTCTATGTTGTTGCTAAAATTACCAGCCCATATGATGAACCTTAACCCCATTTAAGGACTGAATAAATATTTTATAGTTTATATCCGATTTAAAACGTTTATGATATTGTATAACGATTAATGTATTTATAACTTAATAAATACATTTAACATTCATTTATCAAATAAAAACAAAAAATTATAAATAATATTTCAAAATTTTAATTTAATTTAATTAACTTATAATAATTATAAATTAATTAAATTAGTTTGGTCAGAAGAGAATTTATCGTCTTGGTTGTGTGACTCATCAGTTCTAAGTTGGTTGACGATCAATACCGAACTATTCAAATATTAACGTTCACTCATTACTTAGCAATTGTTATGCCATTTTGGCTAAATTTATCACTTACTTTGTTTCAATAAAACCTAATTTCACTACGTCAAGTGTTACCGGACTGTGACTTTTATTCACACTAAATCTCTTTCTCAAAACTATATCACTTTGGACTTATAGAGTTTGGTAATGGTCAAAATTCAATATCGTCCATATTTAACTCCATATTCTAAATGCAAAATCCTTTATTTAATAATGTAGCATCCCCTACTTCATATCTTTCCAATATAAGCTCCTCTTCGTATCTTGATGATTCTCCGGTAATAACTAGCAAGTCATAGAAAACTTCTAATCTCAGTCACCGTCTCGAGTCTCTTCCAGTTATTAAAAGCTTTGATCCTATCCAAATCAACTGACAAACCCTTCTCTGAAACCATGTGACCAAGAGACTTAACATCTTTCTTCCAAAAATGGCACTTGAGAAAACTTTTCTTTAAGCTAATGCTGCCTCAGCGCCTCACGCACCACCCTAAGATGATCTTCATGCTCTCCTTTGTCTTTAAAGTATACTAAAATGTCATCGCTAAACACCAACACAAACCTATCAAAGAACTCTTGGAAAACTCGGTTCATCAGATCAACGAAGAAAGTAGGTGTGTTCGTTAACCCAAATGGCATTACTAACCACTCATATGAACCATACCTAGTACGCAATGCCATCAATGGAATACTATCTTTTGCCACTCTCCATTGATGGAAGCCTGTCGTGAAATCCAAATGGGAAAATACTCTAGCTCCAACAACTGATCAAATAGCTCATCAATTCTTAACAAAGGATACCTATTCTTAGTCATTTTCTTGTTAAACTTATGATAGTCGATACACATCCTTAACGACCCATCTGGTTTCTTCACGAATACCACGGCCACTTCTCAAGGTGAACTGTTTGGTCTAATAAAACTCCTCCCTTCTAGGTCCACTAGCTACACATTCAATTCCATCATCTCACCTGGTGTCATCCTGCTAGCTGGTCTACTAACTGGTTCGTCTCTAGGCACAAGATCTATCTGAAACTTAATAGCTCGTTTCAGTGGTAGTCCTATAACTGGCTCAAAGACATTGGCAAACTCTCTTGCTATTCGAACATGATTTAACTCTTCTCTTCCGCCTCTCTAACTAGATCTGGACCTAAGACTAATCTATCTCCAACCTCTAGCCAACATGCTGGTGATTTGCATAGCCTTCCATGTAAAGCTTCAAAAGTTTCCATTCCTATGCTAGTATGATAACTATTATTATAGGAAAACTCTACTAAGTGCAGGTGATCTTCACAAGATCCACCAAAGTCCAATACACAAGAACTTAGTAAATTGTCGAGTACCCTATTGACTCTTCAAGAATTCGCTAGTAAACAAAGCATCCCTGTCACTGACTATACTACTAGGAATTCCATGCACTCTAACTATGTTCTTTAGGAACAACTTAGCTAAAATAGATGTCGTCCTAGTTGACTTAAATGGAATGAAATGGGCACTATTGGTCAACCTATCCACTATGACCCATATACTTTCATTTCCTCTATTCAGCCTCGGTAACCCGCCTATAAAATCCATGGATATCGAATCCCATTTCCAAACTGGTATCTCCAAAGGTTGAAGCAACCCACTCGGCTTCTGATGTTCGGCCTTCACTTGATGACAATTTGCACACTCTCTGACCCACAAGCCAAAATCCCTCTTCATTTTGACTATCTGTCTCGGTTAGAGTTTTTAGTGTCACTATTAACTGATTTGTTTTCCTATGCTGACTAATAACCTATTTTAAAGCTTATAGGCTCCCTGTCTGGTTTCATAGTTTTCGTAGGATCACTAAGAACCTATCGTCCCCTACCAATAACTTTGTTATTTCATGGGTTCTCCCTGAACCTATTGGTACCTCCAATAACTTCCCTTGTATCATTATTTTCATGGGTTGATTATGAACCTATTGACTTCTATCAATAAATTAATTCGGATATATTTTTCATGGGTTCACTACAAGCCTATTGGCCTCTTCCAATAACTCTTTCCAACCATTGTTTCATGGGTTTGTTAGTCCGTGAAATGGTGGTTTTGATGACAACAACCTTAGAATAGTTTATAAAATCAAAATACTAACATTATAAGTTTAGATATATTTGTATATGTAGGATTTAACCACGCATGTACTAAGAATGAAGATTGTACAATATAGAGATTCAAGATATCAAGATAGAAGACTCATGAGTATCAAGATTATCAAGAGTTCAAGATTTCAAAGTTGAGTATTTTTTATTATTAGGAATTTTGTTAAAACTCATAAAAAAGCACTGGAATCTTAAAATCCAATTTATTCGTGGAATGGAATCCACTTCGAGCCTGTTAAAGGGATGGAACCCTAAGTAGGATGGAACCTACGAAAAATCTAGTGGAACATTGTTTTGTATCCGTTAACTTTTTGTTCAAAATGATTTTTCAAAATTATATCCTATTTTCAAAATGTTTTCAAAAACTTTCCTTTTAAAAGATTCAAAACCCTCTATCCTGATTTTAAATAATTTTAGCCTCAAAATTATCTTTAATTTCAAAGTCAAATTACTCCTGATTTTAAACAATCTTTTAATATAATATATTTAACTATATTCAAGTATATTTATAAAATATACTTAGATTTAAAAACTAAAATTAGAGTTAAATTCTATATATATTATTCTCTATATTTACTTATGAATTTTAATTATATTCAAGTATATTTATAAAGTTTAAATTAGTTTTAATATAAGATAAAGGTTATTTTCAAAGAAAATCAAAACATCAAAAAATGCTTTGGGATGTCGACATGCCTATATACACCATGTCGACATGGTGTCAGTTGAGTTCAAAATTTAAATTTCAAAAGAAGTGTTTATTCGCCATAACTCTTCACGAATGAACATGGCTATTGTTCTTATATAAATAGGGGTTAGTTTCAACGAATTTGAACATTAGATTTTCTGGTTTTTCACTCCTCTTCTTCTTCCACTTTTCTTAATACATATTCTTATCATTACTCTGCCGAAATCAACATTTAATCGAACTCGATTACTTCTAATTTGATTCTCTATCACTCTCTCTACAAGATTCTCAGTGCTATTCAGAGTTATAGACTTCTTTGTAATCTATTAAGCGAGAAAAGGTATGATTGTAGCCTTGAAAATCAATCAAGAAAGAAAAGGTGTGATTGTAGCCTTGGTAAATCAATTGGGTAAACTTGTTGCCCGAAAATCAAGTATCTCTACCCAGAGGATCGAAATTCTAGAGGGTGTACCTCGTAGCCTTGAAACCGGGGGTGTAATTGTATAATTGCTTTTGAAAGGAAATCCGTACTTGTGTTGCGGGACTGGATGTAGGGTAAATCCGAACCAGTATAAAATCCGGTATGTTCTTTCCTTTACTGCTTTTATTTTATTTCAACATCTGTGTTTGTTTCTGTGATCATATCTGTATCTGTATATTGCATACATCGGTGTCTAAATTAACATAAATCGAAAAAGATTTAGTAATACTTTATTAACACTATTCATTCCCGCCTCTAGTGTTAATCCTAGCCTTAAGATCCGTAATCCGCATTTCTCACAATTGGTATCAAAGCACGGCTTTCAAAGTTTCATAATCTGATTTTTGATTTTTTTTTTAAAATGGCTATATTTGTTAATACTAGTTTAGAAGCATTCAAACCATCATCGTTTCTTGAGTCTGCATATAATCAAAATTCAAATTCAAGTTGTCTACCATAATTGTTTGATGTGCAGGAATCATGCTTCATGGGTGTTGAGGAATCAATCCACAACGGACAAATTGTGCAGATCAGAAAGAACAAGTGGATACTTGATAGTAGGTGTTCTAGACACATGACTGGCAATCCAAATATATTGAATGATATAATATATAAAGACGGAGGATTGGTTAACTTTGGAGACAATTCAAAAGGATATGTGATTGGCATCGGCAAAGTCGGTAATTCTGAAACTCCTACTATTACTAATGTTTTGCTAGTTAAGAATCTGAAACATAATCTGCTAAGTATAAGTCAACTATGTGATAAAGGATATAAAATTAAATTTGAAAAAGATAAATGTCACATTGAAGATAATAATTTAACCATTATATTTAAGATAATCAGGAAAAAGAATATTTATATTCTTAGTATGAAAGTTTCAAATGATAGCCTGCGTCTATTGGCAAATACAAGTGACCCTTTGATTTGGCACAAGAGATTTGGGCATTTGAATTTCAAACTCTTATCTAAACTGTCAAAACATGATCTTGTAAGAGGTCTCCCTAAAATGAATTTTAAAGTAGATAGTTTATGTGATGCTTGTCAATTAGGAAAACTTAGAAAAAGTTCTTTTAAGTTAAAAAATATGATTTCTACTTCAAAACCTCTTGAATTACTTCATCTTTATTTATTTGGTCCATCTCAAATTCTATCAATAAATCATAGTAAATATGTCTTTGTAATTGTAGATGATTATTCTAGATTTACATGGACAACATTCTTGAAACATAAAAGTGAAACTTTTGAATGTTTTAAGACATTCTCAAAAAGAATTCAAAATTAATTTTCTCTAAAAATTGTAACTATTCGAAGTGATCACGGTGGTGAATTTGAAAATGAAAAGTTTGAGGAATTCTGCAATAAAAAGGGAATAACTCACAATTTTTCATTTCCGAGAACACCACAACAAAACAGAGTAGTAGAACATAAAAATCGGATGATTCAAGAGTGTGCGAGAACTATGCTTACGGATGGTAATTTACCAAAGAATTTTTGGGCAGAAGCAGTTGCTACCGCCTGCTATATTTTGAATAGAATTTTAATTAGACCTCTAAGTGATAAGACATCTTATGAACTTCTTTATTTAAAGAAACCTAAGTTATCTTATTTCGGAATTTTTGGAAGTAAATGCTTTATTTTAAATACAAAAGATAATTTAGATAAATTTGATCCTAAATCCGACAAAGGTATCTTTATCGGATATTCTAATAGAAGTAAAGCATACAGAGTGTTTAATTTAAAAAATAATTCCATTGAAGAAGCAATGCATGTTTCATTTAATGAAAATTTCAAAAATTTTAAAGATACAAATTTTGAAGAGGATTTAATCAGTCAAAATCAAGAATCAATTGAAAATAATAATAAAATTATTCATCCTAATAAAAGGACTAAACATTTAAAAGATCATCCTATAGAAAATATACTGGGAGATATGCAATCTGTTGTTAAAACTAGAAATCAACTAAGTCAAATAAGTAATGTAGCTTTTATATCAACTACTGAACCCAAAAATCCAAAAGAAGCATCAACTGTGGATTCATGGATTTTGGCTATGCAAGAAGAATTAAACCAATTTACTAGAAATGATGTTTGGGAACTTGTTCCTAGACCAGAAAATAAAACTATAATTGGAACTAAATGGGTTTATAAAAGTAAAATAAATGAACAAGGAGAGATAGTTAGAAATAAATCTCGATTAGTCGCTCTAAGTTATTGTCAAGAAGAAGGAATAGATTTTGATGAAACCTTTGCTCCCGTAGCAAGATTAGAAGCCATTAGGATTCTACTTGCTTTCGCAAATCATAATAATTTCAAATTACTTCAAATAGATGTTAAAAGTGCCTTTTTAAATGGATTTGTAAAAGAACAAGTATATGTTGAACAACCACCGCTTTTTGAAAATGATAAATTACCAAATCATGTTTACAAACTTAAAAAAACATTATATGGTCTAAAACAAGCTCCTAGAGCGTGGTATGATAGACTAAGATCTTATTTATTGCAATCTAATTTTGAAATTGGTAAAGTAGATAATACTCTTTTTATTAAAAGAAATAAAAATGATATTCAACTAGTACAAGTTTACGTAGATGATATCATTTTTGGTTCAACTAATTTTGAAATGAATAAAGAATTTTTTGAAATAATGACAAAAGAATTTGAGATGAGTCATATGGGTGAATTAAATTTCTTTTTAGGATTACAAATAAAACAATTAGATAATGGTATCTTTATTAGTCAAGAAAAATATGCTAAAGACCTAATTAGTAAATTTGGTTTGACTACTGCGAGTGGAAAACCCACTCCCATGGCAACCAATGAGTACCTTAGTAAAGAAGATCTCTCGAAAGATGTAGATCAAAAACTATATAGAAGAATGATTGGATCACTACTCTATATTAGTGCCAGTAGACCTGATATCATGCATATTGTTTGTCTCTGTGCCGATATCAATCCCAACTTAAAGAGATCCACTTAAAAGCGGTAAAACGGATCATAAGATATGTTAAATACACATCTGATTATGGTTTATTCTACCCTAAAATGATTCTTTTGGCTTAATATCTTACTGTGATGCTGGTTGTAAATCAGACCGAAAAAGTACAAGTGGGACTTGTCACTTTTTGGGGCATTCTCTGATTTCTCGGCTTAGTAAAAAGCAAAACACAGTTTCTTTATCAACAACTGAAGCAGAGTATATTTCTGCTGCTTTGACTTGTTCTCATGTAATATATATGCAACAAACCTTAAATAAAAATTGGTTTAAATTTTTAAAAATCACCAATTTAGTTTGACAATACAAGTGCGATAAATTTATCCAAAAATAGTACTCAACATGCTCGAACTAAACATATTGATATCAGACATCATTTTCTCAGAGACAATATAAGTAAGGAAGTAGTTACTCTTGAGTATATCAATTATGAGATTCAAATTGCTGATATCTTAACAAAACCCTTAAATGAATCAATATTTACTAAATTAAGAAGTAATCTATGTACTATGTATCCGGTGGTTAATCAAGATGAAGTCTATAACTCTGAATAGCACTGAGAGCGGTTAAATCAGGTACTGATTTATAGAAGTAAAGTAATTGTACAATTGCTCTTGATATTGGTTTGAAATTTGTTGTATAAAACATATATGTACATTGAAATGTATATAGACTTTGATTAGTTATCATGTTCATAACTATAATTATTTCTTAATCTATATATTCCGTTGTATAGTTTATCAATGCAGGTACTGAAGAATGAGGGGGAGTGAATTTTTTTGTTGATAACAAAGGGTGAGAAATATAAAATAGGGTAGTTAGGCATAGATTAAGGGGAGTTATTAGTTTTAGGGGGAGTTATTAGGATAGAAGTAAAATTTTATAAACAAAGGTTGTCATCATCAAAAATGGGGAGATTGTTAGTCCGTGAAATGATGGTTTTGATGACAACAACCTTAGAATAGTTTATAAAATATAAATACTAACATTATAAGTTTAGATATATATGTATATGCAGGATTTAACCATGCAGGTACTAAGAAAGAAGACTGTACAATATAGAGATTGAAGATATCAAGATAGAAGACTCATGAGTATCAAGATTATCAAGAGTTCAAGATTTCAAAGTTAAGTATTTTTTATTATTAGGAATTTTGTTAAAACTCATAGAAAAGCACTGGCATCTTAAAATCCAATTTATTCGTGGAATGGAATCCACTTCGAGCTTGTTAAAGGGATGGAACCCTAAGTAGGATGGAACCTACGAAAAATCTAGTGGAACATTGTTTTGTATCCGCTAACTTTTTATTCAAAATGATTTTTCAAAATTATAACCTGTTTTCAAAATGTTTTCAAAAACTTTCCTTTTAAAGGATTCAAAACCTTCTATGCTTATTTTAAATAATTTTAGCCTCAAAATTATCTTTAATTTCAAAGACAAATTACTCCTGATTTTAAACTATCTTTTAGTATAATATATTTAACTATATTCAAGTATATTTATAAAATATACTTAGATTTAAAAAATAAAATTAGAGTTAAATTCTATATATATATTATTCTATATATTTACTTATGAATTTTAATTATATTCAAGTATATTTATAAAGTTTAAATTAGTTTTAATATAAGATAAAGGTTATTTTCAAAGAAAATCAAAACATCAAAAAATGCTTTGGGATGTCGGCATGCCTATATGCCCCATGTCGACATGGTGTCAGTTGAGTTCAAAATTTAAATTTCAAAAGAAGTGTCTATTCGCCATAACTCTTCACGAATGGACAAGGCTGTTGTTCTTCTATAAATAGGGGTTAGTTTCAGCGAATTTAACATCAGATTTTTTGGTTTTTCACTCCTCTTCTTCTTCACTTTTCTTAATACATATTCTTATCATTACTCTGCCGAAATCAACATTGAATCGACCTCGATTACTTCTAGTTTGATTCTCTATCACTCTCTCTACAAGATTCTCAGTGCTATTGAGATTTGTAGACTTTTTTGTAATCTATTAAGCAAGAAAAGGCGTGATTGTTGCCTTGAAAATCAATCAGGAAAGAAAAGGTGCGATTGTAGGCTTAGTAAATCAATTGGGTAAACTTGTAGCCCGGAAATCAAGTATCTCTACCCAGAGGATCGAAATTCTGGGGGGTGTACCTCATAGCCTTGAAACCGAGGGTGTAGTTGTACAATTTCTTTCGAAAGGAAATCCGTACTTGTGCTGCGGGACTGGATGTAGGGTAACTCCGAAGCAGTATAAAATCCAGTGTGTTCTTTCCTTTACTGCTTTTATTTTATTTCTGCATCTGTGTTTGTTTCTGTGATCATATCTGTGCCTGTATATTGCATACATCGGTGTCTAAATTAACATAAATCGAAAAAGATTTAGTAATTCTTTATTAACACTATTCACACCCCTCTATTGTTAATCCTAGCCTTAAGATCCGTAATCCGCATTTCTCACCGGGTTTACTATGAAACTATCTATCTGACAACTTCTTCAATCGATATTTAGGCATCCTAAATTTTGATCTATTTGCCTTTCTAGATGCAATTCTACTCATTTTGGAGTTAACTCAATTTATATTGACTACTGGGTCAACCTAAGTGGTTATTTTGCTCTTTTTCTCCCCAAAATACAGTTGTGGGTCCAATATAATGTGAATATATATATATATATATATATATATATATATATATTAGAAGGAGAAAACATAATAACATAACAATGCCAACACCTATGGTTTAATATCCTTGAAATCATTTTTAAATGAATCAGGTTTAATCCCTTTAACCTATTATTTTATCTAGGAAAGCTTCGTCAAAAACTTCATACTTAATAGCCAATTTACAACTCCTTTATTTCTGCCATGGTTTTTCCTTTAAAAATGATATTGGTTTCTTTTTTTGAAAACTAAGGCTTTCAAAATTTTAAACTTTTACTTTTAAAACCATTGGATAACCTCCTTCGCAAGCATTCAAGTCTTCTTTCCAAAACACTAAGCATATGGCTTTCGAAACACTTTAAATCATCTCTTTTGAAACCCTCAGACAAACCTTTTGAAAGTATCTAAGCATTATTTATTATAGCTTCGAATCTAAAGTACCCTTTTCGAAACCATTTGAATGTTTCCCTTCCAAAACCATTGGGTTTATTCTATAATATCTTTTGTATCAAAGTGAAAATAAATGGAATATCCCCTTTCAAAACCATTATACTTCATATAAAAGATTTTCAATAAAACTGATGGCTTTAGAACCAACCTTTCGAAGGCATTAATCATATAAATTAGAACACTGGGAAAGATAGCTTCGAAACCCCTTCGAAGCCACTGACTTCGAATCCATTAACCCTTTCATAAGCTTTAGGAAGTGGCTTACTTCATTTATAAAAAAGCTAAAATTTGACATTCTAAAGGCATCAGGTCGGCAGTAGGGTTTCGATTGGGTTGAAACTAACCCTCTTGAAAGCATTGAATTAAAATAAGGAAACTCATCCGAAAGCATTCTATTCGAAACAAAAAATCAGCAACATTTTCGAAAGCTATTTAAATGGGTTTCAACCCCTTCGAAAGCATTGTTTTAAAAACAAGCCAAAGGCATATCTTTGAAGAGTAAAACAAAGGCTTTGGCCCCTTTGAAAGCTATGTTTCAACAACATACCTTTCGCCTTTTTCCAATCCACTACATACAAACTTATCGATACCTTGTGTATTAGTTTCGACTTGGTTGAGGCGAAAGTAATGGGTCAAAGAGCTGCTTCTAAAAGTGGCGAAATAACATTTTCGTGTAAAAGTTGATTTAATGCCCTTTTAGGTAATTGCTTTTTAACCAACCTACCTATTTATAAACATCTAATTGGTTGCCATAAAATTTTCAAATTCTTTCCAAAATAAAACTATCATAATTATTTTAGATCAAATTAAAATAATTTTAGTAAATAAGCCCTTCCTTAAGCAAAACAAATAAAACAGTTAAGTCCTCCATCTAAAATAATTCAATTTTCATAGTAAATTACTTAGGAAAAATCCCCAAAATCATAGAAATTCACTTTTAATATGTTATCTAACATATATAAATTTCAGACTCGAATTTCTTCAAATAATAGCCAAAATAATTTTAAACCCAATTTATTCATGTTCTCCTTTGAAAGTTCATAACAAATTTTCCATAGCTTGGAAAATTATGAAAATTAAAACCCATCTTCAAAATAATGTTTTACATACCATATAAATTCCTCAAGGCATTCAAAACAAAATATGAATGAATTTAGCCTTAAGCCATATTTGACATTTATCAAACTCGTTTGAATATAACATGTCATGAAATCAAAGAATATCATCCTCGAAAATTACCTTAATGGATTTAAAATTATACCAAAAATCAAATGATCATTAAAACAAAAATATAGATTGTTTTGATTATTATTCACCTTGATTAGGATAAGAAATTTGAGATTTGATCCTTGATTAATTCCCCTAGCCTGATTTCTTAGCTTTAATTTTGGTTTTTCCCCTTTTTCTTCCCTAGGTAATGGCCGGCTTGACTTCTTTTGTTTACAATTTTGAGTTTTGCTAAATGCACATGGGAAGAAAATAAAACGAGAATTTTAAGGGCAATTGGATCATACTGGCTGCAATTCGCATAATACCCTTGCATTTCTTATTAATTAACATATAAAACCTTTCATAGCCCATTTATTTAATTATGTTAGGCCTTTAATTTAAATTTTCAATTCTCAATCCCATTATCACTCTAGTATTTACATTATTCTATTTAATTTATCTTATTAAATCTCCTGAGTAATGTTATAAAAAATTAAGGGTATTACAAATAATAATAATAATTATTAACCGAAATGCTCTAGCCAAAGACTTTGACTTTCAATTGACTTGAGTTGACCATGATATTAACCCTATATAAATGAGGAGACGAATCCTCTCTTGAATAATGCTTTACTTCCAATACTTCCACTCGACCCAAATATAGTCACTTGATGGACGTCATGCCATGGTTTGACTATAATCAAAGCAGAGCATTCATATTGAAGCTGGCTACTACAAGAAGTTTATCAAGGATTATTCCAAGTTCTCTTCGCACCTAACTAAGCTGACAAGGAAAGGAGAAAAATTCAAGTGGACCCCTGAATGTGAGGAAGCTTTCCAAAATCTGAAAGCGAAGCTGACAAGTGCTCCTGTGTTGGCTATTCCAGATGGAAAGAGCAAGTTTGAGCTTTATACGGATGCCTATATAGTTGGACTGGGTACAGTTCTGATGCAAAATGAAAGAATAATTGTGTATGCGAGTCGGCAATTGAAGCCACATGAAAGGAACTACGCTATGCACGATCTAGAGTTATTGGCCATTGTTTTTGCTCTGAAGATCTGTAGGCACTATCTTTTAGGAGAGAAGTTCGAGTTATTCACGGATCACAAACCTTTGAAATATCTTTTCTTTCAAAAGGATCTTAATTTGAGGCAGCAGCGATGAGTCATGTTTTTGGCATCGTATGATTTGGATATCCTGTATACCCGAGGGAAGGCAAATGTTATAGCAGATGCTCTTAGCAGGAATGTAGTTCTGTCTCTTTTAGAAGTTTTGTCTCTCCAGGAAAGAATCATAAGCAAGCAAATGGAGGATAGATTTCTTGAAGAACTGATTCTTGGAACTAAGGATGGTCGATATTTGGATTTCAAGGTGGACGATCAAGGAGCTTTGAGGATCAACGGTCGTTTGTGTGTGCCTGATATAGATGGATTGAGGCAAGAAGTCTTATCAAAGTGTCATCGCTCCAAAGTGAATATTCACCTGGGAATCTTTAAGATGTATAAGGATATGAGGGGAGTCTTCTGGTGGCCGAGCATGAAGAAGGATGTAGCTATTTTTTCAATAGTTGTGCAATCTGCCAGCAGGTGAAAGGAGATCAACGGAAGTCTGCCGGTTTGTTACAACCTTTGGATGTCCCGATGTGGAAATGGGAAATGATTTCGATGGATTTCATCGACGGTTTTCCTAGAACCAAGAAAGAAGCGAAGGAATATGGGTGATTGTGGATCGTTTAACGAAAAGTGCCCATTTTATTTCGATTAAGGCATCTCATACTGTAGCTTCTCTGGCAGAGATTTACATAGAGAGATAGTCCGATTGCATGGTGTTCCAGTCAGCATAGTAAGTGATCGAGATCCTATCTTCACCAGCAAGTTCTGGGAGGCTTTGCAATCAGCTATGGGTACAAGTTTGAGATTGAGTACTACATATCATCCTTAGACGGATGGGCAGACGGAGAGGCTTAACCGAATTCTAGAAGATATGCTGAGGGCCTATGTACTGGATTTTGGTGGATCATGGGAAGACCATCTACATCTAGTGGAATTCTCTTTCAATAACAGTTACCAAGTAAGTATTAAGATGGCTCCCTATGAAGCTCTGTGTGGAAGACCGTATAGATCCCCATCCTGTTGGATAGAGTCGAGAGATCGTCTTGTGCTCGGACCAGATTTGATCCGTGAAGCATCTGTAAAAATTAAGCTTATCAAGAAGAGGATGAGAGCCGCTCAGGACTTTCAAAAGAAGTATAGGATAAAAGACGAAGACAATTGGAATTTGAGATTGGAGATTTCGTCTTTGTCAAAGTTTCACCGATAAAAGGAGCAACAAGATTTGGGAAGATGGGAAAAATCACCCCAAGATATATTGGTCCATTACGAGTGCTCGAGAGGATTAGTGCCATAGCATACAGGATTGAATTGCCAGTCCAGATTGCTGGAATTCACAATGTTTTTCACGTATCTCATCTGAGGAAATACGTGCACGATCCATCTCTTATTATGGAGCCAGCCGTGCAGGAAGACTTAGAGGTTGAGCCAGACTTATCGATTGTTAGACATCCTATTCAGATTATTAATCAAGACGAGAGGCAACTCAGGAGCAAAATAGTGAAGCTTGTCAAAGTCCAGTGGAGTAAGGATCCTAGGGACTATACCTGGGAGACTTTGGATATTGTTAGGAAGGCTTATCCAGATTTGTGTCCGGATAGCCAGTGATGTTTGTATTGAATGTATTGTTGTTTGAATGAATTGTTTGTTGGTTGCTAATGCATGGATGATATGTATGCTTGAATTGTTGAAATAAAATAAAAATTTGGATTATCTTTTGTTTAAATTTCAGGGACGAAATTCTTTTAAAGGGGGAGGGATGTGATATCTCGGAATTTCAAACCAAATTTAAATATGATAATCCCTTTTAATAAATCAAATAAAATTAATAAATTTTTATTTTAAACAATAATAATAAATTGTGTTGTATATATATAGATTTTAAGTAGAATTATTATATACAAATAGAATTAGATTTTTTAAAATTATATGTATATGCCAAATTTGATTTTTAAATTGAATTTGAAATTTAATTTGACTTTGGATATTTAAATTGAAATTAAAAAGATAGTTATTTGTATCCTAAATCATACTTTGGTTTTAAAATGTATTTTCTTGATTTTATTTAGAACACAAAATTGTTTTATATTAATTTCTTTTTAAAGAGATTTATTTATATAAATTAAATATGTATTTATAGATTGGAAAATTTATTTTAAAAGATTTTAAAAATCAAATTTTGCATGAAAAGTAACATGTGTTAACTTGTACATCTCTCTAATAACATGTGTTAAGAAATCAAGTGAGTTTAGGGACAAGAGTCATTTTTGTTTTAAATTTTCTTTTATTTTAATAAATCTAATTTAAACTTATATAAAAAAACACCTACCTCTTCATTTCTTTTTTTCCATCTTCTTTCCAAATTCTAAGAGAAAAAGTTGTAACCATTTTGCAAATCAAAGAAACTTAAAAATACCAAAATCCGTAAAAAAATTTCAGTACAACTAAAGCAAGATTCAAGCTATCTTCTTTGCAAATTCAAAGTTTAAAGGCAAAAGATCAAAACTTATAGCTAAGTAATCTCAAAGCTGAAATCTGCAATAAGTCTTCACAAATTAGGCAAAAATCATCAGGGAACTTTCTCAGATTTAAAAGCAAATAAAGCAACTAAACAGTCAGGCATTCCAGTTACAACAGATTTCAAGCAAATTTTTTTCAAAGCTCTCCAGTTTTAAAACTGTGCTTCAAACAGTCAGGTGAGTAAACACATTGTTTAAAAGTTTAAGTAAGCTAAGATATGTGCATGTGATTCTTGGATAAATTTTGCTTTGCATGTGTATTTCTAAATATGTAACTCTATGTATATATATGTGTTTGTTTTGTATATATTGAATATACCTGTTCTTCTCTGTTTCTTGGTTATAGAGTTGAAATTAAACCAAAAATTCAATATATTTTATCTAATCACTGATAGACTTAGAGTTTCAAACAAAATAAGTTGTGTAATCATAATTCAAGTTTTAAAAACATGTTTAAGTACTTTTAGTTTGCAAATCTTTTGAAACTTAGTAAATACAGTAATATTTTAGAGAAAATGTTAAATCAAATAATTTGTTTTGTGAATTCAAGCATGTAGCTTAAATCAACACTGGAAAAATCGATTTTTAAAACTAAAATCTTGAATTTTAGTCTGAAATTGGGTTTGCAATTTGGAGATAACCGGGAAGTAGTTATTGAGGAATTTCTGATGATCGGAGGTCTTTTGGTCGTCGGGGTTTCGACTGGAGGAGGAGGGAGGTTTGGTGTGGTCGGCAAAAATAGTGGAGGTGGCGAACGATGATCGTGGCGTCGATAGTGGTTGTAACTAGGGTTTAAGGTTGGTTTGTAGTTGAGCTTGGGTTACTGCTTCATCCTCAGAGTATCGAGTCAGATATGGCGTAGGGGAGAGACGCTGGAGTCGTGGACGAAGATGCTGGCGAAGTCTTGGTGGTTCCGGTGGCCGGAATCGCCTCGTCGAGGAAGTTTCTGGCGGGATCGGGTTTTCATTTTTTCGACTGGAAGTTCAATTTTGATTTTATTGTTTGATCGTGGTTGCCGCCATAGTCGACTTGGCGATGGGGGTCGATGGTGCCGGAGTGACGCCGGCTGCATGTGCATGTGCACAACAACGGTTTTGTGTTAGGTTGATGGATTTGTGAGCGACTCAAGAATGTGTTCGAGTGGGAAGAGGGTTGACTCGAGTTGGAACTCGAGTTCGTATGTGTGCAGCCTTCTCTATTTTGGTTTTTTTAACTTTAAAAATTATACTTTAAATAAAAGGAAAAGAAAGGGGAGATAAGGAAGGAAAATCGAGTCAGTACTCGAGTTAGAAGCGGGTCGAACCCGAAGCAAGGTTAGAAATGTTTTAAAAGTTTTATGAAAGCTAGTTTTAAAATTTAAATTTAAATTGGATTAAACTACTTTATGATAAATGTTTAAAACTATTTGATTTATAGAAGTTTTATACTTTGTTAACTAAAATTAGAGATGCTTAAGTATTCTTTTAAACATAATTTTTAAAAATATTTAAGTATAAATAAAGATGAAATGTTTTAAACAAGTATTAATTTTAAGTAATTAACGAAATTGTTTATTTTGAAAGTTAAGTTTTTATGATTAAAGATTACTTTAATTAATAAGGTAATTAAAGTTAAATGAATTAATAATTTTGGAATTAATTTATAAAGGTTTAGTTAATTAATTATGGATTAATTAATTGATAATTAAGAATTAATTTAATTTAATAATTAAGATTAATTAATTAATATTTAATAATTAATTAATTAATTAATTAAATATTAATTAATCAATTATTAGTAATTAATTAATTAAGTGATTAGTGATTAATTAATTAACAATTAAGAATTAATTAATCAAGTAATTAGGATTAATTAATTAAGTAATTAATCATTAATTAATTTATAATTAATAGTTAATTAATTAGTAATTAATAATTTATTAATCAATTGATTAAGGTTAATTAATTATGGATAATTAATTGAGTAATTAAGATAAATTAATTAAGTAATTAAGGAATGATTAATTTATAATCAAGTTTTATTAATTAATAATCAAGTTTTCATAATCCATTTTTCAATATCCAAGAATTTTTCAGTTTTCATGGGGACCGTTCCCTCCCCCTTACCTCCCATTCTTTCTACTGTTCCATCCACTGTTCTTCCTTCTCCCTCTTCCATACCGCCGTCCATCAGTCCATCGTTGTCAAATCTTGTCCCCGTCATCTCTCTCTCTGCTACTCTGCCGCCTCCATCGCCTGATCCTCCTCCTCTAAATTTCACTGATCAAATCCTTCCTAATCTGTCTTCTCCTGTTCCACCCTGTCCCAATCCACCTTCAAAACTTTCATCTTCTCTTGATTCGGTGCCTTGGTCCACGCTTTTCAAATCGAAGCCACGTAATGCAGGAACTTATGTTCCCCAGGACATCCCTCTTCTTTACACTGGAGATGTACTTGTGCCTTCTAGTGAAATTATTCAGGCTGGTACTGCTGTGTGGAAAGACTACCTTGTTGGGTTTTTCCTGGATAAACCCCTGCCATATGTGAGTGTGGTGTATCATCTGAAGAAAGTATGGAAGCTCAGAGGAGAAGTCAATGTTAAGTCGGATGGTTTTGTTTTCCTCTTCAGGTTTTCGTCTGCGGAAGACCGGCAACGAATTTCTGAAGCTGATCCTATAATCATGAGAAACAAATTGTTTATTATCAAGCCATGGGATGTGACGGTGGGTAATAGTTGTCGGACTATTCGCTCTGTTCCTGTTTGGATTAAGTTATTTAACATACCACTTTATGCTTGGTCACATTATGGTATTAACTGGTTGGCGTCAAGGGTTGGAAAATTCCTGTGCATGGATCAATCTACGGAGAGAATGGAAAGGATTACTTTTGCAAAATGCTTGGTTGAAGTATCACCTGATAAGGAGCTGGTGGATAATTTTTTGGTTAAGTTGATGGATGGCACTGATCATAAGGTTGCAGTTAAGTACTTATGGAAACCAGAAGTGTGTGTTAATTGTAAAGAATTTGGACATGCTGGCAGTAACTGTTCTCATGCTGTGTCAGAAGCTAAAGTCACTGCAGATGAAGTTATTGATACCCATGATGATAGGGATGGAGTTAATGGCAAGAAAAGGCTGTTGAGCACAAATAGAAATCAAAATCAGGTGTGGAAAAAGGTTAATTATAAAAATAACAAAAACAGGGATAACAGACATGAGGAAATTGGTAAAATGCAAGGTGATAATGTTGGTGCAAAGTTAACGCAGTGTACTGCTCCATATAAGGTGGGTAGTACCAATGATAGTGAAGTTACAACCAAGGAAAAGTCGCTGTCTATTCCTGATAGTAATATAAGGTTGGTTAACAGTTTCCAAGTGCTTGAAGACCAAATTATTGGAGATGCAATTGATGTAGAGCAAGTGGGGGAGGTAAATGCAAATGATGAATCAATGCCTTTTACTGTTGGTAATATAAGTTTGGTTAACAGGTATCAAGTGATTGAAGATCATATTGATGGAGATGCAATTGATGTTGAGCAGGTGGGTGAGGATAATGCTAATGATGAAGTTAGGGGAGTTGAGATGGGGGTAATACATGAATCAAGTACGTTTTTAACTGAGCATAACAACCAGGTAGCTGATAGTGATGAATTACAAGTAGATATCCATGTGCATGCTGATCCATCTGTGCATGTGCACACAACTGCTGAGTCATTACAACATGTTGATACTCTTAATAATTTAAATGGGCAAGCACAATTGGAAAGGGGTAAAGTCATGAGAAATCAAATCATCCCTTCCACTGATATCAATTTCCTCAATAACAATGCAAAAAGCATTATTGAACTAGTCTGTTCAACTAATGTTAATCCATCTGATTCTACTCCTTCTGTTCCACTCCATTCTGGTCAAACTACATCCTTTTCTGTCCCACACAATAAAAATTCTTCTCCTCCATCTTTACCAATCACATCCCCTTTCCCATATGTTAACAATGCTATCATACCAGGTTGGTATAACAAAGAAAAGCAAGCCTGTGATGATAACTGCCATGGTAATATAGACACCAAAACAAGACTGGCAGCAAAGAAAACATCAAAATCAAAGGCTGATTCCAATGATGCACAATCTCCTGCAACCAGGAGCAGAAAGAACATTATCCATCAATCTCTTTAGATAATGAAGATACAAAATATAGGTGTTTGGAACATTAGGGGTGCTCATAACCAACTGAAACTTGACCAAGTCAAAAATCATATAAATTATCATAATCTAAAAATTTTTGCTATCTTGGAATCAAAACTTAATCTTGCTTTAACTTCTAGGGCTGCAAATTACATCAATCCTTCTTGGAAGTTTATCCACAACCTTGCTGATGCTGATTATGGTAGGATTTTCATCCTATTTGATCCAACAGTTTACTCTATCACCTCTGTAATTTCTTCCAGACAATACATACACTCCAAAATCATCTACCAGCAAACCAAATCTTCCTTTTATTTTACTTTTGTTTATGCTGACAATACAGCTGTTTCTAGGCAAAATCTATTTGATTTCTTACCAAATCTAAGGCAAGAAACACATCCATGGCTGGTCGTTGGGGATTTTAATAGCTGTTTTCATCTGGATGACAAGTTTGGTGGCCAACCATTATATCCAAAGCATATCCTTCCATTGAACAATGCCATTTATGAATCGAATCTCATCAAGATACCCTCTCATGGTGCTAGATACTCATGGAACAACAAATGTAGGAGTGGTGTCAGAACATTCTCTACTATTGATCATGCTTTCTGCAATTTCAAAGCTCTTTCTACTTGGCCTAATCTCTCTGTCAATCTAATCCATCCCATTCTATCTGATCACTCCCCATTGATTCTTTCTGACGGTCCCAAAATGAAAAATGAAAAAAGAAGTTTCAAATTTTTTAATGATTGGATTAGTTCTTCTGAATTCAAACCAACTGTGAATATAGCGTGGTCCTTGCATTGTTATGGTAACCCTATGTTTATTCTTTGCAGGAAGCTTAAACAAGTTAAAAAGCTTTTGAGAGCTTGGGCAACTGAGAAGTATGGTGATGGAACAAAGCAATCAAAAATTTTGAAGAAGAAGTATGCTGAGGTTCAGGAATTTATGATGAACAACCCCCATGATCAAAATGCAGCTGAAGAGGAAGTAAGGCTATGTGATCTTCTTAACAAAGCTCTAGAAATTGAAAGTGGAATGAAAAAACAGCAGTTTCATAGTAAGTGGTATAATTTTGGTGATCGTAACACTGAGTTTTTTCATTCCTCGATCAAAATCAAACAGGCTAAAGAAAATATACACACAATAACTACTCTTGAAGGTTCTACTGTTTCAACTCCTGATTTAATTGATGCTGCTTTTGTTCAATATTTTGAGCACTTGTTTGGTAACTCCTCTGACTTTATTCCTGATCTTGACAAGTTAAACAACATCCACCTTCCTAGCTTGTCCACATTGCAAGCTGCTATGCTGGTTAATCAAGTTACTGATGAGGAAATAAAAAATACACTCTTTGCAATGAATAGAAAATCGTGTGGTGGGCCTGATGGGTTCAATGTCCTCTTCTTTGTTACTTGCTGGGACATTATTCAAGTGGATTTCTGCAAGGCAGTGCACAATTTTTTTATTAAATGCACACTGCTATCTGAAGTTAACTCAACTAATATTGTACTAATCCCAAAAAGTTCTGAACCAAGCTCTGTCTCTTCTTTTAGACCAATCTCGTGCTGTAACGTGGTGTATAAGTGTATATCAAAGATTATTGCGTCAAGACTACTGCATGTTCTCCCCCAAATTATTTCTCACAATCAGGTTGCTTTTCTTCCCAATAGGAGTATTTATGACAACATTTTGCTGGCTCAAGAGCTGCTTTGTGGATATTCGAGATCAAATATTTCTCCTTCTGCTATGCTAAAGCTAGACATATCTAAAGCTTATGATTCCATTCACTGGTCCACCATTGTGAGAATAATGGCATTAATGAACTTTCCGAAGCCATTTGTTGGGTGGGTATATGAATGCATTTCAACTGCTAGGTTCTCCATTGTTATTAATGGTCGACCTGTTGGTTATTTCAAGAGTAGGCAGGGAATTAGGCAAGGGGATCCGATTTCTTCGTACTTATTTCTTATGGTGATGGAAGTGCTCACTAGATTAATGATAACAAAGTATGCTGCTGGGCAAATTAAATACCACCCCAAGTGCAAACTAACAAATGTTACTACTCTCTTGTTTGCTGATGACATTATGATTTTTACTAAGCCTCATCTCCCCTCGTTGCAAAGTGTCATTAAAACTTTGACTGACTTTTATTTGATGTCAGGTTTGCAACTAAATTTTTCTAAATCAAGTATAGCAATTGCAGGGGTTTCCACCAGTATTTACAACAGTCTTCTACATTACACTGGTCTCCAAAGAATGAGTAATAATATGACTTATCTTGGCCTCCCGCTATTGACATCAAGACTGAAGTATGCTGATTGCCTCCCATTGTATTCCAAAATGGTTGCTATTCTTGACATGTGGTCTAACAGATTTTTGACCCAGGCAGGAAGGCTTGTCCTTATCAAGTCTGTTGCATTTTCTATGACTGTTTATTGGGCTAAAGCGTTTATCTTGCCGACTAAACTTTTGCATCAGGTCAGAAGTGCAATGCTAAGATTCTTTTGGACTGGATCCACCAAAAACAGGAAGCCATTGCCATGTTCATTCAAATGTTTTGAGAAGAGTTTAAATGCTGGTGGGCTGGGGGTTTTAAACATTGTTGACTGGAATATTGCTGCATTCAGTACTCATCTAAATTCAATTATTGCCAAGGATAACTCTGGTTGGGTTAATTGGGTATGGGTCAATAGAATTGGTAGGGCTAGTTTCTGGACTGTTACCACTCCACAAATTTGCAGCTGGACTTGGAGAAATCTCCTGAGTTTACGTGATAGATTGCTTCCTATTATTGTTCATAGGTTGTCAAATTCTTCTACTGTCAAATTTTGGTACGATCCATGGGTGGCCAAGGGAGTGATATTGCATTCTTTGTTCACATATCAACAGATCCAACAGACTGGTATACCTTTTAATGCAAAGGCGGTGGATTATATTTTCCAGGGTAACATGAATCTGCCATACTCATCAAATCAGTACATCAGGTCAGTGTGGAATGATATACAATGTAATAAGTACCCTCTTGTTGATGTTGGTGATGTGTTTTGGAATGATAGACCTCATACTGTTAAGCTTGTGTACAAGCACCTGCACAATTTTGGTGATCATGATTTCAAGTGGAGCAAAGTTATTTGGACAACTGATTCAACCCCAGGGGATAATCTTATGCTCTGGAAAGTGCTGCAAAATGCAATGTTAACTAGAACCAAATTGATGGAGATGGGATATGATAGGGGATCAAATTGTGTTTTCTGTGCTAATGACCCTGAGACTGTGCACCATTTGTTCATGCAATGTTCTTACACTAAGATGCTGTTTGACAAAATGATGCTTGTAGCTGGGAGTAGATTGTTGGCTAATCAACCTATGCTGGATTTTGACATGATTTACAAAGCTATAAGGTGGCGAACTTTGAAGGCGAGACACTTAGCTATATGCTTGAAGAAATACATGACAGTGGTGTGGTATGAACGAAATTTGATTTGCTTTGATAAGAAGAGGAGAGATGGTCAGGTGTTATGGAAAGTATTGAAGTATGAAATTTACAAAACAATGAAGATGCAATCTATTTTTCCAGCCATATACATGGATGCTTGGAGATAGTTGGTTTTTTTGGAGTGTTTCTTGTTTTCTTGTTTTGCTTTGTGTGTTTTTTTGTTGTGCTTTTCTTTCTGTGTAGCTCCGTGTGTTGTGTTTTGTATTTTCTTTTTTTCTTGCTTGCTGTTCTCTTTTGGGCAAGTTTTGTGTTTTATTGTTTTTTTGCAATAAAATCAGGTAGGGGCCCTGTTAACCCCGCTAGCTTTTGCTAAAAAAAATAATTAAGGTTTTTAATTTATAGTTAAAGAATAATTAATTATTTAATTAAAGATTAATAAATTGATTATGAGGTTAATTAAGAAGTGATTAATTAATTAAATGATTGTAATTAATTAATGTTTGGTTAAGCAACGTTAAGTGGTTAATTTTTAAGTCACTAATTTAATTTGAATTAATTAAATTAATTATAAAATGTATTAAAGATGCTTGCTTATGGATGATTGTTTTGGGTTGAATGTCTGGATTTGGTTGATATCTATTGGATGATAATCTGTGATATTCTGTGATGATCTGTGATAGATGTTTGTTACTATCTGTAGATAATGCTGTGTGGATTCAATATTTTAAATTGAATTGTTTAAATCTTTAAACAACTTGACCTTTAAGATGGAGTTCGGTTTCGATGAGACCGGGATCGGAAATCAAGTTTGATTATCCAAAAACCACATCGATCCAAGTTAAACGTTAGGTCGTGACATCTCAAAGTGAAGATCGAGATGGAGTTTCAGAGTGTAAGGTTTAGTGTCGTTAACTCTGAGGGTGATTCCAAAATGTGTGTAACGAGATAATGCCTTCGGTTTCGTTCGAATCTGGAACGAACTTGTATGGATTGAATGCTTTCAGAACATCGTCAGGTGGACGATGAGCATTCTAAGATAGATGTGTTCTATAAATGTAATCATAGCTTCAAGCCTCATGAACGGGAATGGCTAAAACAGGGGAGGTGCAGCAAGCTTAAGTGGGTAGTACCCAAGTAGGATGAGATTTACCCCAGTCTAGAGGTCCCTTTTATTTCGGCTATGTGGACAGTTGTTGGCCACAATTGCGGAGTCGTCTTGTTCGGGACTGTCCAGTGAGGGATGGTTCCGGCCTTGTATTGCAGGGGATTGGGAGGGATCCTCGGTACGGTGATCTAGGCCCCGTACTGTGACGGTAGGTACCCCAGTAGCTCTGCCATTGTATGAAATCCAAACTCCAATAAGTGCCTGTATGGTTTTGATTATGCCCAACTATGATGGAACGTGAGATGTAAGCATTCCAGCTATTTCTGTATTTTATATTGAAAACCCTAGACCCTATTATAATATCATTGGATTTCCTATCAAATTATTTGGTTAGCGTAAGATAAAAACTTACCCATGTTTATGTGTGGGGTGTCTTACGTGATACCTTTTGTTTTGAAATGATTTTTAAAGTTAAACAACTTAACCTGTTTACGCACACCAGACCCATGTCTGACCCGGAGTTTATTTTATTTTCCTTAAACTCTTGGGTACTCAAATTTTTATGATTAGCCAAGTGATCAGGTCTGGATTGTCAAATGTTTTTGAAGCTGGGAGATGGAGTCCAGACGTATCTCTCTATCTATCTTTCCGCTGTGTTATGACTTTTGGGTGTAGTATTTTGGATGTACTAGTTAGACAGACCCTTATAACTATCTAATGTAATGAAGTCGTATTATTTTGTGTACTCTGATATGTAAGACTATGTAATGAATATGTGTAATATTATATTTTGTTTCGTTTCCGCTGTGAGATGCCGATGTTGTTGTTCTTTCTTTCTATCTTTTCTATTTCTATCTCTCTCTTTTCTTATTGATGATACGTCTTTCTGTGGAATGAAAGACGGGTCCTCACAATGGGTGTCATGGAATCTATAATACTTCTTGTGATAGAGTTAGAGGTAAGACCTAGGGGAAGTTATGTAATTTATTACATATACCCAATTTGATAACCAATCTTCTTCAAATGTAAATCTATTTTCTTTCTATTATATACTTGATATAATGTATTATATTAATCAAACTAATTTAATTAAAAGCATATTTAATAGAAAATCTATAAATAGTACGTTTTGTGATAGTTACAAAGTGTAGTAACATGAGTCATTTATCATAATGAAAAAATATATGCCATTTTAAATATTCCTAGTTAAGATGTATCGAGACTGGATATCGATACATCCATTGAGACTAAGTACATAACGCTCTCCAAATGTTAAATAGTGTATTATGCCTGACTTCTGGGGGCATAAAGGGTTTACAGACCGATAGTTTTTGCATAACTATGAAACGACTTATTTGATAGTTTTATATTGGTTAATGTAACTAAGATCAAGTAGAGAATATCAATGTGACTAACTTACACAATGTTCTCGACTTGAGAATATTGTTGATCTTCAATGTAGAATCTCCGCTTAGATTATAGTTAAATCATGGCATGACATCCATCGAACGATTTGGGTTGAGTAAAAGTATTGGAAGTGAAACACTATTCAAGAGAGGATTTGCCTCCTCGATTATATGAGGTTAGTGTCACGGTCAACTGAAGACAAGTCAAAGTTTTTGGCCAGAGCTTTTTGGTTAATAATAATTATTATTATTGAACCAAGGACTTTGTGTTTGGATTATAAAATTGAATATGGATGATATTAGAATTTTGACCATTACTAAATTCCATAAGTCCTAATGTGATATAGTTTAACGAAGAAAATTGGTGTAAATAATTGTCACTATTGGGTACTGCTTATAATAAGTAAAATTGGATTTTACCAAAAAATGCGTAAGCGATAAATTAAGCCAAAATGTCACAACATTAGCGAAGTGACGTGTGAATGTTGATGTTCGAATAGTTTGATATTAATCTTTTGATTGAATTTACACCTTTGAGTCACACAACCATAATGATAAATTCTCTTAAAAACCACATGATTTAATTAATTTATAAAATGCTGTAAATTGATTAAATTGATTGATATTTGAGAAATATTAATTGCTATTTATTTGATGTTTGAAAGTTTTTGGTAATTATTTTAATGCATTTATAAAATTTATATTTGCACTTATTAATATACGATATTGATGTAATTTAAATGTTATTGCATGAAATGATTTATGAAAATTTTATTATATTTGCTGACATGATTTCTAAAATTTTTATATCATTTGATGACACGATTTTTGCAAATTTAATGCCATTTGATGACTTATCATGTGAAAAGAAATTTTTGAAGAGAGAGAAACAATCAAGAGAATTAATTAGTGAAGTTTTAATGAAAGAATAACAATAGTTTCATTCTTTCAAATAAAACATATTCTTTAATTCATTCTATATGTACAATTCATTCTTCATCATTCATTTTGTTTCTTTCTCTCCTCCTAACTTTTCATGAAAAAAATCAAATTTTCCAAATCTTTATAAAGAATCAAATAAAATAAAACAAAAGTGGCTCATTCATCTTGTGACGACCGCCCATGACTCCCGCACAAAAACAAGGGAATGGTGCGCTGAAAGGTGTGCCAGGCAGCCATGGACGATAGTCAGGGTAAGATAAAACGGAATAGTCTATCGTATTACTCATAGCGCATGGATAAAATACAATAGAAAGTATACATAGTGAAGCTCTATAGAACAGAAGTCTCATCATATAAACTCATAATAGTTTTATACAATCATCTGAATAGTCAATACATCAAGCCTCACTACATAACACTCAGAGTATCAAACAAACAGCGGAACATCCAGTACATATAGTAAGAAAACAACATGCAAAAGCCTCCAGCTCGTCTTCGTCATCAACAGCGTTGGTAGCCAAGAACAGCACCTGTCACCTGCTACCTAGCCTGCCCATCCCAACATGGATGAACAGCCCAAGGTAATAAGAGTTGAACATAAAACCTTGAGTCAGACAACAGTCTTAGTGAGCAGTAAATCAACTATCAAACATACCAAAAGAGCATAAAGGGTAAAAGGAATAGGAACTCAATCATCCCACTCCACCTCATTCTACAGTGATAGCCCCCAGACACACCAAGCAGAAACAAGCATAACAAAGCAGACATTTAAAGTAAAGTAATTATCACTCGAGTCAAGGTCGATGTTTTCCAAGTACAAACCCCCAAGGCCTAAACCAAGATCAGATAAGCACCCAGAAAGCATCGCTCTTGAGATCGAATGATGGTGCAACCAAACATCCATGACTCTGGCTATCACTGTTATCATTGCTTTGATATCACCGTTAATTGAATGACCGGCACCTTCTTTCAGCCGTCCGTCAAGGGCTAATGGCAACCCCGGTTCTAGACATAACTCCGCACGTCGTCATGACCCATGCCTAGGACTATCGAATCTGCCCAGAGTACTAACACGTCATCATGACCCGTGTCTGAGACGTCGTCGTGACCCGTCCCAACGTACTCTTGCTTTGAGCATGCTAGAACCTTCAATAACGATAAGATCCAAGCCTCCTAGTCATCCTCCTCGACGACTATTCTCATACTAGCTCAAGCACATCTCGAGCCCACCATTATCAACCAACTCGAACCGCATCATCGAGTTATCATCATGCTTGGAATGATCCCGTCTGGATTAAACCAAGGCTTTCTCACATCATGCTTTGCTTCAATGCATCATAGCAAAGTCCCATCTCAACATCATGGTTTGCCTCATCGCATCATGGCAAAGTCCATCATCATCAAATCTATCCATATGAGCTTCAACATCCGCTTCATATGCCATAAGCACCCTTCCTTATTCAAGAGCCTTTCCACTTAGCTTTTGAATCATCTTCGACCAACTTGTCCAAATCAATTTATCAATCAACTAATCCATAAAATCAAACATTAATCCAAGTAATCAATCATTCAAACAAGATCTAAATAAATAATTACAACAATAATGGCAATTTCGTAAATAAAGAGTCCAAATCTAACATGCATTCTAACAAGCATGAATTATGAACAATATCTCTACAACTTGATGAATGAATCTTGCATAAGTGAACATGTAGTAAAATAGATGTTAAATCATCATGAACAATAGATCTACATGCAGACTTAAGAAAAATGCACGAAATCACTCTCTTTAGCACATAAACAAGCCACCGATCCAATATACTCCTTTGGGTCCGTGTGAGAGATAACCACCACTCACCGAATCACCAAAACACCTCAAAAACAACCAACTTCAGATCTGGACAACAAAGAATCAAGCTTGATCCAACGAGATTCCACTTCAAATGATGAAATCTCTCTTTGATGGATGAAGATCTTCAACTTTGGCTCTTGGATCTCCGATTTGATCTTCAATTTAGATGGAAGGAATCACTAGATTAGAGTGGAGAAAAGAAGTGAAGAAGTGTTGTAGTCGAGCTCTCAAAATGGCAGCACTTCATCGCTTCAAAATCCGGTGCCAAAAAGTGAACCAAACCCCTCTATTTATAGGCTGATTCCTTAACTCGTACCCCCTTAAGTCGGTCACGACTCATCATAGCTATAAGTCCACGACTTAATAGCCCACAGCCTACGACTAAATACACATGCCGACCTAACGACTCCAGTTCCCACGCGACTCAACGGCTCATGCCTTAACACGGCTCAACACAGCTCAACACGGCTCACAGCTCACGACTTAACCCTTGCCGACCCAACCGACTCAACTACCTACGACTTAGCGACTTAGCAATCCTACGACCCAACGACCTAACCCTATACACGACCTAACACCCAAACACGACCTAAGCCTTAACTCCTTAAGTAGCTAACCACTAGGTCGTAACTCCCTCCTCAAGCCGTTAGTCCCTTAGGTCGGTCCAACCCAATAACTCGCTAACCCTTAAGTCGTTAGCTCCACTAAGTCGGTCAATCCCTTAAGCCGTCCAAATCCTTAAGTCCTTAACCCCTTAACTCGACAACCATCCTTAAACCGATAACTCCTATAAGTCGCTACCTACCTTAAGTCGGCCACACCTTAACTCGGCCAAACCCTTAACTCGGCAACACCTTAAGTCATCTATGCTCCTTAAGTCGGCCACGAAATAAGCTTCCATACGACTCAACCTCAACACGACTTATCTCCTACACAACTCAAGCTCCAAATGACTTAAACTCTGAACGACTTAACAATACTAACAACCCAATGCCAACAGTTCCACGATCTTTTGATCCGTAAAAATACGGGTCGTTACATTCTCTCCCCCTTAGGAATTTCGCCCCCGAAATTCCAAACAAACAAGAGCAATCAAAACTATTCTGCATGCCTACCATCCATAGCGACCAACAAACCATGCATCCAATTACTAGCCTAGCATGCAGAATTCTAAGAGTAGAACAAGGTACAAATTCATGAGATGTCACGACACCTTAGGGCCATACCTTGAAGAGTTCGGGATGAGCTGCTTTCATCCTCTCTTCCTCCTCCCATGTACAGTCGTTAACATCATCACTCCATTGTATCTTGAGCAACCTAACCGACTTCCTCCTAAGCTGTTTCGTGTCAGTTTCCACAACACAAAGCGGCTTACGAGGTCTTCTAACAACTGGATCAACTTCTAAATCTTCATAGCTATCAGCAGAAACCACTGTACTTGGGTCGTGCACATACTTCCGTAGATACGATACATGAAAAACATTGTGCATACCCGACATCTTTTCTGGTAACTCCAATTTATAAGCGAGCTTTCCAATTCGCTCGATGATCGGGAATGGTCCAACAAATCTCAGAGTCAACTTTCCTTTCTTCCCGAATCTAATAACATTCTTCAGTGGAGAAATCCTCACAAAAACCATATCTCCTACGTCGAATTCCAAATCCTTACGACGCTTATCGGCATAACTTTTCTGACGGTCTTGGGCTGCCTTCATTCGTCGCCGAATAATCTCTATACAATCAGAAGTCTGTCGAATCATTTCTGGCCCAAGTATCAACTTTTCTCCTGTTTCCAACCAACATGTCAGAGAGTTACACGGTCTTCCATACAATGCCTCATATGGTGCCATACCAATACTAGACTGATAACTGTTATTATACGCAAATTCCACCAAATGAAGATGGTCTTCCCATGATCCTCTGAAGTCCAAAACACATGCTCTGAGGAGATCTTCCAAAACTCGGTTGACTCTCTCGGTCTGACCATCTGTGTGGGGGTGATAAGCTGTACTCAAACACAACTTGGTTCCCAAAACTTCCTGGAAGCTCTTCCAAAATCCACTAGTGAACAATGGATCTCGATCGCTCACTATACTCTTCGGAATACCATGGAATCAAACTATCCACTTAACATAAAGCTCAGCCAACTTCGGTGCAGTCCCAGTTGATCGAACAGGAATGAATCTTGCACTCTTAGTCAAACGATCTACAATGACCCAAATCCCTTCATTTCCTGCCCTGGTTCTAGGTAGACCATCGATAAAATCCATCGATATTTGCTCCCACTTCCATGTAGGAACCTCTAATGGCTGAAGCAATCCACTGGGCTTCTTCTGCTCAGCTTTTACCAACTGGCAGTTCATACATTTGGAAATAAAATTTCCAACATCTTTCTTCATGCCTTCCCAGTAATAGGTTCTCTTAGTATCCCGATACATCTTATTTCCACCTGGATGAATTGTCAACTTCGAGTGATGACTTTCCTTCAGAACTTCATTCCTCAATTCATCTATATCGGAAACAACCAGTCGTCCTTGTTTCCGAAGCCAACCCTCTCGATCGACCTCGAATCCTTTATCCTTTTCTGGATCCAATCCAGATTTCAAATCACGGATAATCTTGACAAGCTTATCGTCTCGCTTTTGGCTCTCGCCAATTCTTTCCACAAGAGTAGGTCTTATTGATAAGTTTGCCAACATCTCAGGTTCTAATTCACATCTAGGCCTGAAGTCAAATCCAGCCAAATACTCAAGACTCTTCCATTCCGAAAACATGGCTCACAATCCTGCATGTCTTCGACTTAACGCATCTGCCACTGCGTTACCTTTTCCCGGAGTATAGGCTATACCAAAATTATATGATGCTAAGAACTCTAACCACCGTTGCTGTCGAAGATTCAAGTCCTTTTGGGAGAACAGATACTTCAACGACTTGTGATCCGTAAACAACTCGAATCAAACTCCCAATAGGTAATGTCTCCACATCTTCAAAGCAAATACAATTGCCGCTAACTCCAAATCATGAGTAGGATAATTCCTTTCATGTGGCTTCAATTGTCGACTCGCATACACAACAACTTTATCCTTCTGCATTAGCACTGCTCCAAGTCCAGTACCACATGCATCAGTATAAATCACCATCTCATCATTCCCACTTGGAATAGTCAAAACAGGAGCACTTGTCAGTTGCTCTTTCAGGATTCCGAAAGCTTGCTCACACTTATCATCCCATTTGAACACTTGGTTCTTTTTCGTCAATCCTGTTAACGGTGCAGCTATCTTGGAAAAGCCTTTGATAAACCGATGATAATATCCTGCTAATCCAAGAAAACTTCTCACATCAGATGCATTCTTAGGTCTAACCCAATCCTGGATTGCTGCCACCTTAGCGGGATCAACCGCTATCCCATTTCCAGAGATAATATGGCCTAAGAACCTCACTTCACTCTTCCAGAAGTGACACTGCGAAAACTTAGCCTTCAGCTGATGTTTCCGCAAGATTTCCAAAACAATACGCAAGTGCGTCTTGTGCTCTTCTTCCGTTCTGGAATAAATCAGAATGTCATCCACGAACACAAGTACGAACTTGTTCAACTGATCTCTGAACACTCTATTTATAAGATCCACAAAATATGCTGGTGCATTGGTCAATCCAAACGGCATTACCAGCCACTCATAAAAACCGGATGGTGTCCTAAAAGCAGTCTTTGGAACACTATCCTTTGCTACTCTTAACTGGTGAAATCCCGTTGCCAAATCCATCTGAGAAAACACCTTAGCTTCGTGAAGCTGATCAAACAAGTCATCTATTCTCGACAATGGATACTTGTTCTTCTTAGTCACTTTATTCAGCTCACGATAATCCCCACACAACCTCAACGATCCATCCACTTTGGTTGCAAACACAACTGATGCACCCCATTCGGACACACTACGCCGAACGAATCCTTTCTGTAAAAGGTCATCAACTTGCACCTTCAACTCTTGCTGTTCCCTAGGCGCCATTCGCCTAAGAGGCATCACAACAGGTCTGGCTCCCTCAACTAGATCGATACGAAACTCAATCTCCCTATGCGGCGGTAACCCTTTGACCTCGTCAAAGACATCCTCAAATCTATTCACAATAGGCACCGATGACAGTCCATCCCGTGGAACAACCAGCGAATACATGAAGCTCATGAAGACGCCTTCTTCATGCTTACATCGTATCACAACCTTTCGCCCCTCCACATTCTCGACTGTCACCTCCAGCCTCTCACAATCAACCCTTGCCGCATATTTCCTAAGCCAGTCCATACCCAAAATAATTCCGAACCCCGCAAAATTCAGAACAAAACAATCACAAACAAAAGAGAAATCATGACTCGACACAACTAGACCACGGCATACCATACACAAACAAGACGAACCCCCAACTGGATTAGTCACAACCAATGGTCTATCAACAATATCCGGTTCCAAACCCAACCGGTCTACCAACTTATTACAAACAAAGGAATGTGATGCCCCAGTATCAAACAACACTCTTACTGGGACACCACGCATGGAAAGAGTACCTTGAACCACCACACTCTTCCCCTTTTCTTCAGCAGTAGGAGCTTTCAAAGATGATGGAACAGCCCCCAAAGCATAAGCTTGCACAATCTGCTTATCTTTCCTCGGTTCTGGACAGTCGTTCCTGATATGCCCCAGCTTATCACAGTTGTGGCACTTCAACTGCACCTTTGGATTCTTGCAATCCCTAGAGAAATGGCCCTTCTGTCGACAATTGTAGCAGATCACTTCGCCCTTCGGCTTCTTCTGGCCATCCTTACCCTTCTGTTGCTGCTACTTCCTCTTCTTGTTTCCATTTTGCTCCTTGGTCACAGAAACAACAGATCCTTTCTTAGGAAACAGATTCTCATGCCTGAGAGCTTTCTCCACAAGCTTCTCAAATGGGTCGTCCAAATGATCCACCAACTGTCTCCCAAGATAAGTGTCCAAGCCTGTCACAAACTTCTCATTCTTCTGATAGGGAGATTCAATATACGACCGAGCATACTTGGACAAAGCTTCAAACTCAGAAACATACTCAAGAACTGGTCTCCCACCTTGCTTGAGCTCCACAAACTTCTTAAACAGAACAGATTTCTGAGCTGTAGAAATGAACTTAGCTTCAAATCTAACTTGGAATTGCTCCCAAGTAATCTCTTCCTCTGGAGTATCAATGGTGATAGAATTCCACCAATCCGAAGCCCTCCCTTGAAGCTGTCTTGATGCAAGCTTCCTCTTAGTTGCATCCTCAATTCCCAAATCACCAAAGATCCTTCTACAAGCATCTATCCATCTCTGGACTTCTATGGTTGATTCTGTTCCCAAGAAAACCTTTCCTCCAAGAGCAGTATAGTCCTTGCACAGTTTAGCAAAATCAACTGGTTTTGTAGCTTGAACTTGAACTCCAACTTCTACTGATGGTCCTGAAGTTGGTATCCTTCTCATGATCGAAGTCATCATGGCCTCAAACATTGCAACATAGTCAGTAGCTCCCCCAACAGCACGACTTTCCCTAGCAGCTTGTCTCTCACTTCGACTCATCCTTAATATCTACAAAAAGGAATGATTTAGAACACCTTGAGAAACAACTACATAAGGAGTTCAAATCCTTCTAAGCTACTATATTATATATAGTAATCATCCATCAAAATACAATTATGTCTCTCTTACGTAGTTACGTCAGCGAGCGTTGGCTAAAATCGATTAACCAAAGCTCTGATACCAAATGTGACGACCGCCCATGACTCCCGCATGAAAACAAGGGAATGGTGCGCTGAAAGGTGTGCCAGGCAGCCATGGACGATAGTCAGGGTAAGATAAAACAGAATAGTCTATCGTATTACTCACAGCGCATGGATAAAATACAATAGAAAGTATACATAGTGAAGCTCTATAGAACAGAAGTCTCATCATATAAACTCATAATGGTTTTATACAATCATCCGAATAGTCAATACATCAGGCCTCACTACATAACACTCAGATTATCAAACAAACAGCGGAACATCCAGTACATATAGTAAGAAAACAATATGCAAAAGCCTCCAGCTCATCTTCATCATCAACAGCGTTGGTAGCCAAGAACAGCACCTGTCACCTGCTACCTAGTCTGCCCATCCCAACATGGATGAACAGCCCAAGGTAATAAGAGTTGAACATAAAACCTTGAGTCAGACAACAGTCTTAGTGAGAAGTAAATCAACTATCAAACATACCAAAAGAGCATAAAGGGTAAAAGGAATAGGAACTCAACCATCCCACTCCACCTCATTCTACAGTGATAGCCCCCAGACACACCAAGCAGAAACAAGCATAACAAAGCAGACATTTAAAGTAAAGTAATTATCACTCGAGTCAAGGTCGATGTTTTCCAAGTACAAACCCCCAAGGCCTAAACCAAGATCAGATAAGCACCCAGAAAGCATCGCTCTTGAGATCGAATGATGGTGCAACCAAACATCCATGACTCTGGCTATCACTGTTATCATTGCTTTGATATCACCGTTAATTGAATGACCGGAACCTTCTTTCAGCCGTCCGTCAAGGGCTAATGGCAACCCCGGTTCTAGACATAACTCCGCACGTCGTCATGACCCGTGCCTAGGACTATCGAATCTGCCCAGAGTACTGACACATCATCATGACCCGTGTCTGAGACGTCGTCGTGACCCATCCCAACGTACTCTTGCTTTGAGCATGCTAGAACCTTCAATAACGATAAGATCCAAGCCTCCTAGTCATCCTCCTCGACGACTATTCTCATACTAGCTCAAGCGCCTCTCGAGCCCACCATTATCAACCAACTCGAACCGCATCATCGAGTTATCATCATGCTTGGAATGATCCCGTCTGGATTAAACCAAGGCTTTCTCACATCATGCTTTGCTTCAATGCATCATAGCAAAGTCCCATCTCAGCATCATGGTTTGCCTCATCGCATCATGGCAAAGTCCATCATCATCAAATCTATCCATATGAGCTTCAACATCCGCTTCATATGCCACAAGCAGCTTTCCTTATTCAAGAGCCTTTCCACTTAGCTTTTGAATCATCTTCGACCAACTTGTCCAAATCAAGTTATCAAGCAACTAATCCATCAAATCAAACATTAATCCAAGTAATCAATCATTCAAACAAGATCTAAATAAACAATTACAACAATAATGGCAATTTTGTAAATAAAGAGTCCAAATCTAACATGCATTCTAACAAGCATGAATTATGAACAATATCTCTACAACTTGATGAATGAATCTTGCATAAGTGAACATGTAGTAAAATAGATGTTAAATCATCATGAACAATAGATCTACATGCAGACTTAAGAAAAATGCACGAAATCACTCTCTTTAGCACATAAACAAGCCACCGATCCAATATACTCCTTTGGGTCCGTGTGAGAGATAACCACCACTCACCGAATCACCAAAACACCTCAAAAACAACCAACTTCAGATCTGGACAGCAAAGAATCAAGCTTGATCCGACGAGATTCCACTTCAAATGATGAAATCTCTCTTTGATGGATGAAGGTCTTCAACTTTGGCTCTTGGATCTCCGATTTGATCTTCAATTTAGATGGAAGGAATCACTAGATTAGAGTGGAGAAAAGAAGTGAAGAAGTGTTGTAGTCAAGCTCTCAAAATGGCAGCACTTTGTCGCTTCAAAATCCGGTGCCAAAAAGTGAACCAAACCCCTCTATTCATAGGCTGATTCCTTAACTCGTACCCCCTTAAGTCGGTCACGACTCATCATACCTATAAGTCGTCCATGACGTAACAGCCCACAGCCTACGACTCAATACACATGCCGACCTAACGACTCCAGTTCCCACGCGACTCAACGGCTCATGCCTTAACACAGCTCAACATGGCTCACAGCTCACGACTTAACCCTTGCCGACTCAACTACCTACGACTTAGCGACTTAGCAATCCTACGACCCAACGACCTAACCCTATACACGACCTAACACCCACACACGACCTAAGCCTTAACTCCTTAAGTCGCTAACCACTAGGTCGTAACTCCCTCCTCAAGCCGTTAGTCCCTTAGGTCGGTCCAACCCAATAACTCGCTAACCCCTAAGTCGTTAGCACCACTAAGTCGGTCAATCCCTGAAGCCGTCCAAATCCTTAAGTCGTTAACCCCTTAACTCGGCAACCATCCTTAAACCGATAACTCCTATAAGTCGCTACCTACCTTAAGTCGGCCACACCTTAACTCGGCCAAACCCTTAACTCGGCAACACCTTAAGTCATCTATGCTCCTTAAGTCGGCCACGAAATAAGCTTCCATACGACTCAACCTCAACACGACTTATCTCCTACACGACTCAAGCTCCAAATGACTTAAACTCTGAACAACATAACAATACTAACAACCCAATGCCAACAGTTCCACGATCTTTCGATCCGTAAAAATACGGGTCGTTACACATCTCTTGCAAGAATAAGGTGGGGATCTTGAAGTAATGAGAAGACATCATCATTCAAGGTGCAATTTGATGGCAGCTTCTCAAGGTGATTTCTGATCAATTCATTTACATGTTATTTGTATTCATATGCTTGGATTTGTGTGACTTATTTATGTTTCTATTGACTATGTTGTAATATGAAAATTGATAACCCTTTTCTCAATTAAAAATACGTCTGTTATGGTTATTTCATTTAGATCAATATTTTCTATCTTATACATTACAATAATTATAAATTAATTTCTAGTGAATTATATTTTATAATATTTAAATACATAATTTCTAATGATTTGTACTTTAATTCTTGTTTTAAAATTAATTTCTATTGTTGCGTGATTAATGATTAGATACAATCACTCTGAATACTGTTTATGCAAGCATGAATGGTTTTGATCTAAAATTTTGAATGAACTTTTTATGCAATTTTAAATTATATATACACACACACACAAACACACACACACATATATATATATCTTTCCTAAATTTATAGTTTTTTAAAATTTCCAAACTCTTGTTTCATTTTTAAACTAATAGTTTAATTTAAGTTGTTAATTTAGAATGAAATGTAAATTGTCAAATTGAAATTTTAATTATAAAGTTTTGGTTTTATATTACATATATATGCTTGTATAAATATATGTGTGTGTGTATAAACTTGAAATATTTGTACCTTTAATTGACAAAGTCTTATTTAGCCCTTTTTAATATAAAGTGAGGCAATTACATATATACATTAATTACTCGTTGATGTTTATGTCATTGTATCATAATACCACTTGCATGTAAAATAATGTTGTGTTAATTGAATTCGTTAAAAGGGAAAGTAAATAAGTCAATGATTCCACCATTTCATTTCCTACCTTAGTATATCCTTATGTGATTGCATTTAATTTATTCTTATTTATTCTTGTCCATGTCAACAATTAGTTTTAGTTACTTTATGTTCAGCATTTTGGTTGTATAAATTAAAGTATGAATATATTTGATATATTCGTGCTTTTCATATCTCACACTTAATTAATTTAGATATAAATTAATTAAGAAAAACTTTCCCTAATTAATGTTATTTAATATATTAATTAATTCAATTGGAAAGGGAGATAAATGAAAGCTTTCTTCCTTTTCATATTTTGACATATATATCTAACTTATTTATTACACAGGGTAAGAGAAGGAAATTAATGGTTTCGTTCCCTAAATTCATTTTACATGTTTTTATTACATATATTAGCACTATTTATATATTCACACAAATGGATGTATTTAATACATCCATTATAATATTATAAAATAAGCTACATTCAAATCTCTAATTTAACAATTTAAATAAAATAAAGATTTTTTCTTAAAAGAAAATTTTGATAAGATCTGAATATATTTAAACTTCATAGGCCCCTTTAACGATCCAAAATGTTAAAAAGAATTGAATTTCAGCCAATTCTTCCACTGTGGGCTTACCCAGTTTCAATGATTCTTATATAATTAAATATAAGAGTTAAATAGCATATAAAAAAATTAAAAAAATTCCCAATTTATTAAACCCCAAATCCATTCTAATTTGGAAATACAGTAATTTACAAATTCCTCAAATTCATTCAATTATTTCATTAAAATTAATTAAAATCGTATTTTAAATTCAGATTCTATGTAATCTCAACCTAGGTTATCACAGACTCCCCCTTATAAAAATTGCGTCCTTGTGATTTCTTAAGGAAAAGTCAATAACAATTCAATGATGCATTTACAGAGGATAAAATCGTAAGTACGAAATAATTCAAAACAAGAATCTCACCATTAATGGACATGAGAAATGATTTTCGGATGCTTTTGCTCGGTAAACTCTCTAGTCTCCCACAAATAGTCTTTCAGATTGCTAAACCATTGGACTTTAACGAGTGAAACATCTTTATTTCAAAGGCGTTTAACCTCAGATGTAACGGCAAGGTCAGGTGAAATCTTAAGCTCCTTAAGAATTCTCAGCTCAAGAATAGAATCTGAATCACAAAGACACTTTTAAAGTTAAGAAGCATAGAATATGTTATGAATACCATAGAACTGGTAAGAAGAAATACCCGATAAGAAACATGGCTTATATGCTCAGTGATAGTGTATGGTCAACATATCTCGAAGCCAACTTTCTGGAATGACTGAACCGCATCACTTCTATCAATAGAGATGTACAAATAAAGACTCGATCTCCTATAGAGAATTCCAAAGCCTTTCTTTTGTTATCCGCATAGGATTTCTGCCTTCTCTGTGCCTCTTTCATTCTCTGTCGAATATGATCGATCTTCTCGGAAGCTTCACGAATAAAGGCAGGGCCTAAAATAAGCTTCTCTCTAAACTTAAGCCAACGACAAGGTAATCGACATGGCTTTCTTAAAGGGCCTCGAAAGGAGCCATGCCAATACTAAACTGATAACTATTTCTGTAAGAAAACTCAACAAGGTAAATATGATCTTCCTAACTTCCACCAAAATCAAGAATACAAGCACGAAGTAAGTCTTCCAATTTCTTATTCACTTGCTCGATCTGACCATCTATCTGGGGATGGTAGGCAGAGTTGCAATTAAGCATTGAACCCAAAGTTTTGGGAGACTTTTCTAGAATCCTCTTGTAAACAAGAGATCTCGATCACATACGAAGGCATTAAGGATGCCATGAAGTCTTATGATTCCCTTAACATTGATCTTAACAAGTTAAGAAGCAGTCCGGTTGGACTAAACAGGAATAAAGTGGGCGGATTTTGTCAAACATTCGACAATCACCTATAAGCTATCATTGCCATAAATCGAACGAGGAAGACCATCGATGAAATCCAAAGAAACATAAAGAGGGGAAAAAGAAGAATAAGATCATGATTATTACAAGATCGACACAAAAGAGGATTCAAATATGAATTATAAAAGTAAGCTCATAATACCTGGTCCCATTTCCATACCAGGATCTCCAATGGTTGCAAAAGACCACTGGGATGCTGATGCTCAACCTTAGCAAGCTGACAAGTCAAGCAACACTTCACAAACTCCACCACATCTCTCTATATACCTTCCTAGTAATAAAGACACTTCATATCGGCATACATCTTCTACTACCTGAGTGAATAGTATACTTAGAGCAATAACACTCCTCAAGAATATCTCTCCTAATATCACCATCATTGAAAACTGTAAAATTACCACTTTTGCGAAAACAACCATGAGCATCAACAACAAAACCCTTCAACTCATCATTTTAGGAAACACCACTACACTACTGAAAAAGATGAGATGGATTAGGATCATGCTTCTGTGCTTCCACGATCTGATCCAAAAGTTAAGGACGAGCCTCCAAGCTAAATAACAAGATGAAAGAACTAGAATCTGGAATACGATCCATAATCTCACAAGAAAATAGAATCTTAAGATCCTTACACTCGGCTAATATCAAATAAACACCAGACTGCTGCTTACGACTAAGAGCATCGGCTACTCGATTCCCTTTCATCGGAGTGTACTAAATATCAATATCGTAGGAAGCGAGAAATTCAAGCCATCTCTATCATTGCATATTAAGCTCCTTTTGAGTGAATAAATACTTCAATGACTTATAATTGATATAAAGCACAAATCTCTCACCCAACTAATAATGGTGCCAAATCTTTAAAGCAAATACTATAGCAGCGAGCTCCAAATCATGAGTGCCGTATCTCACCCCATTCGGCTTCAACTGCCTCGAAGCAAAAGCAACAACACGGTCTCGCTGCATAAGAATAGCGCCCAACCAAACCTACTAACATTCATGTAGACCACAAAGTCTTGATTGCTATACGGAACCACAAAAACATGAGTGTTGGAAAGGAGTTCCTTTAACTTCTGAAAAGAAGCTTCACACTTATCCGATCGAACATACCTTAATCCTTTTCTAGTCAAAGACATATGAGGTAAGATAATCGTGAAAAATTCCTTTATGAACTAAGGATAATAAGCCATTAACCCAAGAATACTATGAATCTCTAATACATTCTTAGGCCTCTTCCAATTCTGAATAGCTTCAATCTTCGACGGGTCAATAGAAATACCTTTTTTTGAAAATACACGCCCTAAGAACTACACTTGCCTTTGCCAAAAGTAGCACGTGGAAAATTTTGCTTTGAACTAATTCGTTTGTAAGTGTCTCCAAAATAGTCCAAAGATGTTCCATATGTTCTTCCTCAAATTTAGAATAAACAAGAATATTACCAATGAATATAAGAATGAATCGATCGAGGATTTCTTAGAAAACACGATTTATGAGATTGACAAAATAAGCTAGAACATTCGTTGATCCAAAGGGCATAAAGAGCCACTCATAAGATCCATAACAGGTATGGAATGAAGTAAGATGAATGCTCTCCTTAGTACATAAACCCGATGAAATCTGATCGCTAAGTTTAAGTGGGAAAAGACTTTAGAGCTGCAAAGCTGATCAAAAAGATTGTCGATCCTAGGTAAGGGATAATTTTTTCTTAATGGTAAGCTCATAAGCTTGCGGCAATCAACACAAAGACTAAGGGTAACATTAGCCTTCTTCACAAACATGACAGAAGCTCCCTAAGGAAAAGTACTAGACTAGATAAACTGCTTCGCTTCCAACTTCGCCAACTACTTCCTCAACTCCTCATTCTCCTTAGTAGACATCTGATAGGGAGGACGACTAACTACATGGGCATTATGGATAAGATCAATTTGAAATTCAATCATCCACTTAGGAGGCAGCCTCAAAACGAGTTCAAAATTATATGGATAATCACAAACAACTAGAATATGGGAAATGTCATCGTCTTCCAAAGCCTTAAAAAAAATAAGGATGCTTTCGAATCAGAATCAACATCCTGAAGAATGGTACAAATCTACTTGATAGATTCTGGATGTTTGAGATAAATAGTTGTTTCAGAACATAAGATATGGGATTCGTAACAGTTGAACCAATCCGTTCCTAAAATTATTCCAAACCCAAGATAATGGATGACATGAAGATCAGCATGGAAGAATGACCGCATAAGATATTCTCGACATCTTTACAAAGCATACTCAAGTGTTGCGGACCCATCAACTGGGCTCGTAATTCTCAGCGAAGTCACTAAGCATTCAAAATCCAAAGATAAAATAGAAATAAGTTTTTTCTATATCAGTGAGTGAGATGTAACCTTATCAAAGAGAAACCAAATAGGAAGGTTCTAAAAGACAATTAAACCTTCAAGAACAGAAGGAGATATACCTCGACGCTAAGAAGATCAACTAAAAGCCTGCATAACACTAAGCATCCCAGAAGTGAGGCCTTTAGATGCTAGCGAAAAAGATGCTACAAGATGACCTTCCATCTTGCAATAATGACAAATAGGAGCTTTAGGACAATCTTTAATGAATGCTTCTTAGAACCACAATTAAAGTACTCTCCTTTTATTGGCTGGGATGAAGTGGAACTTGAAACTTACTTCTTGATCTTCTTATTAGGATGAAAGGGCTTCGACTTATTGAATGGTTGCTTCTTCTTTGGATGAAAGCTCTACTTCTTCGCTACATCTACCTCACTATTATCCTTTTTCGATTACTTCAAGCTTAAGGGCCAAATCAACTAACTCCTCAAATGAAACTGTCAATTGCAACATCAATGCCTTCTTATGATGCTTCTTCAAACTATCAACAAATCTTTGATTCTTCTTTAATGAAGTACTTATGTGCTCGACCCTATATTTGGAAAGGGCTTCGAAGGTCGAAACATACTTCGCTATAGAAGACTTCCCTTAGTTTAACTCAATAATCCTCTTAAAGAGGCTTTCTCGGATTCGAGAATGAATTTCAACTCAAAACGTCCCCTAAATGCTCCCATGAAAGACTATACTCTTCCACCTCTGCTATAAAAAGTTAACACTAACCAAGAGCTCACACTTTGACCCACTATAAGCTACCTGAACCCTCTGCTAATCGTCACGGCTCATGAGAGAAGAGGTTCGCTCATATGTCCTTAACCATGTATGCACCTCAGTCACACTCTAAGAATATCTAAAGGGCTTGCTACCCAGATGTGAAAAAATCTACCCGTGAGAAGAAGAATCTGGAAGAGGGCCAATAAGTTGAGTATTCTTAACAAGTTCCATAATTTTCTCGGCGAACATCAACACTCCATCCGAAGGAGGGCCATTAGACTACCCACCAACAAAATGAGCAGGTAATATACCCCTATCCTTCTAAGATTCTGAAAGTACTAAGACAAGATAAAAGATTATTCAAGAGTCGTGTAACGACCTAGAATTTCTGTCATTTGAAATTCGTATATTTAATTGATTTTAAATATTAGAAAGTAAAATTTGTAAGTTGAATAAATTTTATTTCGAATATCTAGATTTAATTGGATAATTAAATCGATAATCTAATATTTGAAATTACAGAAATAATTGAAAATTGGGTTTAATGTGATTAAAGTTGATTTGTAAAGTTGTATTAAATCAAATTGGAGTTATAATGATGTTATAGAACTTTTACAATCGAATTAAAAGTTAATTTGTAGAAATTGAATATTTTAATATTTAATTGACGAGTAAAAATAGCCATTTTTCAAACAGTTTCGGATTTCGACGAAACTAGTTTCATCGGATCTGTAATGTTATATTATTGTAAGATTTCAAATTTCGTGTCAATCGGATGTACGGTTTGTCCGATGCAAGCTAAAACGTACTGAAATCGGTTTAAGTTAATTTCAAATTTAATAGTCAATTTGAAAACCTATCTTTCAAATACGATCGAATTGGCTCCCGATATATTCCATTACGTTCGGAATGGGGTTAAAACATTATAAACGCCAGGCGGCACGCTTCGTTTGGAGTTCGGAAAAATTTCGTGTGAATAGTGTCGCGTAATTTTCTATATAAGGCCCCTTATTCTTTTCATTTGCAAACAAAACCTTAGGGTTTCATAGCCGCCAGCTAAATTTTCAATAGCCGAAATTAGCTTATCTTCTCCCCTCAAAATCTTCAAATCCGTTAACAATTATCAGAAAGCTTCAACTACAAACTTCTAGAGCACGCTGAGATCTTCCTACCTAATGGGTAAGATCGTGAATGGAGACACGGATCAACGGCAATCCTCGCTCAAAGGCAGAACGGTCGCGCACGTTTTAGAGATGCAGGGGACGGCCAAGCTTCAAGCTATTCGAGTCGATGATGGCTCGTGTGATGGGCTTCGTCGTGGTGTAACCTGATCGTCGTGGAAGTGGAAGACGTGGCCGCGTTAATTGATGATGGAACGGCGACTTTTAGGTTTGTTGCATTCGTGTGTTACTGATGGGGAAGAAGAAGCTAAGCATGACCCTGATTTGCAGTTCAAGAAATCAACGGCCGAGATTTAGGTTGAAAAATAAAATAAATTTTTTGATTAATTTATATATTATAAATTCGTTCAAACTTTAAAATGCTATAACTCTTTCATACGAGGTCCGTTTCGTACGAAACGAGTTGCTTCGGGTTCATATTGACGAGTACTATGCTATGGAGCTAGATTGGAGTTGATTGGAGCTAGTGTGGATTTTGGGTAAAATTAAACGCACGTTTAATTTTATTCTAAATAAAACACTACAACTGTTATTGGAAGCAAGGTGAGAACTTCTCACTCAATCGAATCTGTTTCGATTTAAATTTTAAATAGTTAGATTTAAAATTGCTTGATTGTGTGAATGAATGATAGATTGCTATATATTGTATTGAAATAGACCCTATACTCCGCATATTAAGCGGATGTTATTTAATAAACACATATACCGCGATATTCCACCGTGATGTGGAATTGGTATTATATATGTACTTGGAGTTGATTTCCCATATTATATAGCGGATGAGACCCTATTGCGCCGCATAATAGCGGATAATATTTTATGTAAACCCATGTACCGCGATATCCCGTCTTGAAACGAGATTGATATTGCGCTAATATCTGTGGACGCAGGGAAACAGGTTGGATGGATCCAACTGGATTTCCCAACAGTATTGATTTATTTACAGATATTTGCAATATATTCTGTTATCATATTGATATATGATGTTTGGATACCGTAGTTGATGTATTGGTGCTGTTGCAGCATTGGGCCTATTTTTGGAGTTTTAAAAATGTTAAAGTAATGATTTCGAATTTAAAAGGATTTTCAAGTGATTTTTGAAAGTATGCTTTTTATTGAATTTTGGAATTGATTCATTTTAAATAAATAAACGTTATAATTTTTATGTTATAAAAATTATGATTTTTGTGAAATATAACCGAAATGTGATTTTTTAAATAAGTAGTTGATTAATTTGTAAAATGGTTTAAATTGGTATTTTTGAATTATTATAAACGGTTTATATAAAAGATTTATAAAATTGACATTTATAAATTAAAATATTGGAATTATAAAATGAGTTTTTTTATAAGTGTTCAAATGAAGTATAAAAGGATTTAATAACTGAATGAAATTTATAGATTTATAAATTGTGAAGTTATAAAATGAATAGATTTTGTAAAATAAAAGATTTATAAGTAATTAACTTATAAATTGGATTTTGGCATTTAAATGAGATATTAATAGAATTTGTTAATCAAGGGATTTTATAAGTTGAAGTTTTTATAAAATTTATATAGATGTGAATTTATAAACGTTGTTTTATAAATCCAAAACTAATTGAATTTGATAAGTAAATATGAAAGCTTATTAAAGGAGATATATCAACGATTTTGGACAGTGGATAATCCTTTAATTAAATATGTTGAAGTGTTGAATTTGGTAAATGATTTATATTCACGATTTTGGACGGTGAATAATATATTAAAGAAATGTTTTAGGAAGTGATCTTTTAAATAGAATTAAAGCGATTTGAAGTTGTTTTAAAATGTGCTCAGGATCGAAACCATAGATTTCAACATTCATTGTTGAAATAGACGTTTTCGAGAAATAAGGAAAAGATGGATTATAACACTGTTGTTATAGTAAATGATTTTCGATAGGAAATGTTTTTGTATAGTATTGGGATTTATATATCTATCGTATTTTCGAATCCCTATGCTATTGATTTTGGGTTGTCATAACGATGTTTTACACAACATTCGTTTTGACTCGAATAAATATGTTTAAGAGAATGTTTTCCTTACAGAATAAAATATATACTTAAGTGTGATTTAAGTATATTGAATATTTTCCAAATGTTGAAAATAAATAGATTTGTGAATTACTTATTATTAAATAAGTATGGAAATGTTTTTCCAATATGAAGTGAAATGTTTTGAGATTTTATCTTTTAAAGATAAATTGAAAGTGAATGTTTGAAATCGATTTGAAAATCGTATATCAGTGGATATTTAGATATTTAAATTCACCATGGAATTTATAAAGGAAAATGATTTGAAATTTGTTCTCAAAAGTTGTAAAGGTGAAAAGTGATTTGAAATTTGTTTTCAAATGGTTGAAGTGTGGAAAAATATATCTTGTAAGATGTTTTTGGAAAATAAATAATTTGGGAAATTATTTGGAATCTAGTGATGTTGTGCATATCTATTGATAGTCAAATAACCGACTATCAATATTTACCTTTAAATGGGTATTTGTTGTGATTTGCTTGAATTTGAATGCCACACTTATTTTAAAATAAGCACTCGTTATTCGGTTTAGCCGGGAGAGGACCTTTGGGTCATAAATCCCATTTCGAATAGTGATATGTCGTAATGGATAGCATTTGAAGACCGGTGTTGAAGACCGGATATTTTCGAAAACGGAAGGATTACCGTCGAATGCCTCTACATCGGCTGATCCCCGATATAGAGATTTTATTATCCTTTGTGATGGAAATTCCGGACATGATTAGTGAATATATGGATTTCAATGGCTTCTTTTGGAAGTGCCTTCAGTTCCGTTCGATCTCGGAACGGACTTGTATGGATGTGTGTTTGACGTTACACTTTGAGATGTAAAGCTAGTTTCTATCAAATACATTTCTGTTGGTGGTAGAGAATTTATTCTCTTAGCTTAACACCCTTCTCTGAGACGTACGAGCTCAGAGGTTATGTAGTTCATGGTTACTAGTGATATATTCCCAATTTGGTAACGTGGCATTCCGAGTGTTGCTGATCATTTGTTGATCAAAGAGTGGCTTTTATGAAAAGCGTAGCTTTGTGGACGAGACTTCGTCGGACCTCACAACCCAGTAATGGTCAAAACAGGAAGAATGCAGCAAGGTTATTTGGGGATCGCGCCCCCATAGGGTATGTTCATTTCCTTCTGGATAGAGGTGGTATTATGTTATGGAGCCCAAATACTTAACCTATGTGGTTGCTGTAAATTTATTTCTTTGTGGTTGTTGGTGAATCCCGGGATTTAGGTCGGTTACGACCGGAGGATGGCATACTCGTGTCAGTTGTTACCTAGCCAGAGGTAACCCGGCCTTGTCTTGGCAGAGATCCGGTTAGGTTCTCGGGGCGTCTTTCCAGAGGCGTACCCATGTGGCAATGGGAAGTTCCTTAGCCTGACCATTTGTTGGAAATCCAAAGATACAATACGAGCCCTGTACGGTTTTAGTTGTAGAACCTGCCATCTAATATGGTAGCTATAGTAGGCATACTATAATGGTACCTATGCTGGCTAAGATTAATATTGTACTTTCAAAATGTTTTCCTGCACTTTGCACTTAAAGTAATAATATCAAAAAAAAATTCTGCGTATCAAGCATATTTGACTATCGTAAGGAGAAATCTCCTCCAATCCTGCATTTGCATTGTGTGTGTGGCAGGAGGCCTTATGGTAGTTACATTTTCTAAAAGCATTGCGGATCTATTTTAAAATATTTCTTTGTTTGTTTTTAAAGATAAACTGCTTTAAGTTCTCGCACTAGTCCCATGACTGACCTGGAGTTTATTGTTCCCTTCCTAAACTCTGGGTGCCCATCAATTTTAACACGGGCAGTCTAGAGTCAGGTTATCAGGTCATTCTAGAATTCAGGAGTTGCTGTAGAGATCTGGAGGCAAGCTGGATGGCATGGCGTATCAACTAGTATATAGTATTTTTTTCCGCTGTTTTTTGTTGTAAACTCTGATAATGTAATGTAATGTGATGTAATGTAATAACTGATATAGTTCTTTGTTTTAAAGATATTCATTTATCTATTATATGTTGTTCTGCTGCGAATTGTGAGATTCTGTTATTGTTTCTGTTTTCTTCTTCCTTCTTTCTTTCTTCTTCTACCTCTTCTTCTTTAACCCTAATGGTTCGGTTTTCTGGCCTTCGATTGCTCGGCAGTTGATACAGTGGACGTATTAATGTCGATTTTCGAAAGTCAAAAATCCTGAAACGTTACAAGTTGGTATCGGAGCATTTGGTTAAGCGACAACCTTGGCTCTGTTGAGAATTACTCATTAGAGATAGAGTCAGTAGTGCTCTAGAATGAGTGTTAGTGTAATAATAAATATGAGAGCTTATTTGTTAGTGAATATAAAAATGTTTTATATTGTGTTTGCTTATTCGTTGAGCTGTTTATGAATTCTGGTCAGTGCGGGAAGTAGGGGTTTCTAAACTCTTAAACGAGATAAACCGACATAGTATCATTTCAAATTGGGTAAATGAAATAATTTTACCATTATTATATTTTATATACGAAGGAAATAATTTTTCAGAATTATTAAAGTGTATATAAATTGATTGTTTGGTTGTTGAAAATGTAAGAATATATATAAGTTAATTAAAAGATGTTTGAATAGTCTAAATAAAAACAACAATTGTAAAAGAATAATTGTATAAGCAAATGAATTATTAAGTATGGAATTATAATTAATGTGATTTACAATTGTGAAATAATCTTATATATAAGAAGTGAAACTATATGAATATATTTATAAATATGAGTTGTAAATAAAAATGAATTTGAACTATGAATTGAAAATGTTGAATCCTGTTTATTTTGGAAATTATTTTCCAAATAAAAGTTAAATAGTGCAATTAGATAAGAAAAAGATTTATAAATGTCATTTATGCAAAAAAAGGAAAATTTTGAAAGAATGTTAAGCACTGGATTCACTACTGTTACAGGGAAATAATAAGGGTGATGACTGCAGCATCATCAGTATCATTTTCGAGTTTCTGTTTGATGGATTTGCTACCATAGTAAATTGGAAATTGAAGTTTGGTAGTGATTATCAGATTTGAATTAAAATCCAAGTTGAAATTGTTGAATATAAGTAATCAAGTTTTGAACTTATAATATGAGATAATAAATTTAGCTTTGGTAAAGTTTAATAAATTGAATTGGGTTTATAAGTGGAAATTTAAGTTAAGTTAAAAAAATGGTGTTTAAAATGGAATATAACTAAAGTGATGTTGAATGAAGTTGATTTTGGTATCGAAGTAAAATAATAAAGTGAATTAAATGGTTGTGGACTTGAGTTATATATATGAAATTCAACCTTATTTGTTAAATGAATTAGCAATTGAATTAATAAATGGATTGAATGTTAATCAATCTAATGTAAATAAATTGATATGGAAAAATGGATGTAAGTGTTAATTCATAAAAAAACTAGTAAATTGGAAATTGAATAATTGAATGGAAGTCAATTTAATATCAACAATTGGAAATAAAAGTGCTAAACCAAATTGAATGTAAATTTAATAATTTGGTTATGTTGGTTATGATTTGGTTGTTATATGATTGTTAGTTGATTGTATATAATTCTGTAACAACCCGCTATTTTGGACTATTCGCATCCGCACATGTCGTACTTGAATAATTCAAAATACCGAATTGTTAATTTAAATTTGGTAAAACTCAGATATACAATAAATAAATAATCATAGCATCACATACACAGAGTGATAATATGCAGCGGAAGCAAAAGATAGCAGTTCATGAAGCTACTATATATAAATAACAGAGTTAAATAAGTAACAACAGAAGTCTCGAACACAATAGTCAAATACAAGAATCAGAATACATCACTGGAATCAACTGAATATCTGAAAGCTGGACTGATAGCTGGATCTCCAGGCGAAGCTCCAACTCCAAAGGTGAATCTCAAAGGCTGAACCACTCGGTCTGACCCGAGCGTAAAGCAAAACACAAGACACTCGAGTCACGATTAACATTCTTATATTATTAAATCCAACTCAAGTGAAATAACAACTGAAATACAAGTAACTCAAAGGACGTTGGAATAACCATCCTTTAAGGATCCGTTAAACTATCTACTACATATTAATATACGCTAAATAAATAATGTCTAACAGTAATATAAATATCAATATAGTGTTAAGGCGTTACCATTATCCCCCTTAACACATTTTATATAAGCGTTATAGTCTATACAGCACTGTAAACTCCACCGTAAACTAGTGGGATACCAGGGAGTACTCCATAGGTATAACACAAAACAAATTCGTAGTGGTCGCGTATATAGGGATACAAGTATAACAAGTCACATGAGGTAATACCAAAGGTAGTGAAACTACCATTTGCCTGATCCGGACTGGTGAGAACGCATCGCCGCAGCGATCGCAACACCGCGAAACAACACTCCCAAAAGTACGAGTGTGCACCAATCAATAACAAGTAATGAATAGTTTACGAAGAAGTGTGTTCTCTTGAGGTGGCTAACCCTTTTTGGCCCGGCACGACTCCTGTTTTAGTCATTTCCAATTTGATACAAGTGTCAATGCTATCCATTATCGTTCTCTATCTTCAGTCATCACGTACATCAATCCAACCACTTCATTCTAGATCACACTCCGCGTATAGTTATTAAAGTGGTTTTCGGTTTAGACAGAGAGTGTGTCCATAACCGATTCCGGTCACTTTAATAACTTTCGTAATTATTACACCGATTGGCCGTTTAATAAATTTCAAACCAAATCAAATTCAATTTCAATTAGAATTTGTAAATCAATATTTCATTTGTCTTCCTAAATCAATTTCCATAATTTACATTTCAAAACCTCCAAATTACCATTTCAAAATCTTATAATTTGATTTCAACTTTTATTTAAACAATTCAAATATTGATTCAAATTCGTATATAAATTTCAATTAGATTAAATTCGTATATAATTAAACACTCAAATCAATTTCGAATTCATTTATCGATTTCATTCAATATTCGTTAAGTTAATTATAATTCAAAATGATTTCTATTAGATTTCCAATTCATCAAATCAATTACTTAAGTTCAACTTCATTTTTTCAAAACTTCAAATTCAATTAGATTAAATTCGTCAAATCAAATTCTTAAATTCAAGTCTTATATTTATTTCAATAAGACGCATTTTATTTCTTGTTAAGAAATTCAGTCTCATTTACATAGTTACAATTTCCAACTTACTTAATAAAGAAACTAACTTTCACATATTCAAGAAGTTCAATTTCACTTATTTATTTATTTAAATAATTTTCCAAACTTAATAAATAAAGAAACCCATTTCATTTACTAACGAAGATCAAATTCGCTTATTCAAAAACTCAATTTCACTTATCCAAGAATTCAAATTTTTATTCAATTATCAATTAATTCAATCTCATTCAATTATTAAATAATTTCAACTTAATTATTAAATAAATTCAACTTAATGATTTAAACTAAATTATAATTTCACACTTAATTATAATTTCAAATTTAATTATTAAATGATTTCAAACTTAATAATTTAAAAACTTAATTACTACTAATTTCAATTTATTAATTAATAATTCCAAATTAATTATTAAATAATTAAATTTCAAACAACGTTCTTTCATCAATTACTACGTTAATGTTTGTTTCAGATTTCAATATTTACATTTTCCTTTCATAAAAATTCAAATTCAACTTCATTTCAAAACTTATTCTTTATTCGAATAAAATCATTATTTTATTTCTAAATCAGATTATTGACCAATCGGGTTTATTTAATTCTCTATCTTAAGTCAAGTTCATTTGGATATTTATCATTTCAACCCGATTCCATTTCAATTCAAAAATCAAAGCATAGCAAAGGGAACTTGTAGTGTGATAACTGGAATGGTGTCAAAGTAAATAAACCACAATAACAACAATCAATAACAATCCAATAATTAATTCAAATAATCCCGAAATAATCGAATTAATTCGCATTGTTGTTTGTGCAAATTAATATAATTATTTCTATAATCTACACTATCATTTCATGTAGATTAAAGATTATTACACTATTATTTATACGGTTCTTCACTTGTCATTTATTATTCGATTTCATACCATAAATTCAAATGGTTCAAGGGTAATCAACCATTTCTTCGTGTCAAATAATTAAACATTTAAGGGGTCATATTATACAAATTTAACTAATCAAATTCAACACATATGTCGATTCAAATTTTAAACTACCCTACGTTAAATTCAATTGCATAATATTTATCACTTTATACATTACAATTTAACATCCAATATAAACAATAAACAATCAATCAATTATCAATCAAATGGGGTTATCATCGTAAACAACAGATAATGGTGTCAGATATCAAAGGTGAACTGATACATAAATAACAGTGCAATAAATAACAGCAGCATATTTCAATTGTCGTTTCAATTGAAATCAAATTTAATAAATAAACGAATATTAATCGTGAGTGATTGTTCACCTTTCGAGGCTAGAGAGATTTGACAAAGGAATGAGCTACGAATTCCAAAGCAACGCTAGATAGATACGATTCGGAGAAAACAAGCCCGACGGACAAAGCTGATAACAGAAATCGACGGAATCAAATTAGAACTGGATGGATAAAGATAATTGGTATAAGCGAATTTGTTAAAAGTCAATATCCATTTAAAGCATATATATATAAATCAAAATAAATATTTTATTTCCAATGCCTCATATATTCAACCAACACCAAAAGTTTTAAACTGATAAATATCAACACTATATAATAAATTTAAAACAATATTTATTACAAAAATTAACATTTATAAAATCACTTGAATCCAAAATAGTATATAAACAAATATGCCACATTAAATATAACAGTCAACACATATACTAACCTATATACAAGCCCACACATAAGCAAAACTTGCCTAACACATATATCCAGATTCTTCCTTTTTATGAATAAACTATAGGCTAGAAATCAACTCATGCATACTTTATGAATAACTAACAGAGCTTCAAATCAAAACTATGCACACCAACATATGCAACTTACCCAACAAACTTTGTAAAACTAAGAATATACCTGTAGAACTAATATACTATAAAACAATTATAACCTATACTAAAATAAATATAAGTATACAAAACGTATGCCAGCTGTATATATATGTACCAAGTGGATGCAAAATAAAATATGTTGACGGCTACTCCATATAAATTGCAGATTAACACAATATAAAGTTTTAAAACAAACTTACTAATATATGAAATCTTATCCTTTAATACAAGTTATAAATATATATATATATATATATATATATATATACACACCATTTGGATACGAACATATATTTCGAAGCTGTAAAGCACTTTTGTAAAGCACTTTTCAAAGTTAATGTTGACCATATTACAACATTCACTACTTTATATAAACAACACCACCCAATTATAAACATATATTTTAAAATCCAAGTAGATATATAATTTTACTACTTATATAAAACTGGCATGTATTGTAAACTATGATATATACAACTTTCACAAAATTTTCTTTTATACAACAAGGAGAAAGCCTTCATATTATCTGTATATTGCCCGACTGTAAACACAAAGTTATATAACAACATTAAAATAGAATGTACATTACTGGCAAACGCTGATACAATGTATATGCACTAATTGTTATAAAATATGTGTATTACCTTATTATAAAAGAGAGGAGATGTGGATGAGGGCCAAGGAGTGGCAGCTTGAAAGAGGTGGGGCTGCGTTCGAGGCGGGTCGGTGGTGCGTAGTGAGATCAACAACATGGATGAGGTCGGGTTTTGGATCATGGAGCTCGGCAAAAGGAGGTGACGATCTGAGTGAAGGGAAAGAGAGCTGTTGAGAGCGGAATGGGTTTCGGCGTTTATAGCTGTAGACAGACCAGAGTTCGGCCAGGCTGTGTGTGCATAGATCTTGGTGCAAGCGCGGTGAAGTCGAGAGTCAAACGTCGATATTGGCTCGGTTTGGCTGGCCTAGGGAATGCACTGCTACAGGTGGTGATGTGCATGCGAAGGGAAGCCGGTCAACGTGCACGGACCTGGGCGTGAGGAGAGAGAGCGGGGCAGAGGAGAAAGTGAGGGTCGTTGTAGGATTTGTTCGGTCGCGTTTTTGGTAGCCACTATGCTAAGGTTGTGCGGTTCAAGTGGAAGTGGAGAAGAGGCGAAACTACGGTGGCTCGGCCATTTATATGCTGCTCGGCGTGCAAAAGATAAGGTGGAGGATGGCTACGTGGTGGATGGGGTTGGTCGAGAGAGAAGTCGTGGTAGATGGGGTTGGTCGTGAGAGAAGCCATTTGCATGTGAGAAAGCTTGTGCGTGCATGGATGTTGTCACTCTTTTTTTTTCTTTTCTTTTTTTTCCTTTTCCTCCTTTTTTTTGGTGTTAGGATGGAGAGGAAATGGAGCTGGGAAAAAGTAAATATGAAGGTGGACGTGGGTTTGACGGTCTTCAAGCAAACAACCAGAAGAGGGAAGGAGGATCCAGGCAAAAGAAATGTGACCTTTCCTTTTGTTTCAATTCACATTTGAACATAGGTGAACAAGTGCCTTGAAAAATGTACTGAATATAAATTTAAAGTGAAACCGTAGAAAACAAACATCACCCCAAAATCAAAAATAACGATGTCTAGTGGCAATGGCAATGGATTTTGTATGGTAGAAATTTGAATGGTCACATGAAAATGGAAAGGTTTAAACGTTACCGATACAGAATCGTTTTTACCGATTTCACAGCATATCAGGGTTCGAAAAATAGAAGTGAACATACCGTTGAGATCAGCACAACGCGACGATCAAAACGGTATATAAATGTCAGTGGTACGATTGAATTATAAAAATTTCGAATTTTCTAGTACGGAAAATGCATGAAAAACATAGAAAAATAAGATCGACGGAGCTAAAGATGTCTGAATTTGGAAAAACGAAAAATAGCTTTTTCTCAGAAGATGGTTTAGAATTTTTCTATGTTAAAATATTTAGGTTACGAAAATATTTTATTTTCATCGCTTTTTAACTGATTAAATTGAAGTAAATTTACGCACGAAATAAACTTCCATATTTTCTGACGAAAATTTACCAGTTGCTATGCTTAAATAGACACATTCCAAATATCAAATTTATATTTCAAAATTTTATTTTTATATTTTTATTAAATTACGCACAAATTCAGTTAATTAAATTAATTTAAAATCGTTAAAATATCCAGGTTGTTACACTCTCCCCCACTCAAAACTTTTCGTCCTCGAAAAGGGAAGAGGTAGGAGAATAGAAACAACCGGAAAGAAAATAGGTTGAAAACAAAATAAACAATTATGTTCAAACCATATAAATTTCAATTTAAATAAATTTATATTCAATAATTTGTTTTTAAATTCAAGGATCAAATTGACTTGATTTCACATTTTATTAATGTCGGTACAAAAGATATCTTTCAAAATGAAATTCAATTAAGATTCAATTAATTCAAGATATCTCATTAAGTTGATTTAACTTCAAATTTATTAACTTTCAAAACAAATTTTATTTATTTGATCACATTAATTATTCAATTAACTTATTATTCTATTTATATCCATAAACATTTTATAATTAAAATTTAAGTGAATAATATTTATTATACGCACTCACATTTTATTTATAAAGTAAATTTTATATTATATATTATCAAATTTTCTTAAGTTAACAATTTCAAAGATTATACATTTGAATAGTCATGTATTATAATCATAGTTTATTCGACCAATTTAAATTTTCTTTATTCCAAATTATTATTAAATTTATTCTACTTAATATGTATCTTATCACATATATATTAAGTGTATTTACATTCATTATAACTACTCAAATTTATTTAAAAATTCCTTTAACATCATTTTATACTGTATAATATTCAATTACATAGTTAACTTTTTAAAAATCCAGGTAAGTATATATAATGCAATTGAGTATTATCCAAATAAAATTTAACAATTTACTTATTTCAAATTAAGTGTTTAGTCAAAACTTTTGGCTTCAATGAAAATCATCTTTAAATCAAAATTTTAAGAATTTATTTCCAATTAATTTCAAACCATTTTAGAGATAATTATGTATATACTATATATATCAAATCAAATTAAATTTAAAATTACATACCTATATATATATAAATCAAATCATACTTAAGAAATTTAAATCGATTTAATTTCCAAAACAAAACTATAGCAAAGCTACGAATTCGTGTCTCCTCTTAGAAACTCGAAAATGAATGTCGATGATGCGGCCGTCATCACCGAATTTATTTTCCAGCGACAAAGATAAGAGCACTGATTAAATGTCCAAAATTTCCTTGAAATGATTTCTATTCGAAAATACTTTAGATAATACATTTTAAAACTCTTAAAACCCAAAGTTTGAGATTTTCGAAAATTAAATTCTCAAATTTAAATTTAAATCGATTTCAATTCCTGATAAAAATTTAAACCATGTTCTATATATACATATGAGACAAAAGCCAATGATTTACGAAACAATAAATGAAAATCACATATTATCATTTCAACAATCCATTTACTAGCAATTTAGTTACGTAAAATCCATACTTATATATATATATAATATAATCATACAAACTTTATTTCATTTACCAAATTTGAAAATAATACTGTGTCAGTTTGTTCTGTTCAAGTGTTTTGGAAATCCTATCGATAACGTTGATCAGACGAATCGATCGAAAATCCAAATCAGCATCAACAACCAATACAACACAATATATATAAAACATTTTAGTATAATTACAAATACACTCCCTCGCTCGTCGATACAAGGATGGATTTCAAATAAGTATAGATATTTAAATTTGATCGAAATCAAATCAAAGAGAATTTTGATTCGATAATAAGTTCGAAATATTAGATAATATAATTCAGTTAACAGAATCAAGAGATGGATAAGTTTATTTAGTTCACGGGCAATCTTAACAGGATCGACCGTAACTTTAAGAATAAGATCGATGTAGAATTCCGAGGTAAATCAACATTCGATCCCAAGAGATGGAACTCAGGTATAGCAGGGAATAGATAGCATCGTAAACCGAGAATACAAATCTCTGGTAAATCGATGTCTATTGTAAAGAAGTTTCACTCATTTACAAATCATTCGAAGTTTGGCGAGACCGCCGATTCATTATAAGTATCATTCGAAGTGGAGTTATGGGATGCTCCAGAATTGAAAGAAGACGAATAGTGAGGGCACGAATGGATTTTGGAACCGCAGCGAATGTTCCAAAATTCAAAGGAATTGATTCAAAAGGAAGCGATTGAAACTAGAATGAGAGTGATTCTGTAAATACATTTACCCTATATGCTAAGTTTAGCCTAGAGCTACCAATGCTCTGATACCAACTGTAACGACCCGCTATTTTGGACTATTCGCATCCGCACATGTCGGACTTGAATAATTCAAAATACCGAATTGTTAATTTAAATTTGGCAAAACTTAGTTATACAATAAATAAAAAATCACAGCATCACAGACACAGAGTGATAATATGCAGCGGAAGAAAAAGATAGTAGTTCATGAAGCTACTATATATAAATAACAGAGTTAAATAAGTTACAACAGAAGTCTCGAACACAATAGTCAAATACAAGAATCAGAATACATCACTGGAATCAACTGAATATCTGAAAGCTGGACTGATAGATGGACCTCCAAGCGAAGCTCCAACTCCAAAGGTGAATCTCAAAGGCTGAACCACTCGGTCTGACCCGAGCGTAAAGCAAAACACAAGACACTCGAGTCAGGATTAACATTCTTATATTAATAAATCCAACTCAAGTGAAATAACAACTGAAATACAAGTAACTCAAAGGACGTTGGAATAACCATCCTTTAAGGATCCGTTAAACTATCTACTACATAGTAATATACGCTAAATAGATAATGTCTAACAGTAATATAAATATCAATATAGTGTTAAGGAGTTACCATTATCCCCCTTAACACATTTTATATAAGCGTTATAGTCTATACAGCACTGTAAACTCCACCGTAAACTAGTGGGATATCAGGGAGTACTCCTAGGTATAACACAAAACAAATTCGTAGTGGTGGCGTATATAGGGATACAAGTATGACAAGTCACAAGAGGCAATACCAAAGGTAGTGAAACTACCGTTTGCCTGATCCGAACTGGTGAGAACGCATCGCCGCAGCGATCGCAACACCGCGAAACAACACTTCCAAAAGTACGAGGGTGCACCAATCAATAACAAGTAATGAATAGTTTACGAAGAAGTGTGTTCTCTCGCGGTGGCTAACCCCTTTTGGCCCGGCACGGCTCCTGTTTTAGTCCTTTCCAATTTGACACAAGTGTCAATGCTATCCATTATCGTTCTCTTTCTTCAGTCATCACGTACATCAATCCAACCACTTCATTCTGGATCACACTCCGCGTATAGTTATTAAAGTGGTTTTGGGTTTAGACAGAGAGTGTGTCCATAACCGATTCCGGTCACTTTAATAACTTTCGTAATTATTACACCGATTGGTCGTTTAACTAATTTCAAACCAAATCAAATTCAATTTCAATTATAATTTGTAAATCAACATTTCATTTGTCTTCCTAAATCAATTTCCATAATTTACATTTCAAAACTTCCAAATTACCATTTCAAAATCTTATAATTCGATTTCAACTTTTATTTAAACAATTCAAATATTGATTCAAATTCGTATATAAATTTCAATTAGATTAAATTCGTATATAATTAAACACTCAAATCAATTTCAAATTCATTTATCGATTTCATTCAATATTCGTTAAGTTAATTATTATTCAAAACTAGTGCGAACCCGTGCTTCGCACACGGATCCCACGTAATTTTTACATTGAACAATTTTAGAAATGTTTTCATTACATGAAGTTGATAACTTGATATATATGCTTGTGGACTCTAATTTTATTGGATTGGCTTTTTCTCAATAATTACAAAAAAAACCTTAAATGATACAAATAAACTTGAATGAATTCAAAGCGCAAAATGTATAGTTGTTATATTTTCTCAATGATGTTGTACAACAAACAATAACACGAATTATAAGTCTTTTCTATGTTGGAAGTATTACATTACTAATAATGCCAACTTCCAAAACTGAATTGTTAGCGATTAATTGCTTTTTGTCAACAGCATGATAATATTTTTGATGTGACTCTAATCTAAATTGGAATTAAATTTGGGAGTTAAAAAAAGACAATTAACGGGAATTTGTATTTTATTCCAACTAAAATTTGAAAGGCGAATAAGTTTACAATAATTTAAAATGTAAACAAATGACGTTAAATTCATTTTAATTTGGAGATAATTATCGATACGTAACAAAATTTGTATGATACCATGTGAGAACGAATGTATATTTATAGTTATGTGCAATGCGAGTAAAATATGATAAATAGACTTACTATTTAAATTTGAGTTTATACTAAATTGGGAATGGAATGCAATTAAATTCGGCTACTTATTATTTATATCTTTCTTGCTTGATTCCTATTTGAATTAGAGAATTAATTAGATATTAATTACAGAATTGGCACTCTTTGATGTTAATTAAATGAATTAGTACCATTAATGGACATATTCGTTCAGTAATAATTAAATAACTTATTATCAAAAATGGAAAATATGATAATATTCATTTAAGATATCATCAACAATTAAACAAAAGAATAAACATGTTATTAAAATTTTGAATTAACTAAATTACACCCTTTGTTTATTAAATTTATACAAAATGCTTTCTATGATCTATGAATTTGGATTTAAACTAAAAGCATTAAATGAGTCAAACTTAATGTTATTTTTGAAAATTAAAAATGTGAAAGTTTAGCCACTTGGCCTTCAAACTTAGCAGCTAGTTCATCATTTAATTTTAAAGATCATGCATAAGCCACGCCTTCTTATTAATACCATTGTAATTCAAATATATCTAGTAAAATATTTATTGTTTCTAATACCACAATTATGTTTCATTATTTAATATTTAATTAATGGGCAATAAAGCATAAGTTTATCAACTGAAATTCATAGGTAGTTTTCCCACCGAGTATTAGAACTTTATGGGTGGAATGAAAACACTGTCAGTGGTCATCAATTTCTAGCGAAGTTTTTAAATTGATTTAGTTACAAATATTTTATCAAATATTCAATATTAAAAACATTTTTTAAAACTACAGGGTGGGAAGATTATAAAATTTAAAATGCAACACTATTTTTTAATTTTGAAAATTCAAATATATAAAATATTTTTCTTTTCTTTTTCTACTAAATGTACATATAGCGATTAAGGATTTGTTAAAGAATAATTTCGTGATTCTTTCTCATTGGTAATTGGGTGAATCGGTTGCTTATGCATTCGACATTATTTTTTAAATTTAAGGAGGAAGGAATTTTATTTATTGAAATGTTTGTTTGCATTTATTTGCATAATATAGATTATATATATATATATATATATATATATATCACTGCGGCCCAAAGCACCATTAATGGTGATATGAAGTACAACAAATATTTTTGCTCGTATAATTTATATCTAGTGCTAATAAGAGAAAAAAAATTTAACGAATCTTATAGTAGTTAGTGAAAAGTAATTAGGAAAGTCTTGTCGTGCAAATTGATGAAATACTTGTTTCGTATTTTGTTTACTCAAACAACATGTACCATAAATACCTCCATGCTACAAACATCTCATAGTTTGCAAATTGTATAACATGCCATGCAATGGAGGTTAAAATAACCATTAAATTGTCCTGCATATTTGGTCAAAAGTAAAAGGTGAAATTTTGCAGAAGTAGGAACATATGTTTGGCAAATGACAGCATTGCGATTAGAACTGCTAGATAAAATGCTTGTATACCCGTCGTGATGGACAAAACAAAGATATTTTCTCCAAAAGTTCCTAATATCTAACCCAATTTACCTAGGTAAAATAGCGCATCTCGAAAAAGATTAAAATTTTAACCTTGCTTTTACAGTTGTAGAAACTAGCACCATTGCCAGTAATTAACGTTGCACATCACATGACATGTACTGTACTAATATTGAAGATTATGTTACGATGCTTTCAACTGAGAAGCTGATGAGTAAATGCTAAAAATGGACAGTCAGTTTTAAAGGTTTCATGTGAAACAAATAATAAGAATTTGAGGAAAAAATGTATAAGATGGTCCACCATAGCAAAATAGTATTTTACTTTTAATCTTTACATTCATCCCCACTATATAGTTTCTTATACAAAATTCCATGCAAATTTAGAAATTTAAGCAACTACAAACCTTGCGTTCTCTATGTAAAAAATAACACAGCACAAAAGAAATACAACTAAAGATAAAACCTTATAAATATAGCAAAAAATGGAAATAACCAATATCAGCTTTAAAACTTTAAATTTTCATAAGATTGTTATCATATAATAATGGACGATGGTATATAGTAAAATGCTCTATAATTATAGAAAAGAAGCTTTGTTTGCTAATCCCAAAAGGCTAACTTCATATGAAATGAAAGCCACACCAAATAGAAAATAGTTACAGAAAACGAACGAAAGGAAAAGAAATGAACCATAGTAAGACAGCTGATACCATTAGGCATTCTTTCCCAACCTTTTATTGAGCAACTATATACGTACAAACTTGTGAATAAATACAAAATTCATAAGATATTCAATTATTATAAACTCACTATGCATATATAGACAGATTGAACAATCAAATTCTACACAGCTACAAACTTAGGATGATTAAGTTCATGATTATATCCATAACCTTAAAACCATTAATCAATACATCATTACCTATAATAACCCAAAAATCTTCATTATTTTTACTCACTTCCAGATTCCTTGTATTCTCTATAGCATAGAAAGTAATCAGCAATTGAAAATCGGTTAAGCTATAATGTCTCAAATTGGTAGCGTTAAATAATGTAAACAAACACAACGGTATCAGAAGATAATGATTTCATCAGATCAATAATAATAAATGAATAAAAAATGGGAAAAGAGAGAAAGCCAACGGACAAAGTATAATCGTTAATTTGGCTTTGGCGCAAGAGGTCACAGGTTCGAAACTTGCTTTCGAACGTTTATTGACATGGGATATGTTGTCCCAATGATTTATTGTATATAAAGTACCATTTCAAAAAAAAAGTATAATCGTTAAGAAAAGAAAAACAAATTGCATCTTTGTCTGTAGAAATAATAAACCAAAGAAAATATATTCGATCAGCCTTTGGTAACAAAGATTAACAATGTAATATTATGATGTAGGACCGACTACAATCACATAAACTTACATTTGAAGAAATCTGTATTTATAGGCTGTGTTATTTAAGGGTAATCTCTATGCTCAACCAGATCCAGTTCAATGAAATGTAAACCTAATGAGATTTAAAACAAAGAGCTTTATATGACTCCAATATGGAAGTTCATTCTTAAATATGAGATATATTCCTTCCTGATTTCGTATGAAGGACACAATAATAAAAATGTTTATTCCTTTAAAACTAAGTATACTAACTAAAATGTAAAATTTTGATGCCAATTTATTTTTAACAAAACTCAAAAGTACCAGTGAGAACCATTAAGACTGCGTACTCCGACACTCTTCACCAAACACTCCAACTTGGTCCTATTAATTTTTTTTGATAGAACATGCTTGATTGTTTTCCATTCACACTTAAATAATATGATTTTGACAACCCAAAAGTTTTTCCTTCGACGATGCACCATATTTTTATTATAAATGAAACCTGTGAGAATATAGAACAACTTATGAGGAACATACTATTATATATGTATATATGTGTGTGCAAAATAATGGTTAAAAACATTTCATAAATGTGAATAAATTTTATAAAAGCACACAGATAAAGCTATAGAGTTGCAGTAACAAACACTGCACGCATAAAATCATAGAGAAATTGGCAAAAAATACTAAAAGGTTTGAAATTTCAACTTAATGGCAAATATGACTTCAATTGTGATTTCAAAAAAAATGGAAATGTTTAGAAAAATTTATGCTCAGGGTAAATGTCCAACAGAGAACTATTTTTTGCTTATTACTTAGCTTTATTCATCTTCTATGTCATGTATTCTGTATTTTGATTGAAGATTTTGGTTTTCCCATAAAGATATAGTCCTGGCACCTTTTTTCTTTCTTTTTTTTCCTTTCTTTTTGAGATGACTTATATATTCTATCATAACATGCTTCGAATGGCAGTTGGCTAGAAAGTATTCTCAGTTATTAGAGGAAGGAAAAGGCACGGTTAAAATAAATTTTGATACCAAAATTCTATAAGCATAAAAGCACATTCATATAACCTTATCAAAATATATCATATAAACTATAAATCAAGCCACAATGCTTGCTTGTACCTGTACATTTCTTAACCGACAGAACTATGTAATTATCCATACAAAATGCAGATCAAGACTTTGCGATAAACTCAATTTGATGGTAGTTTTTTCTTTTGAAACATCACTCCACAAAACATACACACGAAATTCAAAGATAAATCTTCCTTATTGAGAAAAGCCTTTATCCTAAAAAATTCAAAGTTGTATGCAAATAACCAAGAACCCACCAAACTATTAGCACTCGTATTTTTTAACCTTTGACAAACTTTAATGCTCAATCTACAAAATAGCGTAATATTTTATGACTTATGAAAGAGTAAAGTAGAGTATCAAACTGGAAGGTGGACTATTAATTAACTCTCTGTCTGGCATTAATTGATTTAAAATGGTATTATTATATAATACATAAAAGTGACGAAAATTTGATTTTAGCACTTGTTAAACAAATGAAGTAATTCGGAGGATCCTTTTACCATTTTGTTGATGCAATGACTCAAATCCATATAGCTATATCGATGGTCGTGAACTTGCTTCTCTTCTTTATCTCCACATATTTATTTGTAGTAATAGTAAATGGATGTTCCAATGCACCATGATAGATTATAAGTCAACCAAGAATTTAGTAAAAAAAGCAAATGAAAACAATAATTCAATTAGCTAATATTGACAAATACTCTAATGAAAAATGAATCTAAGCAATGAATCTAAGTTTAATAACTTACTATTCAAAATCGACACCAATTTCTGTCACTACCTCCTTGACAGTAATTTGTATACATTTACCTGCACAATTTTGTTAAACTGTTACAGTAAATTAAACTTACAAAAAAAAATCACCTAGCACATAATTAGCTCTATGTAGAGTGAAGGGTCACAATTGTTTGTCTTCGAACATGGCTATTAGATCCCATGTTGCCAAGTAATTATAAGCTTGCACATAAATATATACCATAGTGTAGCTCTGAGTGTTAAACTAAGTATTTAAAGGCAAAGATGCCGAACAAACATGTAACTTACCTTCACAAAAGTTTTCTTTGGATCGTCAAAGCGCCTGAAAGCCAAATAAATACTGTGAAAAATATATAACAAATATTAACTAAACACACACACACACATACATACATACATACATACATATATATATAGCATATGGACATAACACATATTAAACATAAGTTCATTAATAGATATATATATCATTTATATAGTCCAAAGTAATCCTCAACAATTGTGAACAATATGAATGAAGGCAATAACAGATGTATATACCAAATATAAACCTTGAGTGGTTCCAATTTTATCTTAAACAAATTGACTGATTTGTGTAAATAGCATCGGTGTATGGTTTCCAAGGCATTGACAAAATAAGTTATCAAAATAGATTGCTTTCAAAAATCTGCTAGATTGAACAACAAACTGGTAATATTTTTTAGCCATGATAACTTATCATAATTTTGTCAACTACCCTGAAAGGATAAGAGAAGGAAAATAGTTTCATAGCACCATAAGAGGTCACTTTTCTGGACCTGATAAATAGCGACAACAAAACAACACATTGCACTTATCCAAATGTAAAAGACTGAACCATATAAATGCATAACATGAGTTCAAAAATGTTTTATTTTTTCAAGGATAATTACACTCCATGTTGCCAACCAATTGCCAGACTGCATATAAGTCCGGATAAAATGAAGCATAGAACCAAATGACTTATTAGTCAAGTCTATGAAATTATAGCCCATGTCTTTGGGTAGATATAAGTGAGGATGTAGTGCAACATCAGGATGAAGTAGTAAAAACTAAACCAACTGTGTAAGATTAAATTTCCAAATTCAAATCCCTCTGCGGTATATAAGGATGGAACACAATTTTGTGAAGCATACAATATGTTTTTCTAGCTAGCATATAGAGCAAAGTTTAAAGAGGGGGAAAAATGGAGTAATCCAAGAAAACTGAATATTCAAATATGGCTAAATCCCAACAATACCATCAACGACGAAATAAACAGACCGCGTTCAAAAGGCAGGAGGATATAGATTATTTAAAGACGAAATAATTAGACCGCGTTCAAAAAGCAGAAGGATATAGATTGTTTAAAGAAGTGTTTACAAACACAATAACCAATGTATTTTTTTTGCATCTCCCTCAAAGGCCTCCTGCTGGAGGATCTGAGGGTTATATAGAACTTGTACTTTGTCTCAGAAGAATATTTCTTGACCAGTTTTCTAGCATTTGTATTTGCACATCAAAGCCAAATAGCTCATGTGCTTATTGCCACTTCCAGTTTCCTAACATTTCTTGACTAATTTTCTAGTATTTCTTGACCAGTTTTCTAACATATACTGCCACTTTCAGTTGATGAACAAACACATAATCTAGTTGTATGAAGTGAGTTAGCTTATTGTGAAGTAAAACAGACGGTGGATACATCTTATATATATATATATATATATATATATATATTTAATGTCAATTCCTTGTAAAATGTGTATCTTGGAAACGAATGAAATCAAATAAATACAATACTTTAACTTCTTGTCTAATGATAAGAACCTCTCTAAAAATATAACGAACAAATGTTGTATTTTTCCTTGAGAATTTTAGTTGATTCAAACTTATAAGCCAAACATAGAACCAATTTAATCATGGGTTGTAAAAACTGGGTGCTTCAAATAAAGACTTCCCGTGGAGAATTAACTAAAACCCCATGGAGGAGATGCTATCATTAATGTTATAAAGCATCAAAGATTTCAGCACATTATCAAAGAGAAAATTTTAGACTTATTAAGTAATGCAGAACGCTTAGCCTACTTGATATAAAGTCCAAAACTTGCCTGATCATTCAAAATGTTAACGGTTCATGTCTTAAATAATAAACAAAAACACATAAAAGAGGAAATACGTTAAAGCTAAAGTCTTTAGCTGAACAAAACATAAAAGGGATCGAATTTAAGAGACAACAATAGGATGAAACACTATGTCTCAATTCAATTCTGAGATCCCATACAACAAACCACGAGGACACAAACTGTGATAAAATCCATTACCGAGAGCGAACCATTACATCCAAATGAAAACAAAGTACTTTGAAAAGAAAAGGCAGTTGTGGATGTACAGAGAACAGATGCACATGAATCTTTCATCATAAGAGAGGCAAATGTATATTTCAATTCATAAAAATTTAAAAGCTTATAATAAAATGAAAAGTCAAATAATTGGACAAACAACAAAATACCTCTTAAAATTGCTTGGAGTTAGCAAAAGCATTCATATATGCGAGTGATTTAGCGATGGAGGCGCTGGCATGCAGAAGCGCTTATGGTGGAAAGGGTGTAGTGGAGTCGGATCGATGGTGGATGAGGACGGATAGGAAAGAGGGGAAAAGGACAAAGTGGAGATCTAGAAGGAGAGAAACAGTGCGAATGAATTTTTTAGGTGATGGAAGAACGATGATTCTGCGAGCGGGCATGAAAAAACCCTAGCCGTTGTGTTTTAGCTGACAGATGGAGGAGGAAGCGATGATGCGGTAGGAAAAGGAAAAAATATAATAGGCGACGGTTCAGTTGACAAAAATCAGAGGGTGCTTCTGTGCGCTTGAAATGAAACTGGACAATAATATAATAGTATAGATGATTTCTATTAGATTTCCAATTCATCAAATCAATTACTTAAGTTCAACTTCATTTTATCAAAACTTCAAATTCAATTAGATTAAATTCGTCAAATCAAATTCTTAAATTCAAGTCTTACATTTATTTCAATAAGATGCATTTTATTTCTTGTTAAGAAATTCAGTCTCATTTATTTATTTACTTAGTTACAAATTTCCAACTCACTTAATAAAGAAACTAACTTTCACATATTCAAGAAGTTCAATTTCACTTATTTATTTATTTAATTAATTTTCCAAACTTAATAAATAAAGAAACCCATTTCATTTACTAACGAAGATCAAATTCGTTTATTCAAAAGCTCAATTTCTCTTATCCAAGAATTCAAATTTTTATTTAATTATCAATTAATTCAATCTCATTCAATTATTAAATAATTTCAACTTAATTATTAAATAAATTCAACATAATGATTTAAACTAAATTATAATTTCACACTTAATTATAATTTCAAATTTAGTTATTAAATGATTTCAAACTTAATAATTTCAAAACTTAATTACTACTAATTCCAATTTATTAATTAATAATTCCAAATTAATTATTAAATAATTAAATTTCAAACAACGTACTTTCATCAATTACTATGTTAATATTTGTTTCAGATTTCAATATTTACATTTTCCTTTCATAAAAATTCAAATTCAACTTCATTTCAAAGCTTATTCTTTATTCGAATAAAATCATTATTTTATTTCTAAATCAAATTATTGACCAATCGGGATTATTTAATTCTCTATCTTAAGTCAAGTTCATTTGGATATTTATCATTTCAACCCGATTCCATTTCAATTCAAAAATCAAAGCATAGCAAAGGGAACTTGCAGTGTGATAACTGGGATGGTGTCAAAGTAAATAAACCACAATAACAACAATCAATAACAATCCAATAATTAATTCAAATAATCAATAATCGAATTAATTCGCATTGTTGTTTGTACAAATTAATATAATTATTCCTATAATCTACACTATCATTTCATGTAGATTAAAGATTATTACACTATTATTTATATGGTTCTTCACTTGTCATTTATTTTTCGATTTCATACCATAAATTCAAATGGTTCAAGGGTAATCAACCATTTCTTCATCTCAAATAATTAAACATTTAAGGGGTCATATTATACAAATTTAACTAATCAAATTCAACACATATGTCGATTCAAATTTTAAACTACCCTACGTTAAATTCAATTGCATAATATTTATCACTTTATACATTACAATTTAACATCCAATATAAACAACAAACAATCAATCAATTATCAATCAAATGGGGTTATCATCGTAAACAACAGATAATGGTGTCAGATATCAAAGGTGAACTGATACATAAATAACAGTGCAATAAATAAACTCCACCGTAAACTAGTGGGATATCAGGGAGTACTCCATAGGTATAACACAAAACAAATTCGTTGGTATATAGGGATACAAGTATGACAAGGCACATGAGGCAATACCCAAGGTAGTGAAACTACCGTTTGCCTGATCCGGACTAGTGAGAACGCATCGCCGCAGCGATCGCAACACCGTGAAACAACACTTCCAAAAGTACGAGGGTGCACCAATCAATAACAAGTAATGAGTAGTTTACGAAGAAGTGTGTTCGCTCGAGGTGGCTAACCCCTTTTGGCCCTGCATGGCTCCTGTTTTAGTCATTTTCAATTTGACACAAGTGTCAAGGCTATCCATTATCGTTCTCTTTCTTCAGTCATCACGTACATCAATCCAACCACTTCATTCTGGATCACATTCCGCGTATAGTCATTAAAGTGGTTTCGGTTTAGACAGAGAGTGTATCCATAACCAATTCCGGTCTCTTTAATAACTTTCATGATTATTACACCGATTGGTCGTTTGATAAATTTCAAACCAAATCAAATTCAATTTCAATTAGAATTCGTAAATCAACATTTCATTTGTCTTCCCAAATCAATTTCCATAATTTACGTTTCAAAACTTCCAAATTACCAGTTCAAAATCTTATAATTCGATTTCAACTTTTATTTAAGCAATTCAAATATTGATTCAAATTCGTATATAAATTTCATTCCATAATCATTTAAATAAATTAATAAACACTCAAATCATTTTCAAATTCATTTATCGATTTCATTCAATATTCGTTAAGTTAAATAATTATTCAAAATGATTTCTATTAGATTTCCAATTCATCAAATCAATTACTTAAGTTCAACTTCATTTTATCAAAACTTCAAATTCAATTAGATTAAATTCGTCAAATCAAATTCTTAAATTCAAGTCTTATATTTATTTCAATAAGACGCATTTTATTTCTTGTTAAGAAATTCAGTCTCATTTATTTATTTACTTAGTTACAAATTTCAAACTCAATTAATAAAGAAACTAACTTTCTGATGCAGTGCAACAGGAGTTCCGACCTAACAAATTACGACCTAACTCAATGAAAGAAGATTACGCGTTAAGTCGCTCGGAAGATAGCTCGTTAATTTTAGGTCGCTCGGGTTCTTTAAGTCGCGAACGACCTAACAACTCACGACCTACCTCAGGTCGCAAGATCAAAGCCGCTCCAGAATTCATGAATTGCAGTAGGTCGCGAGCTTCCTTTGGTCGCGAGTTGTCCTTTGGTCGCAAACGACCTTCTTAAGTCGCTCCAGATGTTTCAGAAGCTATTTCTTTAAGTCGCATGAAGCAAAGTCGTTGAAGTTAGGTCGCATGAAGATATTTCTGAAGCTAAAGCCGCTGATTTTTAGGTCGTTCAAACTATTGTGTTGTAAATATGTTAAGTCGTTGTACTTATGTCGTGTTGTATAAGTTGTTGTTGTAACTCATTTGTTTTAGGTCGTTGAGGTTAGGTCGCGAGTACCTGTAAGTCGTAAGTCGTGTTCTGTTTGTGTTGTATTATGTTGTGTTCTGTTTGTTAGGTCGTTGACGACCTATGGAAGGTCGTGTGTTGCTGTGTGAAAAGGCTATAAATTGTGGGTGAGTTATATCATTTGGGTAGGTTGATTTTGAATAAACTTTTGTTTGAGTGATTTATGCCTCTTTGAAATTGGAAGTTGAGCGTTGTCTCCTTTCTCCATTTTCGGTTATTCGTGTGCGCTCGAGTCAATGGATTTGAAGCCGATTCACGAAATCTTGTGCGCGAGATCAACGTAGAAGAATCGTAGATCTTGTAACACGGTATCGTGCTCGATCAACGTGTTGGAGATAGCTAGAATCCGGCATCTCTTGAGATCAACGGATTTGGGCACTTGGGTATTTTCAATCCATCGATTCAACTTTTCACCGTTTCATTCATTTTTCATTAATCCGCTGCGTCAATTTGGTATCAGAGCTAGACTTAGCCAATCATAGCTAAGCCGAGCCTATAGGGAGAAGATTTGAAGTGTTGAAGTGTTGGAGTTTGAGCCGAGTTGAAGTTTTGGATCAAGGCCGAGAGTTACAAGCCGAGCCGAGCTAAGTGCAGGCCGAGCAAAGTCAAGTTCAGGTTTGAGTTAAAGTTGTGCTAGTTGAAGTGTTTGTTTGGAGATTGTTGAAGATTCGACAATGCCGCCGAGACGTGCTAACCGTTTTCAAAATGTTGAAGATGTATATTGAAGACAAGAAGCCGAGCAAATGGAACAACGTATTAATTAAAAATTCAAAGAAGGTATTGGGAAGTTAGAGAAATTGATGAATGACTTGAATCAAAGTCAAAGGAGAAGGTCACCAATATCGAACCATGGAGGAAACAGAGTTTCGCCATCGGTTGGGGAAGCGAGGAGGGTGTCACCATAATCTTATCGAGATAGAAGAGAATCATCAGTCTCTATGAGAAGAAAACACCATGAGTATCGAGGTGAAGAGAGAAGAACACCACATGGATTTGAAAATGATCCATATCGTGATGCTGAAAGACATAGTAGAAGAGATATGCATGATCATGGAGATGTTGATGGTCCAGATCGATACCGTAGTACATTTGATTATGATGAAGATGGTGATATATGTAGTGTTCATTATCGAGATCGAGACCAAGTACGAAATCCATATCGGGATGTAGAAGATGATCGTCGATGGGAGTCGTGGATGAAAACAGAGATTCTAGAATTCAAAGGGGGAATGATAGCGGAAGAGTTTCTGGATTGGTTATCAAATGTTGAGGAAATTTTTGACTTCAAGGAAGTACCTGAGCATGGTAGAGTTAAGTTGGTTGCTACACGATTGAGGGGAAGAGCTATGGCATAGTGGCAACAAACTAAACTTACACGGGAAAGGATGGGAAAGTCGAAGATTGTTTCATGGGAGAAGATGAAGAAGTTAATGAAGACTACTTTCTTGCCTTATAATTATCAGTCTCTTATGTATCAGCGCTTACAGAATTTGAGACAAGGGACAAAGTCAGCGAAAAATTATGCTGATGAGTTTTATCAACTGATTGCTAGAAATGAAATCATAGAGACGGAGGAACAGTTGACAGCAAGATTTGTTGGAGGGTTGAGAATATAAATTCAGGATATGGTGAATATGTTTGATGCAAGATCCGTTGCTGAAGCACACTAGAAGGCTCTAGCTTGGGAGAGGAAAGGTAGAAGAGGAGGTGGTGTGTTTACAAATTCCAACAATCAAGTGAAAGGGGCTAGTAGCAATACTAATGTTTCCAAGGCTGTTAGTAAACCGGTTATCAATGGAGTTGCTAAGACCAAGGTCAACAACAATTTCAAGTGTTATAATTGTCAGGAGTTTGGTCACAAGAGAAATGAATGTCCGAAGCCTAAGAAGCGAGTGATGGTTGTTGAGGTTGAAGATGAGGATGCAGAAGTAGAATGTTCAAATTCACCACACGTTGAGGAGGAGGAAGAATTATTGGCGGGAGATGTAGGATATTCTTTAATGATGACGAGATCTTGCTTAACGCCGAAGCAGGAAGGTGAGACTAGCTGGTTGAGGAGTAACATCTTTCAGTCAACATGCACTATTTTGGGAAGGGTTTGCAAGTTTGTTATTGATGCAGGAAGTTGTGATAACATCATCTCTACAGAATCTGTAAAGAAGTTGGCGTTAAAGACTGAGAAGCATCCCAAAACCCTACAAGTTAGCGTGGTTGAGGAAAGGTGGTGAAGTGAAAGCCAGTCGAAGAGCTTGTGTAACTTTTTCCATCGGAAAGAAGTATAAATATGAAATTTGGTGTGACGTGGTAGATATGGACGTGTGCCATTTGTTGTTAGGGAGACTGTGGCAATACAATAGAGCCGTGCAACACGATGGAAGGACTAATTGCTACAGTTTCATGTTCAGTGGCACTAAAATCACTTTGGTTTCTAAACACGACAACAGAGTGAAAGCAAGTTGGAGGAGATTGAAGAACTAAAGACTCTGTTATCTTTGAAGGAATTTGTCAAGGAAGTAGAGGATGAGCCTGAAGCATTTTTGTTGATTGGACGTGAGAGTAGTGAAACAGTTGAAATTCCTAAAGAAGTCAAGCCAGTGCTGAAGGAATTTGAAGATGTATTTCCTGATGAATTACCGAAAGAGTTACCACCGCTGAGAGACATACAACACCAGATAGATCTTGTTTCGGGAGTTGTTTTACCTCATAGATCACATTATGGAATGAGTCCAAAGGAGCACGAAGAGTTGAGACGACAGGTGGAGGAGTTACTTGAACAAGGGCGCGTACAAGAAAGTTTAAGTCCTTGTGCTGTACCAGCATTGTTAGTGCCAAAGAAGGATGGAACTTGGAGAATGTGTACAGATAGTCGAGCACTAAACAAGATTACAGTGAGGTACAGATTTCCAATGCCGAGATTGGATGATTTATTAGATCAGTTGAATGGAGCTGCTATCTTTCAAAGATTGATCTGAAGAGTGGGTATCATCGGATTCAAATTTGACCAGGGGATGAATGGAAGACCGCATTCAAGACACGGGAAGGGTTGTATGAGTGGCTGGTCATGCCATTTGGTCTTTCGAATGCACCTAGTACTTTTACGCGAGTGATGAATCAGATCTTTCGACCATTCATTGGAAAGTTCGTGGTGGTATACTTTGATGATATATTGATATACAGTGGGAGCATCGAAGAACATCTACTACATTTGCGGGAAGTGTTGATGATACTTCGTCAGGAACAATTTTATGCGGCAACAAAGAAATGCGTGTTCATGACGCATAGTGTTTTGTTTTTGGGGTATGTATTGTCCAAGGAAGGTATCCAGGTAGATCAAAGTAAAGTTGAAGCAATCAGAAATTGGCCACAACTCAGGACTATAACTGAAGTGAGACGTTTTCATGGTTTAGCATCATTCTACCGAAGGTTTATTCCACATTTCGGTAGCATGATGGCACCTGTTACTGATTGTATGAAGGGCAAGCAGTTTTTATGGTCAAAGGAAGCAGGATTTGCTTTTGAGCGAATCAAGGAACTTTTGACGTCAGCACCAGTTCTAGTTTTGCCTGATTTTCAGTTGCTATTTGAATTACATACTGATGCATCTAAAGTTGGAATTGGAGGGGTGTTGAGTCAGAGGGGACGTCCAATTGCTTATTTCAGTGATAAGATTTCGGGAGAAAAGATGAGATATAATACTTATGACGTGAAATTCTATGCTATTGTCCAAGCCATAAAACATTGGAGAAACTATTTGTTTCATAAAGAATTTGTGCTGTATACTGATCATGAAGCCTTGAAACATTTGCAGGGGCAAGATAAGGTTGCAGCCAGGCATGCTTCATGGATCGCATACCTGCAACAGTTTACATTTGTTGTAAAGCATAAGTCGGGAGTTACAAATAGAGTGGCAGATGCATTGAGTAGAAGAAATCATTTGTTGATTACAATGAGAGTTGAAGTGACAGGGTTTGATGTACTTCCAGAATTGTTTATTAAGGATCCTTACTTTGCGAAGATTGTAGATGAAGTCAAGAAGGGGAAGACAGATGAGTATGTGTTGATAGATGGCTTTCTATTTAAAGGAAATCAGTTGTATATACCAGAGTGCAGTTTGCGAATGAAGATTGTGAAAGAATTGCATGAAGAAGGTCATGTGGGAAGAGAACGTACCTTGCAGTTGATTTCTCAATCATATTTTTGGCCTTCCATGAGGAAAGAAGTTGAAAGATTTGTGGAGAGATGTCACATATGTCAAGTTTCCAAAGGGAGAGCTATGAATGCAGGATTGTATATGCCATTGCTTGTGCCTACTAGACCATGGGTTGATGTTAGCATGGATTTTGTTTTGGGTTTGCCAAGAAATCAACGAGGAAATGATTCTATATATGTTGTGGTGGATAGATTTTCGAAGATGACACATTTCATAGCTAGTAAAAAGACCGCTGATGCAGTCCGTGTTGCTCAATTGTTCTTTAAAGAAGTTTATCGACTACATGGGCTACCTGAGACCATTGTTTATGACCGGATACTCGATTTCTATGTCATTTTTGGTTGAGTCTGTGGAAGATGGTTGGGACTAAGCTGAATTTTAGTAGCGCCTATCATCTACAAACTGATGGGCAAACGGAAGTAGTGAACAGATCTTTGGGAAATTTGTTGAGATGTCTTGTGAAGGATAATTTGAAGAGCTGGGATGTGAAGTTATGTCAAGCTGAGTTCGCACACAATCATGTTGTTAATCGAAGTACTGGATTCAGTCCATTTCAAGTAGTATATTCAGCAATGCCGAAGGGACCGCTGGAGTTGTCGATAGTTCCATTTCAAAAAGGAGTTGTTAAACGGCTTTTGATTTCGTGAATGAGTTGCAGGAGCATCATAGAAATGTTCATGAAAGATTGCTTAAGTCAAATGAGAAGTATAAGCAACTGGAAGATAAGAAGCGAAAGAGTGTGGACTTAAAAGAGGGTGATCTTGTGTACGCAGTATTGATGAAAGATCGTTTTCCAGTTGGAACTTACAACAAATTGAAAGCTCGAAAGATTGGTGCAGTAGAAATTTTGAAGAAGATTAATGATAATGCTTATCGGTTAAGATTGCCGGATCATGTCCATACTGCCGACGTTTTCAACGTCAAACAATTGATTCCATATCATGGGGATAAGTGTATCGGAGAAGAGGGAAGTGTGAATTCGTGGTCGAATTCCTGTCAACCAGGGGAGGATGATGCAGTGCAACAGGAGTTCCGACCTAACAAATTACGACCTATCTCAATGAAAGAAGATTACGCGTTAAGTCGCTCGGAAGATAGCTCGTTAATTTTAGGTCGCTCGGGTTCTTTAAGTTGCGAACGACCTAACAACTCACGACCTACCTCTGGTCGCAAGATCGAAGCCGCTTCATAATTCATGAATTGCAGTACGTCGCGAGCTTCCTTAGGTTGCGAGTTGTCCTTAGGTCGCAAACGACCTTCTTAAGTCGCTCCAGATGTTTCAGAAGCTATTTCTTTAAGTCGCATGAAGCAAAGTCTCTCAAGTTAGGTCGCGTGAAGATATTTCTGAAGCTGAAGCCGCTGATTTTTAGGTCGTTCAAACTATTGTGTTGTAAATATGTTAAGTCGTTATATTTATGTCGTGTTGTATAAGAAGTTGTTGTAACTCGTTTGTTTTAGGTCGTTGAGGTTAGGTCGCGAGTACCTGTAAGTCGTAAGTCGTGTTCTGTTTGTGTTGTATTATGTTGTGTTCTGTTTGTTAGGTCGTTGACGACCTATGGAAGGTCGTGTGTTGCTGTGTGAAAAGCCTATAAATGGCTGGTGAGTTGTATCATTTGGGTAGGTTGATTTTGAATAAACTTTTGTTTGAGTGCTTTGTGCCTCTTTGAAATTGGAAGTTGAGCGTTGTCTCCTTTCTCCATTTTCGGTTATTCGAGTGCGCTCGAATCCACGGATTTGAAGCCGATTCACGAAATCTCGTGCGCGAGATCAACGTAGAAGAATCGTAGATCTTGTAACACGGTATCGTGCGCGATCAACGTGTTGGAGATAGCTAGAATCCAGCATCTCTTGAGATCAACGGATTTGGGCACTTGGGTATTTTCAATCCATCGATTCAACTTTTCACCGTTTCATCCATTTTTCATTAATCCGCTGCGTCACTTTCACATATTCAAGAAGTTCAATTTCACTTATTTATTTATTTAAATAATTTTCCAAACTTAATAAATAAAGAAAACCATTTCATTTACTAACGAAGATCAAATTCGCTTATCCAAAAGCTCAATTTTTCTTATCCAAGAATTCAAATTTTTATTTAATTATTAATTAATTCAATATCATTCAATTATTAAATAATTTCAACTTAATTATTAAATAAATTCAACTTAATAATTTCAAACTTAATTATAATTTCACACTTAATTATAATTTCAAATTTAATTATTAAATGATTTCAAACTTAATAATTTCAAAACTTAATTACTACTAATTCCAATTTATTAATTAATAATTCCAAATTAATTATTAAATAATTAAATTTCAAACAACGTTCTTTCATCAATTACTACGCTAATATTTGTTTCAAATTTCAATATTTACATTTTCCTTTCATAAAAATTCAAATTCAACTTCATTTCAAAACTTATTCTTTATTCGAATAAAATCATTATTTTATTTCTAAATCAAATTATTGACCAATCGGGTTTATTTAATTCTCTATCTTAAGTCAAGTTCATTTGGGTATTTGTCATTTCAACCCAATTCCATTTCAATTAAAAAATCAAAGCATAGCAAAGGGAACTTGCAGTGTGATAACTGGGATGGTGTCAAAGTAAATAAACCACAATAACAACAATCAATAACAATCCGATAATTAATTCAAATAATCCCGAAATAATCGAATTAATTCGCATTGTTGTTTGTGCAAATTAATATAATTATTCCTAGAATCTACACTATCATTTCAAGTATATTAAAGATTATTATACTGTTATTTATACGGTTCTTTACTTGTCATTTATTATTCGATTTCATACCATAAATTCAAATGGTTCAAGGGTAATCAAACATTTCTTCGTGTCAAATAATTAAAAATTTAAGAGGTCATATTATACAAATTTAACTAATCAAATTCAACACATATGTCGATTCAAATTTTAAACTACCCTACATTAAATTCAATTGCATAATATTTATCACTTTATACATTACAATTTAACATCCAATATAAACAACAAACAATCAATCAATTATCAATCAAACGGGATTATCATCGTAAACAACAGATAATGGTGTCAGATATCAAAGGTGAACTGATACATAAGTAACAGTGCAATAAATAACAGCAGCATATTTCAATTGTCGTTTCAATTGAAATCAAATTTAATAAATAAAAAAATATTAATCGTGAGTGATTGCTCACCTTTCGAGGCTAGAGAGATTTGACAAAGGAATGAGCTACGAATTCCAAAGCAATGCTAGATAGATACGATTCGTGGAGAAAACAGGCCCGACGGACAAAGCTGATTAAAGAAATCGACGGAATCAAAATAGAACCGGATGGATAAAGATAATTGGTATAAGTGAATTTGTTAAAAGTCAATATCCACTTAAAGCACATATTTATAAATCAAAATAAATATTTTATTTCCAACGCCTCATATATTCGACCAACACCAAAAGTTTTAAACTGATAAAATATCAACACTATATAATAAATTTAAAACAACATTTATTACAAAAATTAAAATTTATATAATCACTTGAATCCAAAATAGTATATAAACAAATATGCCACATTAAATATAACAGTCGACACATATACTAACCTATATACAAGCTCACACATAAGCAAAACTTGCCTAACACATATATCCATATTCTTCCCTTTTATGAATAAACTATACGCTAGAAATCAACTCATGCATACTTTATGAATAACTAACAGAGCTTCAAACCAAAACTATGCACACCAATATATGCAACTTACCCAACAGACTTTGTAAAACTAAGAATATACCTGTAGAACTAATATACTATAAAACAATTATAACCTATACTAAAATAAATATAAGTATATAAAACGTATGCCAGTTGTATATATATGCACCAAGTGGATGCAAAATAAAATATGCAGACGCCTATTCCATATAATTGCAGATTAACACAATATAAAGTTTTAAAACAAATTTACTAATATATGAAATCTTATTCCTTTAATACAAGTTGTAAAAATATATATATCATATGGATACGAACATATATTTCGAAGCTGTAAAGCACTTTTCAAAGTTAATGTTGACCATAGTACAACATTCACTACTTTATATAAACAACACCACCCAATTATAAACAAGTAGTTTAAAAATCCAAGTAGATATATAACTTTACCACTTATATAAAACTGGCATGTATTGTAAACTCCGATATATACAACTTATACAAAATTTTCTTTTATACAACAAGGAGAAAGCCTTTATATTATCTGTATATTGCCCGACTGTAAACACAAAGTTATATAACAACATTAAAATAGAATGTACATTACTGACAAACACCGATACAATGTATATGCACTAATTGTTATAAAATATGTGTATTACCTTATTATAAAAGAGAGGAGATGTGGATGTGGGCCAAGGAGTGGCAGCTTGAAAGAGGTGGGGCTGCGTTCGAGGCGGGTCGGTGGTGCGTAGTGAGATCAACAAAATGGATGAGGTCGGGTTTTGGATCGTGGCGCTCGGCAAAAGGAGGTGATGGTCTGAGTGAAGGGAAAGAGAGCTGTTGAGAGCGGAATGTGTTTCAGCGTTTATAGCTGTGGACAGACCAGAGTTCGGCCAGGCTGTGTGTGCATAGATCTTGGTGCGAGCGCGGTGAAGTCGAGAGTGAAACGTGGATATTGGCTCGGTTTGGATGGCCTAGGGAATGCGCTGCTATAGGTGGTGATGTGCATGCGAAGGGAAGCGGGTCAACGTGCACGGACCTGGGCGTGAGGAGAGAGAGCAGGGCAGAGGAGGAAGTGAGGGTCGTTGTAGGCTTTGGTCGGTCGCGTGTTTGGTAGCTACGGTGCTCGGGTTGTGCGGTTCAAGTGGAAGTGGAGGAGGGGCGAAACTATGGTGGCTCGGCCATTTATATGTTGCTTGGCGTGCAAAAGATAAGGCGGAGGATGGCTACGTGGTGGATGGGGTTGGTCGTGAGAGAAGCCATTTGCATGTGAGAAAGCTTGTGCGTGCATGGATGCTGTCACTCCTTCTTTTTTTTCCTTTTCCTCTTTTTTTGTGTCAGGATGGAGAGGAAATGGAGCTGGGCAAAAGCAAATATGAAGGTGGACGTGGGTTTGATGGTCTTCAGGCAAACAAACAGAAGAGGGAAGGAGGATCCAGGCAAAAGAAATGTGACCTTTCCTTTTGTTTCAATTCACATTTGGACAGAGGTGAACAAGTGCCTTGGAAAATGTACTGAATATAAATTTAAAGTGAAACCGTGGAAAACAAACATCACACCAAATTCAAAAATAATGATGGCTAGTGGTAATGGATTTTGTATGGTAAAAATTTGAATGGTTACATGAAAATGGAAAGGTTTAAACGGTACCGATACAGAATCGTTTTTTACTGATTTCACAGCACACCAGGATTCGAAAAATAGAAGTAAATATACCGTTGAGATCAGCACGACGCGACGATCAAAACGGTATATAAATGTCAGCGGTACGATTGAATTATAAAAATTTCAAATTTTCTGCTACGGAAAATGCATGAAAAATACAGAAAAATAAGATCGACGGAGCTAAAGATGTCCGAATTTGGAAAAACGAAAAATAGCGTTTGCTCAGAAGATGGTTTAGAATTTTTTTTATGTAAAAATATTTAGGTTACGAAAACATTTTATTTTCATCGCTTTTTAACTAATTAAATTGAAGTAAATTTACGCACGAAATAAACTTTCATATTTTCGGACGAAAATTTACTAGTTGCTATGTTTAACTAGACGCATTCCAAATATCAAATTTATATTTCAAAATTATATTTTTATATTTTTATTAAATTTCGCACAAATTCAGTTAATTAAATTAATTTAAAACTGTTAAAATATCTGGGTTGTTACAAATTTATTAATTGTTAATGAAGTTGAATTGATAAAATTGGAAGCTATGAAATTTGATTTGAATGTGGAAGTGGACTAACTTGAATGTAAATTAGTGAATATAAACTAATTGAAAATGAATGATTAGTAAAGTTCAATGTTAATGAATCAAATGCGATTAAATGAAAAAAAAACAATTAATTGAATATTAATGAGAAGTGAATGTATATTGATTTAAAGATTGGAATTATTGTTGGATGATAGTTGTTTAATGGTTGGATTTGTTGCCTTTTGTTGCATTTGCTGTATTGGCATATGTAGCTGTTATACAGGTATGTGTTGTATATTGATATTATTTTCATATATGCATGTTTCTCATTATTGTTGAGTGTTTAGTAGGTGTGGATTGCGCTTTCTTCGCTTTTGGAGCTCGCTTTCACGCTATATTAGCCGTGTATGCTCGCTAATAATATATAAGGTACATATCTCGGATTACATATCATACTTTTATACTTTTTTCCTGCGGGATGCCTCGTTACTTTGATGAGATGTATATTTGTGATATATATATTGCTATTTTTTTTCCGGATAGAGTCGTGCAAAGGAGATTATGGCGAAATTTTCTGAAAATTTAAGGCGTTAGAATACTTTTGAGAAAATTGAATTTTTTTGAAAACTATAACTTTGATTTTGGAGTGAAAAGTTAAACGATATAGTTGGTTTTGAAAAGATAACTAAGTATGATTTGAAAACTTAGTAAAGTTTTTATAAGAAGTTTAACTATTGGGTTTTGGGAAGTTAAACACTTAAGTGAATTTGTAATCTAATTTGAATGGATGTTTGAAAAATTAATGGATTTTGTAACTTTTTCTTACTTGGCAATTTCGAGGACGAAATTCTTTTAAGGGGGAAAGTTTGTAACGACCCATAATTTCTGTCATTTGAAATTCGTATATTTAATTGATTTTAAATATTAACAAGGAAAATTTGTAAGTCGAATAAATTTTATTTCGAATATGTAGATTTAATTGGATAATTAAATCGATAATCTAATATTTGAAATTACAGAAATAATTGGAAATTGGGTTTAATGTGATTAAAATTTATTTATAAAGTTGTATTAAATCATATTGGAGTTAGAATGATGTTATAGAACTTTTACAATCGAATTAAAAGTTAATTTGTAGAAATTGAATATTTTAATATTTAATTGACGAGTAAAAATAGCCATTTTTCAAGCAGTCTTGGATTTCAACAAAATTAGTTTCATCGAATCCGTAATGTTACATTATTGTAAGATTTCAAATTTCGTGTTAATCGGATGTACGATTTGTCCAGGGCAAGCTAAAACGCACTGAAATCGGTTTAAGTGAATTTTTAATTTAAATGGTCAATTTGAAAAGTTATCGTTCAAATACGATCGAATTGGCTCCCGATATATATTTCATTGCGTTCGTAATGGGGGTAAAACATTATAAACGCCAGGCGGCACGCTTCATTTGGAGTTCGGAAAAATTTCGGGTGAATAGTGTCGCGTTATTTTCTATATAAGGCCCCTTATTCTTTTCATTTTCAAACAAAACCTTAGGGTATCATAGCCGCCAGCTAAATTTTCAATGGCCGAAATTAGCTTATCTTCTCCCCTCAAAATCTTCAAATCCGTTAACAATTATCAGAAAGCTTCAACTACAAACTTCTAGAGCACGCTGAGATCTTCCTATCCAACGGGTAAGATCGTGAATGGAGACACGGATCAACGGCCATCCTCACTCAAAGGTAGAACGGTCGCACATGTTTTGGAGATGTAGGGGGCGGCCGAGCTTCAAGCTATTCGAGTCGATGATGGCTCGCGTGATGGGCTTCGTCATGGTGTAACCCGATCGTCGTGGAAGTGGAAGACGTGGTCGCGTTAATTGATGATGGAGCGGCGACTTTTGGGTTTGTTGCATTCGTGTGTTACTGATGGGGAAGAAGAAGCCAAGCACGGCCCTGATCTGCAGTTCAAGAAGTCAACGGCCAAGATTTAGGCTGAAAAATAAAATAAAAATTTTGATTAATTTATATATTATAAATTCGTTCAAACTTTAAAATGCTATAACTCTTTCATACGAGGTCTGTTTCACACGAAACGAGTTGCGTCGGGTTTGTATTGACGAATACTACGCAATGGAGCTGGATTGGAGTTGATTGGAGCTAGTGTAAATTTTGGGTAAAATTAAACGCGCGTTTAATTTTACCCAAAATAAAACACTGCAACTGTTATTGGAAGCAGGGTGAGAACTTCTCACTCAATTGAATCTGTTTCAATTTAAATTTTAAATAGTTAGATTTAAAATTGCTTGATTGTGTGATTGAATGATAGATTGCTATATGTTGTATTGAAATAGACCATATACACCGCATATTAAGTGGATGTTATTTATTAAACACATATACCGCGATATTCCCCCGTGGTGTGTAATTGGTATTATATATGTACTTGGAGTTGATTTCCTGCATTATATAGCGGATGAGACCCTATTGCGCCGCATAATAGCGGATAATATTTTATATAAACCAATGTACCGCGATATCCCGTCTTGAAACAGGGTTGGTATTATGCTAACATCTGTGGAAGCAGGGAAACAGGTTGGAGGGATCCAACTGGATTCCTCAACAGTATTGATTTATTTACAGATATTTGCAATATATTCTGTTATCATATTGATATATGATGTTTGGATGCCATGGTTGATGTATTGGTGATGTTGTAGCATTGGACCTATTTATGGAGTTTTAAAATTGTTGAAGTAACGATTTCGAATTTAAAAGGATTTTCAAGTGATTTTTGAAAGTATACATTTTATTGAATTTTGGAATTGATCATTTTAAATAAATAAACGTTATAATTTTTATGTTATAAAAATTATGATTTTTGTGAAATATAACCGAAATGTGATTTTTGAAATAAGTAGTTGATTAATTTGTAAAATGGTTTAAATTGGGATTTTTGAATTATTATAAACGGTTTATATAAAAGATTTATAAAATTGATATTTATAAATTAAAATATTGGAATTATAAAACGAGTTTTTTTATAAGTGTTAAAATGAAGTATAAATGAATTTCATAAGTGAATGAAATTTATAGATTTATAAATTGTGAAGTTGTAAAATGAATAGATTTTGTAAAATAAAAGATTTGTAAGTAATTAACTTATAAATTGGATTTTGGCATTTAATTAAGATATAAATAGAATTTGTTAATTAAGGGATTTTATAATTTGAAGTTTTTATAAAATTTATATAGATGTGAATTTATAAACGTTGTTTTATAAATCTAAAACTAATTGAATTTGATAAGTAAATATGAAAGCTTATTAAAGGAGATATATCAACGATTTTGGACAGTGTACAATCCTTTAATTAAATATGTAGAAGTGTAGAATTTGGTAAACGATTTATATTCACGATTTTGGACGGTGAATAATATATTAAAGAAATGTTTTAGGAAGTGATCTTTTAAATAGAATTAAAGCGATTTGAAGTTGTTTTAAAATGTGTTGAGGATAGAAACCATAGACTTCAACATTCATTGTTGAAATAGACGTTTTCGAGAAAAAGGAAATGATGGACTATAACACTGTTGTTATAGTAAATGATTTTCGAAAGGAAATGTTTTTGTATAGTATTGTGATTTATATATCTATCGTATTTTTGAATCCCTATGCTATTGATCTTGGGTTGTCATAACGATGTTTTACGCAACATTCGTTTTGACTCAAATAAATGTGTTTAAGAGAATGTTTTCCTTAAAGAATAAAATATATACTTAAGTGTGATTTAAGTATATTGAATATTTTCCAAATGTTGAAAATAAATAGATTTGTAAATTACTTATTAATAAATAAGTATGGAAATTTTTTTCCAATATGAAGTGAAATGTTTTGAGATTATATCTTTTAAAGATAAATTGAAAGTGAATGTTTAAAATCGATTTGAAAATTGTATATCAGTGGATATTTGGAAATTTATATTCACCATGGAATTTTAAAGGAAAATGATTTGAAATTTGTTCTCAAAAGTTGTAAAGATGAAAAGTGATTTGAAATTTGTTTTCAAATGGTTAAAGTGTGAAAAAATATATCTTGTAAGATGTTTTTGGAAAATAAATAATTTGGAAAATTATTTGGAATCTAGTGATGTTGTGCATATCTATTGATAGTTAAATAACTGACAATCAATATTTACCTTTAAATGGGTATTTGTTGTGATTTGATTGAATTTGAATGTTACACTTATTTTAAAATAAGCACTCGTTATTCAATTTAGCCGGGAGAGGACCTTTGGGTCATAAATCCCATTCCGAATACTCATATGTCGTACTGAATAACATTTGAAGACCGGTGTTGAAGACCGGATACTTTCGAAAATGGAAGGATTACCGTCGAATGTCTCTGCATCGACTGATCCCCGATATAGAAATTTTATTACCCTTTGTGATGGGAATTCCGGACATGATTAGTGAATATCTGGATTTCGAGAGCTTCTTTTGGAAGTGTCTTCGGTTCCGTTCGATCCCGGAACGGACTTGTATGGATGTGTGTCTGACGTTACACTTTAAGATGTAAAGCTGGTTTCTATCAAATACATTTCTTTTGGTGGCAGAGAATTTATTCTCTTAGCTTAACGCCCTTCTCTGAGATGTACGAGCTCAGAGGTTATGTAGTTGATGGTTACTAGTGATATATTCCTAATTTGGTAACGTGGCATGCTGAGTGTTGTTGATCATTTAATGATCAAAGCGTGGCTTTTATGAAAAGCGTAGCATTGTGGACGAGACTTCGTCGAACCTCACAACTCAGTAATGGTCAAAACAGGAAGAATGCAGCAAGGTTATTTGGGGATCGCGCCCCCATACGGTATGTTCATTTCCTTCTGAATAGAGGTGGTATTATGGTATGGAGCCCAAATACTTAACCTATGTGGTTGCTGCAAATTTATTTCTTTGTGGTTGTTGGTGAATCTCGGGATTTAGGTCGGTTACGACCGGGGAATGGCATACTCGTGTTAGTTGTTACCTAGCTAGAGGGAACCCGGCCTTGTGTTGGCAGAGATCCGGTTAAGTTCTCGGGGCATCTTTCCAGAGGCGTACCCATGTGGCAATGGGAAGTTCTTTGGCCAGACCATTTGTTGGAAATCCAAAGAAACAATACAAGCCCTGTACAGTTTTAGTTGTAGAACCTGCCATCTAATATGGTAGCTATAGTAGGCATACTATAATGGTACCTATGCTGGCTAAGATTAATATTGTCCTTTCAAAATGTTTTTCTGCACTTTGCACTTATAGTAATAATATCAAAGAAATATTTCTGCGTATCAAGCATATTTGACTGTCATAAGGAGAAATCTCCTCCAATTCTGCGTTTGCATTGTGTGTGTAGCAGGAGGCCTTATAGTAGTTACATTTTATAAAAGCATTGCGGATCTATTTTAAAATATTTCTTTGTTTGTGTTTAAAGATAAACTGTTTTTAGTTCTCACACCAGTCCCATGACTGACCTGGAGTTTATTGTTCCCTTCCTAAACTCTAGGTGCCCACCAATTTTAACACGGGCAGTCTAGAGTCAGGTTATCAGGTCATTCTGGAATCCAGGAGTTGCTGTAGAGATCTGGAGGCAAGCTGGATGGCATGGCGTATCAACTAGTATATAGTATTTTTTTCATTGTTTGTTGTTGTAATTCTGATAATGTAATGTAATGTGATGTAATGTAATAACTGATATAGTTCTTTATTTTAAAGATATTCATTTATCTATTATATGTTGTTCCGCTGCGAATTATGAGATTCTGTTATTGTTTTTGTTTTCTTCTTCCTTCTTTCTTTCTTCTTCTACCTCTTCTTCTTTAACCCTAACGGTTCGGTTTTCCGGCCTTCAATTGCTCGGCAGTTGATATAGTGGACGTATTAATGTCGATTTTCGAAAGTCAAAAATCCTGAGACGTTACAAGTCGTATGATTCAATATTAGGAATTTAAAGATAAACACAAAGGAATCTACTTCATGAAAACCTAAGGAACGATTCCTAAGACTTCTCTATTCCACGATTTGTATCTATAATTTCATACTTTTTCTGAACTCAACTCCGGTACCAAGCTGTGACGTCTCACCCTATGACTCACACTAATGGAGAATATTAGAAAGTAATAATGTCGGCTTGTTTAGAGAACAATGCTTGTTAGAAGCGACTGTCTATGAATTTTATTTTATGCAAGCATTGACACATCAATTAATGTGCTACACATTTCTTGATCAAGTGGAATCGACATATACAATTTAGGCTAAAACAAAACTGCGGTGGTTATAAAAATTCAGAACAATATATAATAACATACATATCACAATATTAGATTAGTCTTGGTATAATATAGTAGATACAGGTCAGAACAGACACATAATAGATTCAAGATATAGACTATACATATACATAGTGCTACGTCTCAAAATAAACATGTACACAAAAGGAGTCTAAACTCAACACAAGATACTACATAATGTCATATATATACATGGGATGACAAAAGAGAACTACTAGATAACAAGTAAGATATCCTCCTTAAAGCCTCAAGCTGAAGCACCTGAAACATTTTGATCAAACTCGAGTATTGGGTCACTCTAGACTAAGATAAGTGTGATAGAAAAACTAAATGATAGATAAAGTATTCTAGATCTCAATCATAAGCATATATCGGCAAATATCAAACATGCATCAATAACTTCAAATCACCAAATACAAAAACTCATAATAGCTTCTTAAAAGCAAAAACCTCAAAAATGATTTGGTGATAATCCAATAACATTAAATCTAGAAATCTCACAAACAAAAATAAAAAATTCTCATAAATAAGGTGGGCGTAAACTCCATGATTGGTGAAATGAATTCACCTACATACATGTAACTCCAAGATAGACGTACAAGTTTATAAACATCAAGATAGCTACGAGACCTATCAACATCGAAATAGGTATAAAACCAACGAACTTCAAGATAGGTACAAAACCTATGAACATCGAATAGGAAGAAGTCCTGTAAACATCAAGGTAGGTATAAACCTATAAACATCAGATAGGAACATATCCTATAAACATCAAAGGCCAGTCATAAGCTCGTTGAAAAGTGTTAAATACTTCTATATAGCAATCGAATAGATAACGATCAGGTATCCCATACTATACATGTTTACCTAAATGTTTACTGTACAATAGTAAACTCCACTCATGTGTAGTAATGGTTCGGTTGAATAAGTCCAGGAATTAATCGGTAAAAAAAATGCGAGCATTCTCTACCACTAGTTTTATTTAACCGTTTAAATCAGTTTCTCATTCGATCGAGGACATGCAATTTTATGAAAATATTTCTCTTTCAAAATTACTTCTAAAATATTTGTTTATGATGGACACACACACACACACACATATATATATTTATATTTATATTTATATACATAAGTAAGCTTTTCAAACCATCTTTCCAAAACATTTATAAAACCATTATATATGAAAGTAGAGAGTATATATATTAAAAATTCTTTATACATATATATATGTATGTGTATTAAATTGGTGCACAAATAGTCTTGCATAAAATGATTGGATTTAGAAATCACCACTTGTAAATCAGGGTTGAAAATATGCATAAAAAGTGCGTGATTCTCCCAAGATCCATAGAATAATCTCTATGGTATAAACATCAAAATGAATTCAATAATTTATAAGCATGAATCCGGAAAATAACAATGAAATGAAGTATTAAAATTTAACAATCAACTTCTAGAAATCAGCTTGGAAAACAAGTGATACAATTTAGAAATACCGAAACAAAGCCTGGATGTCAGGTTCAATGTATAACCGATGCATCGGTTCGACCGACTAGCACATCAGTTGGCTCGTCTGGTCTAACGTCCAGGCATTTCCGATGGTTTTTAGTAAAATGTAAATTCAATCCACTTAGACAATGAATCCATAAACATATTAAGATCATGTACACTTTAAATTCAACCATAATCATATAACAGCATCAACCATTTATCTAAGGCCCGAAATGGAAGATTAGAGCGTAGAATCTCATATTCCCTCCATTGATAATATCAACCTAGGCAACGAACAAAGATTGGATAGAAATGATCAAATTTTAGAAAAAAAACTGAAATGAATTATTAAAGTGCATCGATAGATAGAAAAAATTACCTTTTGTCAAAACACACTAAAATAGATTGAAAGCTCTTTGATTTCACTCTTTGATTTGCAAATTTGGGGATTTAGGGTTTTTGCACTTAGAGTATATTTGAGACTCTGTTGGACATGAAAACAAGAAGTGAGAAATGATTTATGTATGCTTTCTCATTTCTATTTCTTTTGCTTTAGGCTAAGTAGGTAAATAATGTGGATCCACTAGCCGAGTGTTGTTAATTCATTCAAAACCATAGTGTAGCTAATTTGTTGTGTTTCATTTTAACGCTTTATAAATACTAATTCCATTAAAACAATGTTCTAATTTAACTAACGTTTATTTCTAAAATTTCCACAATATAAATAACATATAAAAATCTCACTTTTCATTAATATACTTTTCATTAATATTGACATATTTTATCAAAATTAGCTACAACTTATGAAATGAAAAGTCATTTTTGTAAATCTATATGGTGGATCGTGTAGTGTATATGCAAGTATATGTGACAAAATATATGATGTGGCTAAAGTAGTAGTAATCTAGGTAACTATAGAATAAGCACACCAGGATTTTATTCTAGTTCAGACCTTCCGTCCTACGTCCAGTCCCAAAGCTTCCCTTTGGAATTCGACTATCAAACACCCTCGCTTTCCTCGGAGGAATAGGCTTGGTTACAATTAATTGTTCTTGTCAAATATGTGTTCTATAACAAGGAAATTGACTAATAAGTACAAATGCTTCCAATATATATCTAGTGAGTATTCAATGTGAAGATCTGAATTTATGGAAGAGTGAAATACAAGTATAGATTGCTAGAGATCAAGAATATAACAGAGTATGTAAGTAAAGAGCGCAAGTAAGTTCGGTGAATGTTCTCTTTAATTCTTGATGATATATATAGTTGTAGAGAGGTTCCTTGAGTAGTTGCATCCACTAACAAGTGCTCTTCAGTTGCTTCTGTTGATAGTGAAGAGTTGCAGCGAAGAGAAGCGAAGATGTCTATTCAAATATGGAAGTTGAAATTTGAATTTAATTCCGAGTTTGAAATAAGACGTCTGGTACTGATGCTATATACTTTTTGTATATAGTACATTTTCAGACGTCTAAGTGCATCTACCAGGCATCTGGTTCCGTCTGTTTTGTTGTCCAGAGGACTTTTCCAGACGTTTGGCTTATGCACCTAAACATCTAAAAATTGTGCATGTCTGTTTTGTGCATCTTTCTTGTTGCTTCTTTGATCCTATCGACTTGTAGTCTCTCGTAATGTTCTTTGAGCCTCGTTTTTGTCTTTCTAGTGATGTTGCTCTAGCAAGCACCTGTATTGTTTGCACCAAAATTGGTCACAAACACCCAATTGTCGATGAAAGCACCCGTTTACAATCACAGATCACAGATAATAGTATGTAGAGAATTAAAAATGAAGAACACTCAGAAAATTACTAAGAAAGCAGTAAAGAACATAGAGTTTATAGTAGTTCGGCAATCCGGCCTGCGTCCACTTTGGATTTGATGATTTTATTGATGTTTATCTGCTGGTTTGACAAGTTAAAACCGATTACAATAGCAAAATTCAAGTACAATGATGAATCCGGCAGACTCTGGACGTAGAAGAACCAAAGGACCCTTTTCTATATACTCTGGGATGTTATTTATAGGCGTAGGCTGCAAATATCTCGCTCAGATCTTGGGAGACCTCTTCTGGCACGTGCGTGGGCCCACGCGATCGATCCCATGTGATTTTGTATCCATCCGTGATCGATACGAACGAATTTTGTATCGATCAAAATTTTGCCCGATCGAGTTAAAATCGAGCATGAACATTCTTTAGGTTGTACATAAGCTCCGATGAAAGCATTTGACTTGTAGATTGTGGGATATGATCGATGCAAGTTTGTTTTTTTGGAGGCTGTCTCCTTTGTATCGATCGTTGTTGCACTGTTTGCACTCGATCGCTGCTGCATTGCTCATACGCGATCGCTGTTGCACTGTTTGCACTCGATCGCTGCTGCACTACTCACACTCAATCGTGGCTGCACTATTCATATTGATCGCTGTTGCACTATTCGTACTCGACCGCTGCTGCACTATTCGTATCGATCGCCGCCGCACTGTTAGTACTCGATCGTTGTTGCACTTGATGGATGCGAACAAGACCCTTCACTTGATGGATATGAACAAGACCCTTCACTTGATGGATACGAACAAGTCCCTTCACTTGATGGATACGAACAAGACCCCTCACTTGATGGATACGAACAGTTGATTGCTTGAATTACATCGATCATATCTTGAGCATACGAAATTTGTTTGACCGGAAATTTGGAACGTTGGCTTTTATAGTTTTGCTTGTCATGTCTTATCAATTGTAGCACGATCTGGACTCGGAAAAAATTCTTCGATATCCATAGAGAAACAGTGTATAACCAATCTTTGGGATGAACTGTTCTTGATTTTCAGTCAACTTTTTGGTGTCACGGTCTTGCCAAAAGGAGGGATAACACTTGCCCCCCAAAACATGCCTTGCGATAGGAAGGTGTGTTTTGTAGTTCGATAAGCTAGATGTTTATATCCTGTTAATGATCTTTAAAGAAATTGATAATCTTATTTGACTGTGAATAGTGACCATTTGCGATCGGTTGCCGTTCGAGGCGAATAATAAACGTTTGAGGTCGGGTGCCATTCGCGGTGAATGGTGACTATTTATGGTCGGGTGTCGTTCTAGACGAATTGTGACCATTCGCAATGTGTCATTCTAGACGAATTATGACCGTTCGCGGTCGAGTGCCGTACGAGGCGAATTGTGACCGTTCACGGTCGACTGCCGTACGAGGCGAATTGTGATCGTTCACGATCGAGTGCCATTCGAGGCAAGTTATGTGTGCCTGGGGGACTTAGTATCATTATTGTCAGATTTCACGTTTGAATGAGTTTCTGAGTTGTTGGTTATGGAGGTTTATCGCCATCTTAGAGCGTGTTTGAGGACCATTCGCGATCCCTTACATGTGTAAGTGGCTTAACCATTATGGAATCATAAATAGCATATTTACAATCAAAATAAGCCCTTCAACAGAAATGTCTAACAAAAACAAGTCCAAACATAAGAAATAGAAAAAAAAAAGCAAAATAGGGACGTCAAAGTGCAAACACCTACATTGATGCGATTTATGGTCGTATCAAAGCATGCGTGAGGATCGTTCGTGATCCTGTACATGTGTAAAATGACTTTATCGTGTCGGTGTGGAATTTTCCACCTATTCGACATTATTTCAATCAGTTGATGATAAGCTAATGCCTTGATCCTGAGTCGTCCCCAGTTGGTGCAGGCGGTGGTTGTTCTTGTTCCACCGTCGTTGCTCCGCTTATCACATACCGCAATAACAAACCATTCCGGATATGCCCCTCAACCTCATCTTTCAAATTCCTGCAATCATTCATGTTATGACCACTTAGCTTGTGGAATAAGCAATACTTGTCGGATCTTTTTTCATTGCTGGTCGGATCCCTTCTCATTGGCTTTCGATAAGGAATCTGTCCCCTAATATCCTGGTAGATTCGCTCCAAACTCTCATTCAACTTTGAATAAGCGATGAAACGTGGCTCTCTCCGCGGTCGCTTTAACCTATCATCATTATCTTTCATTTTCCGCTTCCCTTTATCCTTGCCAGAATCCTTCCTAGGCGGGTCTCCTCCTTTTACTGCATAAACATCAACTCCTTCTCCTTCCTCTCTTTCAGCATTAGCATCCTCCAATCATAGAAACTTTTCGGCTTCATGATAGAACTCTCTCAGATCCATAGATGGATCTCCAGTCAATGAATTCTTAAACTCTATGCCATCAGCTATTTTGGATACAGTTGTCATCAGAATTATGGATGGATCTGGTCGATCCATTGATGCTACCGCTGCGTTAAATCATGTTAGAAAACTTCTTAAAGATTCTCCTGCCTTCTGCTTCAATGTTGTCAGACTCATCACATTCTTGGGCCTTGAAATATGAACTCTGAACTATCTCATAAATTTTTCAATCAACTCAGTCCTTGTTCCAATGGAACCGCTCTCTAACTGCCAGAACCATAGTGTCGTTATGTCTGTCAAATATAATGGGAAACACCGAGCCATGACCTCCTCCGATGCCCCCGATACCTCCATATGCCTCATGTATCTGGTCAGATGAACTATAGGATCTGTCCTCCCATCATACGTTTCCAATGTTGGTAGTTTGAATTCTGGTGGATTTCTAGCCATTCTAATCATAGGGGAGAAAGGACTCCTGTTTACATCTTCTAGATCTCTGTTTACTCATCCGCCTCTCATGGCTCGTCTAACCATTTCTGCCAAGCTATCACTATCTCCAAGCTATAATCCTTGCCCCCGATATACCCCCGAGTTCGCAAGGGTTTGCTGGAATCTGCTCTTTGGACGAGCATCCGCTCCTCTGTTAACTCCTTGCGGTCTAATCTCAGCCGGTATCCTGCCTGAGGTTGGATCAACATGCTCCTAGGGGTGCCCCCTAATTCAGGGGCTACCCCTGATGGTCCCGCTCTATCTGGTTCTCGGTTTGGTCCTTCCGGTCTTGCTTCGTTGGTCTAAACTCCAATAGCTCCAACTGATCCCACTTGCTCAATTCGTTTGAGAATATTCTGCATCATCTCTTCTTGCCTTTTGAATATCACCTCATGCATGACTCCCATCATCATCTCCATCTCATCCTTGGCGATGAAAGCTGAAGTCTTATTAGCCCCTGAGGAGGCTTCTTGACTCCCTTCATGATGACTCCTCTCTGTTCTTTGTCTTTTGGTTGATTGCCTCGTCATAGTTGTCCAGATCTAAGTCTTCAAGCCTTCAAATTTGAAGTCCAAGCGGTAGAATTCCTGAATGCTAGCCCTTCTCAGTGAAAGCACCAAAATGTTAGCACCAAATTGGTCACAAACACCCAATTATCGATGAAAGCACCCATTTACAATCACAAATAATAAGTATGTGGAGAATTAAAAATGAAGAACACTCAGAAAATTAAGAAGAAAGCAGTAAAGAACACGGAGTTTATAGTGGTTCGGCAATCCGGCGTTCATCCACTTTGAATTTGATGGTTTTAATGATGTATATCTGCTGGTTATGACAAGTTACAATTGATTACAATAGCGAAATTCGAGTATAATGATGGATCCGGTAGACTCTGGACATAGAAGAACCAAAGGTCCCAGACTCTGGGATACTATTTATAGGCGTAGGCTGCAAATATCTCGCTCAGATCTCGAGAGACCTCTTATGGCACGTGCGTGGGCTCACGCGATCGATCCTATGTGATTTTGACTCGATCCATGATCGACACGAACGAATTTCATATCGATCAAGATTTTTCCCAATCGAGCATGGACATTCTTTACATTGTACGTAAGCTCAAATGAAAATTTCATAGCATTTGGACTTGTAGATTGTGAGATATGATCGATGCAAGTTCGTATTTTTCGAAGGCTATCTCCTTCGTGTCGATCGTTGTTGCACTGTTTGCACTCGATCGCTGCTGCACTACTCGTACTCGATCACTGCTGCACTGTTCGTACACGATCATTGTTGCACTGTTCGTATCGATCGTTGCTGCATTGTTCATACTCGATCGCTGCTGCACTGTTCGTATCGATCGTTGTTGCACTTGATGGATACGAAGAAGACCCTTCACTTGATGGATACAAACAAGACCCTTCACTTGATGGATACGAACAAGACCCTTCACTTGATGGATACGAACAAGACCCTTCACTTGATGGATACAAACAAGAACCCTCACTAGATGGATATGAACAAGACCCTTAACTTGATGGATACAAATAGTTGATTGCTTGAATTGTATCGATCATATCTTGAGCATACGAACTCAAATTGACTTGAAATTTGTAACGTTTGCTTTCATAGTTTTTCTTGTCATGTCTTGTCAATTGTAGCCCGATCCGGACTCTGAAAAAATTCGTCGATATCCATAGAGAAACAATGTATAACCAATCTTTGGGACGAATTGTTCTTGATTTCCAGTCAACTTTTTGGTGTCACGGCCTCGCCAAAAGGCGGAAAAACATGTATATAGAAATATATATGCATATTCAATTTCCATTGTATAGTTTTTGTCATTGAAACCGTAGAATTGATTTCCTAACAATCTTAGCCTTTTGGATGATAACAACTATACACTGTACTTATATATAATTTTATAAATCTATATATAATTTTATAAATCTCCCCCAGAATATGTGCTTTCCAAAATTACTTTTGATATATATTATTTCTCTCCCTATGGCATTATTAAAAGGATATCTAACTTTTTAAATGCAGAAATTATTAAATATCGACCAATCGTTGTTAGACAAAGATATAAACAGAAATAACATAAAAGAGAAATTTCATTAATTTACAATAATCGAGTACATTCATATATATTTAACAATTTTACATAAGATGTAGTTCTAAAAATCTATGAGTCTTTTGGGGAAGCTTTTTTCTGATCATCTCCTTTATCATCATTTTTGGAAGAGCTAGGTTGCATCGTAGGAGATGTCGGAGCTTGTTCTAGAGGTTTGTTTTCCTCAAAAAGTTTGGAATGTTCCGAAGGAGGAGAAGGTACTGGGGTTGGCCAATCTTCGGATGGTGGTGTAGGGCCACGAACCCTTTAAAGGACCTCTTTGAGAACCGATAATATAGTTGAAAGTGATGTTTCAACTGTGGATAGGCGTGTGGCAAAAGATGTTTCAAAGTTGTCAATATGCTTAGCCAATACTTTTTGATTTCGGGATAAGATATGATGATTTTGAAGAGTGAGATCTCGAATACTTTCATTTGGATTCGTCTCTTTTCGAGTCTCAAAAAATCTCATCGTGGCATGTATAATCATATGGTTGAGGAGGAGGAGGAGTAGTCACGCGGTGTTGTTTCACCTCTTATGATGGTTCATGGCGTGGTTGAGGTGGAGCCCCAGCTTGTCTGGTTTGACTACATTGCGTCCACTCTACAAAAGATATAAACTCCAAAGGGTTTTCTGGTAAGTGAATTAGTGAGAAAAATTTCGTGGAAGCATATTTTGGAGAAATTTCTTCAAAAGTAAATAAATAGGAGGGGATGTTATGAGCACGTAGAAGTCTCACGATGTATGTGGGGTAGACAATCGATGGGCGTGATTAAGTCCAAAAAAGTTTGAGCTCATCAAATATAAATTTAGCCCAATTTACCCTTGTTCCGCTGAATAAAGCATACAAGGCCTTGTGTTCTAACTCCGTTATCTGCTCATGACTTCCAAGGCATGGAACGATAGTGTTGATGATCATTCGAGTAAGAAGTCTTGCCTTAGGTCGTAGATATTTGGATGTGAATTTAGGCATTTCATCCTCCCATATTTGATGTGTTATATTGTCCCTTGGTTTGAAACGCATATCGGGAATATTATATAAATCTTTGCCTGTGTCAGAACATCCGAGAGTTTTGCCTATGATCCTTGGAGTTAATCTTATTGTGTTGCCATAAACGCAAGACCATCGCGAATTATCTTTGTTTTCAATGTTCCAAACAGCTGTGCTATTAGCGTAGAAGAGAAATATAGCTAAACGATCAATTAGGATGTTGTTGGGATTGAAAAATATCAAAGTTTCTAAACCGATGCTTTCAACATTTCATGTAATGATCCGAAATTTTCGATTTTGAAAATTTCAGATAGTTAGGAAAAGAAGGAAAGAGATAAAATAAGAAACAAAAATGAAACACATAATCTCACATTCGCAGCGAATCAAAATATAATATCAAATAAAATAACAGATATACAAGGAAGAACTGTATCAGTTAATTACATTTAAATACATCAGAGTTACAACATATACACAAACGCTGGACAGATTCAATCAACCTGTCCCAGAAAACTACAACATATCACAAATGAATACTCTTCATACGTCTCTGCCATCCAGCTGGCCTCCTGAGCTCCAAAACGTCCTTTCTTGAAATTATGTAACACTCGGTCTGACCCGAGCATTACATCAAAGTAACACCCGAGTCAGGCAGGAAACCAGCGTGAGTGAACCCATATAATTTGAAATACCAAGCTATAACATATGAGAATAACAGGATAACTCATACCCTTACGAGTTCTCATAGTCAACTTTTATCACATAACAATTTCAGGTTAAATATCCATGTTACCTAGTTCATTCCATTCCAGCTTGTTTAATGCCACATATCCAATTAGAAAGAATTTTTTTTGTAGATAACAAATCGAAGTGGTTCCGGGTATTTACTGATATCCGACTCCGGTCTCTTCGAATCTCATATCATCTTAACACAAGTTATTAAATATAGTTCAACTTTAAATACGGGATGTCACTTTTTGCACAGCAATTCATCATTCAATCATTCTTAAGCAAAATTGATCACTTCCTAAATTAATTTAATTTATCTCTCATTAAATTAATCTCTAATCATTAACCATTTAGATTACCTTTATTTAACATAAATTAATTATAAACAAATTAATTAATCATCCTTTAATAATTCCTCTTAATTAATCTCCCTTGATTAATTATCTTTTTTCAGTAATTAACCGTTAATTACCCATAGGTTAATTAGCCTCAACCATTCACATTAATTTGCCTCTAATTAATCCCCTTAATTAATAAATTACATTCACTAATGATCCTCTAATCACTTTGCTTAATTAATTACCCTTTCAATTAATTACATTTAACAAGTAATCCTAAATTAATCACACTTATTAGTGAACTTTAATTAACCTCATTCAGTAATTAACTAATCCTAATCACCTACATTAATTAAACCTTTAATTAATTTCACTAAGTAATTCCTCCTTAATTACTTCCATAAAATAATTATCCTCCTTATTTAAACCCATCACCTTCATAAATCAATCTTAATTAATTACAAATAGTAATTAACTATCCTTTAATTACTTACATTAATTAATTAACTTCTAATTAATAAATTCTTTAATTAATTACACTAAGTAATTAACCTTTAATTACTCCCATTGAGTAATTACCCTCTAATTACTTCCACCAAGTAATTTCTCTTTATTTAATTACACTCAATCGTTAATTACTTACTCTAAGTAATTACACTCTATTAACTAAGTAATTTTACTTAATCAATTTCCTTTATTGATTATCCTTAATTAATTTACAAATTAATTACCTTAAATTAACTATCTTAATTAATTATCATAATCACTAGTTAATGCTCTTTATATTAATTACAATCATTAACTATCCATTAATTACTTATACTAAGTGATTATTGATAAATTGACCTTTACTTAAGACTTGGCTAATTTAATTCGAATACATGAATCAATTTCAATTACATTGCTTTTTAAAACATGTACATTTTAACTTTTAAAAATTAAAAATAGGTTACCACACAATAACCAACCCAAGCTCAAACAAATCAAAACCCGGGTCAGCTTCGAAAACATCACCAGAAAACTCGAGCGAACTCCCGAGTAAACAACGATACACTCATGAAACAACAACCCTCCCCTGCTTCGAGTCAAACATTGGAGCGCTTCGAGATTTCCCTGAGCTACTTCTTCTTCCTAAACCCAATGACCAAACGCCTGTCCCCAACGTGCACGTGCTTGTGCACAGTAGCTCCGACCACCGTAGGTCGACATCGTAACCCTCATCAAGTCGACGACCATTCCCTCATCCCATACGATCACCTAGGTTCACTAATTTGCCAGTGAACCAAAATCGAACCCATCGTTCGAAAATTCAGAAACCACCATCAACGGAAAAACGACCATCACCTTCGATCCCAACCCTGGTCAACTTCGTCGATCCCACCAGATGAATGCCTCGACCTCCAATACCAATCCCCCACCTTGCAGTTGCCTTCGATGCTCCTCAGCCATCGCCATTTCCTCGCGAACAACAACGTACCAAATCGACCCCCGAACCCTAGTTAGGCTCCGACTCGACGCCCCGTTCATCAGAAAAATCCTCTCCCATTTTTTCCTGTGATTCCCTAACCTATGACTACCTCCATGCCTTGCCGTAAACTTCAACGCCGATCATCAGCTATCGACCAAAATGTCGAAACCCATCATCCCACAATATCTCACCAAATTCCCATCTAAAAAACATGATTTCAATTTCTAAATTCATGGTTTACAATAACAAAACTGTTCAAGAATTTAATTCATGCAATTAAAATGTTTGGATTTTCTGATTAAAAGGGTTTTTCACTGTAAAATTCCATATTTGAAATAAATACTTAACCATTATACTTGAAATCATTTTTGTAAATAATATTACCTTGTTTCAAAGTTTTATCCTCAAAAATCAATGTTTAATATGGTTTTGAATTGAAGATATGAAATTTTTATTTGAGATTTTGTAGCTGTGGACACAACTGAGACCAGAACATATATACACATAGACATGCATACTGATAAACAAGCAATTCAAACTAAGTTCCAGATAAAACGTTTATGCAATCCATATTCCATCATTTTCATACAGATTTATCAAAAATCAAGTATATATAAAAACTTAAGCATTTTAGATCAAAGTTTACTCACCTACAATTGTTAGAACATAGGTCAGGCTTTATTAATTTGAAAATCTAAAATCTGGTTTTATCTTGAAGCTGCAAGCTTGGATTTTGAAACTGCAGTTTGCCCTTGATTTACTTGGTTTCTTGACCTAGATTTGTTTTAAATCTGAGTTTGAAACTTAAACTTCCAGGTTCAGTTTGATTCATGTTATAAGCCTTTGACCAGATTTGAGTTAGAATATAGGAAAAGTTTTGTTTGCAAATTTATCTCTTCTCTGGTTTGTAAATTTATGTTACAGGCTTGAATTTCTTGTGTTTGAAAATGGAGATTAAGGAGAAATGACAGAGTGGGATAGAAACATTTTCTTAGTTTTTTTAACTTTGCTTAATTCATAAAAATATATAGATAACACCTGTTGAAACATCTTACATTTGTCATTAGCCTTTATGAATTCTCTACACTTGTTCTAATGCATAAAGAATTAGTTTATATTTGTAAAAATGTCTTCTCTATTAATTCATTGTGTATTATATATTTATTAATACCATATATCATGTTTTTAATTTTTGTATATATATATTTTATAATAATTCTAATTTAGTCTTATTTTATAAATGTCTTAAGTGTTTTTAACATTTAAACTTTTCTTATATTTATCTATTTATAACTCAAAAGTAAATGATATAAAATTTAAATTATACACTTATAATTAGTTATACAAATATACTAATTATATATATATACTTATATTTCTAAATATTTTTCATAAAACCTTTATATTAAATTTTCTACTTAGTAAATACTTTCCTCAGTTTATATAAATAAAACCTTTTATGAACAAATTGTATACTAATAAAATCATATACATATATATTCAACACAAATTTAAATTTGTTTGAAAAATAATAATTTTTCCAAATTTAAATAATTATATTAGGAGACTATCAAATAAATATTTTCCATATGTGAATATTAATTAACAATTTATTAGTTCAATTTATAAATCTGTGTTTCTACTGATTCAATCCAGTTAACTTTAAATTTACAGACGCTACAAAATCCGGGTTATCACATTCCGCCCCCTTTTGAATCTTTTCGTCCTAAAAAGGAACGAAACCAGAATTTATTAAAATACTTAATATTAGTTAAATTTTCTTCTTGAATATTTTTAAAACACTTTAAAATCTATATAATATTACTAAAATAGTTTTTATAAAAATGCTTTTTATAACTCGATGTCTCAACCAGTCCATCCTAGTTCTTACAGAAATTCGGTCATACATTAATCAGGCGTAGGACTGAAAATCTATAAGTACATAGTAGACTCATTTTCAACACCCTGTGTAAATACTTGGAAAATAATTTTATTGAAAAATTATCGAAAATATGAAAACAGAGTAATATCTTTGGTGAGAATGCTCTGGAAATCATCACCCCCATCCATGGTTGCAGTTACATCTTGGGTTACGTTGCCATCACAGCAAAAGTCCATGTAACTGTAGACACACCGCGCCCCTCGATTACGCCATGGAACCCGCCACAGATCGCAGTTACATTCCAGGGTTACGTTGCCATCACAGCAAAAGTCCATGTAACTGTAGGCATCAGCGCCCTCGATTTTCGCTACCAGATGAAACTTCACTACTCCACATAGGTCGCAGACTACATCAATCAAGTCCCAATGTAGCCTTAGGCTCTCACGGCCTCTCCACATTCGCTACGTCTTCATAGATCGCAGTCTACCGATATAAAATCAAACGTAGACTGTTGGATCACAGCAGCACACACGATTTTCGCTATATCGCCATAGGTCGTAGTCTACCGATGTAAAATCAAACGTAGACTATTGGCTCTCAACAGCACACACGACTTTCGCTATGGTCTGTAGTAGATTGCAGTGACATTGAGTTACACTGTCGTCACAACATAACTCAAATGTCTTTGTAGGCATCAGCGCCCTCGATTTTTGCTACACACTACACATAATCCTCAGAAACTTCATTTTGTCTGGACTTCCTCACATGTTCAACTTTAGAACCCCCCTTAGGGTTCAAGGAAGTACCACCCCATGGCACTCCTAATGAATTTCATATGAAGGGAGCGCCTTTTTCCCTAGAGCCAATCTCAAAACACTTTATACTATACACATATAGTATCTTCTAAATCATACGCCTAGTATGAATCTCATATAAATCTCCTTTTCACAAAAACAATTATCCCAAAATCGATAATTCTCAATAGGCTTTCCAAATCTCCAAAATTAATTTTTTCCAAAAATCAAAAGCCTTCCCAAAATCCATAGGTTCCAAAAACCCTTTTCTCCAAAATCATTCTCATAAGATCCTTTATATATATAGATACATATATATATATATAACCTTGAAAAGTCTTTGGATCATTTCAAACTTGTATAAAACCCCTTTTTATACTTCAAATATTTTCAAAACCCCTTTTCTTCTGGCAAAAGATTCAACAAGGGGAGTTCATATATATATATATATATATATATATATATATATATATATCAAAGATACATGACTTTGTTTATGCCAAATCAAATATTCAAATTTGATTACTCTTTACAAAACAACTTACCATATCCCATAAAGTAAATTTCTATTATAGAAATGTCCAATTACCCCTTTATTTTATCATATATCTTACAAAATATACTTTTCATTTCAAAATCATTTTACAGTTTTTATCCACAAATTTTCAATATCAATTTTATTCAAATTCGTACGATGTACACATACCATCCATATGTAGTATCAATCTGATCGCTCACTCGATCACATAATTTCATTTGCGAACTAATATCGTCCACCCGACTTCCTAGCGCGGACTCAGATCTGGTTCATTGATCAGAAACTGTCATTCTCCTTGCATAGCCTAACTATGATAGAGAATATCCAAAATCAATCAACAATCCATAGCCAGGTTCGCCGTCGAAAATCGAGTGAAAAATCTCAACTCGGATCGATATACTATCTCGAAATTTTGTGCTCGAATTTGGATCGAATCACTATGCGAATAGAATAGTATGCGTACATCCTACATATTTATCTTTATTGGTTATTAGCCAAATAAATTCTCTTTCTATTCACCTTCACTTTGATTTCCATTCACTTACTCACAATTCATAAATCCTCATTTGGATTATCACCATAATTCTTATCTCAAATGGATATTTAATCATAAATAGTTTGAACTCTATCTAGCTTGAATTTAGAAAATAAGTTGAAAAATTAAGAACAGATAAGTAGTTGAAATAATTTCTAGTTTGTAAAATATCTGTAAAATAGTTAGATAATGATAAAATAGTTATAAAATAGTTAAATAATTGTAAAATAGTTATAAATAGTAATTAGCTACAAAATAGTTGAAAAACAGTAACTAATTTATAAAACAGTTGTAAAATAGTTAAATAGTTTCAAAAATAAGTATAAAATAGTTTGAGGTATAAAAAGATAGGTTGTATATAAAAATAGCTTGGAAAAATAAGTTTATATTAAAATAATTTATTTTGAAAATATTCCAGAGCCAAACTGTTCAATTTCCAATCTCCATTTCCATCAATTCAATTTAAATTTCCACTTTCATTTAAATTGACCCAATTCCAATTTGAATAATTTCAATTTCTTTTCAAATTCAAATCAAATTCCATTTGATTTTAAACCTATTCAACATTAATTACAATTCCAAATTATTCAAAGCAATTTAGACTAATTTCAAATTGAATCCACTTCAATTTCAAATCATTTCAATTTCTATTTGAATTAATCCCAATTCCCATTTGAATTTGAACTCATTCAACTTCAGTTTCACTTCAAATTAATCCAATTCAAATTTCACATTTGAATTTTATACTAATCCATCTTCAATTCCAATTAATTCAAACTAAATTCAATTCTTAACATTCAAATCTTCAGTTCAAAGTAATTCCATATCCTTAATTTCAAATTAAAGTTTAATTTCCCTTTTATCTCAACAATGGATATATTACCACACTTCATTTCTTCATTCATTTAAAAAAATCCAATTCACAATTTAAAGATTATTAATAATAATAGGATGATATCACCCAATTTATTTTATAATATTCATCCATTTTCAATTCTCAGATCTCTAACCATTTTGAGATCACACAAACTCCCAATACAAATCTACCATTAAACTTCCCAAATTAAATCTTAATTCCATCTTGAAATTTCCAAATCAGGTTGATCATTCAAACTTATTTGACTTCTTCTAAGTTAAATTCAATTTAATCCCGTTAATCTTACTAAAATTTGAATTCTCCATTTCAAATTTCAAATTCTTATCACTTAAAGTTCAAATACTTATTTTTCCTTGGGTTTTTACATCACATTTTAAGGAAAATCAAAACTCATCACTTAAGAGTTTATTTCAAATCATCATTGATATTATGTATGCCCCTCATTATACATATTCATTTCCTTTGCACACCAAGTTATATCTTTAAGTTCCTAAACCACCTCGGTTTTAATTCAAAGAAATTCCTTTAATTTTTTAAACAACTCTTGTTCAAAACAAGACCCTTTCATCCTAATACATTAAATAATATTATTTATTATTTCCTTTAATATTTTGAAACAATTCCAAATTCTTTTCTGGACTTAAAACTTCATAATTTAAACCCTTTTCATTTACAAGTCAGTTTCATCTAAATTGATACTTCCTTAAAACTTTTCATTTTGCTTTATCATTAATACACATTTTATTATTAAACACAACGATCATTTATGATAATAACCAAGATTATCATATCTGAAAACCGATTCATTATTATCTTATTCTAAAACTCTTCCTCAAATTCAAGATTTTAACTTCAATTTGAATCCATATCAAACTTATCTTTATTTAATTTCAATTTGGTTGTATTTCTGTTTCCACTTAATTTAGTTACAATAATTTAACAACCAATTACCTTAATATTTATTAGAAAGAAATATTGCTTTATATATCAAAATATATTCTTAAAATCTTTATATAAGAAAATAACAAGTAAGCTCTGATATATATACACTCAACTCATCCTAGTGTACCATTGACCCTATCCGTAATGAGTAATCCCACTAAAGCTAAGGTTCTCGCTTAACCTTCAGCTCTAATACCAAATGTAACAACCTAAAATTTTCGATTCCAAAAATTTCAGATAGTTAGGAAAAGAAGGAAAGAGATAGAAGAAGAAACAAAAACGAAACACATAATCTCACATTTGCAGCGGATCAAAATATAATATCAAATAAAATAACAGATATACAAGGAAGAACTGTATCAGTTAATTACATTTAAATACATCAAAGTTACAACATATACACAAACACTGGACACATTCAATCAACCAGCCCTGGACAACTACAATATATAACAAATGAATACTCTCCATATGTCCATGCCATCCAGCTCGCCTCCTGAGCTCGAAAACGTCCTTTCCTGAAATTCTGTAATACTCGGTCTGACCCGAGCATTTCATCAAAGTAACACCCGGGTCAGGCTAGAAACCAGCGTGAGTAAACCCATATAATATGAAATACCAAGCTATAACATATGAGAATAACATGATAACTCGTACCCTCACGAGTTCTCATAGTCAACTTTTATCACATAACAGTTTCAGGTTAAATATCCATATTACCTAACTCATTCCATTCCAGCCTTACTAATACCACATATCCAATTAAAAAAAATTGTAGATTACAAATCGAAGTGGTTCCGGGTATTTATTGATACCCGACTCCGGTCTCTTCGAATCTCATGTCATCATAACCCAAGTTATTAAATGCAGTTCAACTTTAAATATGGGATGTCGCTTTTTACACAGAAATTCATCATTCAATCATTCTTATGCAAAATTGATCATGTTAGCACCAGAATTGGTCACTGACACCCTTAAGAGATATTGTGCAGAGAGATTAATGAAGAAAGTAAATATAAACAGAGAATAATATGCTAAATTAAAATCAGGAAACAAGAACACCAGATTTATAGTGGTTCGGTGTAACTGCCTACGTCCACTTTGAGGTTAATCTTTATTGCTTTTCTCAATAATCGATTACAGATATAATCCGTACACCAACTACTTGAATACAATTGTTAAGCAAAGAAGACAAGTCTTGAATGAGTCTTGAATGCGGCAGAGTCTCCCCGGTGTTCTCGAAAAAAGCCCCATTTCACTTTGCCTCTGCCTCTCTATTTATAGACGAAAATAGGTTGGACTTCCCTGATGGGCCTAGTAGCTAGATATCTCGGCCAAAGTGAGTGACTTCTGCATGCCGAACCACTAATGTCGATCGGCAAATGCCAAGCCGTGTCTCTAAGCCGAACGGGGCAATATGTTGAGTGAAATGTGTAGGCCGAACGAGATCCATTGCCGATCATGGGGAGATGCCGTGCAGCATGCTTATCCCGAGCGAGGCCATGTGCCGAACAAGGCTGGAATGCCGATAGCGGCATGAATGCCGAACGAGGATGGAATGCCGAACGAGGATGGAATGCCGAACGAGGCTGGATGCCGAACGGGCTTTAGGCCGAACGAGGTTGGATGCCGAACGAGGCTGGATGCTGAACGAGCTTCAGGCCGAACGAGATTGGATGCCGAACAAGGCCGGATGCTGAACGAGCTTGAATGCCAGGCGAGCCCTGAATGCCAAGTGAGGTTGAATGCCAGATGAGGCCTGAATGTCGAACGACCCAGTTGTGTTGAATGGCGCTGGATGCCGAATGGTGCACAAATGCTGAGTCCCTAGTTACATGGTCAAACTCCCAGGTAACACTTGCCCTCCAAAGTGCATCATGTGGTCGAACGTGATGCGCTTTGAATTACGAGTCCTCCGTGTTTTGCTTCAAGCCTTGGCTAAGTCTTCTCGATAGTATTTTCTCTTGAATGCCGATTGAGTGAGTGTATGCGGAACGACATGCTGATGCCGAACGACATGCTGATGCGGAGCGAGGGATACACCATGACTGGTTTTACCGGTCATTGTTCCTTTGACTTTCTTTCTCCCCCTATAATGGTCGGCACTTCACTTCTTCTTCTCTTTTTTACTTTTACCTCCGCCATACTGTACTCATGAACCTTGCTTTTAAACAGACTCCAAAGAATTAACTACTTTTTGAAAGTGCGGTGTGTATACAATTATATGTGCTAATATAGTATACACGGATCGTATAATATGGATTACAATACAAATGCGGAAATAGATGGTAATAGCATTGTAAATAGAAAATAGAAAAATCACACCAGAGATTTTTATACTGGTTCGGAGCACCGTCCTACGTCCAGTCCCAGACTTCTATCTGGATTTTCACTATTAACTACCTCGCTTCACCCGGAGGAACAGGTTTACAATACCCGAACAACCGAACGGGATTTCACGCCTCTAATACACTGAGGACTTCAACACTTGCCTCTTACAACACAGAGGACTTCAACAAAAGAACAAATACAATTGTTGTTGACAACTTGTGTTCTTGAAAACACGGATTTGTCACTAGCAGTACACCCTTCCTATAATCTTATCCTCAAAGTATGCGATATGATGTTTTGAAAAGATTAAGGAAAGTATATTATTGAATCAAAGGATATGAAATAGTTTCAAAGATTCAATAAATAATTTAGAGCTTTTATAATACAGTATTGAGATCAGAGATTAGATTAAAAGAATATATGAAATCGTTGTAAAAACTTGTGTTTGAATCAATGATTTAGATGAGTATATATAGAGAAAAATAGTTGTAACTCTTTGTGAACAGTTGCCATTAAGAGTTATGATCATTGATGAAAGATAGGAGATGCAACTTTTGGAGAAGAGAAGTGTCTTTTGGAAAAGTTGCTTTCTGTTTAAAAACGGTCGACAGGTCAAAAATGGACCGGTAGACAGGAATTCAAATATATATATACGTTATGTGCATGTGTGCACGTTCACTGTGCAATTTACACAGGAACGGTCGACCGCACCTATATTGACCGGTCGACCGGTGCCTGTTAAATTGCACATTGAATTGTGCAACTGCATGCAACTTATAAATTATTCGTATATATATTGATTCCCTTGATATGCATGATTATTTGAGGATAGATTTTAACAAATTTATTACTATTACAACAACAAATAATCAACCTATAATCTAGAGTACTATATATAGCTCTATTGACCTTGTTTTTGTCGATCGCCTTGTTTGTCAGAAATCAATCGCCTTATTTGTCAGAAATCAAAACTTTCATAAAGCTTGTGACTCAACATTCTCCCCCTTTTTGATTGATGACAATATATATATCTGCAAATCTGAATCTCCCCCTGAGTATGTGATTTCTTTCCTGCAAGCAATTGTTAGCCCTTTCTCCCCCTTTGTCATCGACAAAAAGGAGTAACAGATTACTAGAATATGATATGCGTAGAATGAATATGATAAGCATAGAAAAATAAATCATTAACACATCAAAGACATAACAGAGTTTACTACAGAACATAATGTTAATTGAAAAGCATAAATAACGACACTATTTAGTACAAGTGTCGAAGAATGTTTTTAAAGAGCTAAAACATAATAGAATCTAGGATGAAGCAGATCGAATCTCCTCTTCATCATCGTCATCGTCGTCATCATCATCATCTTCATCTTCTTCCTCTTCCTCCTCATCATTGTTCCCTCTAGACGATTCGCCCTCGTCAGATGATGTCCATGTGAAAACTGGAGCAGCAGGACGTTTTCCTGGATCTTGTGCTTGAACAGAGGTGGATGAGGAACATGATATAGCGTCCCATAGCATACCGAAGAACGACTTGACCTTATTGAAGCGCTTATCAATTTTAGAGTCCATACGCTTGAGACGAGATTCAAGCAGAAATTGATTACGCGCAATGGTTTCAAGAGATTCTTTTGTTGATGACTTTGATCTTAAAAGTTTCACCTCATCGGGACGAGGTCGAGAGGAAGTTGCTCTTTGTTTTCTCGGTCCTCGTTGTTGCCATTCTTCAAAAGGCATAATCTCAAGATAAGGTGGAGGAAGCTTCATTCTTTTGATGGTTATGGAATCAATGCATTTTGGTGTTGAAGTTGCAGAATCAGGAGGATTGACCCCACAAGCTAACAAAAGTCTCATGATATATTCATTATAGAAGAAATGAGGCCGGGTTGAATTATTTACCTTGAGAATTTCATCAAAAAGCATGTGAACCCAATTGATTTGGATTTCACCATAGATAGCATAGAGTGCCTTGAAGTTTTCTTTGTACACTGCATCATAATTTCCAAGTCTAGGAAAAAGAGAATGCATCAAGACCCGATGAAGTAACCTTGCTGTCGGTCGAAGTCCAATAGACTTAGTGCCATCACTATTGTCTTCTATAAACTGATGACTTGTACTATTTCGAGTGAAAACTTCGCAGAAGGTAGATGAAAATTCTTCGCCTCGATTTGGTATGCCAAGTATAGAGGCAATTCTAGCATGAGTAAGAAAAATTTGTTTTCCACAGACCATAGACCAGATGACACCATTTGGATTATCAGGTTGATATTCATCAAGATTCATGTTGGCGTAAAATAATTTAATCATTAAATGATTTATCTCCACACTATTTGCCGAAAAATCTATCAATGGAGTAATGTTGGCATTATCGGCTAACCTTCGAACTCCGTAAGCCGTGAAATCATCAAATTTGATGAAAGATCCCGGATGAAACTTGTAATTTGTCATTTGATTCCATCGTGTTATAGCAATTGGAGTTTGAAGCCATTTTTTGACGGAGATGGTATGAGATGAAGTTTCAGAGATTTCTCCTTTCTTTGATTTCTTTTGAGGAGGAGCCATTGTTGGAGGATTTGTGATTTGGGAATTGAAGAATGGGAACTAGGGTTTGTGATTTGGGGATAGAGAATAGTTTGAGTAGAGAGTGAATGAGGGTAGAGGGTAAACTAACGTATAGGGTTATATATAAAAAACTGAAAAATGCGTAACCGGTCGACCTACAAATTTTGGCCGGTCGACCGTTTTCAACCAGAGAGCAAACGGTCGACCGGCAATAATATGGGCGGTCGACCGGTCCTGGTCTGTTGTGCATATAGGATTCTTTTTCAAGTTTTTTTATTATATATCAACCTATATATATATATATATATATATATTATATTTTATACATAATACAAAATATAACCATCATTACACAAGAGATAGATAAATATTTAACAACTATATATAAATCTAATGAGAAAGTTCGTCATTAGAATTATCGTTGTTTCCTTCAATACGATTCGACCATGGACTCCATTGTTTCTGAGCTCCTTCATTCTTTTCATAGTTCCGATCCCATGAGTTAGGACTTTTAGATGTTGATGGCCTAGACGGCATCGGTTCATGTACGTCATGTTTGTTGGAACCGTAGAAAAATGTTGCCAACTTTTCTAAAACAGACAATCGTGCCGATGTCCGTTGTTGCTCGTGATAAAGTTGACTTTGCCCGTAATGGAGTTGTCTCTGAAGGTCTATCTGATGTTTTTGGTAGTGGTGTATCTCATCGATTTGAGCTTTGGTTCGAGGAGAATAGAATAGTGTCCTTTTAACTCGTTTTGAATTTGGAGTTTTATCAGACATATAAGAGCATTGATGATGACAGCTCGATTTTTGTTTTGGAGTAGTAGGAGAATAATATTCGTCCGACTCAGAGCTTGTAATAGAAATGTGAGATTCTTGCGCACATTTGTCACAAATATGAGCCATAGTGTAAGTTGAATATAGTATTATGGTTAGATAAGAAGTAAAGATGAACAAAATAAAATTTTTTTGCAAGCTTATATATATAAGTTTCTTATATATACTCTTATGGATGTGAGTTAATGATAACTTTTAACCACAAAAATATAAGCAGAAATTTTATTGTAAATCTAAAAATAGCTTTGTTTTTAAAACTGAATTTATAAAATGAGTAAATAGATTTTAACCATTAAATAAAGCAATGGCTAATATTTAATATAAAAAATAGGTTAAGTAAAAAATACGGTTACTAGGAGAAAAGACATTAGTTTAGTTTAAACAAAAAATTATAATTAAAGAGAATAACCAAAAGAGAAGGTGTACATTAGTAATTGCTTAGTCAAGATTTTTTCTTGAAATTAAACCAAGCTCTCTTCGTAATCTAATAAAATTAGATTCGAGCAGCGGCTTAGTAAAAATGTCTGCTAATTGATTTTCAGTATGGACATATTCAAGACATATATTTCTTTTTTCAATATTATCTCGAAGAAAATGATGACGGATATCAATGTGTTTAGTTCGAGAGTGATTCACTGGATTTTTAGAAAGATTTATAGCACTTGTGTTATCACAGTATATAATAGAATTTGATAAATGAATATCAAAATCTTGAAGTGTTTGTTGCATATATAGTACTTGAGTACAAGCGAGAGCCGCTGATATATATTCAGCTTCACATGTTGATAGTGAAACACAATTCTGTTTCTTACTAAACCAAGAGACAAGTGATTTTCCAATAAAATGGCATGTACCACTTGTACTTTTTCTATCTGTTCGTGAGCCACCGAAATCAGCATCACTATATGATACTAATTCAAATGGACATTCTTTTGGATAGAAAAGACCAAAATCTTTGGTATTATTAAGATAACGAATTATACGTTTCACTGCTCGTAAATGTGATTCCTTTGGATCGGCTTGAAAACGAGCACATAAACAAACACTCATTAATATATCTGGACGACTAGCTGTAAGATAAAGAAGAGAACCAATCATGCTTCGATATAATTCTGGTCAACATTCTTACCACTTTCATCTTTTTCAAGATGTGTAGTTGTACTCATAGGAGTTGGTTTACCAGATGTATTTTGTAATCCGAAGCGTTTGATAAGATTTTCACAGTATTTTTCTTGATTGATAAAAATACCGTTTGAAAGTTGTTTGATTTGAAGTCCAAGAAAATAAGATAGTTCTCCCATATGAGACATTTCGAATTCTTTGGTCATAATGATTGCAAATTCCTTGCAGAGTTTATCGTTTGTTGAACCAAAGATGATATCGTCTACATATATTTGGATAACCAGAATATCTTTTCGAGAATGTTTAATAAACAAAGTTTGATCGACTTTGCCTATTTCAAATCCTGAATTAATAAGATAGCTACGTAATCGTTCATACCAAGCACGAGGTGCTTGTTTTAAACCATACAGAGCTTTCTTAAGTTTGAACACATGGTCAGGATATTTTTCATGTACGAATAAAGGAGGTTGTTCGACATAGACATTCTCTTTGATAAATCCATTGAGAAAAGCACTTTTGACATCCATCTGATAAAGTTTGAAATTATGATGACAAGCAAAAGATAATAGAATTCTAATAGCTTCTAGTCGAGCAACTGGTGCAAAAGTTTCTTCATAATCGATACCTTCTTCCTGATTGTATCCTTGTGCTACTAATCTTGCTTTATTTTTGGTGATATTTCCTTGTTCGTCAGCTTTATTTTTATAGACCCATTTAGTACCAATTACTGACTGATCAGTTGGTCTTGGAACAAGTTCCCAAACGTCATTGCGCTCAAACTGATTTAGTTCTTCCTGCATGGCAATGATCCAGTAATCATCTGTAGCAGCTTCTTTTGGATTCTTGGGTTCGATATTTGAGAGAAAAGCGACATGACCCATTTGATTGAGTTGACTCCTTGTTCTGACATGTGATGTTATTTCACCTATTATATTTTGGGCCGGATGGTCTCTTAATATTCTTGGTGGTGATTGTAATTCACATATTTGAGGAGTATTCTCAATAATTACTTCTGAGTCAGAATCAGTATTGAGATGATTGGATTATCAATGACTATTGATTCGTCATCATCTGATATTGTGTGAGGATGCTGATAAATTTCATCAAAAGAGACATGAAGTGATTCTTCAATAGTTTTGGTTCGTTTATTAAATATCCGATAGGCCTTACTTCGTTCCGAATAACCGACAAATATTCCTTCATCGGCTTTTGGATCGAATTTTCCAAGCTGGTCTTTCGTATTTAAAATAAAGCACTTGGAACCAAAAACTTTGAAGTATGAGATTTTGGGCTTTCTTTTGTTAAACAATTCATAAGGAGTATTCTTGGTAAGAGGTCTTATGGACACACGATTTAAAACATAACAGGCAGTTGCGACAGCTTCTGCCCAGAAATGTTTTGGTAAGGTGGTTCCATTCAATAATGTTCTTGCACATTCTTGTAAAGTTCGGTTCTTTCGTTCTACTACTCCGTTCTGTTGTGGAGTTCTGGGAAACGAAAAATTATGATATATACCTTTCTTTGTACAAAAATGTTCAAATTCATTATTTTCAAACTCTCCGCCATGATCACTTCTTATATTTTTAACTTTAATCCCTTTTGATTTTTGAATTCTTTTGACGAAAGATTTGAAATGATCGAAAGTATCACTTTTATTTTTTAAGAAAATTGTCCATGTATAACGAGAGAAATCATCAACAATTACAAGCACATATTGACTGTGATTTATTGATTGAACTCTAGTAGGTCCAAATAAATCCATGTGCAGTAACTCAAGTGGTTGTAATGTTGATATGACTTTCTTGGATTTAAACGATGATTTGGTCAATTTTCCTAATTGACATGCATCACAAATGTTGTTAACTTTAAAACTCATTTTGGGTAGTCCTCTAACTAGATTGTTTTTGGCTAGCTTGTCAATAGTTCTGAAGTTTATATGACAGAAACGTTTGTGCCATAGCCATGGATCATTGTCATTAGCCACAAGACACATATCTGAATTATGATTAATATTCATATTTAGAATATATATATTTCTGTCTCTATAACCTTCAAAAACCAAATTATGGTCTTTATCTAAAATACTACACTTATTATTTGAAAAGGAAATTATAAAACCCTTGTCACATAACTGACTAATACTAAGTAAATTGTGTTTTAAATTTCTAACTAGCATGACATTAGTAATAAGAGGTAAGTTAGATGTACCGCAATTGCTCACATCGCCTTTGCCGATGATATAACCTTTTGAATTGTCTCCAAAAGTGACTGAGCCACCATCTGAGTATTTAATATTTGTTAATAAGCTCTTGTCTCCCGTCATATGCTTTGAGCAACCACTGTCCAATATCCACTTTCCTCTTTTCTTCAGTGGGACCTGCAAAAAATAGAATTAAGTTCATGGTACCCACTTTTTATAGGGTCCTAAGAGTTAGGTCTTAGGAGTCCAAACCCATTTGGGTCCGGTATCCCCTTTATATATATAATTGTTATTAAAATGTACATTATTCATGAATTGCTGAATGTATTTGTTCCTAATCAAATTATTATTTGTTTTAGGAACCCATATTTTGATAGTCTTGACATTTCTCTTTTGAAATTTCACAACTGGTTTTGGTTTGAAATATAATAAACTAAGATTTTTCTTAGCTTTAGTTTTTTGTACTTTCTTCTTCCTTTTATTTCTAAGATGTTTCTTAGTTTCATGTTTGTTATATCCCAAACCTTGTTTATCTGAAATAGATTGTGAACTTTCAATGATTTTAGTCAAATTTTCTCGACCTTTGTTAAAGTTAGAAACATTTTGAGTAATGTCATCAAACTTTGTTTGTAAACTAGCTTTTTCTAGGTCTAGAATTTTGACTTTTGCTTTAAGTTCATGATTTTCAGTAGTGAGAGCATTATTTTTCTCTTTTTGAGCTTCTATTTCTTGACTCAAAAGAGATATTTGAGAGTCAACATTAGATGATGATTCTTGAATATTTTCAAGTTCTTCTTCTAATATTTTCTTCTCATCTTTTAACATATCTCGTTCAAACTCTGCTCTACTTAAATCTGCTTTGACTACTTTTAATTGACGTTTTAAGTCTTTATATTTGACTATCAATTCAGCATTAATATCAAGTAATTCATCAAATGTAGGAATTTGTACCTCATCTTCTGTTGCCATAAAGCAAACATTAGCTTGTTCATTCTCCGAATCACTTTCACTTTCTGATGAAGATGACTCTGAATCATCCCATGTTACTGAGAAGGCTCGTTTCTTTGATTTGTCCTTCTTATATTTGAATTTGTCATTTTCTGACTTTTTCTTTTGTTCTGGACAATCCTTCTGCATGTGTCCCTTTTTATGGCAGTTGAAACATTCTATAGCAGATGAAGATGGTTTATTTGATCCAGGTTTCCTTTTATTGTAGCGACTGGCTTTTCGATATTTTAGGAATTTTTTGAAACCTTTAGCAATGAACACCAAATCTTCATCTTCAGAATCTGATTCATTTTCATCTTTCTCAACATGAAATGCTACATTTTTCTTTTCTTCTTTCTGTTCTTTTCTAGCCTGCAAATTTGCTTCATAGGACATTAAATTTCCTATCAATTCATCTGGCTTCATGACGGAAAGGTCATTAGCTTCTTCAATTGCTAATACTTTTCCTTCCCATTCATTAGTCAGAGAATGTAGGACTGTTGAAACAACATCAAAATCAGAATACTTTTGTCCTAATCCAATAAGTGCATGGTGAATAGTTTGAAACCGTGAATACATGTCATTGATTGTTTCGTTTGGTTTCATTTTGAAATTTTGAAATTGACTTTTCAGCATGGCTATTTTGGCTTGTTTAACCTTGTTAGTACCTTCATGAGTGATTTTTAGCGTTTGCCAAATTTGATATGCAGTAGTGCAGATACTAACACGGTTATATTCATTTTGGTCTAATGCACAGAACAACATATTTATTGCTCTTTCATTTACGGCTGCTGCCGTTTTCTCAGCCACAGTCCATTCTAAATAATCAGTTGTTGGATTCACTATTTCTCTTTGAGTAGCATTCCAAGCATCATAGCTACTTGATTGCATAAAGAATGACATACGTGTTGCCCAATAACTATAGTTAAGACCATTGAAAAATGGAGGTCTTTGTGTCGATTGCCCTTCTGTGTAAGTGGTGTTTTGAGTGCTAGTACTTGCGTTATTTGCCATATTACAAGAATATATCAAATAACTGTGTTACGGTTATATGATGACCGTGCTCTGATACCAATTGAAAGTGCGGTGTGTATACAATTATATGTGCTAATATAGTATACACGGATCGTATAATATGGATTACAATACAAATGCGGAAATAGATGATAATAGCATTGTAAATAGAAAATAGAAAAATCACACCAGAGATTTTTATACTGGTTCGGAGCACCGTCCTACGTCCAGTCCCAGACTTCTATCTGGATTTTCACTATTAACTACCTCGCTTCACCCGGAGGAACAGGTTTACAATACCCGAACAACCAAACGGGATTTCACGCCTCTAATACACTGAGGACTTCAACACTTGCCTCTTACAACACAGAGGACTTCAACAAAAGAACAAATACAATTGTTGTTGACAACTTGTGTTCTTGAAAACACGGATTTGTCACTAGCAGTACACCCTTCCTATAATCTTATCCTCAAAGTATGCGATATGATGTTTTGAAAAGATTAAGGAAAGTATATTATTGAATCAAAGGATATGAAATAGTTTCAAAGATTCAATAAATAATTTAGAGCTTTTATAATACAGTATTGAGATCAGAGATTAGATTAAAAGAATATATGAAATCATTGTAAAAACTTGTGTTTGAATCAATGATTTAGATGAGTATATATAGAGAAAAATAGTTGTAACTCTTTGTGAACAGTTGCCATTAAGAGTTATGATCATTGATGAAAGATAGGAGATGCAACCTTTGGAGAAGAGAAGTGTCTTTTGGAAAAGTTGCTTTCTGTTTAAAAACGGTCGACAGGTCAAAAATGGACCGGTAGACAGGAATTCAAATATATATATACGTTATGTGCATGTGTGCACGTTCACTGTGCAATTTACACAGGAACGGTCGACCGCACCTATATTGACCGGTCGACCGGTGCCTGTTAAATTGCACATTGAATTGTGCAACTGCATGCAACTTATAAATTATTCGTATATATATTGATTCCCTTGATATGCATGATTATTTGAGGATAGATTTTAACAAATTTATTACTATTACAACAACAAATAATCAACCTATAATCTAGAGTACCATATATAGCTCTATTGACCTTGTTTTTGTCGATCGCCTTGTTTGTCAGAAATCAATCGCCTTATTTGTCAGAAATCAAAACTTTCATAAAGCTTGTGACTCAACACTTTTCCCTCCTCAAACATCGTACGTTGCCCCACTCCTTTCCCAAATCAATCGAAACTAATTAAAACCGCGCTCCTTACGCCAGAATCCCCCTGAGTTTTGAGCCATTTACTAGGCATTGACCTCTCTTTTTGAATGCTTTCCCCTGACTAAAAATCTTAGCACGAGGTTCAAGTTCGTGAATCTCTGTAGAACCATGGCCAATAGGTATCGCGTGGGTGAGGGAATCTAATCGTGATTAGCATATGTTCTAAGGCTAGGCAGTGTGGAGGAAAGAAGGAGAGGTCAGAGGTATGCGAAGGAAGGAGTTAGTGGAAGATGCACTGTTGAGGTTCGCCATGATCCCTCATGCCGAACGAGGTTGGAGGGAAAAGCAGAGCAGGAGTAGGAATTGGCTAGAATGCCGATCGACGTGGCTCGGTTTTTCTTGCCGAAGGACTTGACCATGTCGTTTGGTAGGGATGGAGGAAAAGAATAAAATTGTTGTTAAAGACGGAATGTCGAGCGTTGCGGCTCGGCGTAGTCGTGGTTCAGCATGATTCGCTGTATGCTGAACGACGGAGTGGATAAGTGGAAGGGCATTGTTGTTGAGAGTAGAATGTCGAGCGATGCGGCTCGGCATGAAAGTGGTTCAGCATGACTCCCTTATGCCGAACGGTGGAGAGGACAGATGGAAGTGTGGAATGTCAAGCGATGCGGCTCGACATGATTGTGGTTTAGCACGCCTTGCCGCATGTTGAATGGCAATGGTGGGTGATAGAGGAGTTATGCATAGCAGCAAGGCTAGTCGAACCTAATGCATAGTTGACTTAACACATCCCATGCCTGAACATATGTTAGTGAACAAGGACAGACTTAAACAACAAAGCATATCGAACAATCCGAACTGATAACTCCCATGTTTTAAACAACTGAAAACTTGGACTTAACCTGCTTAATAGTTAATAACCTTTCAAATGCAGTGACGATGTCGAGTTCAAAATGTAAACCGTCTCACGACAAGCTATGTAGACGGTCAGCGATGACGGTCTTCGAAGATGACAATTCAAAGCTTAAGCTCATTTTATTAATCCAGTGTCTTTTCACTGCTTGGCACTTACATTTGAATGATCGCACTAGTTCACACACCACACGAGGGGGAATATTTATGTTGTTTAAATCTAACGTCGATTTTTTTTCAAGTGTAGTTCAAACAGGTGCTCTGTTAGAGTCAATCTTCATTAGAGATGTCTAGGAAATCTAGCTCTGCTACGATCTCAGACAGACCCGGGCCATCTTCTCGACAAGAAGTTGTAGATACTTCTAATCCATCAACTACTCCTACTCAAAACTTACCGAGCACTGCGGCAACATCTGTAGACTTGGCTCCCGATGCACTGGAGGCAGCAATTTTCCTAGACGACCTAATCGATTCCCAGGCATCAAATATTAACGAAAGTACGCTCCGTCGGATATGCCATGTCCATGGAATCCACTTTGACGATGTGTTAGTTCCATCAGGGCATGATCGTCTGCACTTGCCCCCAGTCGGATAAACAGCTTGCAACAAATTCATGTGCTGGGTTGGCAGTATGCCACCATTCAAATCATTCCTTCAAGACGTGTTGCAGTATATCGACATTGCCCCATCGCAACTGCATCCGAACAGCCATGAATTCATCTACGGCACTTGTATCCTCTTCATGGGTGTCCTCTCCAGGCTTCCGACTCCGGGTGATATCCGATACATATATTGCTTCAAGAGACGGAGGGATAGCCCATCTTTCATGTTTCTCGAGCCGCACAACAAATGTCAAATCTTAACTGGGGCATGGAGCAAGTTTGCCCTATATAAACAGGAATGGTTTTACGTGCGATGTCCTCCCGGCTTTTCAAGGAGATGGGTGGAAGGAAGTAAGTCTTTTTCCTGGACTGATACTCATGTTTGGTCGAAGCTGTACCTTTTCTAACTCTCTTCCATCTTTTCAAGTATTAACCCACGTCTTGAGGGATCTGTGTACTCTGAAGCGGTCGAAGCTATGCGAGCCATTCCTGCCAAAGACCAGGACATCATAATTCTTATTTCAAATGAGTCACCGGAAGGTCGCCGGATAAGCCTCCCTCAGGGTGTTACCATACCCAGGGCTGTTGCTGGCACAGGGAAAAAACTGGCTGAGTCTTCGGCATGTAACACCCCTGACACACTAGAAGAAGTGGAGATTAAGGAAATTGGAACGCCTGATGTACAAGATGAAAATGTTAGTTTCGTTCGGGATCTGATAGTCGTCGTTCACGACATTGAGACGTCGTCTTCCCCGTCAAAGAAGAAGAATAAACTGACATACATGCTGAGGAAGAAAACAGTAGGCGAAACTTCCAAAGTTACCCTTATACCAACGGAGAAATAAACTTCCTCGCAGCATTTAGAAAGTTCTCTAAAAGGCTTGTCGAACCTTTCCATACCCGATGATCTACTCAACTATGGCTTCGACGATCCGAAGGCCCTTAAGCTTCACTCGCCCCGAGAGGCGATACAAGCGTTTAAGCCCAAAACCAGGGAGAAAAAACTCCTACTAGTAAAGATACTAGTCGGTCGGGGGGAAACACTAAGACACACACAAACACATACACTTCACCTTGCACTTAAATTTCCGTTGTCACCCTACTCTTTGCTAACTCATCGTTATTTAAACTTTGTGTAGGTGATATGGGGAGTACGTATGGACTTGACTGCCTTAGCGGTTCATCGATCTTTTACCAATCTGGAAGAGACTCGGGCTCCGGCAAGCGCCGGGATAGAGATGAATCCGGCGATCGTGACTACCACCACCGAGATTCCTCACACCGAAGAAAAACTTGTGATCAGCCTTCATATCCTCGCGATCCTCCCTGTCAACCGGAGCATAGCAAAGAGAAACCTACACATAAGGGGTCTCAGCCTGAGGCACATCGGGACCAACATTTTGATACGTCAAGCACAGGCAATCTGGAGATCCTCACAGAACTCCTACAGTCTCCAAGCAAACTCCTCTTGCTCCTATATCTGACCCGTCGGTCGTTGACAGACTCGCCGAGCTTAAAGCCTCATTTCCCAAGATATGCTTCGATGGCTTAAAATTCCTTCCAGCAATTCACCGAATTCCGAGAAATGTTAAACAAAGTGTTGTTGCCTGCACTAATGGTGTTTATGTTCAACACGATGCATTCGTACACTTGACTGGAAAAGTTTCATAAGTCTCCATAGAGCGCCAGCACGAGATTGATTGCCTGAAGCTTGAGGCCATTCATGATAAAGATATTATTAAAGCTTAGGACGAAGATCTTGCTTCTTATAAGTCTCAGCTTGAAGCCGCCCAGCGGAGCGCTAAAGATACTACCGAGGCCGTAATTTGTCTGGAATCAACCCATAAAAATGAAATCGGCGAAGCGGTCCAAGGCTGTGGGACCCTTGCTTTATAGAAGGACCGGTGCAAAAAGAGAGGGATGCATTCAACCTCCAAGTCAAAGAACTTGAGGAGCAACTCCACAGAGAAAAAGAAGAGAAGACTGCTTCCCAAGAAGAGTCGCAACGATATTAGAACGAGATCGTTGCTACACGACTCCTAAAGGAGAAACTTGAGGATGAACTTTCTAAAGTTGGTATGCTAAAGGATGAAGCTCATGAAGAGGGCAAGAAAATAGCGTCTGCGGAGATTGACTCCCGCCTGGAGGCGGCTAAAGAGGTTGGTAGGGAAGATGTCAAATGCACGTTCAACCCATTGATTGCAGAATTCAACGCCAGCGTCCTTATGCATCAAGACTTAACTTTTCTAGGAGAGGGCTACCTCGAATCCCTAGCTGAGGCATGGGGGACTTTAGTAAAAATCAAGAAGGTTGAACTTAGCACCGAGGAGGTCGATGAGGATGCTTTGATAAAGGAATTTCTTAAGGGGAACGAGCCTTCAGATCTGTCTACGGTGAAAGCTCTTTACTGCAAAGGCTCCCCCTCATCGAAATGGAAAGATGTTATCGCCGGTCCATCCGGGATCGAGTCTCCAGCTCATGCGTCTACTCAGTCGGCCGATACTTGATCCATTTGAGCAGCATATCGGTTATGACTCGGAGGACCCTGGCCTTGGCGTTCACATTCTGTCTCCGATTCCAGAGGGTGAGACCCCTCTGCCGGCTGAGAGCCTGCCAGAACCTGGTAGATAACCCTTCACTTTAACATTCCAAAAGTCATCGTTTTTCACGAAGGGCTATTTCATTCTAATGCTTGTTTTACATGATTTTGTGCAGGCCTTTCTGATCCCGAGCCCATTCCGAGGAGCGACACCGCCAAGGAGGTGAAGGAAAAAACAAGTGAGGCTACTCACACAGGGGAGGCTCCCGGTCCAGATGCTCAGGTGATCGGAGCGCTTGATGAGGATAAGTCCGAGACTTCCTCTCCCGTCGATTGAAGTTACGAAATTGAGGTTACAGGCGCTTCTGAACATATATCTAAGCTGAGCATGGATGAGCAGCTTGAGAAGGAGAAGCGACGGCCGAGATCAAAGATGAGCCTCAAGCTGTAGAATTAGATGATCCCCTGAACAAGCCATTGAAACTCATCCTCCCTGACGGGTCTAGGCCACCGGAGGTTCCCCGTGCTTCTTTAGTCCTTACCTCCCCATCGAAGAATATTACCAAGGGAAAATGCATGGGAAAGGAGTCGTCTGAGAAGATGAAGGAGGGGAAGAAGTCGAAGAAGTCTAAGAAGTGATTATTACTCTCGTTCAACGGGAGTCAGTTTAGATTATGTAATTATTTTTATTTGTTTTCGTAATTCATGTAAATAAACTTTTAACTCCGAGCTTCGGTGAAGTTGTAGTAGAAACTTATTTTTGATGAATAAAACTTAGATCATTTGCCTTTCAGAAGGCTTCTGTTGTACGGTTTTCTGTATAATCGTGGTCAAAACCCAAGCTATTGTGAGTTACATAAACTTCTCGATTCATCTTCAAATAAGTTGATAAATTTTTGGCATTGCATATTCTTTATTCCACTCTCCGGGTACTTAGAATATTTTCCAGTCTGCACACCAAGGATTCGATGACTTTGAGTCATTTGTATCCAGTCCGCACTTAGGGGACTTGGATATTTAAATCATTTGTACTCAAGTCCATGCTCTGGGGACTTAGAGTACTCCAATCCGCGTTCAGGGGACTTGAAGATTTAAGTCGTTTATACTCTAGCCCGCAGTTTGGGGACTTAGAGATGTAAGTCGTTTATACTCCAGTCCATGCTATGGGGACTTAGAGTACTCCAGTCCGCACTTATGGGACTTGGAGATTTAAGTCATTTATGCTCTAGTCTATGCTCTGGGGACTTAGAGTACTCTAGTCCGCACTCAGGAGGCTTGGAGTTTTGAGTCGCTTATACTCTTGTCCACGCTCTGGGGACTTAGAGTACTCCAGTACGGACTCAGGGGACTTGGAGTTTTGAGTCGTTTATACTCTAGTCCGCGCTCTGGGGACTTGGAGTACTCTAGTCCGCACTCAGGGGACTTGGAGATTTAAGTCGTTTATACTCTAGTCCATGCTCCGGGGACTTAGAGTACTCCGGTTCGCACTCAGGGGACTTGGAGATTTAATTTGTTTATACTTTAGTACATACTTTGGGGACTTAGAGTACTCCAGTCCGCACTTTGGGGACTTGGAGATTTAAGTTGTTTATACTCTAGTCCACACTCTAGGGACTTAGAATACTCCGGTCCGCACTCTGAGACTTGGAGATTTAAGTCGATTATACTCTAGTCCACACTCTGGGGACTTAGAGTACTCTAGTCTGTACTCTGGGGACTTAGAGATTTAAGTCGTTTATACTCTAGTCCACACTCTGGGGACTTAGAGTACTCCAGTCCACACTCTGGGGACTTGGAGATTTAAGTCGTTTATACTCTAGTCCACAGTCTGGGGACTTAAAGTACTCCAGTCCGCACTCTGGAGACTTGGAGATTTAAGTCATTTATACTCTAGTCCACACTCCAAGGACTTAGAGTACTCCAGTCCGCATTCAAGGGACTTGGAGATTTAAGTGTTCGTGAGCATTCGTACGTCAAACAGAATAATATAGCTCTAGTTACTTGCTGCAGAATTATCACACACAGAAACATCAATAATTCATGGAAAAGATGGCTTCAAGCCTTTATTGATGAAAACAAGCTAAATTGTCTTATTACATGCCGTGAATTAGAAACAAAAGCATTCTGGAAATAAGTGTAACTAAAATATGAAGGAAATGAACTAAGTGTAATAATGCTGCAAATGCTCGCCATTCCATGCTCGGGGGAGTGTCACACCATCAACGGTCGCTAGCTTGAAAGTTCCTTCTCCAAGCTTCCATTCAATGACGTGTGGACCTTCCCATGCGGGGCTCATATGTGATGGAACTGGGAAAACTCGTTTCAAAATGAGATCACTCACACCAAAGATTCTCGGTCGGACATTTTCATTATAATATCGAGCGACTCGGTGCCTGTATGCGGTCGCTCTTAAATTAGCTTCTTCGCGCTTTTGATCAATGAAGTCCAATGATTCCAGCAAAAGATCTTGATTTGACTCAGGGTCATAATACGTTACCCGATGTGATGGAACTTCAAGTTCTACGGGTATAATAGCTTCCATGCCATATGCCAATGCGAATGGAGTGTGTCAATCGCGGACTTGTGGGTGGTTCTATAAGCCCAAAGCGCTGTTGGAAGCTCATCCACCCACTTGTCTCTATCCTTTTCCAAACATTTTTTCAATATGGATTTGATTATTTTGTTCACGGCTTCCACTTGTCCATTGGCTTTCAAGTGAGCAACTACTGCAAACTTTTTCTTAATACAATATTTTTGGCAAAATTCCTTGAACTCTTTTCTTTCGAATTGAGTTCCGTTGTCTGTAATGATGGTTTGTGGAAGGCCAAAATGACATATAATATTTCGTACAAAGAAATTAATGACTTTTTTGGTGGTGATAGTGGCCAAAGGCTCTGCTTCTGCCCACTTGGTAAAGTAATCGACCGCAACTATCGCGTATTTTGCACCACCTTTGGATAGGGGTAAAGAACTGACTATATCGATCCCCCACATTGCAAATGGCCAGGGACTAACCATTTGTGTGAGTTCTATTGGCGGAGCTCTCGGGATTTTCGCATATTTCCGACATTTGTCACATCTTCTCACATAGTCTGCGGCATCCCGATTTACAGTCGGCCAATAGTATCCATAGCGGAGGATTTTCTTCGCTAACGTTCGCCCTCCGGTATGGTCACCACATTCACCTTTATGGACTTCCTTCAGGACTCGTTTTATCCCATCATGGGCAATGCACCGGAGTAAGGGGGTTGAGAATCCCCTCCGATACATTACCCCATCTTGCATTACATAACGCGAAGCCTTATGAATGAATTGTCGCCTTTCGCTCCTTTCGGGCACGTCCCCGTGTAACAAGTACTGCTTGGATGGGGTCATCCATCATTCCTTCTCGATTTCTATTTCTAACATGAAATCTACCTCCATCATATTTATACTCGAAACATGTAAGGTTTCAACGCGAAACAATCCATCTGTTGCGCATCGCCAGTGCTTGCAAATTTTGCCAATGAATTGGCTACTCTGTTTTGCTCACACGGGACTCGTGAAATATCATAATATTCGAGATTCGCTAGCATCTCTTGAACCCAGACCGAATACGGGGCAAGTCTCTGCCCCTTTGCTTGATAGTCTCCCCGCACTTGGTACACCAGCAGTTGCGAGTCGCAAAAGATTTCAACCGATCTTACTCCCACCTCTTTGATAAGTCTTAAGCCAGCAATCAATGCTTCATACTCGGCTTCGTTATTCGTTGCTGTGAATTCGAGCTTCAAAGCGCAGCAAACTAATCGGTTCTCAAGAGTCACAAGAACTATGCCAAACCCCGAACAACGGTCGTTAAATGCCCCATCTGTGTACATCTTCCATCGAACGGGAGGTATGACATTATGGCCGTTTGATTCATCTATCATGGTGAATTCAGTAATGAAATCTGCTAGCGCTTGCCCCTGTATGGCCCTTCGTGGCAGGTAGGTAATATCGAACTGACTCAACTCGATATTCCATTTTAACATCCTTCCAAAAGTTTTCGGACGTTGGAGTACCTGTCGCAAGGGTTGATCGGTGAAAATACTGATCGAGTGTGCCTGGAAGTATGGGCAAAGCTTGCATGATGCAATCACCAAGCAATAAGCTAGTTTCTCAATCCTGGGATAATTTCTTTCTGCCCTCGTCAAACGTTTACTGACATAATATACTGGCTTTTGAACTCGGTCCTCCTCGCGAACCAAAGCCGTACTGATAGCATGCTGGGATACAGCTAGGTATACATACAGCATTTCATGGTCACTTGGTTTTGATAGCACCGGGGGACTTTCTAAAAGTCTAACCAAAGCTCGGAATGCTTCCTCGCAGTCAAACATCCATTCGAAATTCCTCTTTCCTTTCTTTATCACATCGAAGAAAGGAATGCACTTATCCGTGGCTCTGGATATGAATCTACTTAGCGCGACCACCTTTCTGTTCAAGCTTTGTACTTGCTTTATAGTTCTGGTCACTTGTATGTTTCGGATAGCCTGAATCTTCTCCGGGTTAGCTTCAATTCCATGTGCATTCACAATGAAACCCAAGAACTTCCCTGATGCAACGCCAAAAGAACACTTTAAAGGGTTGATCTTCATCCCATAATGCCTGAGTATATCAAACATCTCTGCTAAGTCTCGAATGTGGTCGTTTGACTGTCGTGACTTCACAAGCATGTTGTCCACATAGACTTCCATTGTTCTACCGATCTAATTTTTAAACATTCGGTTCACTAAATGCTGATAAGTTGCTCCCGCATTTTTCAATCCAAAAGTCATTACTACATAGCAATATAGCCCCACATCTGTGATAAAACTGGTGTGTGCGTGGTTTGGAATGTGCATCGGGATCTGATTGTATCCCGAATACGCATCCATAAATGACAATAATTCGTGTCCGGCGGTAGATTCGACGGGCTGGTCGATTCTAGGCAAAGGGAAACTATCTTTGGGCATGCTTTATTCAGATCAGAGTAATTAACACAAGTTCTCCACTTCCCATTCGCTTTCTTCACCAGCACCAGGTTAGATACCAATTCAGGGTAGAGGACGTCGCGGACGAAACCATTGGCTTTGAGCTTATCCACCTCCTCTTTGAGGGCAATGTACCTCTCCGGGTCCATGCCTCTCCTTTTCTGTTTCACAGGAATATATTTTGGGTCTATGTTCAACATATGACTCACAATAGTGGGAGAAATCCCATATATATCAAAATGTGTCCAAGCGAAAACGTCCAGATTCTCTCGGAGGAAATCAGTAAGATCCTCGGCCACTGAAGGGTCGAGTTGTGATCCAATCTTAAGAACTCATGACTGGTCATCCCGGCTGACTGGAATGTTGATTGTCAGCTCAACCGGTGCTGCATTCATTTCCCTGGGTTCCTCATCATCATCTCTCGGATCTATGTCTCTTTGGATCCGAGAATGTCGCCCGAGCCAGGGCTTGGCACTTCTTGTCAATCATTAGTATTTAGGATGCGGACGGAGTTGTCCGTAGCCTTTCTTTTCTCTCTCCGCTGAGCCTCTCTTAGCTTATCCACATAACATGCATGGCCGGTCGCCTGATCGCCATGTACCATACCAACTCCCTTGTCTGTCAGAAATTTGAACGTCAAACACCGTGGGGCCAAAACCGCCCTAAACTCCGCCAGGGCCGGACGACTCAGAAATACATTATATGGAGAGTCAACATCCATCACTATGAACGGTAGGATTCACACTCTCCTACGCTCACCTTCTCCCAGTTCAACTGGTAACTCAACATAACCCATCACGTCAGTCGCTGCACCATTAAAGCCGTGGATACAGGCTTTAGATGGTTTTAAATCTTTTGTCTCCATCTTCATTTGATCATAAGCCTTCTTGAAGATGATGTTGACAGAGCTTTCACGATCAATCAAAATCCTTTTGACATAAGCCTGCCCGATCGTTGCAGATATGACCATCGGGTCGATAGTAGGAACATCCACCTAGTCCGCATCTCGGCTCCTAAATACTATATCATCTGTCATCAAGCGTTGCTGCTTTGTGGGAGTCCCATATTCTACATTCGAACAACACTCACAATTCGCATGCCTCAAGGCGGTAGCATATCGTTCCATCTCCTGCCGATTCTTATCTGCAGGATGAGGTCCTCCGACTATAGTGTTTATGATCAACCTACCCATGGTCCGGGCAGTTTCCTCTAGGTTGCGTGAAGCCGGCCCGCGTCTGGGGTTTGACGTTCCTTGCCTACCCTCTGGTGGGTTCTTAACAAACTTCTGTAGCTTTTTCTACCTAATTAACTTTTCTACGGTGTAATGGAGGTGTCTGCACTCCTTGGTATTGTGCCTGTGAGTCTCATGGAAGCGACAGTACTTCCCCGTCCACTTTTGTTCCTCTGTGGACTCCTTTGGGCGCGGCTTTCTGTATTCAAAGGTATTACAGGTACATAGGTAAATATTTTCAAGAGACGTATTCAAGGGGGTGTATTCATTGTGGGTTGGAATCCTCGATTTCCACTTCCCTGTTTCTCTTTTATTTCCAGGATTTCCACCTCCGGATCCTTTAGATTGCCCAGGCTTGTTCTGGACGTTGACTTGAACTTTTCTCGAGTAGTCGTCAGATTGCTTCATGGCGATGTTACTTTTCACAGTCTCCTGAACGGGCCCTGGTGCCATATCTCGTCTCGTCCATCGAGCTTCCTCCCTCCTTATGAATTGATGAGCCTTCGAATAGAAACACTCCAGCATAGTTGGAGGCTTTCCTGCCAACCAATCTCAAATTTCGAATATGGATCTACTCCACGCATTACAGCCATCAAAATCGCGTGGTCGTTAGGGTTGCTCACTTCAGTAGCAGCAACATGAAACCTCTGCAAGTATGCCTTCAATGACTCTCCTGGAGCTTGGATTACGCTCAATAAGGACATCACATCCTTTGGACGAGTAGCATGTATCCTGAATTATTCTACGAATTTCATTGCCAACTCTTCAAAGCTGGATATAAACCGTGGTGGAAGTCCAGTAAACCACATAGTGGCGATTCCAGATAAAGTGATAAGGAAGCACCTACACTTGATCGTGTCATTTGCTTGGGCAGAATTCATCATCCATTCATACCTCATTACGTGCTGTCGGGGATCAGTCTTCCCTTCGTAGGCCAGTTTAGTTGGCATACTAAACTTCCTGGGATACTCGGCTTGCAGAATAATATCCGTGAAGGGTGTATGACTCCTAGAAACTCTCCAATCATCATTGGTCAAGCCTTGATTCTCTCTCATTAACTGCCCGACCATAGCTGATAAGTCCGAAGTTTGTATGGAGGATGGAAGGTTGGGTTTCGTTCCATTGGACCGCTCGGGTTGATGTCCCCTCTACTGGCGATCGGCCAAATGCGCATCTTGAAGGCCAGCTTCATTTGGACCTTGGTAAGCCAGGCGTGTGTTCTCCTCATGTGCTTGATCCCTAGTTGATCGGTTAATGGCACCTTCCTCTGCAGTTTCAGTCTTACGGCTTCTACGCCTAGGAGGTTCATCAGCTGAGGTCGAGCTATCAGATTCAGAATAAGGAGCAGGGCTACCCCCAGCATTCTGTTGCTGCTGCTGAGTCAGCTGAGTCACGAGATTAGCGTTGGCCTGAATCTGCTCAGCATGTTGCCTTCTACTTTCCTTGAGTTCTCTCATCAAGTCGTTTGAACTCTGTTCGGGTAATGACTTCCGTTTGACTTTGGGTGGAGGGTTCTGTGCCTTGAATTGCTTGTTGGTTACTATATCCAACTTGTTGCACATTAGCAGTCTTGTGGACGTTCGCATTGTGAGAGGCTGATCGGGTACGTGGTCTTCCCATAGTAGAGTTGTCAGTCGGAACTCTGAATAGATTCAACGGCCATCCTATGAATAAGTCGGATCTCCTTCGGGGGATTTTTCAATCCAGTAGCCACAAAGTAGATCCTATCAGCCTGAGAACTCTATTCTCAGTGAAAGCACCAAAATGTTAGCATCAGAATTAGTCACTAACACCCTTAAGAGAGATTGTGTAGAGTGATTAATGAAGAAAGTAAATTTAAACAGAGAATAATATGCTAAATTGAACGTAGGAAACAAGAACACCAGATTTGTAGTGGTTCGGCGTAACTGCCTACATCCACTTTGAGGTTAATTTTTATTGCTTTTCTCAATAATCGATTACAGATACAATCCATACACCAACTACTTGATTACAATCTTTAAGCAAAGAAGATAAGTCTTGAATGAGTCATGAATGCGGCAGAGTCTCCCCGGTGTTCTCGAAAAAAGCCCTATTTCATTGTGCCCCTTCCTCTCTATTTATAGACGAAAATGGGTTGGACTTCCCTGATGGACCTAGTAGCCAGATAACTCGGCCCAAAGTGAGTGATTTCTACATGCCGAACCACTAATGCCGATCGGCAAATGTCGAGCCGTGTCTCTAAGCCGAACGGGGTAATATGTTGAGTGAAATGTGTAGGCCGAATGAGATCCGACGTCGATCGAGGGGAGATGCCGATCGTCATGCTTATGCCGAGCGAGGCCATGTACTAAACAAGGATGGAATGCCGATCACAGCATGAATGCCAAACGAGGCTGGAATGTCGAACGAGTCTGGAATGACGAACAAGGCTGGATGGCGAACGAGGATGGATGTCGAACGAGCTTCAGGCCGAACGAGGCAGGATATCGAATGAGGCTGGATGCCGAATGAGCTTCTGGCCGAACAAGGCTGGATGTCGGACGAGCTTGAATTCCGATCGAGGCATGATTGCCGAGTTAGGTTGAATGCCGGACGAGGCCTGAATGCCGAACAACCCAGTTGTGCCGGATGGTGCACAAATGTCGAGTCCCTAGTTACCTGGTCAAAACTTCAGGTAACATATCACTTCCAAAATTAATTTAATTTATCTCTCATTAAATTAATTTCTAATCATTAACCACTTAGATTACCATTAGTTAACATAAATTAATTATAAACCAATTAATTAATCGTCCTTTAATCATTCCTCTTAATTAATCTCCCTTGATTAATTATCTTTTATTCAGTAATTAACCTTTAATTACCCATAGGTTAATTAGCCTCAACCATTCACATTAATTTACCTCTAATTAATCCCCTTAATTAATAAATTACATTCATTAATGATCCTCCAATTACTTTGGTTAATTAATTACCTTTTTAATTAATTACATTTAACAAGTAATCCAAAATTAATCACACTTATTAGTAAACCTTAATTAACCTCATTCAGCAATTAACTAATCTCAATCACATACATTAATTAATCCTTTAATTAATTTCACTAAGTAATTCCTCCTTAATTACTTCCATAAAGTAATTATCCTCCTTTTTTAAACCCACCACCTTCATAAATCAATCTTAATTAATTACTAATGGTAATTAACTATCCTTTAATTACTTACATTAATTAATTAACTTTTAATTAATAAATTCTTTAATTAATGACACTAAGTAATTAACCTTTAATTACTCCCATTGAATAATTACCCTCTAATTACTTCCACCAAGTAATTTCACTTTATTTAATTAGACTCAACCATTAATTACTTACTCTAAATAATTACATTCTATTAATTAAGTAATTTTACTTAATCAGTTTCCTTTAGTGATTATCCTTAATTAATTTACAAATTAATTACCCTAAATTAAGTATCTTAATTAATTATCATAATCATTAGTTAAAGCTCTTTATATTAATTTCAATCATTAACTATCCATTAATTACTTATACTAAGTAATTATTGATAAATTGACCTTTACTTAAAACTTAGCTAATTTAATTCGAATACATGAATTAATTTCAGTTACATTGCTTTTTAAAACCTGTATATATTAACTTTTAAAAATTAAAACCAGGTTACCATAAAAAAACCAACCCGAGTTCAAACAAATCAAAACCCGGATCGGCTTCGAGAAGGTCACCAGAAAACTCGAGTGAACTCCCAAGTAAACAATGATACACCCAAGAAACAACAACCCTTTCCTGCTCCGAGTCGAACATTGGAACGCTTTAAGATTTCCCCGAGCTACTTCTTCTTCCTAAACCCAATGATCAAACGCCTTTCCCCAACGTGCACATGCACGGTAGCTCCGACCATCGTAAGTCGATACCGTATCCCTCATCAAGTCGACGACCATTCCCTCGTCGCATACGATCACCCAGGTTCACTGATTTGCCAGTGAACCAAAATCGAACCCATCATTCGAAAATTCAGAAACCACCATCAACGGAAAAAACGACCATCACCGCCGATCCTAACCCTGGTCAACTTCGCCGACCCCACCAGATGACCGCCTCGACCTCCACCCCCATACCCCCACCTTGCGGTCGCCTCCGATGCTCCTCAGCCATCGCCATTTCCTCGCAAACAAAAATGTCCCAAATCGACCCCCAAACCCTAGTTAGGCTCCGACTCGACGCCTCGTTCATCAGAAAAATCCTCTCCCATTTTTCCTGTGATTCCCTACCCTATGACCACCTTCAGTCCAAGCCTCGTCGTAAACTTCGACGCCGATCATCATCTATCGACCAAAATGTCGAAACCCACCATCCCACAATATCTCACCAAATTCCCATCTAAAAAACATGATTTCAATTTCTAAATTCGTTATTTACAATAACAAAACCGTTCAAAAATTTAACTCATGCAAGTAAAATGTTTGGATTTTCTGATTAAAAGGGCTTTTCACTGTAAAATTCCACATTTGAAATAAATGCTTAACCATTATACTTGAAATCATTTTTGTAAATAATATTACCTTGTTTCAAAGTTTTCTCTTCAAAAATCAATGTCTAATATGGTTTTGAATTGAAGATATGAAATTTTTATTTGAGGTTTTGCAGCTGTGAACATAACTGAGACCGGAACATATATACACATAGACATGCATGCTGATAGACAAGCAATTCAAACTAAGTTCCAGAAAAAACATTTATGCAATCCATATTCCATCATTTCCATAAAGATTTATCAAAAATCAAGTATATATAAAAACTTAAGCATTTTAGATCAAAATTTACTCACCTACAATTGTTAGAACAGAGGTCAAGCTTTATTAATTTGAAAATCTGAAATCTGGTTTGATCTTGAAGCTGCAAGCTTTGATTTTGAAACTGCAGTTTGCCCTTGATTTACTTATTTATTGGACTGGATTTGTATTAAACTTCCCGTTTCAGTTCGATTCTTGTTATAAGCCTTTGACCAGATTTGAGTTAGAATATGGGAAAAGTTTTGTTTGCAAATTTATCTCTTCTCTGGTTTGTAAATTTATGTTACAGGCTTGAATTTTAAAAATGGAGATCAAAGAGAAATGAAAGAGAGGGATAGAGATATTTTTTTAACTTTGCTTAATTCATAAAAGTATATAGATGACACTTGTTCAAACATCTTACATTTGTCATTAGCATTTATAAATTCTCTACACTTGTTCTAATGCATAAAGAATTAATTTATACTTGTAAAAATGTTTTCTCTATTAATTCATATATGTATTATATATTTATTAACTCCATGTATCATATTTTTAATTGTTGTGTATATATATTTTATAATAATTCTAATTTAGTCTTATTTTATAAATGTCTTAAGTGTTTTTAACATTTAAACTTTTCTTATATTTATCTATTTATAACTTAAAAGTAAATAATATAAAATTTGAATTATACACTTATAATTAGTTATATAAATATATTAATTATATATACATACATACTTATATTTCTAAATGTTTCCCATAAAACCTTTATATTAAATTTTCTATTTAGTAAACACTTTCCTTATTTTATACAAATAAAATCTTTTATAAACAAATTGTATACTAATAAAATCATATATATATATATATATATATATATTCAACACAAATTTAAATTTGTTTGAAAAATAATAATTTTGCCAAATTTAAATAATTGTATTACGAGAATATCAAATAAATATTTCCCAGATATGAATATTAATTAACAGATTTATTAGTTCGATTTATAAATCAGTGTTTCTACTGATTCAATCCAGTTAATTTTTAATTTACAAGTGCTCCAAAATCTGGGTTATCACATTTCATCTAAATCGTACATTGGAAACTTGAGTAAGTTATAAAATGGTCCTATGTGAAGTTTCTTCTTCTTAATATCCTCATATCTCTTGAGTGAATGCGGTACTCGATTCATCCATCGTTCGATTTGATCATCTGAGAAAACTTGAGGACTTTATGAAGTTTCTTGGTCTTGTTTTCTCTTAGAGCTTTTAGGATTTTTTGTTTTAGGAGCCATCAAATTTGATCAAGTTTGGAAGAGAAGGATTTTGGAGAAGCAAAAAATTGAAATTGCGGTATAAATAAAATGAAATGGAGTTAAAAAAAAGGACATTATCTGGGCATATAAGAGTGTCGATTGAATTTTAGACATCTAGATGGTAATTCAGACGTCTGATTTAACCTAATTTTAAGATAGTAAATAGAATCAGACGTCTGGTTTGTTATGGTAGACGTCTGGATTTAGTCGAGTTGAAAAATTTGATAGTCAAAGAGATTTTTTCAGATGTTTGGTATTATTACCAGATGTTTGGAATAAATCGAATTTTCATTTCTGAATGACATACAGTTTTCTCAAACGTTTGGTATAAATAGTAGATGTCTAAATTTTCATAATATGGCGACTGAGACTTTATTCGGATATTTGGTTCATAGTTTAGACATCTGAAATAGTCTGGTATATATTTTTTATTAAGTAGGGACAATTTTCAAACATTTGGAAGGTATATCAGACGTCTGACATATGTAGGATGGTGTATAATTTGTGTGATATCAGAGTGTCGGACATTTGAGGGCAATGGTCAGACGTCTGAAATGATCAATTTTACTAAAAATAGCCTAATTTTGAAGGGTGTTGCTTATTGTTCGACTTTTTATTTTTTGTTAAAAAATATAGTTTTATTTTTGTGAAACAGAATTACAAATATACGTAGATACAAATACAAAGAAAATAATTTAATCTATTTACATGGCGATGGAGTTTTACGATCTTCAGACTTGTCATCCCTCAATGGCTTGAGTGGAGACCACATATTTCCACATTCATGGGTTCTCGGGGAACCAGAGAATAGCCTTGGTGAAGGATCCAAAGGTGTACGATACAAGGACGAGGGATCCAAAGAATTGCAAGGAATTGAAAGTGATTCATGTACATCCTTCTTCCGTGAATTACAAAATTTAATCCCTACTTGCTCCCAAAAAAACTGTCACGCCATGACTTTTTGTTCAAAATATAATTCTTGTTGTAGATCTATTTGTTACTTTTGATAGTGATGTATCTCGTCAATCTCCTTGGTGTTAGGAGAAACAAATAGAGCTCGTTTGGACTTCTTGTTATCGGGAGTGAATCCCGTGTGATAGGAGGACCACCTAAATGTCGATTCCTGATTTGGTGTAGGGGTAGGAAGGCGTTGAGGTGTATCTGCTGTCCGTTGTAGATGTCGAGGAGGACAGACAAGAATTTTCAGAAGACATGATTATATATTCTGTTGTAAAAAATATGAAATCTATATATTCTTTACTTCTTGTTGTGTAAAGATTTATATATAATTTCAAAAATTATTTATAGGTAGTTTTCAGAAACTAACCACCTAAAAAATTTAAGGTGAAGGAATTATCAATTTTAATTTGTGTTTAAAAAACTTTTAGCTAAATATAGAGTAAATGAAGATGTGGTTATTAGTTTAGAAGGTCATTAAGAGAGCATATTCCTAAATCGCGTCACAGTTTAACAATCACTTCGAATATTCTTGATTTTCAAATCCATTTGTGTTTTAATTCTTTTAGCAAAAAATTTAAACATACCAAAGGTGTCATTTATGTTTTTAAAAATAGTCCATGTATATTTTGAAAAATCATCAACTATTACGAAAACATATTTTTTGTGATTTATAGATCGTACTTGAGTTGGACCAAATAAATCTAATGTAATAATTCTAATGGTTGTTTTGTAGAAATATTATTTTTAAATTTAAACGAGCGTTTCTTTAGTTTTCCAATTTGACAATCGTCACATAAATTTTCTCCTTTGAAATTTATTTTAGGTAAACCTCTAACTAGCTCATATTTTGCTAATTTATTAATATATTTAAAATTAATATGACAAAATCGTTTATGCCACAACCATGGATCATCACGTTTGGTAGTAAACACAAATTTGAATTTTGATTTATATTCATGTTTAAAACATAAATATTTTTGTTTCTAAAACCCTCAAACATAAGTTGTTTGTTATTGTCAAAAATATTACATCTATCTTTTTCGAAATTGATTTGAAAACCTTTATCGCATAATTGACTAATACTAAGTAAATTATGTTTTAGATTTTCTGCTAACAAAACATTTGTAATAATAGGAGGGTTAGAAATACCAGAGTTGATGACTTCTCCAATGCGCACGACATATCCTTTTGAGTTATCTCCAAATATCATCGTTTCACCATCGATGTATGTTATGTTTGATAACTTTTTTGAATTTCCGATCATATGCTTGGAGCATCCGCTATCAAGTATCCATTTCTCCTTATTTTTTATTTTGGGTGCCTCATCAGTTTGTGCCATAAAGCACACATTAGCTTGTTCTCCGTCACTATCGCTATCACTATTTGATGATGATGAAGAATCTGTGTCATCCCATGTTACTTTAAAAGCCTTCTTCTTTTTGAATTTTTCAAATTTGTTCTTCTTTTTATCATTATTGAGCTTGGGACAGTCTTTCTTCATATGTCCAAAGTGGTCACATTCATAGCATTTGATTGATGTTTGATTTGTTGAGCTTGATTTTTCCTCCTTTCTGAAATTTAGTCATTTTCCTAAACTTCTTGAATCTGTTGTAGTTTTTGGCGATAAATACAATTTCTTCTTTGTCTAAGTCGGAGTCTTCATTAGTTGCTGAGAATGTTATGTTCTTCTTTTTCAAATTTTGTTCTTTTTGTGCCTGCAAATTAGCTTCATAGGACATTAAATTTCGTATCAATTCTTCAACTAAGAGTGCTGAGAGATCATTAGCTTCTTCGATAGCTAATACTTTTCTTTCCCACTCTAGAGTTAAAGAATTGAGTATTCTAGATACTAAATAAAATTTTATGAATTTCACTCCAAGTGCCACTAAATCGTATTGAATGGTTTGGAATCTAGAGTACATGTCTACTATAGATTCATTTTGTTTCATTTTAAATGATGAAAATTGATTTTGTAAAATTGAAATCTTAGTTTGTTTAACTTTGTTTATGCCTTCTTGTGTAACTTGTAAGGTACGCCAAATATCAAATGTAGTGTTACATAACATGACACGTGAAAATTCATTCTTATCTAGTGAACAAAATAGAACATTTGTAGCTTTGGCATTATTAGAAGCTGCGATTTTTTGTGCATCAATCCAGTGTTCATAGCAGTGTAAGGTGCTTCATATTTATTTTCAGTGGCTGACCAAATTTCTAATCCATTAGCTTCCATAAAAATTCTCATACGTGTTGACCAATATGCATAGTTAGAACCATTAAAAAGGATTGACCTTCTTGAAAAATACTTGCCAAATTATAGTGATTCAAAAACGTGTTACTGCATTTTGATCTAACTTTGCTCTGATACCAATTGTAAATCTACGGGGTGGATCGTGTAGTGTATATGCAAGTATATGTGACAAAATATATGATGCAACTAAAGTAGTAATAATCTACGTAACTATAGAATAAGCACACTAGGATTTTATACTGGTTCGGACCTCCCGTCCTACGTCCAGTCCCGAAGCTCACCTTCGAAATTCGACTATCAAAAACCCTCGCTTCACCCAAAGGAATAGATTTGGTTACAATAAATTGTTCCTGTCAAATATGTGTTCTATAACATGGATATTGACTAATAAGTACAAATGCTTCCAATATATATCTAGAGAGTATTAAATGTGAAGATCCGAATATATGGAAGAGTTAAATACATGTATAGATTGCTAGAGATAAAGAATATAATATAGTATGTAAGTAGAGAGCGCAAGTAAGTTCGATGAATGTTCTCTTTGATTTTTGATGATATATATATATATATATATATATATATATATAGTTGTAGAGAGGTTCCTCGAGTAGTTGCATCCATTAACAAGTGCTCTTCAGTTGCTTCTATTGATGGTGAAGAGTTGCAGCACAGATAAGCGAAGATGTCTATTCAAATGTGGCAGTTAAAACTTGAATTTAAATTGCGAGTTTGAAATCAGACGTATGGTATTTGTATCAAACGTTTGATACAATATATTTTTCGTATATAGTAGATATTCAGACGTCAAAGTGCATCTACCAAACGTCCGGTTCTGTCTGTTTTGTTGTTCCAGAGGACTTTTCCAAACGTCTGGCTTGTGCACCCAGACGTTTGAAAATTGTGCATGTCTGTTTTGTGCATCTTTATTGTTGCTTCCTTGATCCTATCGACTTGTAGTCTCTTGTAATGTTCTTTGAGCCTCATTCTTGTCTTTCTAGTGTTGTTGCTCTAGCAAGTACCTGTATATAGAAATATATATGCATATTCAATTTTCATTGTATAGTTGTTGTCATCGAAACCATAGATTTGATTTCCTAACAATTTTCCATGTTTTTAGTAAAATGAATGATTAATATAGCAACCATATTTCAACAGTGAAATTGTTTTTATATAATTGATTTATTCATTTCTCCAAAAATTATTCTTATACAATTAAATATAAGGGTTAAATAGCATAAAAAGAAAATTCATTAAATTCCTAATTTATTAAACTCCAAATCCATTTTAACTTAGAAATACAATAATTTACAAATTCCCCAGATTCATTCAATTAATTAATTAAAAATAATTAATTACAATTATTTAAATTGTATTTTAAATTTACATTTTAGGTAATCTCGACTTGGGTTGTTACAGTATATAAGAAAATTTTTCAAAATTAATATAATTTATTTAAAATTATTTAATTAAATAAATTAATTAAAGTTTAATTAATTTAATAAAATATGCATATATAAGATATATGTGTTATACTATAAAGGATATAGTAGATATGTCAAATATAAAAGTTGAATTAGAATACTAATATAAAACTAATTAAAGAGTTAATTAAATAAGATTTAATTAATAAAATATTATACATAAGATTATCACAAAAGTTATATGAATACAAAAGTTATATAACAATAAAACTTATATGATGTGAATGTATAAAGTAAGGGTGGAACATTAAAGAAATGCAAACAAACTTAAGGAATAAATACATATGCAAATGTACGTATACCATGTTTTCTGATGTGTCTGACACTTGAATCAAAAGAGTATTTCATAAGAAATATATTATTTTATAAGTCGATATCACTCAATGTAATATACTAAAGATTATGAGTCTTTAATATAATATTATCCTCTACCACACACACACACACACACAAACACACACACACACATACACACACACACACACACATATCAATATATTACTTGGATACTCCTTTGTTATTGAGCAAACTAAAGCTAGGGATATTATGTGTGGCAACCCGGGATTTTGGCGATATTATTTTAATAAGTATTTAATCTAATTTAAATAAAATACAAACTTATCATTTTAAAAATGAATAAGACTTTTGGACATTTACCATTTATTTATATATGTATGTATGTATGTATTGTGAAGAAAGATATGATTTAAAAATTCAAAATAAAAACTTTCAAAAATATTTAAAATAAAATCTACCATATTCACATGAATTAAATTAAAAAGCTTTACTTTATTAACATTCGATATAATATATATATATATATATATATATGAATGTAATCTAGTTAATAATGCTTAAAATAAAATCAATCTTATCAATATTAGATATAAGTAATATAATATATGAATATTAATTAAGTGTTGATAGTAAGCTTAAAATAGAAATAAAAATAAAAACAAGGATTTATGTTAGGAATAGAAATAAATATATAAGGTAACTTCTATGGAATTATGAAAACATAAAGTAAATACATAAGGGAATTCTAGAATATATATATACTATGGAATACATGTGTGAATGCAAGGCAAGAAGATAAAAAAATATCTACATACAAAATCAATAGGACAAGGCTGTAAAAAGGAAAGGAAACATTGCATTAAATACTATCATCTCAAGCACAAAATACGGTCATTTCGAAATAATCACAAATCATTTCAGTTCAAAAAATCTCGTTTGGTCAAAGAAGAAAAAAGAAGAAAAATCTCTGACCAAAGAAATAAACTTGTATCAGAAAACTCCTACCCCTGTAAAACTCTTTTCTATATATATATTCTCTTGTTCCATTTCGTTCACAACATAGCAAACCAGAAAGAAAAAATAATAAGCATCACCATTTGCAAACTCAAATACAATTCAACTAAATAAACAAGAAGATCAAAGGGTTTAGGCTAACAGCTTTTCAACACAGTATTTGTTCTCTGTTCAAACTTTTTTTTTTTTACGGGTAAGTAAACATATCATTTTTAAAACTTAAATCTGTGCATCTGATTCATGAATAATTTGTGCTTTGCTGTATATTTTTAAACAAGTAGTTCTATATATATATGTGTGTGTGTGTGTGTGTGTGTATATATATATATATATATATATTGTAATGTGTAGTTTGAAATGGCCTGTTCTTCCTTGTTTCTGGTTTCAGAGTGAAATAAACTAGAAAAAAATTAAATACATCTTCATCCAACAATTGTTAGGCTTAAATTTTCAAACAAAACAAGTTTGTTTAAACTTAAATTAGGTTCTAAAATTTGTTTTAAGCATGATGGTAATGTATTTCCTCTGTAAATTTAGTTTTACAGAGCAAAATTTAAATATATGTTAAATTCGAATGTTATGAATTATTAACTCAATTACATAACTTGAATCCACTCTTCAAAATAGAATTTTTAAAATGAAAATGGTAATTTTTAGTTGAGTATGCGGAGAGCAGTTCATAGTTGAACTGGAAATGGGTTTTAACCAATTGCCGGCAATGGGTGAAGATTTGGAAGTCAGGTTTTCAACTGGAGGTGGAGGAAGGCACGTCGAAGTTTGGAAAAATGGTGGCAATTATTCCAGTTCGTCGTAGCGACGGTGGGAGGCGAATTTGGTTTCTAACCCTAGTTTTGTCGATGGTCGAAAATTTGATCACCATGGCTACGTTAGTGCATCGAGTGGCACGTGGCTGGGTGAAATGATTGCGTGGAGGCTAGTGGTGTCGTAGCCGGAGTTTCGAAGCTTCTGGAGGTGGGAGTCGTCAGAGCGAGGAGTTCGATGGTCAGAGTATCATTTTGTTTGGAAGCTCGAACTGTTGATTTTCGTTCTCATGGTTCTTCAATGTTTTGGTATGCTGTGATCGAATGAATGGTCGATAGGCAACTTGTTGGCGATCGTCTCAAGTGATGAAAGTTCGTCGGCGATGTGTGCAAGTGCACGGTGGGTCGCGTGCACGGGTTGATACTCTGAGCTGTGGGTTCTCGAGAGTAAACTCGTGCAAAGGAAGTGTTTTACTCGAGTAGACGAGGTGATTGCTTCGGGTTGGAACCTGAGTGCATGAGAGTGTTTTCATGGATGGAAGTTTAAACTTAAAATAAAAAAAGAAATGTATGTGAGGAAGAAAGAAGGACTCGAGGAAGGTAAGGGAGAAACTCGAGTTTTAACTCGAGTAAAACTGGGATTTTCTCGGGTTTGGAATTCAAAGTGCTTAGCTTAATAAAATTTAAGTTATATCACCTTAAACAAATTTTAAATATTGATGACTAAATTAATGTTTGATAATTTAAAGAATTTATTTTAAGTTTAATTAGTTAAGTGAATACTTAAGAATGTTTTTAAATCCAAATAATACTTTGATCAAGTTGTAAATGTAAGATAAGTTTTAAATTTAATTAAAATTAAAGCTTTTTAAGTTAGTAATAATTTGATTCCAAAATTATTAAGGAAAATTGTAAAATGTTAAGTAAGAAGATAATTAAGAATATTGATTCATTGATAATGATAATTAACTAAGTGAATGGAGATTTGTAAATTTGTTATTAAAGGTTGATTAACAAATGATTAAGTGTTAATTAATTTGAAATTAAGAATTTTAAATTAGCTAATTAAAGTTAATTAATATATAATTACTAGTTAATTAATTAGTAATTAATTAAGGGTTAATGATTAATTAATTAGTAATTAATGATTACATAATTAAGTAATGGGTAATTAAGGAGTAATGAATTAAGTAATTAAGGTTTAATAAATTGATTAAGAAGTAATTAATTAATTAAATGGTTTGAATGGAATAATTAATTAATTAATGGTTAATTAAGAAGGATTAAGTGATTAATTCTCATGTAATTAATTTAAATTGAATTAATTACAATAAGGATTAAAGATGCTTTCTTATGGATGTTGTATGAGTAGAATATCTTAATTTGTGATATCTATTTAGTGATATTCTGTGATACTTTGTGATATGCTTTGGATATATCTGTGATGTTTGAGTATGATTTATTTGTGATATATGCTATGTGAATTCAAAGTGTTGAATTGAATTGTTTAAACTATTAAACAACTTGGCCTTTAAAACACGTTTGGATTTCGATGAGACTGGGATCGGGTATCAGTTATGATTATCCGAAAACCGCATCGATCCAAATTAAACGATAGGTCGTGACATCTCCAAGTGAAGATCGAGATGGGGTTTTAGAATGCAAGGGTTATCGTCGTTAGCTTTGAGGGTGATTCCAAAATGAGTGTAACGAGATAATGCCTTCGGTTTCGTTCGAACCCGAAACAAACTTGTATGGATTGAATGCTTTCAGAACATCGTCAGGAGGACAATGAGCATTCTAAGAGATGTGTTCTCTAAAGTTAATCGTAGCCTCAAGCCTCATCAACCGGGAATGGCTAAAACAGGGGAGGTGCAGCAAGGTTAGGTGGGTAGCACCTAAGCAGGACGAGATATACCCCTGTCTAGATGTCCCTTTATTTCGACTGTGTGGGCAGTTGTTGGCCACAACTGTGGGGTTATCTTGTTCGAGACTGTCCAATAAGGGATAGTTCCAGCCTTGTGTTGTAGGGGGTCGGGAGTGATCCTCGGTACGGTGATCTAGGCCCCGTACTGTGACGGGAAGTACCCCAGTAGCCCTGCCATTGTATGGAATCCAATCTCCAATAAGTGCCATACGTTTTGATTGTGCCCAACTATGTTGGAATGTGAGATGTAAGCATTTCAGCTATTTCTGTATTTTACTTGAAAACCCTAGACACTTTTATAATACCACTAGATTTCCTATGAAATGTTTTGGTTAGCGTAAGGTAAAAACTTACCCGTGTTTATGTGTGGGAAGCCTTACGTGATACCTTTATTTTCAAATGATTTTCAAAGTTAAGCAACTTTAACCCGTTTACTCACACTAGACCCATGTCTGACCCAGAGTTTATTCTGTTTTTCTTAAACTCTTGGGTACTCAAATTTTTATGAGTAGCCAAGTGATAGGTCTTGGATTGTTTGAAATCTGAAGGAGTTTGGAGTAGGAGTCCAGACGTATCTATCTATCCTGTTCCGCTGTGTTAGTTGATGTATGTTGTATTTTGGGATGTATGTAATGGCAGATATATATATGACTGTCTTGTTCGTATGATGTTATGTAACTCTTATATATGTAAAACTATGTAATAGTTATGTGATGTATTATATTTTGTTCCGTTTCCGCTGTGAGATTCTGATGTTGTTATTCTTTCTTTCTATCTTTTCTATTTCTATCTCCTTCTTTTCTTATTGATGATACGTCTTTCTGTGGAATGAAAGGCGGGTCGTCACAGTTGGTATCAGAGCCAGGTTGAGATAATACCAAGGCTCTGGAGTAGTATCTATCTTGAGAGTGCGTATTTTTATTTTTATATAACTATATACCTATCTAAATTTGTTGCGTTACCTGTCCAGGTTGCCAACATGAGTTCCAGAAGGAGAGGCAGAGGTAGGGGCAATACCTTGACTGATAATGCATGAAGTCAAGCTGCTAGCGAGGCTGTGGATCCAGCACCACCTCAGTTTAGTTTTGCCGCTTTATGCAAGGATTTCACCAACCTTGGAGAGAGGCCATTTAAAGGGTCAGAGACTATAATTGAGGTCCAAGCTTGGCAACGCTCTTGCGAGCGCATCTTTAAGAGTATGAAGTTGTCTAATGAGCAGAAGAGGGAAATGGCTTCATGGCAATTGCATGAAGGCGCTGCAGCCTGGTGGGATGCAGCAATAGCAAATATCTCAGAGGACCACATGTCTTGGAGTAGATTTAAACATGTTTAAGGAGAAATTTATGCCAACAACGAGGAAAACTCGTTTGTACCAGGATTTTCTAAATTTGAAACAAGGGAGCATGACTATAGCGGAGTATGAGACTAGATTCAATGAACTTTCTTTCTATGGACCAGGGCTTATTGATACTTCCCTAAAAAAGAACGAAATGTTTGTGCAAGGATTAAGGCCAGAATTTCATGAAAAGATGACGGCGCATTTGAAAGGATCTTTTGTTGAGTTAATTGATATGGCACTGAGATATGAGGATTTGATAAACAAGAAACCAGTAGCACTAGTAGAAGTATCGGGAGGGAATTCTGCTAATCCAAATAAGAGGAAGTTCAATCCCAATTGGAGGAAGCAGAACAAGAAGAAGACTTGAAGTAATAACGGATCTCGCAAATGCTATATATGTCAACAAGAAGGTCACTTGGCGAATAAGTGTCCCAGGAAAGGATCTCAGCAACAGCAGCGACAGTCGCATCAAAGTGGACCAGGTTCGGCTTTGGTTTAGAAATATCTACGCTTCAATTGCCACCAACCAGGTCATATGATCAAGGATTGCCCGCTACTTCATAAAGCTCAGCAGAATAAGGTATTTTCTTTGGAGGGTGCACCATCAAATTCATCTTAAGGCAAGGGAGTATTGGAAGGTACATTACTTTTAGATGGCAAGTATATTAAAGTTTTGTTTGATTCGGCTGCTCCTTTGAGTTTTATTTCTCTAGAATCTGTAGCGAAGTTCTTTCTTACCCCTAGTACTGTAGACTGTCCTATCGTTGTATCTAATCCTATAGGAGGCGTAACCAAATTAGTTAGGATTTGTAAGGATTTGAGGATTTCCTATCTGTCCCATGGTTTTTATTATGACCCTTATGTGTTGGATTTTAAGGGGTTTGACCTTATATTGGGGATGGATTGGCTTGATAAGTATAAGGTTGTCCTGAGTTGTGATGAGAGAATAGTTTCGTTGGAAACCGGTCTGGGTAGAATTGCTAGAGTGATGTGATAATTCCAGAATTCACCTGAGTAGTCTTTTACATGGGGTTGAGACTTCTTAGGAGAAGGTTGAAGATATCGATGTGGTCCAAGATTTCCCAGATGTATTCGAGGAAATCAAGTGTCTGCCTCCGCACCGAGAGATAGAGTTTCACATTGATTTGATTCCAAGAGTAGTACTAGTGATTCAGCCTAGTAGGAGGATGGCTCCTAGGGAGAGGGAGGAGTTAGTTAAGCAGACTCAGGATCTTTTGGAGAAGGGGTTGATTAGGCCTAGTTTTTCTTGTTGGGGCTCTACTGCGGTGTTTGTCACCAAATCGGATGGATCGCTAAGGTTCTGTGTTGACTATAGAGATTTGAATAAAGTGACTATCCGAAATAAATATCCTTTTCCTCGTATTGATGATCTCTTTGACCAGCTGCATGGAGCTTCTGTCTTTTCTTAACTAGATTTAGCTTCAGGTTTCCATCAGCTAAGGGTGGCTGAGGATAGTATTCCCTTGACTGCATTTAGGGGACCAAATTGTTTCTATGAGTGGTTGGTTATGCCTTTCGGGTTAACCAACGCTCCTGCTTACTTTGTTGATCTAATGAACCGAGTCTTTCGAGATGTATTGAATAAGTTTGTTCTGGTGTTCATTGACGATATCCTTTTCTACTCTAAGTCTGAAGAAGAGCACAAGCAGCATTTGAGAATTGTGTTAGAGACTATGAGAAGGCATGTTTTGAAGGCGAAATTCTCTAAGTGCCATTTTTGAAAATCGAAGTCAAATTTTTGGGGCACATTGTTTCTGGAGAAGGTATCTCTTTAGATCCAGCAACGGTTGAGACTATTCTGGAGTGGAAGCAACCGAAGACTCCGACTGAAGTTCATAGTTTTTTGGGTTTAGACAGCTACTACAGAAAGTTTATCAAGGACTGTTCCAAGATTTCTTCACATCTAACCAAGCTGATAAGGAAGGGAGCTAAGTTTAAATGGACACCCCAGTGTGAAGAGGCTTTCCAGGAGTTGAAGACGAGGCTATCCAGTGCACCTGTGCTAGCTATTCCGAAAGGAAAAAGCAAATTTGAGGTTTATGCAGATGCTTGTATAGTTGGACTGAGAGCAGTTCTGATGCAAAATGGTAGAGTTATTGCGTATGCAAGTCGGCAATTGAAGCCACATGAAAGGAACTACGCTACGCACGATCTAGATTTGTTAGCCATTGTTTATGCTTTGAAGATCTAGAGGCACTATCTTTTAGGAGAGAAGTTCGAGTTATTCACGGATCACAAACCGTTGAAGTATCTTTTCTCTCAAAAGGATCTTAATTTGAGGCAGCAGCGATGGGTCGAGTTTCTGGCATCATATGATTTGGATATTCTGTATACCCTGGGAAAGGAAAATGTTGTGGTTGATGTTCTTAGCAGGAATGCAGTTTTGTCTCTTTTGGAAGTTGTTTCATCTCTTATGGAAAGGGTTGCGAGTAAGCAGGGATCTGATAAAATGTTGAAAAGAATCATCAGAAGAGTTAGGAAAGGTCAGTGTTCCAATTTTGAGGTTGATGACCAAGGAACACTAAGGATTAACGGGAGGATTTGTGTTTCGAATGATAGGGATCTGAGACAGGAGGTGTTGTCAGAGAGTCATCGCTCCAAACTGAATATCCACCCAGGAATTTCCAAGATGTATAAGGATATGAAAAGAGTTTTCTGGTGGAAAGGAATGAAGAGGGATATTGCCTATTTTGTCAATAGATGTGCGATCTGCCAGCAGGTTAAAGGAGATCAACAGAAGTCGGCAGGTTTGTTGCAGCCTTTGGAAATCCCGATGTGGAAATGGGAGATGATTTCGATGGATTTCATCGACGGTTTGCCTAGAACCAAGAAGGGAAACAAAGGAATATGGGTGATTGTGGATCGTCTAACTAAAAGCGTCCATTTTATACCCGTTAAGGCAACTCATACTGCAACTTCTCTAGCAGATATTTTCTTGAGAGAGATAGTCAGATTGCATGGTGTTCCAGTTAGTATAGTAAGTGACCGTGACCCTATCTTCACCAGCAAATTCTGGGAGGCTTTGCAATCAGCTATGGAAACGAGTTTGAGATTAAGTACAACATATCATCCTCAAACAGCCGGACAGACGAAGAGGCTGAACCGAATTCTAGAGGATATGCTACGAGCTTGTGTTTTGGATTTTGGTGGATCTTCGGAAGACCATCTTCATCTAGTGGAATTCTCTTATAATAATAGTTACCAAGCGAGTATTAAGATGGCTCCTTATGAAGCTTAATATGGAAGACCATGTAGATCCCCATCATGTTGGATAGAGTCAAGAGATCGTCTTGTGCTTGGACCAGATTTGATCCATGAAGCAACTACGAAAGTTGAGCTTATCAAGAAGAGAATGAGAGCTACTCAGGACCGTAAAAAGAAGTATGAAGATAAAAGGCGACGACAATTGGAATTTGAGATCGGAGATTTTGTCTTTGTCAAAGTTTCCCCGATCAAAGGAGCTTTTAGATTTGGAAAGACAGGAAAACTTGCCCCGAGATATATTGGTCCATTCCTGGTGCTGGAAAGGATTGGTGTTGTAGCTTACAGAATTGAATTGCCAGAACGGATGTTTGGAATTCATAATGTATTTCATGTATCCCATCTAAGGAAGTTTGTCCATGATCCATCACTGGTTATAGAACCAGTAGTCCAAGAAGATCTGGAGGTCGAACCAAACTTGACTGTGGTCAGGAACCTTGTTCAGATTGTTGATCAGGACGAGAGGCAACTCAGGAGCAAGGTAGTGAAGCTTGTCAAGGTGTAGTGGAGCGAGGATCCCTGAGATTGTACCTGCGAAACTCTGGATAGTTTTAGGAAAGCCTATCCAAATTTGTGTCCAGATAGCTAGTAATGTTTGTTAGGATAGACTGTTTGGTTGATTGTTAACGTGTGAATGATATGTATGCTTGGGTTATTGATTTATAAAAGCTTTTGGATTATCTTTTGCTTTAAATTTCAGGGACGAAATTCTTTTAAAGGGGAGGAATGTGACGACCTGGGATTTTGGTGATATTATTTTAATAAGTATTTAATCTAATTTAAATAAAATACAAACTTATCATTTTGAAAATGAATAAGACTTTTGGACATTTACCATTTATTTATATATATGTGTGTGTGTGTTATGAAGAAAGCTATGATTTGAAAACTCAAAATAAAAACTTTCAAAAATATTTAAAATAAAATCTACCATATTCACATTGAATTAAATTAAAAATCTCTACTTTATTAAAATTTGATAATATATATATATATATATATATATATATATATATATATATATATGTAATCTAGTTAATAATGCTTAAAATACAATCAATCTTATCAGTATTAGATATAAGTAATATAATATATGAATATTAATTAAGTGTTGATAGTAAGCTTAAAATAGAAATACAAATGAAAACAAGGATTTATGTTAGGAATAGAAATAAATATATAAGGTAACTTCTATGGAATTATGAAAACATAAAGTAAATACATAAGGGAATTCCAGAATATATATACTATGGAACACATGTGTGAATGCAAGGCAAGAAGATAAAAAAATATCTACATACAAAATCAATAGGACAAGGCTGTAAACAGGAAAGGAAACACTACACTAAATACTATCATCTCAAGCACAAAATATGGTCATTTCGAAATATTCACAAATCATTTCAGTTCAAAAAAAAAATCGTTTGGTCAAAGAAGAAAAAAGAAGAAAAATCTCTGACCAAAGAAATAAGCTTGTACCAGAAAACTCCTACCCCTATAAAACCCTTTTCTATATATATATATATATATATATATATATATATATATATATATATTCTCTTGTTCCAGTTCGTTCACAACATAGCAAACCAGAAAGAAAAAATAATAAGCATCACCATTTACAAACTCAAATACAATTCAACTAAATAAACAAGAAGATCAAAGGGTTTAGGCTAACAGCTTTTCAACACAGTATTTGTTCTATGTTCAGACTTCTTTTTTATTTACAGTTGAGTAAACATATCATTATTAAAACTTAAATCTATGCATCTGATTCAAGAATAATTTGTGCTTTGCTGTATATTTTTAAATAAGTAGTTCTGTGTTTATATATATATATATATATATATATATATATATATATTGTATTGTGTAGTTTGAAATGGTCTGTTCTTCCTTGTTTCTGGTTTCAGAGTGAAATAAACTAGAAAAAAATTAAATACATCTTCTTCCAACAATTGTTAGGCTTAAAGTTTCAAACAAAACAAGTTTATTTAAACTTAAATTAGGGTCTAAAATTTGTTTTAAGCACGATGGTGATGTATTGCCTCTGTAAATTTAGTTTTACAGAGCAAAATTTAAATATATGTTAAATTCGAATTTTATGAATTATTAATTCAATTACATAACTTGAATCCACTCTTCAAAATAGGAATTTTAAAACGAATATGGTAATTTTTAGTTGAGTATGCAGAGAGCAGCTCATAGTTGAACTGGAAATGGGTTTTAACCAATTGCTGGCGATGGGTGGAGTTTTGGAAGTCGGGTTTTCAACTGGAGGTAGAGGAAGGCACGTCGAAGTTAGGAAAAATGATGGCAATTATTCCAGTTCGTCGTAGCGACGACGGGAGGCGAATTTGGTTTCTAACCCTAGTTTTGTCGATGGTCGAAAATTTGATCACCGCGGCTACGTTAGTGCATCGAGTGGCACGTGGCTGGGGGAAATGATTGTGTGGAGGCTAGTGGTGTCGTAGTCGGAGTTTCGAAGCTTCTGGAGGTTGGCGTCGCCGGAACGAGGAGTTTGATGGTCAGAGTATCATTTTGTTTTGAAGTTCGAACTGTTGATTTTCGTTCTCGTGGTTCTTCAGTGTTTTGGGATGCTGTAATCGAATGAATGGTCGATAGGCGACTTGTTAGAGATCATCTCAGGTGACGAAAGTTCGTCGACGGTGGGTGCAAGTGCATGGTAGGTCGCGTGCACGGATTGATACTTTGAGCTATGGGTTCTCGAGAGTAAACTCGTGCAAAGGAAGTGTTTTACTCGAGTAGATGAGGGGATTGCTTCGGGTTGGAACTTGAGTGCGTGAGAGTGTTTTCTTGTATGGAATTTTGAACTTAAACTTAAACTAAAAAAAGAAACGTATGTGAGGAAGAAACAAGGACACGGGGAAGATAAGGGAGAAATTCGAGTTTTAACTCTAGTAAAACTGGGATTTTCTCGGGTTTAGAATTCAAAGTGCTTAGCTTAATAAAATTTAAGTTATATCATCTTAAACAAATTTTAAATGTTGATGACTTAATTAATGTTTGATAATTTAAAGAATTTATTTTAAGTTTAATTATTTAAGTGAATACTTAAGAATGTTTTTAAATCCAATTAATACTTTAATTAAGTAGTTAATGTAAGATAAGTTTTAAATTTAATTAAAATTAAAGCTTTTTAAGTTAGTAATAATTTGGTTTCAAAGTTATTAAGGAAGATTGTAAAATGTTAAGTAAGAAGATAATTAAGAATATTGATTCATTGATAATGGTAATTAACTAAGTGAATGGAGATTTATAAATTTGTTATTAAAGATTGATTAACAAATGATTAAGTGTTAATTAATTTGAAATTAAGAATTTTAAATTATCTAATTAAATTAATTAATATATAATTAGTAGTTAATTAATTAGTAATTAATTAAGGGTTAATGATTAATTAATTAGTAATTAATGATTACTTAATTAAGTAATGTGTGATGACCCGCCATTCATCTCCACAGAATGATGCATCGTATTGAAGAAAGAAAGGGATAGAAAAGAGAAGAGAAAGAAGAAACAACATTAGAATCTCAACAGCGGAACGAATAAATTATATTAATAATATAAGTATTACATAGTATACAACAATTATCGGAGTTACACAGACAATACATCACATACTAGACAGTTATAGACACCTGTCTAGTTATTACAACTCAATACAATACAAAGAAACCACTCAGAGATACTAACACGACGGAAAACTATATATCTATACGCGGAAGCCTCCTGCTCCATTGCTCCTCCACAATTCGTCAAAGCTAATCTAAATCCCTTGGCTACTCGTAAAAATTTGACTACCGAAGAGTTTAAGAAAAACAGAAATAAACTCCGGGTCAGACATGGGTCTGGTGTGAGTAACAGGTTAAAGTTGCTTAACTTTTGAAAAACCTTTGAAAGAAAATGTATCACGTAAGACTTCCCACACATAAACATGGAAAAGTTTTTACCTTACGCTAACCAAAACATTTGATAGGAAATCCAGTGATATTATAATATGTCTAGGGTTTCAAGTAAAATACAGAAATAGCTGGAATGCTTACATCTCACGTTCCAACATAGTTGGGCACAACTAATACGTACGGCACTTATTGGATTTTGGATTCCATACAATGGCAGGGCTACCGGGGTACCGCCCGTCACAGTACGTGGCCTAGATCACCGTACCGAGGATCACTCCCAAACCCCTGCAACACAAAGCCGGAACCATTCCTTACTGAAAAGTTTCGAACAAGACCACCCTGCAGTTGTGATCAGCAACCGTACCACACAGCCGAAATAAAGGGACATCTAGACAGGGGTAAATCTCGTCCTACTTGGGCATGACCCACTTAGCTTTGCTGCACCACCCCTATTTTAGCCATTTCGGTTGATGAGGCTTGAGGCTACGACTACCTTTATAGGACACATCACTTAGAATGCTCATCGTCCACCTGACGTTGTTCTGAAAGCATTCAATCCGTACAAGTTCGTTTCGGGTTCGAACGAAACCGAAGGCATTATCTCGTTACACTCATTTTGGAATCACCCTCAGAGTTAACGACGAGAACCCTTGCACTCTGAATCTTCATCTTCACTTGAGATTCACGACCTATCGTTAATTTGGTTCGATGTGGTTTTCGGATATCCAAATATGGAAACCCGATCCCGGTCTCACCGAATCCAAAACGTGTCTTTTAACGCCAAGTTGTTTAAGAGTTTAAAACAATTTCAATTCATTATCTATATACACAGATAGATAATTCTAGATTCACAATAGATAATCAACATTATCATCACCAACAGATAATCCATATCATTATAAACAGATAATCCATATTATCATCACAATGCAACCAATGCATCCATATCATATAACATTACTCGTCTCATAGCTGAGATTACAAACTATTCAAGGCAACCAATATCATCCATTCATACATAAGCAATGATTTAATGATCACACCATCTATAATTAATTTAAAATGAATTAAATTAATTACTTCCATTCCTAATTAATTTAAAATGAATTAAATTAATTACTTCATCATTATAATCCTGCTTAACTTAACCATTAATTGATTACAAATCAATTAAATAAATCACCATCACATTATCCATTTTAATTAACCATTACTGATTAATAATTTTCTAATTACAATAAGTAATTAGCCTTTAAATTAATTACACAAGTTAATTATACTTAACCCTTACAATAATTAACTTTTAATTACTTAATGAATTAATTAACTAAAGTTAATTACTTTAATCCTTTATCAATTAATTATTTCATTTATTAATTATTCCTTAATTAATCAATTCATCATTAATTTTTATTATTTAATGATTTGTAATTATCTTTTTAATTAATCTCTCTATTAAAATTAATTACATTAAGTAATTAATCTTCAATTAACCACATATATTAATCACCCTTGATTAATAACACCAGTAATTAACTACACTTAATTACTTCATTGAATAAATTAATCCTTAATTTATTCTCTAATTAATCCCTTGATTAATTCCAAAGTAATTTAATCTAAATTACTTCCATAAATTAACGTCTTTAATTACATTCAGTAATTATCAATTCATTACTTCCCTAAGTAATTACAATCCCATTAATTACATAAAGTAATTAATCAAATCATCAAGTGTTTAAATTAATTAAACTTAATTAATTAACCTAAACAAATCACATTAACCCAATTAATTACATTAAGTAATTAATTCATTAATTACTTCCATTAAGTAATTAAACTTAAACAATTTCGAAAATGGTTATTATTAATTAATTAATCTAATTAATTATCAAAATTAATCACATTAATTAATTGTTAAATAATCTTAAGTTAATGACCTTCATTAACAATTCTTTAGTTTCTTTCTTAAGAATTCAACTCAGATTAATCATTATTAATTAATATTTAATTACCAATTAATTAATCTCTAATTATTTAATTAACTAAGTGTTAACCACAACTTAATTAATACTTAATTACTTGATTTAATCAATTCTTAACCATTAATTAAAATTTAATTAATAATCCCTAATTACAGATTAATTAACCTTAATTAATTAATCTTAAGTCTTTAATTAATCAATTTAAAAATTCTTAATTACTAAATTAATCATCCATATTATTAATTAAATTAAATAATTAATTACCTATTTAAATTAACTAAATAATTTAAATGAATCCAAATTCTTAAATTCTAACTTAATTTAAGAAAACATTTCTTGCTTATTTAAAGTATTTAAAAACACTTTGTTCCAAATTTACTTTAAATTTCATTTTAAAATTTTAAGATTTTAAAATGAATACAATTTTATTTAAACAAGGTTTAAAAACAATTAAAACCTTTTTATCTCATATGTTAAAGAAAGATCCATTACAAAGAAGTTTCAAAAGAATTTAAACCTAATTCATTTTTAAATTCCAATTAGTTTAAAAATACACTCTAAACATTCCAAGTTATTTAAAAACAATTTCAATTCAAAAAAATTCCTTGAATTTAAAAACTGAAATACAGATTTAAACCTCATTACAGTTTTAACTTAAATTTTAAAAGTTTTACTTACAATTTACATCTTCATTTTAAAATTCAAATTATTTAACCATTTCTAATATAGTTAAAAAAATTAAATTTAAAAACTTATTTTATTTTAAAAATTGAAATTCAAACCAAATTCCAGATTTTAAAACTGGATTTAAACTTATTTTAAATTCCTATTTTACCAATTAAACTCCAGTTTAAATTTAAAACCAATATTTTTTTATACTTTAAAAGTTGTTACAACTAAATTTAAATGTAAAAATTTAAATTATTTCAAACTCAGATTCAAACTAATTTGAAATCAGATTTCAAACTCTGGTTCAAACTAATATTAAATTTTAGTTTACATTTAAAATTTTCTTTTAATTTTCAAAACAGAAACAGGATTCTGTTTTTATTTAAAACCAAACTTAAATTTTAAAAATTCAAATTATTTCAAAAACCAAGATTTAAACTATTTGAATTCATATTTAAATTCAGGTCTTAAACTTGGTTCAAAATTTAGTTTACATTTAAACTTGCTTTAAGACTTAAAAACAAAACAGGTTTTTTGTTATAATTTGTAAAACTTGAAACAACTTATATACTCGAGCCCACTAAAAAAAACTTCGAGTCACAACCATATCATCTTTGAGCTAAAACTCGATTTCCCCAAGACCAACGCGAGGCCACCAAACTCAACCCAACATTCACCAGCATATCCACCATTAGTCTGTGCACATGTACAGTGCCTCTGGCCACCGCTGACCAACCATGCGACCTCCCCACAGTCACTGATCATCAACTCAGACCAACCAAACAACAACCCGATCAACACTTGCACGAGTTCAAAATCGCTACCACATTCCCAAACCTGGAACAACAATACCCATTACAACTCCAACCTGTCAACGACCCTCGTCCTCCCACTGCCGATCACCAGAACTCCAAAGGGTCCGGCCATAGCTTCGTCCATGCCCTAGCCACCATTACCCAAAATATATTTGAAATCGATCAACCGAGGAAGATGAACCGAAGCAAAAACTTTAACCCATACAAGCTAGGGTTCCAAACATTAAATCACAATCTCCATCTCCAAAAGAAAAACTCCATAATCTGATAATTTTCCCAGCTTCACAGTTCACCCTTCCACCTACATAAGCAAAGTCGACCTCCAAGATCAAAAAGATCACCAGAAAATACAAATTTTCCCTTTTCCAGTTCAACAAAAACCGCACTTAACTCCTAATGCTAAAAATCTTAATTTTGGTTTTAAAATTCATGGTTTTGTTCAAGTATTTCACTGATGTTACTGAATTAATGAATTATAATGTTTAATTTTTTCCTTATGCAAATTGTTGCTCTATTATTATTTTATTTCCAAGTAAAACAAAATTTTATTTAACTTATATAAATTTTCAAAACTTACTTTATCTTGTAACAACAAGTTTCATTCAATTAATTAAATCATAACAGCAACTAGTCAAAAGAAAGAAAAAAAAAGAATTTTTATCACTTGTGCTTATACTGTAAACAGTCAGTAACTTAGATGAATTAAACATGCATTCATCCATACACATAGATATACTCAGCAATGTATTTGACAACATATATAAGACTACTTATTTCCCTGAATAAATGAAGCAACCATATTTTATACTTAATTTTTTAAAAAAAAAGTTAAGTTACTCGCTGTTTTAAAAATGCAGAGCAGAGCACCAGTTTTGAAAGCTTCTGAATCCTTTGAAAGCTTGCTTTAAAATGCTTTAAAACCTTTTCTCCCTGATTTTGAACAGCCTTTGCCCCTTGAATCTTTTAAAACTTGCTTTAGATTGTTGCATGCATGAAATGTTACAGATTCGCATGTTTGTTTACAGGGATTGAAGAATGCAGTTTGCTATGCATTTGATTTTGCATGTGCTTCCAGAAAAAAATGAAGAAAACCATTTCAGGTTTTTGAAAAATGAATGCAGGCCTTTGTAAGTATGCTGGAAAATGTTTTACAGATTTGAGGAATTTATTCCACTGATTGAGGAAAAAGGCTTTTGAAAATGGAAAGATTGCATAAGGATGATTACAGGGATTGATTACAGATTTTTGGAGAAGGAAAAAAATGGTTTTGTATGTTGGAAATTGTTTTATAGGTTTTGAAGAATGCATTTGAACAGGGAATTGATTTTTCAGATTTTTTGTTTTGAAGATTGTTTAGAGAAAATGGGTTTCAGGTGAAAATTTCTTTAGTTAATGAATTGAAAATGAGAAAAAATTAGAAAAGGGAAGAAGGCAAGTTTATATAACAATATTTATGATAAATTAAAAATCAAAGAAAAAAAATAAAATTAAAACAATGACACTTGTCTTAAGTGTTAACACTAGTTAATATCCTTATGTGTTTAAATTACACATGTTAATTATGTTCTAAGATGCTTACACTTGTCCTTTAAGTGATTTGTATTTATAATTAAGTGTTAATAAAGGTTTTTAACTAAATTAATTAGTTTTAAAAATACTTAGTTATATGTAGATAACAATTAAAGAATAAATCAAGTATAATTATAAATAAAAACAATAAACAAATCAATCATTTGAAAATAATATTTTTAATCATTTAAAATAAATTTATAAAAGAGATTATAAATTACTTGTTATTTAAATGAATACATGTTTCATTTATTAATTTTTATTTTAAACTTCATATTTAATTTACAAATCACATTTATTAATCAATATTTTAAAAGAAATAAAACAAACATTTTTATAACTTTATTTTAATCTAAATTAATATTCAAACTTAAGTTAAAATATATTTTAAACAAATAAAACATTTGTCTTATGTATTTAAAATCATTTAGTTATTTTATTAAATGCTTTGAAAAGCTTAACATTTAATAAACCATAATTTCCTAATTACCAAAATATTTGAAATTAGAAAATATGCTATATAAATTGAATTTAATACCAAACTTATCTATTTAAAATATATATATATATATACGTTATAAATAAAAAAACAATTTATTAGCTTATTAAAAGATAAATTCACTAATTAAATATTTATTAAAAGAAGATTATTGAATCAATTCAAATTTATCTACAAAAATTATCAATTTAATTTAATTTCTGACACAGATTATTAAATTGATATTGCCAGAAATTCCAGGATATCACAATCCTCCCCCCTTAAAAGAATTTCGTCCCCGAAATTTAAAACAAAGGTAATTTAATAATCTCATTAAAGATTTACTTTTAAAACACGGCATATGTTAATCATATGCTAACAACCATAGAAACCAATTCACACAATCAAAACAAATTTAATTATCCAGAAAAAAATTCTGAATAGAACTTCCACGAGTTTCCCGGTATAAATATCGGGATACTCGCTCTATAGAATTCAAACAATCAATACTACTAAGCTACAGAGCTCTTATTCATCTAAATCTACAACTCTAAACAGGATATCAGACTATAGACGAGTCTGACTCAACAACCAAATCCTCCTGAACTGCTGGTTCTACAACAAGAAATATCAAACACATACTCCCTCAGAGATACGTGAAATACTCTGAATCCCTGTTATCCAAACCGGCAATTCAACTCTGAAAACCCAACACTTATCTTACCAAAACACAAAAGAAATCCAAAACACCTCTGAGCTAGCTTCATAGACTTTCCAAAACTTATAGCTCCTTGGATCAGAGAAAAACTTATCCCAAAACCAAATCTCTGATTCCAGAATCCAAATTCCTCCGTCTCTTATCCATAAAAACTCTTCGGACGATCCTGGGCTACCAACATCCTTCCTGATCAGCTCAACCCTAGCTGATGCCTCTAGAAATAGACTGGATCAAAACAACTCAACACCATGATCTTCTCAAAATCAATCCAAAACCAAGAACACAAACTCTACTCCACAACAACAGAAGACAGAACAAACTTCTCCTTAACCGGAAAAGACAAAAAAGATGCACCCCCAAACTGCTTCCGCTGCACAACTCTGATCCGAAGTAGAAGAAAATGCTGATGAAGAGCACGAGCACAAACTGGACAACACATCCCAAAAATATGGTTCAACAGATCCATAAGAAAACTCAGAAGTTCCTCCGAAACCTGAGCTGCTTTACCAACTTCTATCTCAAGGAACCATCCTTCCATTAAACTGATCCACCAGTACCAATCCTGGAATCCAAATCGATAAGAAAACTCGATCTCCAGATGTAGACAAACTTCTAGCTTCCTAGAAGACATCCGGACAATCTCCAACCACCCAAGAGAACACTCAAACTATCGCAAGTCACTTTTGCGATCAATCCAGACTAATATCCAAAGAAACTGCTCTCTCTATCAATCAGAACAGCTTACGCTGGTCTAGCCAATTCACCGAAGAAACGGATCCACACTGCTGCTATTGAACTCCACTTCAGAAAAACTACTCAGCCAGAAGACTTTCTGCCAACACAAAACACTCCGAGCTGCACTGCTAACACCAAAGCCAAAGAATTCCTAATCCAAAGTTCTCCGAGAAACTCAGACCTCAAAGAAAACAGAAACACCCTGTTGTACTCAGCCACAACACCAAGCAGTCTCACTTCCTTACTCTTGTTCCAAAAAAACATCTACGGAAACATCCATAGTCACTGTGTCTCATCACGCATCTACTACTTCCTGAGGTATCAAGATATCATAATTTACTTACTTCTGCCCAACCGACAGATCCAAACTCTACTCATCCAACTCTGCACTTCAAAGATGAACTCCGAACCTTAACAGGTTTCCTTTAGAGATCGATGAAATTCTTACACCAAGAAAAACTTACTCGAGACGGTATTAGGTCTACAGTCTCGACACTTACATTTCCAACCTCATCACTCAAACTCCAACCACTGGTAGTAGTTGTGTTACACACACCACTACCTTATCTACCTTTATAACTTATATTGGAAAAACCTGAACAGGTAACCCAACAAATAGGTAGAAATAATTATATATATATATATATATATGTATTAAAATTACAAATACGCTCTCTCAAGATAGACACCACTCCAGAGACTAGGTATTCGCGCAACCTAGCGCTCTGATACCAAATGCGACGACCCGCCATTCATCCACACAGAATGACGCATCGTCTTGAAGAAAGAAAGGGATAGAAAAGAGAAAAGAAAGAAGGGAAAGAAGAAACAGCATCAGAATCTCAACAGCGGAATGAATAAATTATATTAATAACATAATTATTACATCGTATACAATAATTATCAGAGTTACACAGACAATACATCACATACTAGACAGTTATAGACACCTGTCTAGTTATTACAACTCAATACAATACAAAGAAACCACTCAGAGATACCAACACGGTGGAAAACTATATATCTATACGCGGAAGCCTCCTGCTCCATTGCTCCTCCACAATTCGTTAAAGCTAACCTGAATCCCTTGGCTACTCGTAAAAATTTGAGTACCCAAGAGTTTAAGAAAAACAGAAATAAACTCCGGGTCAGACATGGGTCTGGTGTGAGTAAAAGGTTAAAGTTGCTTAACTTTTGAAAAACCTTTGAAAGAAAAGGTATCACGTAAGACTTCTCACACATAAACATGGAAAAGTTTTTACCTTACGCTAACCAAAACATTTGATAGGAAATCCAGTGATATTATAATAGGTCTAGGATTTTCAAGTAAAACACAGAAATAGCTGGAATGCTTACATCTCACGTTCCAACATAGTTGGGCACAACTAATACACTTATTGGATTTTAGATTCCATACAATGGCAGGGCTACCGGGGTACTGCCCGTCACAGTACGTGGCCTAGATCACCGTACCGAGGATCACTCTCAATCCAATGCAACACAAAGCCGGAACCATTCCTTACTGAAAAGTTTCGAACAAGACCACCTCGCAGTTGTGATCAGCAACCGCACCACACAGCCGAATAAAGGGACATCTAGACAGGGGTAAATCTCGTCCTACTTGGGCATGACCCACTTAGCCTTGCTACACCTCCCCTGTTTTAGCCATTCCCGGTTGATGAGGCTTGAGGATACGATTACCTTTATAGGACACATCACTTAGAATGCTCATTGCCTATTTGACGATGTTCTGAAAGCATTCAATCCATACAAGTTCGTTCCGGATTCGAATGAAACCGAAGGCATTATCTCGTTACCCTCATTTTGGAATCACACTCAGAGTTAACGACGATAACCCTTGCACTCTGAATCTTCATATTCACTTGAGATTCACGACCTATCGTTAATTTGGATCGATGTGGTTTTCGGATATCCAAATATGGAAACCCGATCACGGTCTCACCGAATCCAAAACGTGTCATTTAAGGCCAAGTTGTTTTAGAGTTTAAAACAATTTCAATTCATTATCTATATACACACAGATAGATAATTCACAGATTCACAATAGATAATCAACATTATCATCACCAATAGATAATCCATATCATTATAAACAGATAATCCATATTATCATCACAATGCAACCAATGTATCCATATCATATAACATTACTCGTCTCATAGCTGAGATTACAAACTATTCAAGGCAACCAATATCATCCATTCATACATAAGCAATGATTTAATGATCACACCATCTATAATTAATTTAAAATGAATTAAATTAATTACTTCCATTCATAATAATTTAAAATGAATTAAATTAATTACTTCATCATTATAATCCTCCTTAACTTAACCATTAATTGATTACAAATCAATTAAATAAATTGCCATCACATTATCCAGTTTAATTAATCATTACTGATTAATAATTTTTTAATTACAATAAGTAATTAGCCTTTAAATTAATTACACAAGTTAGTTATACTTAACCCTTATAATAATTAACTTTTTAATTACTTAATCAATTAATTAACTAAAGTTAATTACATTAATCCTTTATTAATTAATTACTTCATTTATTAATTATTCCTTAATTAATCAATTCATCATTAATTTTTATTATTTAATGATTTCTAGTTACCTTTTTAATTAATCTCTCTATTAAAATTAATTACATTAAGTAATTAATCTTTAATTAACCACATATATTAATCACCCTTGATTAATAACACCCAGTAATTAACTACACTTAATTACTTCATTGAATAAATTAATCCTTAATTTATTCTCTAATTAATCCCTAGATTAATTCCAAAGTAATTTAATCTAAATTACTTCCATAAACAAACGTCTTTAATCACATTCAGTAATTATCAATTAATACTTCCCTAAGTAATTACAATCCCATTAATTACATAAAGTAATTAATCAAATCATCAAGTGTTTAAATTAATTAAACTTAATTAATTAACCTAAACAAATCACATTAACCCAATTAATTACATTAAGTAATTAATTCATTAATTACTTCCATTAAGTAATTAAACTTAAACAATTTCAAAAATGGTTATTATTAATTAATTAATATAATTAATTATCAAAATTAATCACATTAATTAATTGTTAAATAATCTTAAGTTAATGACCTTCACTAACAATTCTTTAATTTCTTTCTTAAGAATTTAACTCAGATTAATCATTATTAATTAATATTTAATTACCGATTAATTAATCTCTAATTATTTAATTAACTAAGTGTTAACTACAACTTAATTAATCCTGAATTACTTGATTTAATCAATTCTTAATCATTAATTAAAATTTAATTAATAATCCCTAATTAAAGATTAATTAACCTTAATTAATTAATCTTAAGTCTTCAATTAATCAATTTAAAAATTCTTAATTACTTAATTAATCATCCATATTATTAATTTAATTAAATAATTAATTACCTATTTAAATTAACTTAATAATTTAAATGAATCCAAATTCTTAAATTCTAACTTAATTTAAGAAAACATTTCTTACTTATTTAAAGTATGTAAAACACTTTTTTTCAAATTTACTTTAAATTTCACTTTAAATTTCATTTTAAAATTTTAAGATTTTAAAATGAATATAATTTTATTTAAACAAGGTTTAAAAACAATTTAAAACCTTTTTATCTCATATGTTAAAGAAAGATCCATTACAAAGAAGTTTCAAAAGAATTTAAACCCAATTCGTTTTTAAATTCCAATTAATTAAAAAATACACTCTAAGCATTCCAAGATATTTAAAAACAATTTCAATTCAAAAAATTTCCTTTAATTTAAAAACTGAAATACAGATTTAAACCTCATTCCAATTTTAACTTAAATTTTAAAAGTTTTACTTATAATTTACATCTTCATTTTAAAATTCAAATTATTTAACCATTTCTAAAATAGTTAAAACAAATTAAATTTAAAAAGTTATTTTATTTTAAAAACTGAAATTCAAACCAAATTCCAGATTTTAAAACTGAATTTAAATTTATTTTAAATTTCTATTTTACAAATTAAACTCCAGTTTAAATTTAAAACCAATATTCTTTTATACTTTAAAAGTAGTTACAACTAAATTTAAATGTCAAAATTTAAATTATTTCAAACTCAGATTCAAACTAATTTGAAATCAGATTTCATACTCCGGTTCAAACTAATTTTAAATTTTAGTTTACATTTAAAATTTTCTTTTAATTTTCAAAACAGAAACAGGATTCTGTTTTTATTTAAAACCAAACTTAAATTTTCAAAATTCAAATTATTTCAAAAAACAAGATTTAAAATATTTAAATTCAGGTTTTAAACTTAGTTCAAAATTTAATTTACATTTAAACTTGCTTTAAGACTTAAAAACAAAATAGGTTTTCTATTATAATTTGTAAAACCTGAAACAACTTATATACTCGAGCCCATTAAAAAAAACTTTGAGTCACAACCATATCAGCTTCGAGGTAAAACTCGATTTCCCTGAGACCAACGCGAGGCCACCAAACTCAACCCAACCTTCACCAGCATATCCACCATTGCTCTATGCACATGTACAGTGCCTCCGGCCACCGCTGACCAACCACGCGACCTCCCCACAATCACTGATCACCAACTCAGACCAACCAAGCAACAACCCGATCTACACTTGCACGAATTCAAAATCGCGACCACATTCCCAAACCTGGAACAATAGTACCCATTACAACTCCAACCTGTCAACGAACCTCGTCCTCCCACTGCCGATCACCAGAACTCCAAAGGGTCCGACCATAGCTTCGTCCATGCCCTAGCCACCATTAGCCAAAATATATTTGAACTCGATCAACTGAGGAAGATGAACCAAAGCAAAAACTTTAACCCATACAAGCTAGGATTCCAAACTTTAAATCACAATCTCCATCTCCAAAATGAAAAACTCCATAATCTGATAATTTTCCCAGCTTCACAGATCACCCTTCCACCTACATAAGCAAACTCGACTTCCAAGATCAAACAGATCGCCAGAAAATTCAAATTTTCCCCTTTCCAATTCAACAAGATTTGCACTTAACTCCTAATGCTAAAAATCTTAATTTTGGTTTTAAAATTCATGGTTTTGTTCAAGTGTTTCACTGATGTTACTGAATTAATGAATTGTAATGTTTAATTTTTCCCTTATGCATATTGTTGCTCTGTTATTTTTTTATTTCCAGGTAAAACAAAATTTTATTTAACTTATATAAATTTTCAAAACTTACTTTATCTTGTAATAACAAGTTTCATTCAATTAATTAAATCATAACAGCAACCAGTCAAAAGAAAAAAAAGAATTTTTATCACTTGTGCTTATACTGTAAACAGTCAGTAACTTATATGAATTAAACATGCATTCATCCATACACATAGATATACTTAGCAATGTATTTGACAACATATATAAGACTACTTATTTCCCTGAATAAATCAAGCAACCATATTTTATACTTAATTTTTTTTAAAAAAAGTTAAGTTACTCACTGTTTTAAAAATGCAGAGCAGAGCACCAGTTTTGAAAGCTTGCTTTAAAATGCTTTAAAACTTTTGCTCCCTGATTTTGAACAGCCTTTGCCCCTTGAATCCTTTAAAACTTGCTTTAGATTGTTGCATGCATGAAATGCTACAGATTTGCATGTTTGTTAATAGGGATTGAAGAATGGAGTTTTCTATGCATTTGATTTTGCATGTGCTTCCAGAAAAAAATGCAGAAAACCATTTCAGGTTTTTGAAAAATGAATGCAGGCCTTTGTAAGTATGCTGGAAAATGTTTTACAGATTTGAGGGATTTATTTCACTGATTGAGGAAAAAGGCTTTTGAAAATGGAAAGATTGCATGAGGATGATTACAGGGATTGATTACAGATTTTTGAAGAAGGAAAAAAATGGTTTTGTATGTTGGAATTTTTTTTACAGGTTTTGAAGAATGCATTTGAACAGGGAATTGATTTTTCGGATTTGTTTTTGAAGATTGTTTAGAGAAAATGGGTTTCAGCTGAAAATTTCTTAAGTTAATGAATTGAAAATGAGAAAAAATTAGAAAAGGGAAGAAGGCAAGTTTATATAACAATATTTATGATAAATTAAAAATCAAAGGAAAAGAATAAAATTAAAACAATGACACTTGTCTTAAGTGTTAACACTTGTTAATATCCTTATATGTTTAAATTACACATGTTAATTATGTTCTAAGATGCTTACACTTGTCCTTTAAGTGATTTGTATTTATAATTAAGTGTTAATAAAGGTTTTTAACTAAATTAATTATTTTTCAAAATACTTAGTTATATATAGATAATAATTAAAGAATAAATCAAGTATAATTATAAATAAAAACAATATACAAATCAATCATTTGAAAATAATATTTTTAATCATTTAAAATAAATTTATAAAAGAGATTATAAATTACTTGTTATTTAAATGAATACATGTTTCATTTATTAATTTGTATTTTAAACTTCATATTTAATTTACAAATCATATTTATTAATCAATATTTTAAAAGAAATAAAACAAACATTTTTATAACTTTATTTTAATCTAAATTAATATTCAAACTTAAGTTAAAATATATTTTAAACAAATAAAACATTTGTCTTATGTATTTAAAATCATTTAGTTATTCTGTTAAATAGCTTTGAAAAGCTTAACATTTAATAAATCATAATTTCCCAATTACCATAATATTTGAAATTAGAAAATATGCTATATTAATAAAATTTAAAACCAAACTTATCTATTTAAAATATACATAAATATATATATACATTATAGATAAAAAAAACAATTTATTAGCTTATCAAAAGATAAATTCACTAATTAAATATTTATTAAAAAAAAGATTATTGAATCAATTCAAATTTATTTACAAAAATTATCAAATTAATTTAATTTCAAATACAGATTATTAAATTGATATTGCTAGAAATTCCGGGATATCACATAATGGGTAATTAAGGAGTAATGAATTAAGTAATTAAGGTTTAATAAATTGATTAAGAAGTAATTAATTGATTAAATGGTTAGAAATGGAATAATTAATTAATTGATGATTAATTAAGCAGGAATAAGTTATTAATTCTCAGTTAGTTAATTTAAATTGAATTAATTACAATAAGGATTAAAGATGCTTGCTTATGGATGTTGTATGAGTAGAATATCTGGATTTGTGACATCTATTTGGTGATATTCTGTGATACTCTTTGATATGCTTTGGATATATTTGTGATGTTTGAGTATGATTTATCTGTGGTATATGCTATGTGAATTCAAAGTATTGAATTAAATTGTTTAAACTATTAAACAACTTGGCCTTTAAAACACGTTTGGATTTCGATGAGACCGGGATCGGGTATCAGTTATGATTATCCGAAAACCACATCGATCCAAATTAAACGATAGGTCGTGACATCTCCAAGTGAAGATCGAGATGGTGTTGTAGAATGCAAGAATTATCGTCGTTAACTCTGAGGGTGATTCCAAAATGAGTGTAATGAGATAATGCCTTCGGTTTCGTTCGAAGCTGGAACGAACTTGTATGGATTGAATGCTTTTAGAACATCGTCAGGAGGATGGTGAGCATCCTAAGAGATGTGTTCTCTAAAGGTAATCGTTGCCTCAAGCCTCATCAACCGGGAATGGCTAAAATAGGGAAGGTGCAGCAAGGTTAGGTAGGTAGCATCCAGGCAGGACGAAATATACCCCTGTCTAGATGTCCCTTTATTTCGGCTGTGTGGGCAGTTGTTGGCCACAACTGCGGGGTTATATTGTTCGGGACTTTCTAGTAAGGGATGGTTCCAGCCTTGTGTTGTAGGGGGTCGGGAGTGATCGTCGGTACGGTGATCTAGGCCCCATACTGTGACTGGCGGTACCCCAGTAGCCCTGCCATTGTATGGAATCCAATCTCCAATAAGCGTCGTACATTTTGATTGTGCCCAACTATGTTGGTATGTGAAATGTAACCATTTCAGCTATTTTTGTATTTTACTTGAAACCCCTAGACACTATTATAATATCACTGGATTTTCTATGAAATGTTTTGGTTAGCGTATTTTAAAAACTTACTCGTGTTTATGTGTGGGAAGTCTTACGTGATACCTTTATTTTCAAATGGTTCTCAAAGTTAAACAACTTCAACCCGTTTACTCACACCAGACCCATGTCTGACCCGGAATTTATTCTATTTTTCTTGAACTCTTGGGTACTCAAATTTTTATGTGGCCAAGTGATTAGGTCTTGGATTGATTGAAGTCTGAAGGAGTTTGGAGCAGCATTCCAGACGTATCTATCTGTCTAATTCCGCTGTGTTAGTTGATGTATGTTGTATTTTGGGATGAATGTAATGGCAGATATATATATATATATATATATATATATATGACTGTCTTGTTTGTATGATGTTATGTAACTCTGATATATGTAAAACCATGTAATAGTTATGTGATGTATTATATTTTATTCCGTTTCCGCTTTGAGATTCTGATTTTGTTATTCTTTCTTTCTATCTTTTCTATTTCTATCTCTTTCTTTTCTTATTGATGATACGTCTTTCTGTGGAATGAAAGATGGGTCGTCACATTATTTGTAGTATTATTAATATACTGAATAGACGAGATAAGATAACAATATGTATTTGTTGGGCAAACTCAAGCTACATATACTATACATAGGCCGTCATGATATGGTAAGTATGAGTGAATAATCTTTTTCAATTTATTGAGCAAACTCAAAGTCAAAATGAGGCTAGGATAAGGAAACATGGGTTAGGAGTTATACGTGTACAACCAAGAAGGAATTATTAATAGTTTGTGAGGCTATGATTTGTTGACTAAACTCAAGGTCAGAATACCAAGGCAGACAAGTCCTAACGCCCACTACTGAAGTTGAAAGACTTTCATGTTTCATCTTGGGGTTTGGGGAAACATAAAAGACTAGCAGGAGCCTTATTAGAAAAATAAGGTTGTAACATTTAACATTTCTAATATTGTAATAACGTGTGCTAAATAATGCTATAATCATCTACAATGATAAATTTGTGCATTTAATACGATTGATAAAACGCTAATCAATTAATATATACAAATGAACTGAAAATTGAAAAACAGAAATATAATATATACTCACTATAAAATGCCTATTGTATGTCAATGTTTTTTATACCCATGCAAGTACCTAATTTGACAACTACTAAATATGTTATTAATATGGTCACTTATGTATTTATTTGGTCAAGACCCTTTATTGCATTCAATGAGTTTTAAACTCTAAAAGCAACATGAGACAATGGATATTTGATCCATATACTTCGCATATAAGTGTTAAATAGGGAGCAAGCATAGTTCGTAATGTTCGATACTTCGAGAAATTAGTTCATTTGGAATAAGCTAATAAATAGTACTATGAGATCAAATATTCAATTTGATTGGTTCCATAAAAGATCACATTATGTTAAATGTAACATAAGGCCAAAACTACATTATAGATCTAAGAACTTGATCACTGAAATATATTTTTGATCAGTTTATGGAAAGTGCAACACATTTAATGTTCTTAAATGTTAAGGATAATCAAATGCGCTATTGTGAAGAGTTCCTTATGATATTGTAGTAGGGATTTTTTTTTGAATGGTTTGACCATTTCGAGAAAAATGAATGTATAAGAATAAACGTGATTTAAGGTATAATTGGGATGAAGAGCGTAAATGGTCACTTCTTCTTCATAAAGAAATAGCGGAAACAAGAATTGCAATAATAATGATACGATACTTAACACTGGCTTAAGAGATATGATTTCTATTCTGAAATGTAGTTTTGTATAGAAAATTGTTTTCTTTGAGATTTGTTGTGTTCAAGATCTTTGATCAAAGAACTCTCTACTGTAAACTTGTTGTAGTATAGGAAATAAATAGGCCATATTAAGTGGATAATGGATCTCCATATTTATAAATGTTTAACGACGGAAATTCTATCGAATTAGAAAACCGTCGAAAAATTTATAAAATTTATACCGCAAGCGCACGGCGTACACTTGTAGTACGTGGTGAATACGGGTCGATCCATAGGGAATTGTAGATTTTAAAATTCTATTCAATCAGATTAAACCAAAGTTGAATGAAAGTTAAGCTAGAGAATTAGAGAATTAACTAACTAACTAAAAGAAAAGAGAAGCAAATATAAGAGTTAAGTGATAATTTAGGGAATAAGTCCACTCTCTAGATCATGTAGTTCAACACATATGAAATCATGATCTTTCTTTTATGGTCATTAGTGCTTTAATTGATGTGCTTATCATAAGTATAACATATTTGTGCTATTGATTAGCCAACATAAGCCATCAAACTATAACATAACCCTTAAACCACTTACTAACTTTCATGAAACTTGACAATGAAAATGAAAATGAAATCTATTTAAGTATTTCCTATTAACTATTGATTAGAAATATAGACCATCAAAATTGAAATTCAAATCATTTTCTTATGCCATAATTATATTTTTATGAAGAGGCATTTGTTTTAGTGATTGTTTAAGCATAGACTATTTGGTGTCAACAATATAGGCTATCAAATTCAAAGCAAGAACAACAAATAAAAAACTTCATTGATCATCATTAAGCACAAAAAGAGAGCATGAATTAACAAATAGTTGAAGCTACATAATTAGAGAGCTTCATTACCCCTAAATTGAAGGAGTTTAGCCTCTCATATTTGTCATTTGATTAACAAATGTAGCTAGCAACATGAAAGCAAAACGAAAGCAAAATTAAAGCTAATGGAAAAGAGAAGCTAATTAAAAAGAATTAAAACTAATCTACTTTGCATGAATGTAAATCTACACTACCAACATTAAAGTAAATGAACAAGGAAAGTAAAATGAACAAGTAATTAAAATCGCATAAGAAAAAGAAAGTTATATGAAAAAAAAAATGGCTAAGTAGCCACGAAAAGAAAGAAGCGGGCTTGATTTATTTTTGAGCCTAAACTAAAGCTAAGAGCGACTAAGAGAAGAGAGCCTAAAAGAGAGACTAAGGAAGAGGAGTTTATATGAACATAATGGGTTATTTATACAAGCATGAAACTCTAATCCATAATTTGGGGAATGCCCAAAATGCCTTGAGGTAGTTTAGAGGCCAAGTAATCATTGGCTTCTACTAATCATCATTTAAGGGTATATGAAGCCATTAATTTCATAAGCATGTGCATTAGCCTCTAATTTGTACATTAAGCTAGGTGGGTAAGTGGGGTCCTCCATATTCTTCACTTTGAATTATTTCCATCTTCATTCCTTTTTATTCATTTTGTGCATGCATGTGTCTTCATGAACCCACTCCTATTTGAGATCAAATTCCTACACAAATATGTATAAATTTCCAATTAATTTTCAAGAATAAATATATGCACGCAAATGACCGTTTTGCTCCTCTATGAAAATGGATATGTGACAATTTGAAATTAATATGGAATTTGGTTAAAACAAGTTAAAATGCCCAATATGATCGTTTATTTAATTTAAATAGATTAAATATGGTGGTAAAAATATGCACATATACGTACCCATCAAATACTCCCACACTTATCTTTTTATCCGTCCTCGAATAAAGAAAAAAAACTAAGATAAATCTGTTTTCGTAGGAAGCACGATTGCATTGAGCGTTTGCAACAAGCCATCAAACCTCTGGGTGTCTTCGGTAGAACGAATGTTGTCTCGTGAGGGTTTTCAGTGGATACTACCCATAAAATCCAAATGCAGGATGAAAATAGTTACAAAATGCAAGATTTATTTGCAAAGAGATGAATGCGAGTTTTTGGAAATATTTACAAATGAAAGGTTTACTTTTAAATAGACACCAATAAGTTAAATATATGTTTCATTCATTATCTTGAAAATTTAAGTCATTTACTCGTGAAAATTTCCAACAAAAATTAAGTTATCATAACAAATAGACTACAGTTTAACTTGTTGTTTCAGTTGATAACAAAGTGTAATTATAAAATGCATCCTTAGTTGATTATCAAAGTTTATCAAAGTGGTATATTCAATTCTTTTCAATAACAAGTCAAATCAAATAAGTTAAAAATAGTGCTAGGATTTCAATTGCTTACCCTCTCTTGTATTTTTGAAATTTTATGGATATTTACAATATTCATACGCCTAACTTAAGTAAACTGAGGCCAGATATATTACCCATGCACTGCCTTACGGACTTATGTGAAAGGAATACAAAGCGTGGCGAGTGAAGATAGAAGTGTGAACACCTATCGACTGTAGGCATTATTTATAAAAAAAGTTATATACATACACCTAGCTCAAATAAACTGAGGCCAGATACACCATCATGCACTGCCTTTCGGTCTTACGTGAGAAAGGTACAGAGCACGGCGAGTGTGTACACCTGTCGGCCGTAAGTGTTATTAGAAAACATTTAAATATACACAAATGTTTTTTTATACCTTTTTTTTAACTTTTTTTTTGAAAAGAGAGTTTTGCAAAATCATCTTAGCACCACTTGACTTAGAAGACAAAAAAATGTTATATCCTTTACTTTAAATCAACCACTTTTTAGAACAAAGATTTTCAGTTAGGATATATTTCATAATTAATACGTATTAATCTTCCTATATACTAATTAAACCATTGTTGTTTGTAATCAAACTTCATTTTTTTTGTTAAGACGAATAAATTTTCAAAATTTTCAATTTAATAAACCAAAACCATATATTTATCTTATAGTGTTTCTTTAAAAATAAATCGAAATGCTTTTAAAAAAATTGTTTTTGAAATATATATATATATATATATATATATATATATATTGAGTTTTGGAGGACAAATGAAAAATTAAAAAGAAGATGAGTCTCCCCCACACACTTGATTTTGACTGTGTTCCCGCAGTCAACCCAAGTGGAAGAAGAAAAATAAAAACATAACCTTTATCTAAATTAAAATGAAAAAGATGATTATTTACATGACATCAGAAAGTATGCGGTTAAAGAGTAAATGAATCGGTCTTCCAAAAACCGATTCATTTGTCTCACCAAGTACGCGAGACACAGCTTAAGCGTAGAAAACCAAATCGTAAAATATTTCAAAGTTGAGTGTTGATTTGGAAAAACAAATGTCGTTTTATTGAAAATCGTACGATTTTTATTTTCGATGATTTTTGGGGTAGATATAACGATTGATTGAAATTCAAGTTTATTTTCACCAAATTGAAATTCAAGTTTGTCATTGAGAAATTCTTCAAAATTATTGATTTCAAAATCAAAGTGGTGATTTAAATCTTCCCCGTCGAAATTTAACAACTCGTCATTCAAAAGTCCAAAGAATTCATGTTCATTAAATTCATCTTCCTTTATTGGACTATCAACAACTTCATTGCGTATCTCAAGTTCAAAATCCAACGTTGTTGTATTCAAATTTTCGAAATCTAGAAAAAGAAGATCAAATTTTAAGTTTGGTTCCACATCCTCAAAAGAATTGAAATCCAAGTCAATTATCAAGTTTTCAATAACTTCATTAAGATTGTCTTTTTCGATTTCAAAAGTTGTATTATTCGAAAATTTTCGATTTGGGTAAAAGATGGATTATCGTTGGACTCGTCACACATTGAGATTTGATTTTGTTTTTCACGTTGTCTCATATGTGTTTTAAACAACGAATGTGTGTGATCATCGTAAATTTCGTTCATTTTCTCAACAAATTCCAATTTATAGTTATTAACTTGAGAATTTTTTATTTGGATTTGTTGAGAACGAAAATTTTCAATCGCATCGTAATCGAGATTATTCCCACTGCCAAAATTATTTGAAAAGTGGATCACATTTTCTTTTTGATTTTGAAATTCATTTTGGAGTTCAAAATTGAGTTGCCATAGGTTATACTCGAAATCATTTGAGTTTTGAAGTGAATTCAAATTTTGATTATTTTGAAATATTTGATTCAAGTTATCACACAAATATGAATTACACAACTCATTTATCTATTGATTTTGTCGTGTAGAGATTTCAAGTAAAGACGAAATGTTATTTTCAAGATTTGAGGGTTGCCCGTTATTTTGAAAACTTCGTGGTGCAAAATCCGAATTGTTGTATATTCATTTAAATGTATTTGTTAATATACTATTTTATTTTCACATATTAAATAAATATTTGATGAATAAAATAAATAACACAGAATTTGAATTCAAACGGATATTTTATTTAAACAAATATTTATTACAATTTGTGAATAGTACAAATTTGAAGCTCTCACTATACACACACACACACACACACACACACACAACTTCAATTACAATACAAATTTGATTACATTATAATTCACATTTACATTTGACCTCACTACATATCACTCATTCACTCAACTTGTATTTATCTTCAACTTCATTCCAATGTGAATCCAGCATCCGAGCAATCTGTAAAAATATACACTGACGCAGTAAAATTGATAATGAAATATTTTTGCAGTACAAAATAAAATGTGGATTTTGAAAATAATATTTGCCTTGGTTATTTGGGTTGTTCGTCATCATTTAATTTTGAATTCATCATACACGAACATCTTGTGACATACACAGTGTATCACTGTATATGCCACAAGGCCGTGCACACCGATATATACACTTGAAAAAATTACAGGGACAGGTGAGCACATGTCAAACCCAAAACGTCGGGTTCAACTCAAGTGCAATAGAAATAATGTCATAATATCAGCACAAGGTCTAACCCGAGCTTTAAGCTGGATTCAACTCAAGTGTGATTTCAAAAATCAACATGAAGTTCAAAGTGAATCAAACTAAATTGAAGCAAATACCAAATCAGTACAACACAAACTAAACAGGGGCAAAACTGCAAACAAATACAAACTGCCTCGATGCATACATATGGCCAAGCTATGCATCACTTGACAATGCACAAATATATATATATATATATATATATATATATATATATATATATATATACACACACACACACATTTGTATATACACATGTATAGATACAAGTAGTGACTCAATACAACCAGACCAGTTCAGGTTAAAGAGGCAGTGCTACAAAATACATGAAACTGCACCAAAGGAATGACAACATGTATGCTACAGGTCTGAAACAAATGAAACCGAAGGCAAGTATGCAACATTATGCAGACAAGCTACTGAACTCCAAACAAAACTCAAAGGCAAGTACAACTCTAACTGGAAGCACTCAAATGCACATACCAGACATATCAACACACAAGGGATGCACCAACCTGGCTTCACAATGAATACTACATAACACAGCAGAATCAAAGTGAACAAACAGTGGTGCAACAGAACCCAAAACTGCATAACCAAAATCCAAATGAACATACACAATGCAGCCTGTACATGAAGTTCAAGAGAACCAGTAAATGACACAACAACCCAAATCAAACTACAATGACCAGTAGACAATGCATAAAGACTTGAACAAGACTCCACTGCTACCATGACTCGAAGCAATGCAGTGATATGCATAGTACACAGCAACTACCAAATGCAGACTAACTTAAACAATGCAATGAACCAGAGGCAACTGGCAACAAATACTACAATGAACCAGTAGTGTAAACATCGACATAAACAAGGCTCGAACTCAAGTCAGTGCACAACAACCCAATTCAAACAATAATACCAGACCATATGGAACTACAACAACAAGTACAAGTTAAAAATGAGCACGACATCCATCCAATAACCATCAAGTGGACGAAGTGCACATGAATGCATAATGAAAATTCACAAACAAGTCAAGTATGCTACAGGTTGCAAATGACCAGAGGCAATAAACACAAATGGCCAACTCGAGTGTGGAACAGAATAATCATGCCAGAATCATGGAATCTTATAAACAAATTCAAGTGACCGAAATCAACATCAAGTCAAAACCGTGGGTCAAAAATCAAAGCCAAAGTCAAGTAGGAAATTCACTACCGTAAAGACCAAGGAAAGATCGAACGGTTCTGAATCAAAGCAGTATCAATCAAGGAAACAAGCGAGTTCGAAATCAAAACCGTGTGAATCAAGTAAATGAAATTATTCGATATGAACAAGTCAGAAATTATCACAAGCATTAAAACAAAATCGAATGGCCAAGATAAATCAAGTGACGAATTCAAACAACTGTATACAAACGAAAATCAAGGATCTCAAATCCTATATAAACAAGTAAACATCATCGGCAATTCTACATCGAGTTCAAGCAAGCAAATCAGTAGAAGCAAAAGAAAAATTTACATACCAAATCAAAGCCGAACTCGATCAAGGAGGAGAAGCCGCGAACGATTCAATTAAAGTAAGTAATCGAAGCATCAACCATCAATTAAGCGGCGACTTCACAAAGCCCTAATTTCAAGAGCCAAGAGGAACAAACGAAAGAAGGAATCAGGCCAACATTGTATTTACAGAGAAAATAGATAAAGGAAATAACGGGCTGGCATAGAGAAAAAGGAGGCTGCATTCTTTTTGTGATAAATTATTTTGGGCCAACGTTTTTTAATAGGGCTTTAGTATTAGGTTTTGATTTTTTAATTGTTGTTTTTTGAATTTTTCCTTTAAACCATTGTATTTACTAGTCGTATGACTAAGGGACAAACTACATGACGTAGTTTGAGAATCGCAATTCAGTGGCTGAGTTGTGGCAGGTTTTGAGCGTAGAGTTAGGTTAGTCAGTAGCGGGTGTCGCGAGTTTACGTGTGTAAGCGTGTGACTACTTAATTTCTAGTAGAAACCTTGGGGGCAGCACGTAGGTAGGGTTTTGCCGAAGTTGGGTAAATTCTGCGTCGTTCTATTTCTGCATTTATTATTCTGCTATTATCTGTGCTGCTATAATTTTGATATATCTGTGTTGAAATAATTTGATAAGCTTCCGCAATAATTTTTTAATTGATAGGATCACCCTATTCACCCCCCCCCCTCTAGGGTGAAATCGATCTTACACGAATTGTTTAAAGAATAGTTGTCGTTAAAATATCCATATGAATTTGGAGTGAAATCATATGGATTATATTGATTTTCACAACTACTGTAAAATTCAAGTGAGTGGCGAAAATCAGACATTTTCAAGAATGTTTTGGGTATTTTTTTATAAAGGAAAAATATTTACAAATAAAAATTATTTTTCAAAAGGGAAATTGATTTTTGTTTTTTTTTCAAATTTTTTTTGAAAAAGTTTTATAGTTTTTTTTTTGGAATTTGTTTTTTTTTTGGATTTTTGAAATTTCAAAGAAAAAAAAATTAAGAATTTCAAAGGAAAAGGAATATTTACAAACTTTTTAGTTGTGAATTTTGAAAAAAAAAAATTGGTTTTTTAAAATATGCATGAACTAATGCAACTGTATGAATGTAAGGGTCTAATTACAAATTATTTATCCTAAGTTAACCCAACATTGTATAATCACGAATTGTCTTAAATCAACAAGATTGTTCTCAGCCAAGTAACGGACAGGATTTATCGGTGCACCACGAATCACCGTAGCAATGCAACCGAAGGTTTAAGTAGCTTCAGAGAAACAATTCAGTATAATATTTACGAATCACTGTAATATTTATAACTGATTAATGCTCTGCCGTAGCCTAAACACCAAAAAATTAAATTGTTCAATGAAGATAAATTGTCAATATACAATTAAGAGTTATCGATGTCTAATAGTTATTACTAATCAAAAATCTAGAATGAAATGCAAAGAAAAAATTAAACGTGTATTAACAATGCAACTACAATGAATTTTTTTTATATGCAAAAACCAACGATGCAAATAAATAAAAACAATAGATATATACAATGCGAGACAAATAAAAAAAAAGCATAAACAAGCAAGCAGTTTTTTGTGGCAAGCTCAGCAAATCAAGCAATTTATTTAGTAAGCACTTCTGCAATTCTGTTTTGGCAACCTGAAATAAATCAAGATGTATACAACTTTTTTTTGTTTTTTTGTTTTTGTTTATAAGGATGGAACTTACAACAAGTTAAAACAAATCAAAATAATTTTTTTTCTTTTTAAAAGATAAGAGAAAAAAAAACTAAAAACAAATTAAACAAAACAAATGGAGCAAACTTTTTTTTTAATAAGGATCAACTAAAAAAATTAAAACAAAATAAAACTAACTTCCTTCGCCACACAAAACCGGGCCCAACTTTTCTTTTTCTTCTCTCTCTTTTATTTTGTATCCCACGGCCCAAAATAATCAAACCGACCGTAGGGAGCTTTGCCTACTTCTACTAGCCAAAATCAATTTTCCTGAAGCCAAAAAAACGTGGATCTTGTCTCGTCGCGGTTTCTCTAAAAACGTGGATCTTGTCTCATCGCGGTTTTCCTAAACTTTCTACTTTTATTTTGCACATCAAAGATTTCAAATTTAAATCTATTATGATTTTAAAATTTTAAAATTTTCAATTTCAAATCGACAATTTTGAATGTTTTGATTAATATTTAAATTTGAAATTCATATTTTTAGATTCAAATATCAATTTATTCTTTTTCAATATATTATCACTTAATGTTTAAGTAATGTTAACAAATTTTTTAAGTATGTATTTCATATCAAAGTTATACAATCGAATGGTCGGTTTTTCCACCGTTGTGCGATTACAAGGGTCAAAAGAATTTCCTCCTTCGATCAAAACAGTGAAGTAGAACTACTGCTCGCGCAACCCAAAATAGTGAAATAAAACAACTTACGCCATTTTTTTCTAATCGGCTCACTAAAAAACAAATTGAAATCAAATCAAAAGCGGCGAAGCTTGGTGGCACCGGTGTTGAAGTCGCGGTTATTGTTGTCGATCAAGGTCATGGGTTTCGTGGAGGATTCGCGATTGAGTTTAGTACTGGTGTTCGATTCCAGTTGCTGTAGTTGTTCTTGATTTTGGGTTTTGGAGTTTAGGCGTGTGGTTCGAATTGCGTTGGTTTAGGAATTGATGAAGTCTAGTCGCGGGTATCTGAGAAGCTCGATGTCGAATTGGTTGGTTGGCGAGGTCGTGGTGATGTATAGGCGAGGAGAAGTTATCGGCGATTACTGGTGGTAGAGGCGATTTTGGATTGTGAAGTGATTTTGGATTACGGCCATTGGGTTGCGGGAATTTGTGTCAGTTTGACGTGAAGAAGGCAATGTGGTTGGTGGAAGTGCAGTTCAATTTGGGTAGTAGTTCAGGCGATTTCTGTTGAGGTTTGGGAAATTTATGTTTTTTTTTCCGCTGGTGATCTGCTGTGATGAATGTGTATGCCTGCGGGAGGAGGAATATATGTATGTGAATTGCAGCAGTGGTATGAAGTGTTATATGATGTGTGATGTTGAAGGGGGTCTGGAGGTTATGGTGAAGTGATAAGGGTGGTTTGATGTCGAGGCAGGCAAAGGAAGGTTGTAGTTTTGGCAGTGGGAGGTTGTTGTATTGATGGCCGAAATTTGTAGTGATGATGTTGGATGTAGTGTAAGGCAGCAGTAAGGTTGTTTAGCAGAGAGTTGTATTGGATTGCTGTTGGTGGAATTGTGTTGTTTTGCTTTTCTGGAGGAGTGGAGCTATAGAAATGTGGTGGAGTGGAGATGCAGTCAGGATAGGCTGTAGTTGCAGGGAGAAATGGTGAAGGAGGTAGGCAGTTTTGAGTGGTGATAGAGTTTGTAGAAGTAATGTGAATATGGGTGAAGTTGAATGTGGATTTGTAGAAGTGTGGAAGGAGAAGTGGTGGTGGCTGTTGTGACACTGCTGTGATGTTGGAGAGTGCGCTATGGCACAATGGTTAGGGAGTGTTGCTGAATTTTTTGAAGAGATGAGGGAAGTGCACTTGCTTGGGTTTGTATGGGAATTGGTGGTGTGTTAGGGAGGATGTTGAATGGTTTGAGTAGTGGTGTGTTGTTTGAACTGAATGGAGAGTTGGAAGTAGCAGTTTATGGCAGTTGCAATTGCAGTCTTTTGTATTGATTTACAGGCAAGCAGTAAGGTAAGAAGCAGTAAGGTAAGAGGCAAGTGCAAGGTTGCAAAAGTGTTGAAGGCTGCAAGTTGAAACTGTAGAAAAATGTACAGGCAGGGGAAGGAAGAGTATGTGCAGGGAGATGAATGTGCACAAACACAGTGCTGGCTGTGAACAGTAACAGAGAGGCAGTGAGTGATTATTTTTGGAAAACAGTGAATAAAAGAAATGTAAAACAGAAAATGTAAAATGAAAAGCAATAAACTATATATATATATATATTTAAAAATTGAGTATGTTCTTTTTTTTAATATGGAAATGCAAACGAAAATGCAACACAACAACACAAATAAATGCACACAAACACTAAAAAAACACGAAATATTTTTTTAAATGCAAACACACACAAAATATAAACAAACAAAAATCAAACAAAAATGATTTAAAGAATAGAAAATTAAAATCAAACACAATTCCCCGACAACGGCGTCAAAAACTTGTTTAACGACGGAAATTCTATCGAATTAGAAAACCGTCGAAAAATTTATAATAAAATTTATACCGCAAACAAATGGTGTACACTTAGTACGTGGCGAACACAGTTCGATCAGCAGGGAATTGTAGATTTTAAAATTCTATTCAATCAAATTAAACCAAAGTCGAATGAAAGTTAAGCTAGAGAAATAGAGAATTAACTAACTAACGAAAAGAAAAGAGAAGCAAATATAAGAGTTAAGTGGCAGTTTAGGGAATAAATCCACTCTCTAGATCATGTAGTTCAACACATATGAAATCATGATCTCTCTTTTATCGTCATTAGTGCTTTAATTGTTGTGCTTATCATAAGTATGGCATATTTGTGCTATTGATTAGCCAACATAAGCCATCAAACTATAACACACCCCTTAAACCACTTACTAACTTTCATGAAACTTGACAATGAAAATGAAAATGAAATCTATTTTAAGTATGACCTATTAACTATTGATTAGAAATATAGACCATCAAATTTGAATTTCAAATTACTTTCTTATGCCATAATCATATTTTGATGAAGAGACATTTGTGTTAGTGATTGTTTAAGCATAGCCTATTTGGTGTCAACAATATAGGCTATCAAATTCAAAGCAAGAACAACAAATAAAACACTTCATTGATCATCAATAAGCACAAATAGAAAGCATGAGTTAACAAATAATTGAAGCTGCATAATAAGAGAGCTTCATTACATCTGAATTGAAGGAGTTTAGCCTCTCATATTTGTCATTTGATTAACAAATTTAGCTAGCAACATGGAAGCAAAAAGAAAGCAAAATGAAAGCTAATGGAAAAGAGAAGCTAATTAACAAGAATTAAAACTAATCTACTTTGCATGAATGTAAATCTACACTACCAACATTAAACTAAATGAACAAGGAAAGTAAAATGAACAAGTAATTAAAATTGCATAAGAAAAAGAAAGTTACATAAAAATAAAAACAAATGGCTAAGTAGCCATGAAAAGAAAGAAGAGAGCTTGATTTATTTTTGAGCCTAAACTAAAACTAAGAGAGACTAAGAGAAGAGAGCCTAAAAGATAGACTAAGAAAGAGGAGGTTACATGAACATAATGGGTTATATATACAAGTATGAAACTCTAATCCATAATTTGGGGAATGCCCAAAATGCCCTTGAGGTAGTGTTGAAGCCAAGTAATCATTAGCTTCTACTAATCATCATTTAAGTGTACATGAAGCCATTAATTTCATAAGCATGTGCACTAGCCTCTAATTTGTACATTAAGGTAGGTGGGTAAGTGGGGTCCTCCATGTTCTTCACTTTGAATTATTTCTATCTTCATTCCTTTGTATTCATTTTGAGCATGCATGTGTCTTCACGAAGCCACTCCTATTTGAGATCAAATTCCTACACAAATATGTATAAATTTCCAATTAATTTTTCTCAAAGAAATATATGCACACAATGGCCATTTTGCCCCTATATGAAGATGGATATGTGACAATTTGGAATTAATATGGATTTTGGTTAAAACAAGTTAAAATACCCAATATGATCATTTATTTAATTTAAATAGATTAAATATGGTGGTAAAAATATGCACATTTACGTGCACATCAATAAAACTCTTCCACAATTTATAAAACTCTTTCATAATTTACCAATCTTCCTTTAAGTTCTCAAACCATGTTATAAAACTCCTCTTAAAAAACACAAGCCTCTTTATAAAACTCTATTTATAAATATCTAACATTTATAAATAATGTCAAATCACTTACTTTAACATTATTATATAACAATAATTATTAACAATAAACATGATAAATAAATTATTATTATTAACTTTAGAAATAATATTTAATAATTTCAAACATTATTATAAAACAATAATAATTAAACTTTACCATTATTATAAATAGGAGTTTATTTTCAAAACATTATTAATAAATCCTTATTATTAATATCAAACCATTTTTTTAGAAAATAACTTTACAAAACATTAAAATATTGATAAATAACCTTAAAACCATATCAATTATAAACAAATAACTTTAAACAATATTAAATATAAATAAATGACCTTTTAAAACAATGTTAAATATAATAAATAACTTTAAAAAAATAGGCTGGAATAAAATAAAAACTAAATCTTCAAAAGAAATATTTTCAAAACCAAATTTTGGATTTAAAATCTTTTCCTATCTCAAAAACCCATTTCCAACTCAAATGGAAATTTACAATATTTTTAATATACTATTTGAGGCCAATAGCTAACAAACGCTTAACTAATATCGATATTGATTTTCTATCACTATAGGGTTTTAGTTGAACGTATAATAATGTCATAACCCATAAGGTTAACAGATAGGTTTGATGTTTAACAACCATACAACAAAAATATTACTGATAACATTTCAATAAAGGTAAGGAATCCCATTGGATCCCTCCAACCTTTCCTCCTTCATCACGGCTGATATATATATCAACACACACAAATATATATGTATAAATAAGACAAACGGTGGTGAGGAATCTAATTGGATCCCTCCAGTCCGTTCTCCTGCATCACAAACAAAATATAATTATATAATATGGGTCCTCCACTACTACGTAGGTATTTATAAAAGGTCATCTACTCCAGAGGCAGGATTAAAACCAAACCAATTGATAAAATAGTAAATCATCCAAACATCTAATCAATAACTTTTATCAACTATATATTATAGTGTTTAACCAAAAAGGTGGGTTTAACTCACCGAAAATTCTATTTTCGCCGAGGCGTTCCGATCTCGTCCAAATTCGAACGACGTTCGAGTTTAGCGTAAAATTCCACTAGCTACACTCTTCACCAAACCAATTCAATATCATACTGTTCATCGATATGAACCAAACGCAAAAGTCTGTGAGAAAAACGGATCACGAATGAGCAAATTATCATGGTTTAAACATAACACATCTTAACTTAAAAACAATTCAACATAACTTAACCAAAAAAATGATCCAAGCCCACCAATAAACAAACTTGAACCGACTTCCTACCCCTCTCCCTTTATTCTTCTTCCCCACTCCTTTTTTTTCTGGAACCAAAAAAACGTGCACGCCATGCACATTGCACGCTGCTCCACTCACCCATCGTCCAAACCAAAGCCACTCACGAGTCATGCTCCTCCTCCTCCTTCTTCTGCACCCCCTCGTCAAAGATTCTTACCCCCAAATCAAATGCGACGAAGAATCACCATGTGCGACCCAAAGGATGCACAATAATAAAACTTACTAAACTTTGCCATAATCGGTAGCAATGTACAATTTTGCATCCTAAATCCAACGGCATGCTCTGCTTCTCCTAACTCCGCCACAATCCCGAGTAAACCCAAAACCTAGTTCTCAACCATCGTGAGTTGTCATAGAATTATGCTGAACTCACAAAAAATACTACTCTTCGATATGAACCCAACGACGCTTACGGCGTCGAGTAATTCTTCTTGAATTAGGAGAATTAATTTTTCAAAGTTTTGTGTTTAGTTTCTTGGTTAACTAACATTTGGCGACCACTTGCTTGTCTCTCGATGAAATTAAGTACCATCAATTTCTAGAAATACCATGTATCTAAATGAACAACTCCTGTGTTGGTTACTCGGGATAAATGTCAATGGATTTGGATATGTGAATCTTTGAAGTTGTGAATGGTGATTTTTTTCATTACTGGAAATAAGAAAAGGAGGAGAAGTACTCTCTGGTTTGGACGTGAATTTTAAAGGGGAAGGTGGTATGGTTAGCACGGTTTAGGCATGGTTAGGGATGGTGAGAACATGGCTAGGGTATGGGCATGGTAAATATATATATATATATATATATATATATATATATATATATATATATATATATTATTCGAAAATATCAAGCCCTGTGTACTTAAAATCTCAAATCCTAAACAAGATGTGTCGCTTGGCATTCTATACGTAATACCCTTATTCCTAAAATACTAGAATTAATCTCGAGGCCTAATTCGGTCATATACAGAATATAGCTTTTTAAACTCAATTATTATATATATTTCTAAAATTAACTTCTATGCATGTTGAACTCAAATGACCAAAAGATATATCTGATCACTACAAAATTCATTAATATTCGATAGTTCACTATTACGGACCAAATGAAACTAGTTCCATTGAAATCCAAAACAGTGCACCAGATGGCTATTTTTACACGTTATTAAAAAAATTTATTTAAAACCAAATAAATTAATTTTAAATTCAAATTTAAAAGTCTATTATCATCATTCTTATTTATACCGAATTCAAAATAAGATCTCCAAATCATTTTAATTCATGTTAATCAAAGATTCAGTCATTTTAAATATTCTAATTATTTAAATTCACTATCCAAATAAATCTCTACATTGAAATTTTAGCTATTTGACTTATAAAAATAATTATTTAATATATAAATTCTTTAAATATATCAAAATAAAATGACTAAACTTCTAGGTCGTTAAATTCTTCTACCTTAAATGAATTTCATCCTCGAAATTAGCAAGTAAGAAAAATGCCCCAAACCCATTAACTTTTCAAAACCAATTAGTTGTAATAGATTTTCAAATTCTTTTAGGTCTTTATTCATCGATACCAACTAATTTCCATCCATTTAACTATTTCAGGCTATATCTCAAAAAAAAAAATCAGTTATCAAATCGTTTTTCAAATTTTGTCAGAAAATTTCCAACGCCTTAAAAAATTGCACCAGCGTCTCCTTTGCGCGACTTGATTTGAAAAACCACAAACTACCACGATGGGCCCAAACAAGCAAAAGAAAACAATAGCCAAGCGGCTCAATCATAAAACCATCATACCAAATAATAATATAAACACATACCTATTTGTCGAGAAACCAAATGAGACTCGTGAAACCAAAGGTATCGAACTAGCTTTTGCTTTTATATACCTGCACCATATTTACCAATAATATCCAATCATATAATTCATAATCATGTTATTTTGCATTTTCAATTTTCCACATTTAATTTACTAAAGCTTGTACGATGTACATATATCATCAGTACACAATATCAAATCTGGTCACTTGCTCGATCACAAATTTCACTTCCGAACTTGTATAGTCCACACAACCACTCTAGTGCAGACTTAGATCTGATTCTTTGGTTAGAAAACACCATTCTCCTTGCATAGCCATATACTATGATAGGGAATTCTTGAATCAATCACAAATCCATATGCAGTGTTCGTTGTAAAGAATCGAGTGAAAAATTCTAACTCGGACCGATGTAAATCATCTAGAAACTGTGTACTAGAATCTAGATTAAATAATTATGCGAATAAAATAATATACGTTTAACTTACATATTTATTTCAATTGGTTTCTTATTATAACCCATTCTTTTATTTATATTCATTGATTCATAACTTCGTATATTTCTTTCAGTACTAATATCACTCGAGAACCATTCCATCAAACCTGTACTTAAATTTATTATAAACATTTTCTTTAATACTACTAATCTTTATTATCACTTCAATACTTAAGTTCATATCCTTTTTAAGTCAAACTTAATTCTATTTAACTTATTTCATTTATTCACTTCATTATTTAATTTTATCAAACAACATTCTAAACGATATTCAGTTTACTGATTTGTTTAATTAGTTCATTTATTTATTTATTTCAAATCATAATACATTTTATTTCCAAAGATCATTTAATTTAACCTAACTTAAGTTAAATTTTCATTTCGAATTTTCTTTTCTCGACACTCATATTCAACTATTATAAATCTTTTTTCAACTTATTATTCCTCAAAATTTATAAGTTATAGAACTTATTTTCTCGTATTTTCACAAAACACTTAAATGAAAATTTGAGAGCTTAAACACCCTGTTCTTATCTCAATTAGAATAATACTATTAATAATTTATTTGCATTCCAAATCATGCCTTTTGAATTCAAAACAACCTTATTTTACCAAACAACTATAAAAAACAACCATGGTAGCAATTTCTATCTTTGAAACCCAATAAATGACGACGATGCTACAGTCATCATCGAAATTATTTTCCAACAACCGAAGTGAGTTCAGTGCTTCCTATATCTTTTAAATCCTTTTTAAAAAATATTTCAAGTCAAACCATTTTCAAAATAATATCATTATTATTTCCTTAAAAATTCACAAAATGTTTTTTCAAAATCAACGGGACTTAAATTCTCAAATTCTCGGTTTTTAAATCCCTTTTATTTACAAATCATATTTATTGATTTTCCTCATATATATAATTTTACTATGGTTATATAAAACCATTTCTTAATTATTTATCTTGTTTTCACTATAATAATAAAAACTTTTATTAGAACACAAGCAACAAACCAAAAACAATGATAATCAAATATTATCATTCACTAACAACCAAACATACCATATATACTGCAATAATTATTTTTAAAAATCATTCCACTATATAATAAATATAATCAAGGTAAAATTATTTCATTTACCCAATTCAAAACAATACTATGTTGAATTGCTCTGTTCAAGTGTTCAGAAATCCCTATCAATAACGTTAATTACACGCATCGACCCAAACTCATAAGTCACTCATTTGATTAACCAACACAATATAAAACATTTTTATATCACTAACATACACATGTGCATGCGTGCACACATACTCAAACTCATTCTAAGGTGTTACTAATCTTATCTATAATGAGTACCCTACCAAAGCCAAGTTTCTCGCTTAACCTTGCGCTCTGATACCAAGTGTAAAGAGCTAGGATTATTCACCCTTGAAAGTCGACACTAATACGTCCATTGTATTGTGTACCATGCAATTGAATGCCATAAAACTTGATTGTTAGAGGAAAAGGAGAAGGAAGAAATAAAGAAGGAACTAAACAGCACAGAATCTCAATAAAACAAACTGTAATATACAAAAATCTTTACATAAAAATAAATTGTAATATATGTATATACAGCCATCAATAAGAGTATACTAACCTATTTCAGCCCGGGCAATCATTACAGCATGTCCTCACAATTGGTGATAAATACAATAATGAATGTAGTGGAAAAATAATCATATACGCACAAATACATCTCTGGGCCTCCAATTTGTCTCTCGAAGTTCCAAAGCATCCAACTAAATTTGTAATATGCTCGGTCTGTCCCGAGCATCATAGTAAAATAACACCTGACTCATTATGGAAAACTAGCATGAGAAAACACACCCCAGTGGAATTTTTATGTTTCAAAAGTCTTTTGAAATAAAGGTATCTCGTAAGATCATGCCGCACATAGAAACGGATGAGTTTTACCTTACGATAATCAAACCATTTCATATGAAAATCCATTAATATTATAATAATGTCTAGGGGTAAAAGTAAAATATGAATATAGTTGAAATGCTTGCATCTCACATTTCAGCATAGTTGGGAATAACTAATTCCATATGCCGTTTATTGGGTAACGGATTCCGTACAGTGACTGGGCGACTAGGGTACCACCCATTACGATGCATCTCTAGATAAATTAACACCGAGGTCGAACCTATCGACCCCTACCAACACAGAACCAACCTATCCTTTACTCGATAGTACCGAATATGATCACACTTCCATTAATGGGCCCAAATGCATACATATGAAAGATAATACCGTCCCAAGATAAGTATGTTCGTACCCTACTTGGGAGCAACCCAGTTAGCCATGCTGCATTTTCCATGTTTTAGTCATCTCCATTTATGAGGTCTGAGGCTACATTTTACCTTTTATATAGCACTTCCCTTTGGAATGCTAACACTTCCTCCAAGCAACAATGTAATTCCAGTATTCATCCATACAAGTTTGTTATGGCACCGAACGAAGCGCTTGAGAAATCCATCTTCAGTTCCATCATTATCAAGATATCTTCACTTTGAAATGATTGAGTTAGATTGAAGTGGATTTTAGATAACATATTTGATCCTGATCACTTCGAAATAACATTTGATAGTTTTTGGTAAACTCAACCCCGGTTCTTTAGGAAATGATACTCAAAGATAAGAGTGGAGATCACCTCCTAACTGTTAATGGATGGATTTTCTTATCATTTGTCCTAAGAAAATGAAATGAGATTTATACATATAGTACAACATCATTGGAGATGAATGTGACATATGACTCATTTGTTTCTCTGAGATATTTTCAAAGCTTTGTTTTTGGGTCCATATTTGATAATCGGTTATTTAACTATCAACAAACACACGCTCAAATCAGAGATTTATTTCAAAAGGGAAAATCTATATGGGTTAAGCACATAAGCGACTACTAGTCTCCTCTACTAATCTTTTCGTTAGTTAATATCACTATGTAGTAATTGTATACAGATACTTCTACAAAGATTCATTCACAAACCCTTATATTTCAATACTTGAAAAATATCCATATACTTATGTCAATGGTATAAATATATTCACAAAATAGAGAAAGATTCCCTTTTTATACAATTCTAAACCATTTATAAATTCCTTTATAAATCTCTAACCCATTTATAACCCCATTCATTAATTTATGAAAATTATTTACAAAACTACCTTTATATAAACTCTTAAATTCATTTAAAAACCCTTTTAAATCCATAAACCATTTATCAACACCTTTTATAAATCTATAACCTATTTCTAAAGTTTTTTTTTATAAATATCTATAACCATTTATAAAAATATTTCACCATCAACCAATCTTCCTTTTAGTTCCCAAACCATGTCAAACTCATCTTAAAAAAATCAAGTCTGTTTATAAAACTCTAGTTAAGTCTCTAACATTTATAAATAACATCCAATCACTTACTTTAACATTGTTAATAATAATAGTTACTAACAATAAACATTATAAATAAAAAAATTATTAACTTTAAAATATCTTAGAAAATAATATTTAATAATTCCAAACATTATTATAAAACAATGATAATTAATCTATACCACTATTATAAATAGTAACTTATCTTCAAAACATTATTAATAAATCCTTATTATTAATCTCAAACCATATTTTTTTTTAAATAAACAACTTTTCAAATATTGATAAATAACCTTAAAACCATATGAATTATAAGTAAATAACTTTGAACAATACCAAATATAAATAAATTACTTTTTACAACAATGTTAAATATAATGAATAACTAAATAATAGATAAATAGGTTGGAATAAAATAATAACAAAAGCCTTTAAAACAAAATATTTTTAAAACCCAATTACGAATTTTAAATATTTTCCTATCTCCAAAACTAATTTCCAACTCAAATGGAAATTTATAATATTTTTAGTATACTAATTTGAGGCCAATAGCTAATAAATGCTTAACTAATATCGATATCGATTTTCTATCACTACTGGATTTTAGTTGAACATATAACAATGTCGTAGCCCATAAGGTTTGAAAGTGTCTATGCTATAGGATCGTGTCAGATGGATAAACTACTTATGCGGAATAAGTAAGTAAATAGTAAAAGTAGTAAAGTAAATGACGCCAGAGATTTTTATACTGGTTCGAACTCCCGTTCTACGTCTAGTCCCAGACTCCAATATGTTTACACCGCCTGAGCAACCGAATAGGACTTCTACCGCCTAAGCAAACGAACAGGACTTCTTTACAAATAACAAGTATATCTGACTGTAGTGTGCTCTTTGAATGTCACCGATAAGGCAATTAAGTACAATCTTCTCCTTTATGATATATAGTGTAATGTGCTTCGAGAATTATGGAAGATAGAGTGATCAATGATTAGAGAATGTAAGCAATTTGAGTGCAATTTGAAAACTAGAGAATAGATAAGAATTCAAGAATATTAAAGTAGTTTTAGGTGAATTGTTTGTTGAATTTTGTAATCTATTTATAGAGTTTAAAAGGTTGCAACCATAGATGAAAAACTATATTGAAAAGAACAGGTGCAACCGTTGATTTTGAAAACGTTTCTCTTCGATGAAGAGAAGAGTCTATTCATGAAAATAGCAGTTGGGAATATTCAGCCGTCCGAATCAAAACAATTCAGCCGTCTGAATCAAAACAATTCCGCCGTCTGAATTAGATTAAAACGAAACAACAAGGTTTTAGGCTATTTCCGGCCTTATTTAGAAGTTTGAATATATTCATTCAGATGGCTGAATGTCGTGAAACAATATTTTTGTTTCAGCGTTCAAACCTCTGAATGAATGTATTCAGCTGTTTGAATTTAACCTGTAACAAAAGTTACCATAACTCAAATGGTTGGTGCACTTGCCTTTTGAACTAGTGACCCGAGTTCGAGCCCCGCTCCATTCAATATTTTGAAAACTTGATTTTTCATTTAAATTATGAATGTATATATGTGTATACCATTTTGAGAAGATTTTAACATTTGTAAACTCTAAACACGATACTCTATGACTAATAATACTTTGTTTGTCACCATCGTCTTGTCTCTATCGTCTATATCTCTTCTTGTATCTCCATATACATACTTTCATCCTTTTTTGACTGTGTATCTTCATTTTGAACGTATTTGTTTGTCTCTTTTTGATGCTCATGTACCTGCAAATTAGATGAGATATTCTTTGGCATAATTATATAGTTGTTGTCATTAAAATCCAACAATTGATGTTCTAACATTCTCCCCCTTTTTGATGATGACAACCATATAATTATTATTTAAAAAAAATATTCAGTCTATATATAAAATAATATTATTATGTTTAAAGCTTCCCCTAAGTATAACATCTCCCCCTAAGTATAACATCCCCCTCTGTCGATATGCATATGAATTTCTCCCCCTTTATCATTATAAAAAAGAATAAGGGAATATAATAAATTTTATAAAATGTCTTATCAATAATGGGATAAACTCAATATTAATTATGGAGAAAAATAAAATAGATTTTACCATACTTACTGAAGTCCATACTTCATTGTATGCATAATTCTATTAAACGTATGGAACATCCTTTAAAATTCCAAAATCTACCCTTTTCCTTTTATTTCTCCGAGTACCTGCAATAAATAATAATCATTTTTGGTACCCACTTACTATGCTAGGGTCCAAGGTTTAATCATAGGATGAAAACCTTACCAAAATAGGTGTGGTTGTGTCCAATAAAATTAATGAAACAATTTTAAAATAACAACTACTTATAATCTAAGGTATCAGAAAAAAATTAACATTTAAAGCATGTGATACCCAAGTGTCTTATAATTTCCTAATTTTTAGGAAACCAATCCCATTTGGGTGTGGTTGTACCTTTATAGATATAGTTTTCATTACAAATCACATTCTTATAATAGTTGCTAATATAAAGTTGTTTATCATGATCAATCATATTTGCCGGAATCCATATTTTAATACTATTAGTCATTAGCTTAGTACTTGAAGAATAATTTCTATCATTTCTAAACAAAGTACTATTATGACTATAACTGGTTTTAAAACTATCTTGGTTACTAGTACTAGCACTAAAATTGGTCTACAAGAATGCATATCTAGTACTATTTTTACTTTTAGCTTGTTTGTAGCCTAAACCGCTTTTATCATTGTGAGCTTTTGAATTTGTAATTAAGGAAGATAAGATATCTTTTCCTTTGTTAAAATTTATGATTTTTGCATTTAATTTTTCAAAATTTGCTTTAGAATCACAAACTTCTTTTCGAAAAATATTATTATTAACTTTTAAAATCTCACATTCTTTAGATAATTCTAAATTCTTTTTAATTAAAGCTTCATTCTCTTTTTCAAGAGACAAAATTAAAGAACTAGAATTATTTAAAGAATTCTTCAAAAAAGTATTTTTATTTTGCAAAATGTTGATTTCCTCCAACAGATCATTGTTTTTATCTACTAACTACTCATTTTCTTTTTGTAGAATTTTTTTTGTAAAACAAGTTCTTCTTTTAACTTAGCTAAAGCAATTGTATTAACTTTATTCAAAGTTTTACAATCTTTTAATCATGTGCTAACAGAAGATCTTTATATAAAGAATCTAAACATACCGATTGTGATCTGAGTTTAGCCATGAAGCATTTGTTTGTTTGCTCTTTGATTTTTCCTTATTGCTCTTCCCCTTCTTATTTCCTCAACTAGATTTCATTGTAGCCATTTATTCTAGGATGTTGTTACGATCTCTAGAATCCCAGGCTCTGATACCAATTGAAAGTATCTGTGCTATAGGATCGTGTAATATGGATAAACTGCTCGTGTGGAATAAGTAAGTAAATAGTAAAAGAAGTAAAGTAAATGATGCCAGAGATTTTCATATTGGTTCGAACTCTCGTTCTATGTCCAGTCCCAGACTCCTTCTGGATTTAAAATAGTAACCCTCACTTAACCCGAAGGAATAGGTTTACATCGCCCCTGAGCAACTGAACATGACTTCTACCGTTTGAGCAACCGAATAGGACTTCTACCGCCTGAGCAACCAAACAGGACTTCTTTACAAATAACAAGAGTATCTGACTGTAGTGTACTCTTTGAATAACACCGATAAGTCAATTAAGTACAATCTTACTATAATCTTCTCCTTTATGATATATAGTGTAATGTTCTTGGAGAATTATGGAAGATAGAGTGATCAATGATTAGAGAATGTAAGCAATTTGAGTGCAACTTGAAAACTAGATAATAGATAAGAATTCAAGAATATTGAAATTGTTTTAGGTGAATTGTTTGTTGAATTTTGTAATCTATTTATAGAGTTTAAAAGGTTGCAACCATAGATGAAACATTATATTGAAAAGAACAGGTGCAACCGTTGATTTTGAAAACGTTTCTCTTCGATGAAGAGAAGGGTCTATTCATGAAAATAGCAGTTGGGAATATTCAGCCGTTCGAATCAAAACAATTCAGCCGTCTGAATCAAAACAATTCCGCCGTCTGAATTAGATTAAAACGTAAACAGCAAGGTTTTAGGCTATTTTCGGCTTTATTTAGACGTTTGAATATATTCATTCAGATGGCTAAATGTTGTGAAACAATATTTTTGTTTCAGCGTTCAAACTTCTGAATGAATGTATTCAGCCTCTGAATTTATCCTGTAACAAAAGTTACCATAACTCAAATGGTTGGTGCACTTGCCTCCTGAACTAGTGACCCGGGTTCGAGCCCCGCTCCATTCATTATTTTAAAAACTTGATTTTTCATTTAAAATATGAATGTATATATGTGTATACCATTTTGAGAAGATTTTAACATTTGTAAACTCTAAACATGATACACTATGACTAATAATACTTTGTTTGTCACCATCGTCTTGTCTCTATCGTCTATAACTCTTCTTGTATCTCCATATACATACTTGCATCCTTTTTTGACTGTGTATCTTCATGTTGAACATATTAGTTTGTCTCTTTTTGATGCTCATGTACCTGCAAATTAGCTGAGATATTCTTTGGCATAATTATATAGTTGTTGTCATTAAAATCCAACAATTGATGTTCTAACATTCTCCACCTTTTTGATGATGACAACTATATAATTATTATTTTCAAAAATATTCAGTCTATATATGAAATAATATTATTATGTTTAAAGCTTCCCCTAAGTATAACATCTCCCCCTAAGTATAACATCTCCCTCTGTCGATATGCATATGAATTTCTCCCCCTTTATCATTATCAAAAAGAATAAGGGAATATAATAAATTTTATAAAATGTCTTATCAATAGTGGGATAAACTCAATATTAATTATGGAGAAAAATAAAATAGATTTTACCATATTTTCTAAAGTCCATACTTCATTGTATGCATAATTCTATTAAACATATGGAACATCCTTTAAAACTCCAAAGTCTATGCTTTTCCTTTTATTTCTCCGAGTACCTGAAATAAATAATAATCATTTTTGGTACCCACTTACTATGTTAGGGTCCAAGGGTTAATCATAGGATGAAAACCTTACCAAAATAGGTGTGGTTGTGTGCAAAAAAATTAATGAAACAATTTTTAAATAACAACTACTTATAATCTAAGGTATCAGAAAAAAATTAACATTTAAAGCATGTGATACCCAAGTGTCTTATAATTTCCTAATTTTTAGGAAACCATGCCCATTTTGGTGTGGTTGTACCTTTATAGATATAGTTTTCACTACAAATCACATTCTTATAATAGTTGCTAATATAAAGTTGTTTATCATGATCAATCATATTTGCCGGAATCCATATTTTAATACTATTAGTATTAGCTTAGTACTTGAAGAATAATTTCTGTAATTTCTAAACAAAGTACTATTATGACTATAACTGGTTCTAAAACTATCTTGGTTACTAGTACTAGCACTAAAATTGGTCTACAAGAATGCATATCAAGTACTATTTTTACTTTTAGCTTGTTTATAGCCTAAACCGCTTTTATCATTGTGAGCTTTTGAATTTGTAACTAAGGAAGATAAGATATCTTTTTATTTGTTAAAATTTATGATTTTTACATTTAATTTTTCAAAATTTGCTCTAGAATCACAAACTTATTTTCCAAAAATATTATTATTAACTTTTAAAATCTCACATTCTTTAGATAATTCTAAATTCTTTTTAATTAAAGCTTCATTCTCTTTTTCAAGAGACAAAATTAAAGAACTAGAATTATTTGAAGAATTATTCAAAAAAGTATTTTTATTTTGCAAAATGTTGATTTCCTCCAACAGATCATTGTTTTTATCTTCTAGCTACTCATTTTCTTTTTGCAGAATTTTTTTTGTGAAACCAGTTCTTATTTTAACTTAGCTAAAGCAATTGTATTAACTTTATTCAAAGTTTTACAATCTTTTAATAATTCATCATGTGCTAACAGAAGATCTTTATATAAAGAATCTAAACATACCGATTGTGATCTGAGTTTAGCCATGAAGCATTTGTTTGTTTGCTCCTTTGATTTTTCCTTATTGCTCTTCCCCTTCTTATTTCCTCAACTAGATTTCATTGTAGCCATTTATTCTAGGATGTTGTTACGATCTCTAGAATCCCAGGCTCTGATACCAATTGAAAGTATCTGTGCTATAGGATCGTGTAATATGGATAAACTGCTCGTGTGGAATAAGTAAGTAAATAGTAAAAGAAGTAAAGTAAATGATGCCAGAGATTTTCATATTGGTTCGAACTCTCGTTCTATGTCCAGTCCCAGACTCCTTCTGGATTTAAAATAGTAACCCTCACTTAACCCGAAGGAATAGGTTTACATCGCCCCTGAGCAACTGAACATGACTTCTACCGTTTGAGCAACCGAATAGGACTTCTACCGCCTGAGCAACCAAACAGGACTTCTTTACAAATAACAAGAGTATCTGACTGTAGTGTACTCTTTGAATAACACCGATAAGTCAATTAAGTACAATCTTACTATAATCTTCTCCTTTATGATATATAGTGTAATGTTCTTGGAGAATTATGGAAGATAGAGTTATCAATGATTAGAGAATGTAAGCAATTTGAATGCAATTTGAAAACTATATAATAGATAAGAATTCAAGAATATTAAAATAGTTTTAGGTGAATTGTTTGTTGAATTTTGTAATCTATTTATAGAGTTTAAAAGGTTGCAACCATAGACGAAAAACTATATTGAAATGAGCAGGTGCAACCGTTGATTTTGAAAAAATTTCTCTTCGATGAAGAGAAGGGTCTATTCATGAAAATAGTAGTTGGGAATATTCAGTTGTTTGAATCAAAACAATTCAGCCGTCTGAATCAAAATAATTCCGCCGTCTGAATTAGATTAAAATGTAAACAGTAAGGTTTTAGGCTATTTCCGACCTTATTTAGACGTTTGAATATATTCATTCAGATGGCTGAATGTTGTGAAACAATATTTTTGTTTCAGCATTCAAACCTCTGAATGAATGTATTTAGCCGTCTGAATTTAGCCTGTAACAAAAGTTACCATAACTCAAATGGTTGGTGCACTTGCCTTCTGAACTAGTGACCCGGGTTCGAGCCCCGCTCCATTCAATATTTTGAAAATTTGATTTTTCATTTAAAATATGAATGTATATATGTGTATACCATTTTGAAAAGATTTTAACATTTGTAAACTCTAAACACGATACTCTATGACTAATAATACTTTGTTTGTCACCATCATCTTGTCTCTATCGTCTATAACTCTTCTTGTATCTCCATATACATACTTGCATCCTTTTTTGACTGTGTATCTTCATGTTGAACATATTAGTTTGTCTCTTTTTGATGCTCATGTACCTGCAAATTAGCTGAGATATTCTTTGGCATAATTATATAGTTGTTGTCATTAAAATCCAACAATTGATATTCTAACATTCTCCCCCTTTTTGATGATGACAACTATATAATTATTATTTTAAAAAATATTCAGTCTATATATAAAATAAGATTATTATGTTTAAAGCTTCCCCTAAGTATAACATCTCCCTCTGTCGATATGCATATGAATTTCTCCCCCTTTATCATTATCAAAAAGAATAAGGGAATATAATAAATTTTATAAAATGTCTTATCAATAGTGGGATAAACTCAATATTAATTATGGAGGAAAATAAAATAGATTTTACCATATTTGCTGAAGTCCATACTTCATTGTATGCATATTTGCTGAAGTTACCATATATTATTAACTTTTAAATCTCACATTCTTTAGATAATTCTAAATTCTTTTTAATTAAAGCTTCATTCTCTTTTTCAAGTGACAAAATTAAAGAACTAGAATTATTTAAAGAATTCTTTAAAAAAGTATTTTTATTTTGCAAAATGTTGATTTCCTCCAACAGATCATTGTTTTTATCTTCTAACTACTCACTTTCTTTTTGTATAATTTTTTTTTGTAAAACAAGTTCTTCTTTTAACTTAGCTAAAGCAATTGTATTAACTTTATTCAAAGTTTTACAATCTTTTAATAATTCATCATGTGCTAACAGAAGATCTTCATATAAAGAATCTAAACATAACGATTGTGATCTGAGTTTAGCCATGAAGCATTTGTTTGTTTGCTCCTTTGATTTTTCCTTATTGCTCTTCCCCTTCTTATTTCCTCAACTAGATTTCATTGTAGCCATTTATTCTAGGATGTTGTTACGATATCTAGAATCCCAGGCTCTGATACCAATTGAAAGTATCTGTGCTATAGGATCGTGTAATATGGATAAACTGCTCGTGTGGAATAAGTAAGTAAATAGTAAAAGCAGTAAAGTAAATGATGCCAGAGATTTTCATATTGATTCGAACTCTCGTTCTATGTCCAGTCCCAGACTCCTTCTGGATTTAAAATAGTAACCCTCACTTAACCCGGAGAAATAGGTTTACATCGCCCTTGAGCAACTGAACATGACTTCTACCGTTTGAGCAACCGAATAGGACTTCTACCGCCTGAGCAACCAAACAACACTTCTTTACAAATAACAAGAGTATCTGACTGTAGCGTGCTCTTCGAATAGCACCGATAAGTCAATTAAGTACAATCTTACTATAATCTTCTCCTTTATGATATATAGTGTAATGTGCTTGGAGAATTATGGAAGATAGAGTGATCAATGATTAGAGAATGTAAGCAATTTGAGTGCAATTTGAAAACTAGATAATAGATAAGAATTCAAGAATATTAAAATAGTTTTAGGTGAATTGTTTGTTGAATTTTGTAATCTATTTATAGAGTTTAAAAGGTTGCAACCATAGATGAAAAACTATATTGAAATGAACAGGTGCAAACGTTGATTTTGAAAACGTTTCTCTTCGATGAAGAGAAGGGTCTATTCATGAAAATAGCGGTTGGGAATATTCAGCCATCCGAATCAAAACAATTCAGCCGTCTGAATCAAAACGATTCCGCCGTCTGAATTAGATTAAAATGTAAACAACAAGGTTTTAGGCTATTTCCGGCCTTATTTAGACGTTTGAATATATTCATTCAGATAGCTGAATGTTGTGAAACAATATATTTGTTTCAGCGTTCAAATTCTTAATGAATGTATTCAGCCGTCTGAATTTAGCCTGTAACAAAAGTTACCATAACTCAAATGGTTGATGCACTTGCCTTCTGAATTAGTGACCCGGGTTCGAGCCCCGCTCCATTCAATATTTTGAAAACTTGATTTTTCATTTAAAATATGAATGTATATATGTGTATACCATTTTGAGAAGATTTTAACATTTGTAAACTCTAAACACGATACTCTATGATTAATAATACTTTGTTTGTCACCATCCACTTGTCTCTATCGTCTATATCTCTTCTTGTATCTCCATATACATACTTTCATCCTTTTTTGACTGTGTGTCTTCATTTTGAACGTATTTGTTTGTCTCTTTTTGATGCTCATGTACGTGCAAATTAGCTGAGATATTCTTTGGCATAATTATATAGTTATTGTCATTAAAATCCAACAATTGATGTTCTAACATTCTCCCCCTTTTTGATGATGACAACTATATAATTATTATTTTAAAAAATATTCAGTCTATATATAAAATAATATTATTATGTTTAAAGCTTCCCCTAAGTATAACATCTCCCTCTGTCGATATGCATATGAATTTCTCCCCCTTTATCATTATCAAAAAGAATAAGGGAATATAATAAATTTTATAAAATGTCTTATCAATACTGGGATAAACTCAATATTAATTATGGAGAAAAATAAAATAGATTTTACCATATTTGCTGAAGTCCATACTTCATTGTATGCATAATTCTATTAAACGTATGGAACATCCATTAAAATTCCAAAATCTATCCTTTTCCTTTTATTTCTCCGAGTACCTGCAATAAATAATAATCATTTTTGGTACCCACTTACTATGTTAGGGTCCAAGGGTTAATCATAGGATGAAAACCTTACCAAAATAGGTGTGGTTGTGTCCAAAAAAATTAATGAAACAATTTAATATAAAAACTACTTATAATCTAAGGTATCAGAAAAAAATTAACATTTAAAGCATGTGATACCCAAGTGTCTTATAATTTCCTATTTTTTAGGAAACCATGCCCATTTGGGTGTGGTTGTACCTTTATAGATATAGTTTTCATTACAAATCACATTCTTATAATAGTTGCTAATATAAAGTTGTTTATCATGATCAATCATATTTGCCGGAATCCATATTTTAATACTATTAGTCATTAGCTTAGTACTTGAAGAATAATTTCTATCATTTCTAAACAAAGTACTATTATGACTATAACTGGTTTTAAAACTATCTTGGTTACTTGTACTAGCACTAAAATTGGTCTACAAGAATGCATATCTAGTACTATTTTTACTTTTAGCTTGTTTATAGCCTAAACCGCTTTTATCATTGTGAGCTTTTGAATTTGTAACTAAGGAAGATAAGATATCTTTTCGTTTGTTAAAATTTATGATTTTTGCATTTAATTTTTCAAAATTTTCTTTAGAATCACAAACTTCTTTTCGAAAAATATTATTATTAACTTTTAAAATCTCACATTCTTTAGATAATTCTAAATTCTTTTTAATTAAAGCTTCATTCTCTTTTTCAAGAGACAAAATTAAAGAATTAGAATTATTTAAAGAATTCTTCAAAAAAGTATTTTTATTTTGCAAAATGTTGATTTCCTCCAACAGATCATTGTTTTTATCTTTTAACTACTCATGTTCTTTTTGTGGAATTTTTTTTGTAAATCAAGTTCTTCTTTTAACTTAGCTAAAGCAATTGTATTAACTTTATTCAAAGTTTTACAATCTTTTAATAGTTCATCATGTGCTAACATAAGATCTTTATATAAAGAATCTAAACATACCGATTGTGATATGAGTTTAGCCATGAAGCATTTGTTTGTTTGCTCCTTTGATTTTTCCTTATTTCTCTTCCCCTTCTTATTTCCTCAACTAGATTTCATTGTAGCCATTTATTCTGGGATATTGTTACGATCTCTAGAATCCCAGGCTCTGATACCAATTGAAAGCACCTGTGCTATAGGATCGTGTAATATGGATAAATTGCTCGTGTGGAATAAGTAAGTAAATAGTAAAAGCAGTAAAGTAAATGATGCCAGAGATTTTCATATTGGTTCGAACTCTCGTTCTATGTCAAGTCCCAGACTCCTTCTGGATTTAAAATAGTAACCCTCAGTTAACCCGGGGGAATAGGTTTACATCGCCCCTGAGCAACTGAACATGACTTCTACCGTTTGATCAACCGAATAGGACTTCTACCGCCTGAGCAACCGAACAGGACTTCTTTACAAATAACAAGAGTATCTGACTGTAGTGTGCTCTTCGACTAGCACCGATAAGTCAATTAAGTACAATCTTAGTATAATCTTCTCCTTTATGATATATAGTGTAATGTGCTTGGAGAATTATGGAAAATAGAGTGATCAATGATAAGAGAATGTAAGCAATTTGAGTGCAATTTGAAAACTAGATAATAGATAAGAATTCAATAATATTAAAATAGTTTTCGGTGAATTGTTTGTTGAATTTTTTAATCTAGTTATAGAGTTTAAAAGGTTGCAACCATAGATGAAAAACTATATTGAAAAGGTAGGTGCGACCACTGATTTTGAAAACGTTTCTCTTCGATGAAGAGAAGCGTCTATTCATGAAAATAGCAGTTGGGAATATTCAGCCATCTGAATCAAAACAATTCAGCCGTCTGAATTAGATTAAAATGCAACCAGCAAGGTTTTAGGCTATTTCTGGCCTTATTCATACGTTTGGATATATTCTTTCAGACGGCTGAATATTATGAAACAATATTTTTATTTTAGCATTCATACGTCTGAATGAATGTATTCAGCCGTCTGAATTCAACCTGTAACAAAAGTTACCACAACCCAAATGGTTAGTGCACTTGCCTTCTGAACTAGTGACCCGGGTTTGAGCCCCGCTCCATGCAATATTTTGAAAACTTGAGTTTTCATTTAAAATATGAACGTATGTGTGTGTATACCATTTTGAGAAGAATTTAACATTTGTAAACTCTAGATACGACACTCTATGACTAATAATACTTTGTTTGTCACCTTCGTCTTGTCTCTATCGTGTATATCTCTTCTTGTATCTCCATATACATACTTTCATCCTTTTATGTACCGTGTATCTTGATTTTGAAGGTATTTGTTTGTCTCTTTTTGATGCTCATGTACCTGCAAATTATCTTAGATATTCTTTGGCATAATTATATAGTTGTTGTCATTAAAATCAAACCTTTGAGGTTCTAACAGGGTTAATAAATAGGTTTGATATTTAACAAACATAAAGCAAGAATATTTTTGAAAACATTTCAATAAAGGTGAAGAATCCAGTTGGATCTCCTAACCTGTCCCCCCGCATCACAGCTCATACATATATATCAACACACATATATATCTACATGTAAATAAAATCAATAGTGGTGAGGAATTCTGTCGGATCCCTCTCACTTGCTCCCTTGCATCACAAACAATATATAACATACAATAGGGTCATTCGCTACTAGGCGGTTATTTATAAAAGGCCATCCGCTCCAAGGGTGAGAATAAAACAAAACTAGTCACAAAGCTTTAAATAACCCAAACATCCAATCAATAATTTTTATCTACTATATATTATACTAGTTGACCAAAAAGTTGAGTTTAACTCACCGAAATTTTTGTTGTTGCCGAGGCGTTCCAATTCCATCGAAATTTGAAAGGTGCTCGAATTTAGCGTAAATTTCCACTAGCTTTGGTCTCCACCAACCTAATTCTATATCTTAGCGTTCGTCGGTGTGAACTTGACGCCAAAATCCATTAGCAAAATGGGCTACGGATGAGCAAATTATCTTGGTTTAAACATAACACATATTAACTTAAATTTCTTTTTCAACATAACTCAACAAAAAAATGGGCCAAGAACATCACCAAAAAAACCAAACCCACTTCCTTCCCCTCTCTATTTCTTCTTCTTCCCAACTCCGATTTTCTTTTTTTTCCTAGAACCAAAAAAACATACCTGCCATGCACGTTGCACGCCGCTACATGCACCAATCGTCCATGCCGAAGCTACATATGATTCACGCTCCTACTTCATTTGCACCCCCTCGTTGAAGCTTCGCACCCCTAAATCAAAATGAAACCGGGAACCACCATACGTAACCCAAAAGATGCATGACAAAAATTATTCCCAAACTTTGCCAAAATCGACGGCGAGGTACAACTCTCCATCTTAAACCTAACGGCATGCTCCGCTTCTCCCAACTCCGCTCCAACCCTTAGCAAACCAAAAACTTAGTTCTAGACCGTTATTAGTCGTCGTTATGGAAGTGCACTGAGTTCACACCAAAAATACCACTCTTCGATACAAACCTAACGATGCTTACGACGTCGAGTAATTCTTCTTCCCGGATTGGGAGAATTACTTTTCAAAGTTTCATGTTCATTTTCTTGGTTTACTGACATTTGGCAACCACTTGCTTTTCTCCCAATAAAATTGAGTGTCATCAATTTCTAAAAATACAACGGATCTAGATGAATAAGTCCTATGTTGGTTACTCAAGCTAAATGTCAATGTATTTGGATATATGGATATTTTGAAGTTGTTAATGGTTATTTTTTTCATTACTGGAAATAAGAAAATGAGGAGAAGAAGTACTCTCTCGTTTGGACATGAATTTAAAAGGGGAGGGTGGTATGGTCAGTACATTATAGGCATGGTGATAACATAGGTAGGGTATGGGCATGGTGTGTGTATATATTTTCGAAAGTATCTATCCCGATGTACTCAAAATCTCGAACCCTAAACGAGACGTGTCGCCTGGCTTTCTATATATAATACCCTAATTCCGAATATATTGGAACTAGTATCGAGGCCTAATTCGATCATATATAGAAGATAAATTTTCAAAAACAATTATTTTATAAATTTTCGAAATTAATTTCTACGTTTTTCGAACTCCCATGACCAAACGGTATGTCTAATTGCAACGAAATTGGTTAATATTTAATAATTCACTACTAAAGATCCAATGAAACTGGTTTCATCGAAATTCGAGATAGTGCTCTAGAAGGCTATTTCTACACGTTATTTAAAATGAATTATTATTATTATTGAAGACCTAGAGAACCAACCTCTGCTTGTAAACTCTAAGAAAGTATGCATCGAACCTACAACACATACCGAATTTAAAAGTCTATTATTATAAATCTTATTGATACCGAATCTAAATAAGATCTTCAAATCATTTTAATTTATATTAGTCAAAGATTCAGTTATTTTAAATATTCCAATTTTCTAAATTCACTATCTGTTACCATCAAAAATCACTTCAGCGTTATCGAAGCCTAAAAGATTACGACTGAAAGCATTATGAAGAACAATAATGATAGCGAGGCCTTTCAAAAGAACTGAAGGGATGCTTGTGCAAGTATTAAACAAATTATAGGCTTCCGAATGGGACGAAAGACGAGAAGATTACCCCTCCGCTTCAGTTGATCCCTTCCATAATAGTTGGCTCTGCAAGTGTTAAAAGATGACATGCGAAAGCATTATATAGGTTTCGCAAGCATTGAAAAAGGGTTCCACCATGATTCAAATAGGAGGAGTTAAAGGCGTTAAAAAATAGCTTCTAAGGGAATCAGGTTAGTCTCGCAAGCATTAGCGTCCACCAACACTACTCCTTTCGCATCGGATGGGCCTTCCAAAATGATTGGTTCCATTTCTGTTTATTTCCGACAGAAGAAAAGTCAACTAATACCATCCTTCCTCAAGTGTTGAAGGTGTCCAATGCTTTATAAAGAGTCAACAAGAATGCCTTCCATAACTAACCAAGTAAGTACTTCCAAAGGCATCAAAAGAAGGGTTCCTCATTAATCAAGGGGACTACTTTCTAAAACCACCTTTTGCGACAATAATTTGTCATCAAGATGCCTCCTCCATTATAAGTAACCTTCCATAATGATCCTTCCTCACTTGTTCAAGTAACAACTAACCATGTTAGCACCAGATCTTACCAATAATGAAAAGGCTAAGAAGCCTTTAACTATGCTACGACCCTTTCGAAACTAAGAAAATACCCTTTCAATTATGGAAAAAGCCTCCAAAGATATATATATATATATATATATATATATATATATATATAAGTAGTGTAGAAGCCGATTCGTTACCTAATGGCAAAAGGAAGATTCAAGTGTTATGAAAGCTTGAATAAATAAAGCATCAACACCTTTCACAAGTATTGAATATGCACCTGCTGCACACAATTGAACACCTTTCTTGCTTAACCAATCACACCTACAATAGCATAATAATCGCTCTTATACCTTTTGAAGGAGTTGAAAGCATCCAAGTCTTATTCCAAAGCAACATTAGAGAGGTGCTCTAGATTAAACTGCAATGGAAGGTCACGAAGGCATCCTTTCGACTAACTCGAAAGGACTGATGCGAAGAGTCCAGCCTACGCCTATAAATAAGACCTTAAGGGTGTTGTTTTGGGGATCTAATTTGATTGCTTCCTCACTTATACTTTTCTTGAGAAAACCCTAATTTCTAAATCAAATTGTGAATTCTCTTCATTGTAATACCTAAGCCCTTGTATTTATACCAATTATCAATAATGTAAATACCTGACACTTTCGAATGCATGAAGTCTAATTCACTTATTATATTTGACCTCGTTTATGGAAATGCACATCAATGCCCTTCGAAAGGATTCCTTTCGAAGGAGTAGGACCTTTTCAACTCGATTAAATATCTTTGATTCCCATTAAGTTATGACCTTAAATTATTCCAACTAGCTTGAAAGGGGTTTCGAGAGGGTTATTCACTCCACTAACCTTGCTTTGGGATGTTTACAAGATTTTTTTTTTTTTTACATTTTTGGCGCTAGAAGGAGGGCTCGAACATTTGACCATATTAAATTCACAACATTACTTTCCCCTACCCTTATTCTATTCCAATCTAACCCTAGACCAGAAATAACAATGCTCAACAAAATCAAGAAGTCCGAGCAAGGATCTTCAGAACCACACTTGGTTGGATTCTCTCATGCAATTTCTAAAGGTTCAAAATTGTAAAAAGAACAAACGTTAAGATTTAAAGCTTTAGGGATCATGAAAAAGAAGGTAGTTGAATCTAATGATCCAGACAATTGGAGCTTATACCCATTTCACATTGGCCCTACACCCATCTTTGCTTTAAGAGGAATAAGAGGTAGGGATGATAATTTGTTTGTTCAAATGAAGAAGACTATTCAATCCTACACTAAAGAAACTATCTTTGAAGAAGGAATGATGTCCAATTACTACACTTTTTCTCAGAAATGGCTTCAGTTAAAAAGTGGACCATTACCTCCGTACGAGCTTCGAAAGATTCTAAAGGGAAATTGGTCATTAAGGGCGAAACTCTTGAATCAAGAAACAAAAGATCGTGAAATCAACCTCAAAAGTTCAAATCAGGACTCCCTAAAGAATGCAACTTGACTACATCGATCAAGAACATCTACTTTTTGATAAAAGAGGAACCTAATTATTGGCCATCTAAAAAGAAAAGACCCAAATATGAAATAAATCAAGGAGGATCTTAGTGCCATTATCATATGACGAACGGACATGAAACCAATCAATGTAGAGCTCTTGAAGGGACGATCATCAAAATTTTTAGACAAGGAGTGACCGATAGATTTATTAAACAATCCTAGATTAATTCAATGAAGACTCATTCGATAAGAAAATCTACATTGTTGGGAGTAAGATTCTCCTTAAAATTGGAAATTACCTTAACGGTCATAAGCCTTTATTCGTGCCAAGATGGCCAGGTCAAAGCGCATCCAGGAGGAGGTCAGAGTAAGCCTTTAACCACGTCAAAAATGGCCAAGCTAACACATCTGCAAGTCCTTGGCCATGCCTACGTGGCCAGGTCAAGGCACTCCTTGGAGGGGGATGGAATAAGTCCTTGAATGCATCACGCTATAACCAGTTCAAGGCACCAATCAGCCTTCAGTCCCACCTATGAGGCCTAACTGAAGCACCTTCTAGAGGAAGGACGGAGTAGGCCCTTAATCTCACCACGCTATGACATGGTCAAGGCATCGGACAAATCTTCAATCCCGTCTATAAAGCATGACTAGAGCACCTCCTAAAGGGAGGTCGGGTAAGTCTTTGGGTCCTACTTGTGGATAAACCAATCAAGAGCGCCGGACAGCAACGGACTAAGAAGTCCATGTCCAAGGAGTGGCACACAAAGCATTAATAATATATGAAGCCTAAAGGATGGTGCATAGAATCGGGTACTTGTAATCGGAGAGGTAACACAAAGCAAAAGATTCGAACAACCAAAGCCCCAAAGAATGGTGCAGAACAAAAGGCTCAGATGAGAATTTTTGAGCTTTTATTATTCAAATAAGGATTTCTAAAATTTCCTTCTTATTACCAGGAACAGATTTCTAATCTTATTTTCAACGATAATTCTCGGATTACATTCATTATTAGCTATGAATTAATGGAGATGACTTCTAGACTTTACTTATCAATTCCCAAATCTGGGTTTCGAGTCTTCTATTATGAATTTATGGTCTTCCACTATACCCAGAAGATGATTTCTAGACGTCACTTATCAATACCCAAATCTAGGTTTCAAGCCTTCTATTATTTCTAGATAAGAGTTTCTGGACTCCCATTATTTGTTCCCAAATGAGGATTCGTAGTCTTTTATTATTTATTTCCAGATAATGATTTCTGGGCTTTCATTATTATCAAAGAATTGTTCTTGGTCTCCTATCAGTTATTTCTAGAAGAGCGTTCTCTAAACTTCTATTATTAGTGCTAGATTTGGATTTTTGATCCTCTATTATTAATTCCATAATTAGATTTTTGGTCTTCTGTTAATATATCCAAAGTGAAATTTCTAGTCTACTCTCATCATACCAAGTTAGATCTCAGGTCTTCTATTATTGTCAAATGCAAATTTCTAATTTTTAATCGTTCCAAACTATGGATTTGTCATCATTTATTTTCTTCAGATGAAGATCTGTTAATTTCTATTATACATGGATTTAGACTTATGGAATTATAATATCAGGAATTCAAATACCATCTCCAATTATATGTGCAAACTACTGAACATATTCTTATATAAATCTCAAATTAATGGTAAAAATGCTATCTACTTTGTACTTTGTAGGAAAATAAGATTGATGAGGAAGACCAAATGATTCAACAAATATAAAAGCCGTAGCCAAGGTTATCAAGAAGCGAATTCAGAATCAATAATACAAGTACAGTTAATGGCTACAAGCTAGGTGATATTTATATAATCTACAAAATATATTTTACGATACATTAAGATATTGGCACCAAAAGTCAAGAACAATTATGTGCCTCAAAGGTCTTACTCAATCTTATCTAGATCCCTAGAAATTAAGGGATCAATAATGCGAAGTATTGCAACATAAAGAGTTTCTTTTCTTTCTTCCTAATCTCATCATCGTCATTGGTAGACTCTATACTAATCTTCAAAGCATGATTGAAAGCGTTATGTGTGGCTCGAAGAGCCTTATTTTGTCTTTCCAATTTAGTAATATGTTTTCGAAGAAGATATCTTTCATGTTCATTGATTGTTAATGCGTTGCGAGTACCTTTTTTTGCTGATTTTTGTTCATCATTTCAAATTTGACTTTTTGGCACCATTCGTCCACCACCTTTTCATCTAAACCTAGAGGAGGATTTGTTGTAGTGGTGAATTTTTGAACGGCTAAGGAACAAGACCTTGTTGATCTCCAAAAACTTGGAGTGATTGGCAAAATTAGTAAATTGATATTCGAGATATCACCTCCTATGATAAATTTCAAAGATTTACAATATGCTCGACTATCCTTTAGTATTATTTCCAAATCAATTACTTGTTGGAAAAGCTTGGACATCTCATGATCAAAGTCGATCGAAAGATTTGATTTAATTTGACATTTCAGTTGAGAAACCCTCTCATCTTTCTTCTTGATATCCACTTCGAGACTAATAATTTGATCATTAAGGTCTTTAGTGATTTTCTTTAAGAAAAAATTTTCTACACCATTGTAGTGCTTGAGTATTGCCTTGGAGTTTGGTAGACAAAGGATCTTTAGATAAGCTTCATTTTGAAGATCCGAAATCAATCTATCACTAAGATCGATGAAATGAGATAAAGGATCTGATGAAAGTGACATAGTCGCTAATTATGATTCCTATTTAAAAAAATTAAAAAGAAATCAATAACTAAAGAAAAAATTTCTTCTATTATTATAGTAGTGGTTGCAACTCAAGAAGAAATAAGACAGAGGGTACAATGTCAGTGTTACAAACAAGTTTTCTCTTTGCCCTATAATACTTAAAGTCTAGAAATAGCATTTTTTACTTTGATTAAAGAATTATCCAAAAGAGTAATTGTTGTTTCAAAAGTGGCATTAAATCCTTTCGGGGGAATAGCTGGAGGGCATTTTCTACAATCCTATTCTCCATCTGAGGAACTATCACAACCATAAATTAATTTCTTATAATATGTCTGAATCTCCTTAGGAAGCATTTCCTTTTCTTTGCCTAGTAAGTGAAGACAGGGATGTTGCATTAAAGCTTCGGTAAATCTCTAAGAAAGAAATATCTAGCTAATCTTAAGGATTTCAAAAGCGAGATTTTCTAAGTAATTTCTTATTAACCTGACAAATTTTCCCAAGTAATTCCTAATAACAGGGCTCTTGGGAGATGTTACTCTGTAATAACATAATAAAATAAAACTAAGTATGAAAAGACTAATGCAGTAAGGTTCACAGATCAATATAATTACATGATTACAAATTTTCTTTAGTTCATACAAGATTGATCTTTTAGATGTTTCGGAAATAAATTTATCCTTATAATATTTGAGCTTTTCTAGAGGCAGTGTGCGAGGAATTGAGTAGACCCGTGGTAAGTTCCACCAAACCCTTAGGTGGGGATTAGACTCGTGTTCGTCTAGGTATCTCTTATGTAGGTATCTAAGCAGGCCCCCACTAAAATCATCTAAATATAAGAATTCAACGGTTAGGTTCAATAAGCATTATACAAAAATTCTACAAAGATATCTATGTCTTCAATTAACATCCAAAAGAGTGTCATCGATTCTCTGTTCTCCTCCGAAAATTTGTCATAAAGGAGATGTGCCCTTTTACTTAAGGGGTCGCTTCTTGATCTTTGAAAGACGCTAATACTGCATCGCTTTTGTTAAGCTTATAGTACTTGCCAAAGAGTGCATTGTGTTCTTTTAACTATTTATCTCACTTCGTACCATTTATTGTCGCTTGTTTCTTTTTAAACTGTGTCTTATAAAGGTGTATGGTTTTCTCCCTTGTCTAAAATAGTGAGACATTAGCTAGTGTTATCTTGGAAATGAGAGTCATTTTGATAAAGAATTTCATACCCGAAAAACTGAAATCGAACTCTGTAAGGTCTGCTTCTTCCATTTTTTCTCTCTAGCATCAAAATCAGCGTCTTTTCTTTAGGGATCAAAGGAGTCAAAGAGTTTAATCTGATCCGCTTCATGGGTAATAGGATCAGGGTTAACTTTTCCTAATCAATCTTCATTATCTGGAGCCCTAGAAGCATCACCTCCATTGCCTCAAGGAGAATTACCACGATCGCCCTCATTGTCACCAACAACTTGACCTTTGTCATCATTATTAGGATTATCATCATCGTTGTCATCTTCGTTAATGATGGCTTCTTCGCCCTCTTCATCTTCCTCCTCATCTGAGTCAGAATCCTCTTCAATAGGAGAAACTTCAAATGATAGGAGCCAAGTGGCATTAATTTACTCTTTGTTAGGAACCTTAAGCCATTGCTTCATTTCCTTGATCTTAGCGCTAAATCTTTTAACTAGCACAAGTTTGAGAGAAGATAAACTTAAACCCATGCACTTTTCTATGTTATCGAAATTGGCTATCATAAGCACATCCTCATAAGAATTTACAATAATATCATTCAAAGAAGTGCTTTGAAATTGAGACACTTTTTGCTTAGCTTCAGAGGTAGTGTCAATAGCTTTGGATAAAGAATCATTTTTCTTCTCTAACTTCTTTTTGAGAGAAGTACACTTCTTCTTAAGAGAAACATGTTTAGCATTAACCCTCGATTTGTCATCCTCGGACTCTTTTAAATTCATTTTCAGAGCCAAAACTTTATCGGCTAAAATCTGTTTAGCCTTCCTCTCATTGGAAATTAAAGATTCTGCCTGAGCAAGAGAAGCACTCAACTTTTCTTGTTCCTTTACTATGTTATCTTTGGCAGTAGTCAAGGTAGTGATCTGATTGTTTAAAGTTGAGGCTTCTTCCCTGAGCTTTGGTGTTTTAGCAGAGGACTTAGAAACATCTTTCTGAAGAGAGTACCAACTTTCGGTGATCTAAAAAAAAGCAAGACATGATTCAGGATTCAGTATAAAAAAAAGTAAGAAATTCAAGAATATAAAATATACCAGAAGATTTTGCTCGTAAAGCGATCGACTATGACTCGGTAAATCTGGTACAGTGTTGGGAAGTGAACAGTAGAAAACAATGAAGTGTGCATAATCAACAGCACACCATTCTTAAATTCAGTAAGAGACACTATTGACGAAGGTCTTGAGCGATTCAAATCCTAGGAAGGAATTGAATTGCCTAGATCCTTCTGATTTTCGTGCTAGGAGAATCAGATACAACGATATGAGACATAAAGTCATCCTTTAAAGGAGCTATTTTAGTTTAATCAGTTGTTGCAGAAGGTAAGTCGTCCACAAAAGAAGTGAGATTAGGGTTAGGACCAACTGAAGCCTTGTCAGCACTAGCAAATTTACCCTCTTTGTGGTAAGAGAAGACATGATATCAGTAATATTAGCTTTCTTGGAAGCAGAGCCTGCAGTAGTCACTCCGCTTGATTTCCTTTTTGTAATCATTCTACACTTAGTAATAGCTTGTGTCAAAGCCAGAGCATCAGATTCCAAAGACTGAGGGGGTGGATCATTTGTAATTAATCCAGTTAGAGGAGCGGCTGTTGAAACCAATAGGCATAGATTAGCAAAACTATTTGAGGAATAACATGACGAAAAGTTACGAACAATACACTTGAATTTACCAGGTAGATTTGGACAAAATGGAGACAAGGATGAAATTTTTTTAGGATCTCCCAAAGAAAAAAAGCATTTTCCTTCCGAAGTACGTTGAATAAGAGGAGGTTGTCGAAGGATTTTTTGGCCATTGAGAACAAGGGACTGTTTACGAAGGTTACTTGGAGTCAGCAACGTAAGTCTATTCCTAATACAGTTTGAAGTAGCAGTCATCAACTTTATGATTATCTTACCTAATAGAAATAATAGCAATGGTCTAATTATAAGGAGAAGAAAAGGTTCCACTAATGTTCGAAAAGCATTTAACATAGAAGAATTATGTTTCCCAATCCTTAAACTTTTTTACTCCCTCTGAAACCAACTTTTTGAGGGGAATAGTTTAGAAAATTTAGCTGTTCAAATTACTGAGTTTGACAAGGATTACTAAATAGATAAGAACTTCAGCACTTAGAGAATGAATTCCCAACTATAAGGCCATAAACTCCAAAGATATAAGGTATGTGTATACATTGGGTGATATTTGAATAGGAGCAATCCCAAGATGAACTAAAAATCTCGACAAGAACTCTGGAAATGGGATGAAGCCCCATGCCAAATATGCATTGTTGTATAAGCAAAGTATCCCTTAGGAGGATTTTGAATTATGTCGTTATCATCGGAAGGGATACCTTTAACCCTTGTAATCCCAATATCATTTAAGATTGCATGTACTTCATCTTGAGAAGTTATGAGAGAGTGCTTTAGAACCGCCTCAACCTTTTTCGGAGAAGATTTCGATTACGAGACAATATCCTTATCATATTTCTTAGAGGTCCTTTTTGGGAGATATTTTTCCCCAACGCTTATAAGAATTAGAAGATGTTTTTCCTCAATACTTAAAGCATTACAAATAAATGTTTACGTCTTTATAGCGACACATATAAGTTTTACTGAAATTCTTGGCAATATACTCGTTGGGAATCCTCTGTTTTGGTGTAGTGAATTACTTCTCTTTCTTGTGTCATGTCTTGGAATCTAGTTAAAACTAATAGTTATTTCCTTGGTTCGAGCATTTTTTATTCAGTACTGGGATTTTCTTGATACCCTACTAGTATGGTAGTGGTTTTTGGAGCTCCTCTTGAACTAGCCAATTTTAATAATGAATCTGCTTGAGAGTTGTCTCCCCTTAGGATTTGGTATAAAGAAAATCTTCAAATAAACTAAGCATTTTCAGCACCTTCTTGACATATAGGGATAGTCTGGTGTCTTTAGTCTGATATATCTGCTTTGTCCGATTTACCATTAGTTTAGAGTCACTAAAGATTTGAATTCATGGGATCTTGAGTTGTAAGGCCAGAGTTAATCCTGCCACCATCGACTCATATTGAGCGATAGTGTCTGTTACAAGGAATCCTAGCTTTATTGGTGTAGGTGGTGTCCATTTGGTGTGATTATGACAAATCCTGCTCCGACTCCCTGCTCATTTGATGCCCTATCCACAAATACTTTCCATATGGGCATTTGATCTTTCTCTTTCTCTAATTGTTTTTTATAAAGCTTGTACATTCATTGATATAGTCTGCTAATGCTTTCCCTTTGATTGCTGCTCGTGGCTGAAATTCAATGTCATATTAGCTAAATTCAATTCCTCGTTTTAGTAGCCTATCCGAAGTCTCTGGTTTACTTAAAACCTACTTGAGTGGAAAGTTAGTCAATATTATGAACAGATGTGCTTGGAATATGCTCTGAGTTTCTGTGTTGTATATATCAAATAGTGAACCAACTTTTCTATGACTGGATATCGAACCTCAGGATCCTTCAATTGCCTTCTCACATAATAAATAGGCAGCTGAGTTTCTTACGGTCTTCTCCCCACTCATAATTCTTTCATTTCTTGATTACATTGAAGGATGGGATGGATTTATCGATTGCCTTGAAGATGAATCTTCTTAGAGCTGCAATTTTACCAGTCAAACTCATTATATCTTTGCTTCTTTTGGGCTCGACCATGTCTTTGATAGCCTGGATCTTGTCAAGACTGGCTTCAAACCCTTGTGCGCTAGCAATATAACTTAAGAATTTTGTGGAATGAACCCTAGAAGAACATTTCTGAGGATTCGGTTTCATTTGGTACTTTGTAATACTTCAAACATTTCTTCAGGATCTTTAAGGTGACTCTGAGCTTTAAAGGATATTATTAGCATATCATCCACATAAACCTTCGTATTTTGTCCAACCTTTTCCTTAAACATTTTATTGACCAATCATTGATAAGTAGCTCCGTCATTCTTTACCCTGAAAGCATTGCTTTATAAGAAAAAGTTCCTCAATCGGCAATGAAGCTTGTATGTTCTTCGTCCGGCTTGAACATGGGTATTTGATTATATCATGAATAAGCATCCATGAAAAACAATAGTTTGTGCCCAATAGTAGCATCAACTAAATGGTCTATTCTGGGTAGCGGATAAGAGTCTTTTGGGCATTCTTTATTTAAATCAGTGTAATTGATGCAGGATGTCGACTTACCATTTGACTTCTTTACAACCATTGGGTTTACTAGCCATTTTGGATAAAAAACTTCTTGAATGAATCCGTTTTCAAGTAGCCTTTTGATCTCTTATTTTAAGGTATCAGATCGAACTTTATCAAATTGCCTCTTCTTTTTTCGGATGGGGGTAAGGTTTGGATCAATATTTAGTGCGTGGCACATAACTGATGGGTCAATCCCGACCATATCCGGTTGGGTCCATGCAAATACATCTTCACTAGCTTTTAGAAATTGAACTAATTCTGCATTCGAATTGCTCTCTAATTCTTTTCCTACTCCGACTATTTTTGTTTAACAATTGGATCTATACATATTTCCTCAAGATCCTCTGTAGGCTTTTTCCTTTCCATTTCCCCTCGGCAATCCAATTCTATGATGATCTCGCCTTCAGCATTGGTCCTCCTCTTCCCTCCAAGTGAGATGTACCTTTGAAACACACGTTTATTCGTTTTATTAGATCTTATTTTTTACTTCGAATGGTGGATGTAAAAATCCATTATTCAAAGGCTAAAAATAATAGAGGAAGCAAAATAAGAAGAGTAATCCCTTTTGTATTGATCAAGAGTTACAAAATACATCTCACGAGAGCTGAACTATTCTCCTCGAATAGTGCCCCTACCTCTTTTAGTCAAGAACTTTACCACTATATATTTTGGTGAGACAAAAATATCCACCTCATCCAGTGTAGGATAACCAAAGAATGCATTGCAATATGATGACTGATCGATGATCACGAAGAGAGTCTCAAAAGTTCTACAACATGGTGGTATGCCCATCTGTACCAATAGCTTTACTTTCCCTACTGGAGTTGACCCCTTATTATTGAACCAAAGATAGGTTCAAGACTAGTCCCTAAATTATCCTCAGGAATGCACGTTTGATTAAGGCAAACTTGAAGATGACATTAACTACACTTCCGTTGTCTACTAGAATCTTTTACTATGGAATGCCCGATTTATGTTGTGATCATAAGGGGGGTCATTATAGGGATGATGAACCTTTCTTTAGCTCTTGTAAAGTGAAGACAAGGTTCGACATCTGTATATTAAGTTGCGGGTTTTTAAAGGCAAGATCTTGATGTACAAAGAACACTCCTTCCCTTGCTTCCTTGATATACATGTTCCTTGCTCCTTTATTATTTCCTACTGGATGGGGTCCTGCATGAATCACATCAACCCTATTCAAAAGTGGACTTAATTTAAACATCTTCATCCTTTAAGACATTCATAGCATTACTAGGGAATTTTCGCGTCCCATCGCCAGTTCGGGGTGCTTTCTGTTTATCTTGGACGAATTCTTTTAGATGTACTTCAGGATTAGCTTTTATATAATTTCGGCCAGCACTCAACACTCATTTATTTTATGATCATTCGCCTTATGATAAGGACAATAATCATCGCCGTTTTTCTGCTCAGGGTAGTTCTTGGCCTTGAATGAAATTGGGAAATAAACCTTTTCTTTAGTTCTAGAATAGATCCCACCTCGACCATTTGTGTCCTCGATCAAATCCAAATCTTCCACTCTCCTTCTTATGGTTAGCTTTCTTTTTAGCATAGTATAATTCATCCATTCGAACGAATTTATCAGCTGGAAAGTGAAAGTCAAGTGAATTTTTACCTCCATGGAAGAAGAGTTCTTTCCAAAATGGCATGTTTTCTATCAACCCTAAATGCACTGCAATTAACTTATCTCTATCATTCATATCTTTGACCTTCAATGCCTCTGTATTGAACCTCTTGGGATAATCATCAATGATCCTTCTTACCTTTGCTTAATATTTGCCAAAATAATGAATCCAATTGTTAGATCATTGCATATGCAAAATTGAGAAGAGAATTCATAGGATAATTATTTCCATGATTAGATAGTTTTCTCCCGATATTGGCAGTACCATTTTGCAGCAGCCCTTTGAAGTGTTATAGGAAATAATCTGCATCGCACCACCGTAGAAAAATTATATAGGTCCATTTGGCTATCAAAAGCCATTAGTTGGTCGTTACGATTAGTAGTGCTGATGTAATTTATAGTTGGAAACTTAACATGAGATGGAGTCGCTATTAACATCATTTCGCCAATAAATGGAGCTACTCAATCGTTATCATTCACCTACTCATCTAAAGTTCTTTTCCCTTTAGTTTTTAGTATATCTTTAACAACTTTCTCTACCACATCCATCAAATAAGCTTTAGTATTATGATTGATTTTCCGATTTGGATTATATTTCCTTTGAGGTTAAGCTTCCAGACTGTTCCAAAGACTTAACTTGCATTCTACTCTGATGATTGGCTTTTGTTGCATGACATTCCTTCTTCTTTGATGATGTTAAGTCCATCTTGCTCTTGCCTTCGAATGTATAAGCCTTCAAATTCCTCCTTGGGAAGACTACTTCGTCTCCTGTGTTGGTTTAATGGTTTTAGATGATTTTTGAGCAAGGGCTGCTTCCAGGAGCTCTTGCATTTCCTATAGTCTATGATATCCCGGAAATTTCAAGCAAATTTAAATGTGATAATCTCCTTTTTAAATTATTTAAAATTGGTAAAATTATTATTTTCATAACAATTATAATAACTACGTTGTTTTAAAATATAGATAAATAAATTTTTAATAGAATTATTAATTTCAAATTGAATTTGGGTTTGTTTAATATATATATATATATATATATATATATATATATATATATATGTATGTATGTATGTATTTATTTGAATTGATTATAAATTGGATTTTTAAATTGAATTTGAATTTGAATTTAAATTTGGATTTAAATTTGAAAAGTTAAAAGAAGTATATCTTAAATATATTTTGGTTTAAAAATATATTATATATGATTTTATTTTGAATATAATTGGTTTTTATTTATTTTCTTTAAAACGAATTTTATTTATATAGATTTGGAAAAGAACTTATTAATTAGTAAATAAATTCAAAAGCTTTTATTTAACATTTAAAAATAATTAAAAATACCTAGTTACAAGTGTTAAGCCATGAAACCTCTAAATAACAAGTGTAAGTGGATTAACTAGCGAAATGACAAATGTTAATTTCTTTTACAAGTGTCACTTTTTAATTTTCTTTTATTTTTTTATTAAATAATAATTTAGCCTACAAATTCATCTCACTTCCTCTCATCCATTTCTTTTATCAATTAATTTCTAAAACAAAGAAAAACCTAGTCCGTAACAAACCAGTAAATTAAATCAAGAATTTAAAAGCAATCCCTCCATAATTCCAAAATCCGAAACAAACAAAAACAAGCATTAAAGCTCAAAATCAAATTCGAGTCAAGAAGCAAGCAAGAACACCTCAGTTTCAAAGAAGTTAGTCTTTAAGAAGATCATAGCTTTCTAGTTTCTAGATTCAAGCATTTTTTCAACTTCAAAGTTTCCAAACATCTCAATTCAAAAGCTCTGTTCAACATCATTGACAAGTGAGTACACACATTATCTAAAATCTTAAGTGAACTAAAAATCTGTGCATGTGATTCTTGAATTAAATTGTGCTTTGCATATGTATTTATAAGTGTGATCTCTGTGTATATGAATGTGTATGGACTGTACATGTATAGTATGTTTGTTCTTCTCTGTTTTCAAACTACAGAGATTAGAAATAAATCAAAAATTCAAAATCTCCTTATCTTATCATTTTAGACTTTGAGTTTCAAACACAATATGATTGTTTAAACATAAATTAAAGTTTAAATTTTTATTCAAGCAAAATAGGTTTGCAAATCTTTTGGAATCAAGATTGTACAATAGCAATTCTAATTACATGTTAAAATCAAGTATTATAATTTGTTGATCCAATTATATAACTTAAATCTTCTTTGAAAAATAGGATTTTTAGAATGAAAATCACGATTTTTAGTTGGAAAACTGTAATATCCCGGAATTTATGGCAATATAAATATAATAATCTGTATTTAAATTTAAATGAAATTTGATAATTTTTGTTAATAAATTTGATTTGATTTAATAATCTTCTTTTATTAAATATTTAATTGGTGAATTTATTTTTAATAAGGTAATAAACTATTTTCTATTTATTATATGTATATGTATATTTATATATATTTTAAATAGATAGGTTTGGTTTTAAATTTAATTAGTGTAGCATGTTTTCTAATTTTAATATTTTAAAATTGGGAAATTATGACTTATTTTTTAATTAAGCTTTTCAAAACTATTTAATAAAATTACTAAATGATTTTAGATATATGAGATAAATGTTTTATCTGTTAAAATGTATTTTTGACTTAAGATGAATATTAAAACAAGTTATAAAAATGTTTGTTCTACTCTTTTTAAAATATTGACAAATGAATATGATTTCTAGAATAAGTATGAGAATTTAAAATACAATTTAAAATATGAAATATGTATTCATTTAAACAACAAATAAGTTTAAACCTCTTTCATAAATTTATTTTAAATGATTAAAAAAATTATTTTCAAATGATTAAATTGTATATTGTTTTTATTTATAACTATAATTGGTTTATTCTTTAATTACTTATCTATACATAACTATGTATTTAACCAAGTTAAACTTTCTTTAACACATAATTAAAATATTAGTTACTTAAATTGGCATATGTTAACATTTAGGTTCTTTTATAACAAATGTAAGCATCTTAAAACCTAATCTGACATGTGTAATTTAAACACATAATAAAGTTAACAAGTGTAAAACTTAAGCCATGTGTCATTTTTTTTAAATTTTTATTTTCTTTGATTTTTTATAGTTATATAAATTTGCATGCTTTCTTTCCCCTTTCTTTTCTCATTTTTCATTTCATAAACTAAGAAAATATGTAAATCAAAGAAATTGTTTTCAGCTGAAAACATTCCACCTTAAAAATCATATTCAATTCCCTGGAAACAAAATTTACAATCCTCAAATCATATTCAACCCGCAAAAGCAAAAAATCTGTTCAATTGCATCCTGCGTCCAAACTCTTCTAAAAATCTGGAAATTATGCAAACCAAATCTGAATGCAATCTGGGAATTTGCATCTGCATTTTTTTCAAAGATCAGGAGGCTCAAGTTTTTTTTTAAAAAAGGGCATTTAACAACTGAAGCAAGTTTTAAAGGCATTCAAGCTATTGCAACAGCGGTTTCAAATAATTCAAGAGCTTTTAAAAATCTGAAAATTTTGCTCTGCTCTACATTTTAATTCAGGTGAGTAACTCCAAATTTAAAAAAAAAATTAAGTAGGAGTTGCATGCTAGTTTATCTGATAAAGTTTTAATTATGTATATGCCTTTGAAATTGCCTGTGTATATATGAATGTGATGCATGTTTTTTTACTTATGTTTTCGGCTGTTTACAGTTTAGGTTCAAGTTGAAAAAGTTCTTTTCCCTGATCTGGTTGCTATTATGATTTAGCATTTGAATGAAATTTGTTTATTACATGATAAAGTAAATTTTAAAAAAAATTATATAATTTGAATAATTTTTGTGTTGTCTGGAAACATAAACAACAGAACTAAAATTTGTAAAAGTGGAAAATTTAAATATCACAAATCAATGTTTCAGGATGATGAATCAAAACTTCTTCCAAAATCATGATTTTTAAAAGAAGAATTACAATTTTAATTATCATATCCAGAGAGCAGAATTAACATTTCTGTATTTCATACTTTGGGTTAGCATAGATAATACTTGTGTTTGTTGGAGTTGAAATTTCTTCTGGAGATGGAGGACGTTACTGAGATGTTGTGAAAATTATGGGTTTGGGTTACTTTTCATTGTTGATGATGAGATTGGGTTTTTAAGTCTAGAACCCTAGTTCTTCTAGGCTTGAGAAAATTTATTACCACGGCATCTTTAATTGATCGAGTGGCTTGGGATTTGGGTTTCTGGAAGGAGGATGGGTTGTCGAAGACGTCGCCGTAATCTCAATGGTGATGGTGGCCGGAGGTGCAACAACATGATGTTGACAGGTTGGTGATTAATGGGGATACTAATGTTGCAAGTTTTGGTCTTAAACTCGAATTCGAATTCGAGTTGGATTCTGGGGGATCTGATATTTGAGGGAAGATGGGGGTTTGCTGGCCGATGGGAGATGGCCGTTGACGTTGGCCAGTAATAGCCGGAGTTGATGAATGGGTGCACAGTACAGTGGCGTGCATGTTGATGATGTTTTGGTTACAGAGTTTTGGACCTCGTGATGGACTCGGGTGAATTGAGTTTTGACTCGAAGAAATTTTCTTTCTGACTCGAAGTAAAATATGGAAAGCTCGGGTATTTGAAATTGTTTCAGATTTTAATAAACCAACATAACCTGTTCTATTATTTTAAATTTGAAGTAAAATTTTAAAATGCAAACTAAAATATGAAACTAAGTTTGAACCTGGAATTGAATTTGAATTCAAATAGTTTAAATTCTGGGTCTTAGAAATAAATTTGAAAATTTCTTTTAAACTCTAGTTTGATTTCAAATAAAACAGAAACTGTTTTCTGTTTTTAAATTTAAAAGTGAAGTTTAAATTGTAAGTTGAAGTTCAAACTGGGATTTTTAAACCTGAAATTTGAATATGAAATCAATAGTTTAAATGTTGGATTTTGAAATATTTTTGAATTCGGAAAATTTAAGATGTTTTAAACCAAAACAGAAAACTGTTTTCTGTTTTTAAATTTAAAAGTAAAATTTTAAAATGCAACTGGAAATTTAAACAAAGTTTAAAATCTGAAAACTGAAATATGAAATTCAAGGTAGATGAATCTGAGTTTGAATTTAATTTAAATCTGGGAATTTAAATTTAGATTTTAAACTTTTAAAGTATAAAGGAACATTGGTTTTGAATTTAAACTATGAGTTTTAATTTATGAAATAAAAATTTAAAATAAGTTTAAATCCAGTTTTAAAACCTGGAATTTGATTTTAGTGTCAGTTTTTAAAATAAAATAAGTTTTTAAATTTAAATTTGTTTTAACTATTTTAGAAAAGGTTAAATAATTTGAATTTAAAAATGAAGATGGAAATGTAAGTAAAGCTTTAAACTTTTAAGTTTAAATCTGGAATGAAGATTTAAACTGTATTTCAGTTTGAAATTTAAAAAGAAAATTTTTAAATTGAATTTGTTTGAAATGAATTTGTTTTATAATCTTTTAAACCTTTAGTTTATAAAGGGATGTTCTTGAACATATGAGATAAAAAGATTTTAAATTTGTTTAAAACCTTGTTTAAATAAATTGTATTCATTTTAAAATCTTAAAATTTTAAAATGAAATTTAAAGTGAAGTTTAAAATAAATTTGGAAAGAATTTGTTTTAAAAATACTTTTTATAAGAAGAAATGTTTCTTAAATTAAGTTAGAACTTAAGAATTGGATTCATTTAAATTATTAAGTTAATTTAAATGGAACATTAATTATTTGATTAATTAATAATGTGGATGATTAATTGAGTAATTAATAATTTTTAAGTAAATTAATTAAAGATTTGAGATTAATTAATTAGGGTTAATTTATCTATAATTAAGGATTGTTAATAAAATTTTAATTAATGATTAAGATTTATTAATCAAGTGATTAATGGTTAATTAAGATTGTAATTAACACTTAATTGATTTATAATTAGAGATTAACTAAATTATAATTAAATATTAATTAATTTGTAATTAATAATGATTAATATAAGTTAACTTCTAAATTAAGTAATTAAGAAATGTTAATGAAGGTCATCAACTTAAGATTATTTAAACAGTTAATTAATATGATTAATTTTTAATAATTAATTAGATTAATTAATTAGTAATAATCAATTGTTTAAGTTTAATTACTTTATGGAAGTAATTAATGAGTTAATTACTTAATGTAATTAATGGGTTTAATGTGATTAGTTTATATTAATTAATTAAGTTTAATTAATTTAAACACTTAAGGATTGATAACTAATTACCTTATGTAATTAACTGGATTGTAATTACTTAGGGAAGTAATTAACTGAGAATTACTGGATGTAATTAAAGATTTTATTTATGGAAGTAATTTAGATTAAATTACTTTGAAATTAATCAAGGGATTAATTGGGGTAATTAATTAAGAATAATTAATTTATGAAATGAGTGATTAAGGATAGTTAATTACTGGATTTATTATTAATCAAGGGTGATTAATATATATGTGGTTTAATTGCAGATTAATTACTTATGTAATTAATTTATATAGAGAAATTGATTTAAATGTAATTAGAAATCATTAATTAATAAATTAGTGATGTAATTTAAGATTTATCAACTAAGGAATAATTAATAAATGAAGTAATCAATCATTAAAGGATTAATGTAATTAATTTTAGTTAATTTATTTATTAATTAATTACAAGTTAAGTATTTGTAAATTTTTAAGTATAATTAACTTATGTAATTAATTTAAAATCTAATTACTTATTGTAATTAGGATTTGTTAATCTGAAATGATTAATTGGAAGAATAATGAAATGATGATTTATTAATTGATTTGTAATCAATTAATGGTTAAGATAAGCAGGATTTTAATAATGAAGTAATTAATTTAATTCTTTTTAAGTTAATTAGAGATAAGGTAATTAATTTAATTCATTTTAAATTAACTATAGATGGTGTGATCATCAGATCATTGCTTATGTTTGATGATTGGTAATGATTGCCATGTATGGTTTGTAATCTCAGTAATGAGATGAGAAATGTTGTATGATATGGATGCATTGGTTGCATTGCGATGAAGATATGAATTATCTATTTATAATGATATGGATTATCCGTTGATGATAATGTTAATTATCCATTGTTATGTTGTGAATTATCTATCTGGGTGTATATAGATAATGAATTGAATTGTTTTAAACTTTAAAACAACTTGGCCTTAAAAGACACGTTTTGGATTTCGATGAGACCGGGATCGGGTTTCCATATTTGGATATCCAAAAACCACATCGATCCAAATTAACGTTAGGTCGTGAATCTGAAGTGAAGATGAAGATTCAGAGTGCAAGTTTATCGTCGTTAGCTTTGAGGGTGATTCCAAAACGAGTATAACGAGATAATACCTTCGGTTTCGTTCAAACCCGGAATGAACTTGTATGGATTGAATGCTTTCAGAACATCGTTAGGTGGACGATGAGCATTCTAAGTGTGATGTCCTATAAAGGTAATCGTAGCCTCGAGTCTCATCAACCGAGAATGGCTAAAACATGGGAGGTGCAGCAAGGCTTCGTGGGTAGCCCCCACTTGAGAGCGAGATTTACCCCTGTCTAGATGTCCCTTTATTTCGGCTTAGTGGTGCGGTTGCTGATCACAACTACGGGGTGGTCTTGTTCGTAACTGTTCAGTAAGGAATGGTTCCGGCTTTGTGTTGCAGGGGAGCGGGCGTACTCCTCGGTACGGTGATCTAGGCCACGTACTATGACGGGTGGTACCCCAGTAGCCCAGCCATTGCATAGAATCCAAAATCCAATAAGTGCCAACGGTTTTGATTGTATTACCCACTTTTGTGGCTAGTAGCTAGAATTTAATGAATGTAACAATTTCGGTTATTTCTTATTTACTTGAAAATCCTAGACCTATTATAATATCATCGGATTTCCTATCAAATGTTTTGGTTAGCATAAGGTACAAACTTTTCCATGTTTATGTGTGGGAAGTCTTACGTGATACTTTTCTTTTCAAAGGTTTTTCAAAGTTAAGCAACTTTAACCTGTTACTCACACCAGACCCATGTCTGACCCGGAGTTATTTCTTTTTTCTTTAACTCTTGGGTACTCAAATTTTTACGAGTAGCCAAGGGATTCAGGTTAGGATTCAGGTTAGCTTTGACGAATTGTGGAGGAGCAATGGAGCAGGAGGCTTCTGCATGTAGATATATAGTTTTCCGCTGTGTTGGTATCTCCAAGTGTTTCTGTATTTTGTTTTGAGTTGTAATAACTAGACAGGTGTTTATAACTGTCTAATATATGATGTATTGTTTGTGTAACTCTGATAATTGTTGCATATTATGTAATATTTATGTTATTAATATAATTTATTCGTTCCGTTGTTGAGATTCTAGTGTTGTTTCTTCTTTCTCTTCTTCGTTTTCTCTTTCCTATCCCTTTCTTTCTTAAGGATGATACGACTTTTTGTGGAGAAAAAGTCGGGTCGTCACACTTGGTATCAAAGCGCTAGGTTGAGCGAATACTTAGTCTCTGGAGTGGTGTCTATCTTGAGAGAGCGTATTTGTATTTTTATTATATATATATATATATATAATTATTTCTGCCTATCTGATTGGGTTACCTGTTCAGGTTTTCCAATATAAGTTATAAAGGTTGATAAGGTAGTGGTGTGTGTAACACAACTACCATTGGTTGGAGTTTGAATGTTTGAGGTTGGAAGTGTATTTGTCGAGACTGTCGACCTAATGCCGTCTCAAGTAAAGTTTTGATTGGTGTAGGACTTCATCGATCTCTGAAGGAAACCTTCTAAAGGTTCGAAGTTCATTTTTGAAGTGCTGAGTTGAGTATTGGATCTGTCGCTTGGGCAGAAGCAAATGAGTGATGGTATCTTGATACCTTAGGAAGTGGTAGCTGCGTGATGAGATGCAGTGACTATGGATGTTTCCGAAGATGTTTCTTTGGAACAAGAGTAAGGAAGTGAGTCTGCTTGGTGTTGTGGCTGAGTCCAGTAGAGTGTTTCTGTTTGCTTTGAGGTCCGAGTTTCTCGAAGAGCTTTGGATTGAGAATTCTTTGGCTTTGGTGTTAGAGGTGCCGCTCGGAGTGTTCTGTGTTGGCAGGAAGTCTTCCGGCTGTGTAATTTTTCTGAAGTGGAGTTTAGAAGCAGCAAAGTGGATTCTTTTCTTTGGTGAATTGGCTAGGCCAACATAAGCTGTTCTGATTGGTAAGGAGAAAGCATTTTCTTTGGATTTAGGCTGAGTTGATCGCAAAAGTGACTTGCGATAGTTGAGTGTTCTCTTGAGTTGTTGGAGATTTTCCAAATGTCTTCAAGGAAGTCAGAGTTTGTCTGCAGCTGGAGATCGAGTTTTCTTATCGATATGTATTCCAGGATTGGTACCGGTGGTTCAGTTAGTAGATGGATGGTTCCTTAAGATAGTAGTTGGTGAAGCAGCTCAGGTTTCGGAGGAACTTCTGAGTTATCTTTTATGGATTTGTGGAACCATATTTCTGTGCTGGGTTGTCTAGTTTGTGTTCGTGCTCTTCGTCTGCATTTTCTTCTACTTCAGATCAGAGTTGTGCAGCGGAAGCAGTTTGAGAGTGCTTCTGTTTTGTTTTTTTTATGGATAAGGAGAATTTTGTTCTGTCTTCTGTTGTTGAGGAGTAGAGTTTGTGTTCTTGGTTTTGGATTAATCTTGAGGAGATCATTGGATTGTTTTGATCCAGTTTGTTTCTAGAGGCAACAGCGTAGAGTTGAGCTGATCAGGAGGGATGTTGGTAGTCCATGATCGTCCGAAGAGTTTTTATGGATGAGAGACAGAGAAATTTGGATTCTGGAGTCGGAGATTGGGTTTTGGTTAAGTTTTTTTCTGATCCATTGAGCTATAAGTTTTGGCAAGTCTATGAAGCTAGCTCCGAAGTGTTTTGGGTTTCTTCTGTGATTGTTATGATAAGTGTTTGGTTTTCTAGAGTTGAATTGCCAGTTTGGATTATTAGGATTCGATATGTTTCACGTATCTCTGAGGGAGTACATGTTTGAGCTATTTCTGATTGTAGAACCAGCAGTTCAGGAAGTTTGGTTGTTGAATCAGACTCGTCAGTGGTCCGATATTCTGTTTAGAGTTGTTGATAGAAGCTCTATAGCTTAGTAGTATTGATTGTTTGAATTCTATAGAGCGAGTATCCCGATATATATATACCGGGGAAACTCGTGAAAGTTCTATCCAAAATTCTTTTGGATAGTTACATTTGTTCTGATTGTGTGAATTGGTTGCTATGGTTGTTGGCATATGATTAACATATGCTCTATTTTAAAATAAAATTTGTAAATAGATTATTAAATTACCTTTGATTTAAATTTCAGGGACGAAATTCTTTTAAGGGGGAAGGATTGTAATATCCCGGAATTTATGGCAATATAAATTTAATAATCTGTGTTTAAATTTAAATGAAATTTGATATTTTTTGTTAATAAATTTGATTTGATTTAATAATCTTCTTTTATTAAATATTTAATTGGTGAATTTATTTTTAATAAGGTAATAAACTGTTTTCTATTTATTATATGTATATGTATATTTATATATATTTTAAATAGACAGGTTTGGTTTTAAATTTAATTAGTGTAGCATGTTTTCTAATTTTAATATTTTGAAATTGGGAAATTATGACTTATTTTTGAATTAAGCTTTTCAAAACTATTTAATAAAATAACTAAATGATTTTAGATATATGAGATAAATAATTTATTTGTTAAAATGTATTTTTGACTTAAGATGAATATTAAAACAAGTTATAAAATTGTTTGTTTTACTCTTTTTAAAATATTGATAAATGAATATGATTTGTAGAATAAGTATGAGAATTTAAAATACAATTAAAAATATTAAATATGTATTCATTTAAACAACAAATAAGTTTTAACCTCTTTCATAAATTTATTTTAAATGATTAAAAATATTATTTTCAAATGATTAAATTGTATATTGTTTTTATTTATAACTATAATTGGTTTATTCTTTAATTACTTATCTATACATAACTAAGTATTTAACCAAGTTAAACTTTCTTTAACACATAATTAAAATACTGATTACTTAAATTGACATATGTTAACATTTTCGGTTCTTTTATAACAAATGTAAGCATCTTAAAACCTAATCTAACATGTGTAATTTAAACACATAATAAAGTTAACAAGTGTAAAACTTAAGCCATGTGTCATTTTTTTTTAAATTTTAATTTTCTTTGATTTTTATAGTTATATAAACTTGCATGCTTTCTTTCCCCTTTCTTTTCTCATTTTTCATTTCATAAACTAAGAAAATATGTGAATCAAAGAAATTGTTTTCAGCTGAAAACTTTCCACCTTAAATATCATATTCAATTCCCTGGAAACAGAATTTACAATCCTCAAATCATATTCAACCTGCAAAATCAAAAAATCCGTTCAATTGCATCCTGCATCCAAACTCTTCTAAAAATCTGGAAATTATTCAAACCAAATCTGAATGCAACCTGGGAATTTGCATCTGCATTTTTTTCAAAGATCAGGAAGCTCAAGTTTTTTTTATTTTAAAAAAGGGCATTTAACAACTGAAGCAAGTTTTAAAGGCATTCAAGCAATTGCAACAGCAGTTTCAAATAATTCAAGAGCTTTTAAAAATCTGAAAATTTTGCTCTGCTCTGCATTTTAATTCAGGTGAGTAACTCCAAATTTAAAAAAAAATTAAGTAGGAGTTGCATGCTAGTTTATCTGATAAAGTTTTAATTATGTATATGCCTTTGAAATTGCCTGTGTATATATGAATGTGATGCATGTTTGTTTACTTATGTTTTTGGCTGTTTACAGTTTAGGTTCAAGTTGAAAAAGTTATTTTCCCTGATCTGGTTGCTATTATGATTTAGCATTTGAATGAAATTTGTTTATTACATGATAAAGTAAATTTTAAAAAAAAATTATATAAGTTGAATAATTTTTGTGTTGTCTGGAAACATAAACAACATAACTAAAATTTGTAAAAGTGGAAAATTTTGTTGAATATGCGCTTATATGTTTTTGTTTGATGATAATAAACATATATATTCATTTAAATGTATTTGGTAATGTACTATTCTATTTTTCATAGATTAAATAAATATTTGTTGAATAAAATAAACTACACAGAATTTGAATGGAATTTGAATTCAAACAGAAATTTTATTCAAACAAATATTTATTACAATCTTGAATAGTACAAATTCAAGCTCTCACTATACATATACATTTTTGAATACATCACAATTCAGTTCACATAATTTCCTCACTACATATCACTCACACTCGTATTTTGTCTTCAACTGCATTCCAGTTTGAATCCAGCATCTGAGCAATCTACAAAAATATTCACTAACCGAGTAAAATTGAAAAAGAAATATTTTTTCAATACAAAATAAAATATGATTTTTGAAAATATGATTTGCCTCAGTTATTTGGGTTGTTCGTCATCATTCACATTTGAATTCATCACACACGAACAGTGTGACATGCACAGCGTATCACTGTACATGCCACAAGGCCGTGCACATCGATATACACATGATAATGCTACAGGGACAGCTGAGCATACGTCAAACCTAAATGAAAAGCCGGGTTCAACTTACATGCAGTATATTTAAAATCATGACACAAGCACAAGGTCAAACCCGAGTTTTAAAACTGGGTTCAACACAAGGCACAATAAACTGAATGCACAAAGTAAGTAACTGTACAACAACAAGTTCAGACCAAACAGCAATGCAAGTGCAGTAATGGGTGAACAGACCACAAATGTGCAACACAGTGAAGATGACAAGTGCATCTAGAAGTTCAACAAAGACCAAGTCAAAGTCCAGTGATGTAAACAGTGAAGAACATGGATGTCAAAGGCAATACACAAGTGACAGTGCACTAATAACTAGTTACTCAATGCATGCAACATGGTGTACAAGCTCAATGAAGATTGCAGAAAAATTTAGCACCAACATAACAGCCACCAAGTAAACAAACTCAGGTAAATGTACACAGTTCATGTATGTATCAGCAACCAACACAATGAACAAGACCAGAGAACAGCAAAAGTCAACCAAGCTACTAATGAATGGAACTCGAGCTCCAGACCACATTCAAAGTCCAAACCAGTTGTAACATGGATATCAAAAGCAATGAACAGAGAACATGCATGAAGAACCAGAAGTACAAGTGCAGGCAAGTGCACAACTTCACAACAAACAAGGAACATAGGACATGTATACAACAACTTCAGAAGTAACAAGTTAAAGAAGTAGTTAATAAGCAGTGTGCAACTCGAAAGTGTACATGAATACATCAACCAAAGTCAAGGCTGCAAATGAAGACTACAGGTGAACAGATTAGAGGCAATATAAGAAGTCAAGTGATGCACATATAAAAATACTTGAAGACTACAACATCAAGTAGAGACCAAGTTCATATGCAATGAGAAGACCACAAAGACAACAGCCAATGCCGATAAAGATCAGAGACAAAACTCAAATGAACAAAATGCACAATTCATGAATGCAACAACCAGTGAAAGTCGAAAGATTAACAATGCAGAAAGGCAAAGCCGTAATTCATAGTAAAGCCGAAGTCGGAGTTGATAAAAGATTAGAGATGTCCAAGTCAAGAAAATCAAATAAGTATCTTTGAAAAAGTCACAAAGTAAAACCAGAAAGTCTTTGCCGTATTATTCAAGAAGGATCGAACGCTCTCAAGTTAAAGCCGTGAGTATCAAGTCGAGAAATTATATCACGAAAGCCGTGCGCATCAGGCAATTGAAGTTTTGGAAAGTATCGAATTGAAACAAACAAACAAGTGTCTCGAATTCATATAAATACTAAACCCAAAACTCATCATCGGCATCGAGTTCAATTGAAGCATTCATTAAACCAGCAACGTAAAGAAATTACATACCGAATCAACGACGAACTCGATCAACAGAAAGTAGAGCAACGCAATCTCGAAGTCAACCAAGCAGCCTATCTGAAGAGAATCAATCATCAGAGAACGTGCGCAAGAGCACCACTAATTCAGATCGAACAAAGCCCAAATTTGGATCGCGAGCCGTAGCCCTAATTTCAAAAAGAAGATCGGCCGCAATTATTTCACAAGCAAGAGAAGTGGATCGGGTGAAAAAAAACAAGGGGCCGGCCTTGTTTATTATAAAGGGGATATTAATTTTATTAAAGGGTTTTCTTTTAGTTTTATTTGAGCAAAAATTATGGAGTCAAGTTTGTATTTTAATTTTTGCTCCTGCTTTTATTTTTGAAGTCTGTTTTTCTTTTTCGAGTCAAAGAATTGGTAAATCACCATCTAGGTTGTAGGTAGTGTACGATTGTCTAGTTAGAATTAGTTCAGTGAGCAGGGTGTGCGAGTTTGCAAAACTCTATAGGCGAGAGCAGAGTTTGCGAGTTTGCAAAACTCTATAGGCAGAGCAGGGGGTGCGAGTCTAGTAGAGTGTTTGTGAGCGGGAGCAAGGGTTTGCGAGTCTGTTAGAGTGTTTGTAAGCGGGATACTGTTTAATTCTAATAGAAGTCTGGGAATGCAGCAGTAGGCAGGGGTTGCCGAAGCTGGGTAAATTTTGTGTGTGATTTACTTTTCAGCATATTTATTTCTGCAGTTTGTTTCTGTGTTTAAAATCGAGAAAATTTGCTATAACCCTATTCACCCCCCTCTAGGGTTAATCTAGATCCTACAAGTGGTATCAGAGCACGGTATTTTTCTTTAACTCTAGAGTCATGAATCCACTAGATAATACTTTTGTTGAGGGTCGTTCCAATATTATTCCTTCTATTTTCGATGGAACAGATTTTTTGGACTGGAAATTGAAAATGGAATTTTATTTAAGATCTGTTAATATTAAATGTTGGGATATTATTGAAAATGGGTGTGATATAAAAAATAAGGAAATTCTCTCGATTAATGCTCTTGCTATGCATATATTATATTCTCATAATAATCGTGATAATTTTTATTTCGTCTCTCATTGTGAAAATGCACAGAAAATCTGGAATACTCTCGATGCAATATATGGTGCAAAAGTCAACAGTAATGAGATGTCCTCCACAACCGACTCAGCTAAAGAAATGTGCTTAACAGGATTGGTAAATAGCAGTTGTGATGAAGATGATGATGATGGAGCAGCCGAGCTAGCATTACTAATGAAGAAATTCAAAAGGAGGAACCGCAAATACGGAAATCCAGCTCTAAATCAAAAAGTAAAAAACAGAGAACACAATATGAAGCCAAGCGAGGTATCAAAACTCACTCACTCTGAATTACTTATTTATTTCCACGAAGTGAATGGCTATTTTAAACGACTTAGGGAGAAGTATGCCAAACTTGAATCACAAAAAGATACTTTGATAGAATTAAATGAACAACTCGACCAATTAGTTAAAACCTATCAAAGTAAGATCCCTAAGTGTGATAAGTGTCCAACGTTCGAAAAGGAAATTAAAAAATCAGGAATCAATATAAAATCACTTGAAAATGAAATTCTGATTTTAAAAGAGAATGAAAATACTAGGAGAGAGAATTCTATTAAAAAGTGCACATAATTGATAAATGAAAATGAATCTCTCAAAACACAAGTCCAACAACTGTCAATGACTTTAGATAAATTCTCAAAAAGTGAAAAATCGTTGAATATGCTATTAGGAAAGCAAACTGTTAATACGGTTAGACAAGGACTTGGATATGATAAATCTGAAAATGTTGAAAGCAAGATTAATCAAGAAAATTCAGTGTGCACAATTTGTAGAAAATTTGGACACAATCAAAATAATTGTTGGTATAGACCCAAACACGTGAAAACTATATCAATTTGGGTTCCAAAAGGCACAAATATAAAATCTCTCAAAGTTAAACAAATTTGGGTGCCAAAAGGAACATATATAAACAGTTTTGGGTCTCCACAAAATTATTTTTCTAAATCTTCTGCCACTAACAACCATGGACCTATAAAAACAAATAGGTCGCATAATTTTTTTCTCGTGTAGGTGTGGTGGCAGGCTAAGGAACAAAAACAGTGTTTTCTGGATTTTTGGCTATTCCAGAAACACAACGGGCGACAAAGCAAAGTTCCTTAGCCTATTATAAAGGTGACAGGATCACAATGGATAAACAACGAAAAATATCGTAAAGGTAAAGCAGGTAATGATATATTTATTTGAACGATATATTAAATGTGATGATCCGCACCATAGTCTGAATTAAAATCAGCCAATACTGAGATGGTGAAGAGATGATTATTTTGATTCTGACTTGTTCAGCATGGTTATAATTTGGCTAACTCTATGTTCATGGTTCTTTGATTATTTACACGGCTTCTTTTCAAATTCAAGAGATTGTCGTTTAAAAAGCTGTTAAATTTGATTTTGAGAAATTTTGTTGCATACTTCATGGTCTGGTCAATCAAATTCAATTAATGATAATTTTAAGTGAAAGAGAAATTCAGATGCAGATTACACTGGTAATATAGTTGATAGAAAAATTACTAGTGGAACGTGATTAATTTTTGAAACATTCATTTGCTGCATCGTTTTTCAAAGAAAATATCTGCATATTTTTCACTTGAAATAATTTTCAAAAAGCAGAATTTTTTTTCCATATAACCCCTTCGAGAAAATCATTTTTGACCATATTTTCAGATTAGTCATTTTTATTTGATTTTAAATGACAAATTTTGACTAATCCGACTCCCTACTAATTATCAAAAAGATAAATAGTGATCGAGAAGGTGATAAGTGTTGATATTTAACATACATTACTCAAGACGGTATATTTGGAAAATTTCTTTAGGAATTCAAACAAGAGTTATAAAACTTTTTGTTGGGTAAAGATTCAATGACCATTGCTATGTCTATCATATTTCTATCGACCGTTGTTTATCAAATCTTAAAATATAGTTTGTCGATATGTGGTACTATAATCAGGAATCATTTGTTTTTCATTTCACATTTTTTGAAAAAATAAATAAATATCCAAAGTATTCACTCTCATTTAAAAGTCCTCACGGTTATGCATGTGTGAATTACTTGGATTTTTGATTATGTGCTTCCATGCTCATTTAAAAGTCCTTATGGTTATGCATGCATGGAACACATATCAAAATTAATTGATTAAATAGACAAGTTGATTCTAATCCCATTTAAAAGTCCTCACGGTCATGCGTGGTTAGAAGATACTTGATTTCATTTAAAAAAAAATTAAATTGGAATACTACTAATCTCATTTAAAAGTCCTAACGGTTATGCATGATTAGTAGATATTCAAATTCCTGATATAAATGTACCACAAGTAGATGCAACTGTATGGTTTTATATGATGACATCATTTCCATTCTTTCTAAAAGTGGAATATGCGCCTAACAAGGGTAGTTATGATTTTTGTTTGATTTTTATTGAAGTTTAATATTTATATTCAATTTGAGTTTAATGTTGGATTAATATTGATCACTCTATCTCTATTTTCTCTAACACTATTATTCTTTTTCTGATAACAAAAGGGAGAGAGAAAAGTTAAGATTTTGTCAAATAGAATCAAGCAAAGGTCAAATAATTTTCCATTTGCATCTAGGCTTAATTATATATTTCTATTTGTATGCATATATGTAAGGGGAGCATCATGTAGAGAGGAAGCATTTAAATAGGGGGAGCAATTAGAGTATATCATTGATCAAATACATTTAACACATGTACAAAATCTTAAATATATGTTTTTATCATCAAAAGGGGGAGATTGTTGAATATGCGCTTATATGTTTTTGTTTGATGATAATAAACATATATATTCATTTCAATGTATTTGGTAATGTACTATTCTATTTTTCATAGATTAAATAAATATTTGTTGAATAAAATAAACTACACAGAATTTGAATGGAATTTGAATTCAAACGAAAATTTTATTCAAACAAATATTTATTACAATCTTGAATAGTACAAATTCAAGCTCTCACTATACACATACATTTTTGAATACATCACAATTCAGTTTACATAATTTCCTCACTACATATCACTCACACTCGTATTTTGTCGTCAACTACATTCCAGTTTGAATCCAGCATCTGAGCAATCTACAAAAATATTCACTAACGCAGTAAAATTGAAAAAGAAATATTTTTGCAATACAAAATAAAATATGATTTGCCTCAGTTATTTGGGTTGTTCGTCGTCATTCACATTTGAATTCATCACACATGAACAGTGTGACATGCACAGTGTATCACTGTACATGCCACAAGGCCATGCACATCGATATACACTTGATAATGCTACAGGGACAGGTGGGCACAGGTCAAACCCAAATGAAAAGCCGGGTTCAACTCACATGCAGTATATTTAAAATCATGACACAAGCACAAGGTCAAACCCGAGTTTTAAAACTGGATTCATGTAACAACCCGGGATTTGCATTACCAATTAATAAATAAAAGTTAGAATTTTTATTTATTTAATGAAGCGTAAAAGGATTTGGAATAACAAAATTTATTTGAAAAAAGCTATTTTAATTAAATTGGGAAATATGGGATTTTAAAATGAGGATAAAATGTTATTTTTGGAAAGTTAAATATTTTAGGAGAGATTTTAAAAGCCCTTTTAAAGTGATTTCAAAATCAATTATAAATCTGCTTCGCACCATTATTTTCTATAATGAAAATCTCACACTCACTTTTAGCACATCGAGCGAAGTGGAAAGGTGCTTAAACGGTTAGGAAATCTCCGGCCAATGGAACCGTGTGTATTTTCTTTCCGGTTAATCCCCGACCTATTCGATTGATCGTTTTGACCTTTGGGTCTAGTTTACCGATGATACGAGGTGGACTTTTTATTGTTTGGAGTGTGAGCTTGCTATTGGTTAGTAAACCGTTTTGTGCGAACGTGGGGTATGGGACTCATTGTTAACACTTTACGGGTTCCTCTCCAAGAAATTGGTGACACATTAGCCTCTAGGCGGCCAGTACTGGACCTCTAGGTCACCACGCCTCTGGGCAACCGTCTCTGGACACCTGCTCTATGGAGCAGTTTTTCGACGTGTGCCTCTGGGCCTTTATCCTTCTGGGAAGGATCTCGCCGTCTTGCGCGTTCCGATCTGTGCGAGTGATCGATCACAACTCTACAGTACTTGGCAGTAACGACTCTGGTCGGTGCACGTGCAATACTTGTATTATCTGATGATTTTTATATCCATTCGAGTACCGCCATTCGGTGTTGGTTCTATGGAACCATACGATGTAAGTGCGATTACCTTGTGGATTTACAGTGTCTCTGGACACTGCTTTTCAGTATTCGATTTCATTGACTTTTTAGTATATCCCTATTGCTCTTTGGAGCATCGATCTTTGCTTGGGCATTGATTGCAGACTCTGGTCACTCTTGGGATTATTGCCTATGGGCAACTTTATATAGCTTTGGCAACACCAATGATATGAGGCGATTTTGTTTATTTAACATTTTGGTGTTTGTATTCTCTTTGGAGATTTTTACTGTTTATTGATGATTAGGGATCGTCATTATATTCATGTAGTCCATATTACTCTTCTCTATGGAGAAGTACTGTTTTTTATGTACTGCATTATTATATATCTCAGTTATTAATGATTATTTAGCTAGCCTGACCCGAGTGTTTTCGCTCAGGACAGACCGAGTTGTATCAGGTTAGGTCTCTGGACTTAGCTTCTGTGCTTCCGCTTGGATATTATCTGCTATGCTGATAGATAGTGCTTTTATTTGTCCACTATTCCGCTACTCTGTTATTTCAGACTCTTATGTATATATTTTTGACTCACATGTGTGAGCGGTGGCTTTGTACCCACCTCTTTGATACTTGGATATGTATTGACGATATATTGTACCTATGTTCTGTGACTGTTATGTGACTGTTCTGTGATGATGATGTTATCATTTAGTATTATGTTTGTTCTAAACCTATTTTCCTTAGCCATTGTAGTTTCGTTATAAATATCTATTGGATATGTCGAACCACTTGAGAAAAGAAAACCACCTATTCGACGTATTCAGTAGATAGTTATAGCTTGATTACATATGGTCGCTTCCATTATACTCTATTCTCCGTTCTAGTAGACGGTATTACTCCGTAATACTCTTTACTAGAGTGGGTCTCAGAGTGGGGCGTTACATTTTGGTATCAGAGCTATGGCTCAGAACTAAATATAATAAACACAGAACAGTAACACTAAGTCCAATACATCTTAGTATGATTCAAATATTACAATGCCCTTTCCTCATGACATTGGATAGATAAGTTAGGAATATGTTTAGGAATACATTTATATTCCGTAGTATTCTACTTTGAATTATCTATCTTTGAATCGTGCTTAACTTCTTCTTACCTTATCTTTCAGTATGGCTAGTAGAGGTAGGAACCTCCGTTCTGCTGATGCTGGACAGTCCAGCAACCCTCACCCTGAGGGCGTATACATGACCACGGACCAGATCATGGAGCCGGTTCGTAACTCTCAGTCGCACTCTCAGTCTCCTACACCAGTTTCTGATGCACCGCGCAAGTCTGCTTTTGCGCGCCTCTGCAGCGACTTTATTCATCTTGGAGGGAAGCCGTTCAATGGCTCCGAGACTATTCTTGAGGTCCAGGCTTTGATCAGAGTTTGCGAGCGTAATTTCACTCGCATGACCCTTCCTGACCATGACAGAGTTCTTGTTGCTTCTAGCCATCTTGAGGGCCGTGCCTTGGATTGGTATGAGCTCCTTATTTCTGAGACCGATGAGGCCACTCTCACTTGGGATCAGTTCCGAGAGCGTTTCTTGCTCAAGTTTGTCGCCGAATCCGAGAAGATAGCCCTTGCACGCCGCTTTATTGACCTTAAGCAAGGGAAGACCTCCGTTGCTGACTATTCTTCATCTTTCGAGGCCTTGTCTAAGCATGGCCTCGAGTTCATTAGCACTCCTTATAAGAAGAATCTCAAATTTGTGGAAGGCCTGAAGAAATATTTGAAGAAACAGCTTATGCTCCAGCTTAAGCTCCCTTTTGATGAGCTAGTTGACACAACGCTTCACCTTGAAGCGGTTGAGCGTGAGAGAGACAATGATGGAGATGGTGGGGGTTCCGAAAACCCCAATCAGAAGCGGGGACCGTTTCAGAATACCAAGCCTTGGAACAACAAGAAGAAGACTGGCAGTTCTACTTTTCAGACTCAGCCTCATATTCGTCCTCAGTCTCAGACTCCTGCTCAGCCTAGTGGGACACGTCCTCCGAAGAAATGCTTCAACTATGGTTCTCCAGATCACTTTATTCGAGAGTGTCCCAAACCTCTCTATTGCACCTTCTGCAAGAAGGTGGGACACAGGATCTCCACTTGTCCTATTACTCCAGCTAGTGCTAAGCCTGGCAAGCTTAATGCTGCCAAGGCTCCTACATCTTCAGCTCAGCCTCGAGGTACACATCCTTCCATTCTCGAAGGTTCTATTTTATTTCATGATAGATCTTGTAGAGTTCTCTTTGATACGTGTGCCTCTCACTCATTCGTATCAAAGGAGCTAGTAGATGCTTTATCCTTGGATGTTACTTGTCTGGTTTCTTCACTAAGGATTGTGAATCCCATTGGTGGATCCACGACCCTTAGCTTGCTTTATGAGGATATGGATATTGATCTTTGTCGATTTTCTTTCCGTGCGAATCTGCACGTTATGGAGTATTTGGGCTTTGACATGATTCTTGGCATAGATTGGCTCGCTCAGTACGACGCCAAAATCATTTGTTCGGAGCGGATATTATTTCTTCGTCATCCTGACTCGTCCGCTCCGTTAGCTATTGCTCTTCAGGATGTTCGGATTTCTGATATTACTTTATTTTCACTTGATTCACGAGATGAGGATGTGGACATATCTCGTATTCCTGTTGTTCGGGATTTCCCCGATATATTCGAGCCAGTGTCAAGCCTGCCGCCAAAGCGGGCCATTGAGTTCCGCATCGATCTCATTCCAGGCTCCCACCCAGTTGGGCGTCCTCCCACGAGGATGTCTACTAAAGAGAATGAGGAACTCAGGAAGCAGTTAGTAGAGCTTGAGACGAAACAGCTCATTCGGTCCAGTTCTTCGCTATGGGGTGCTGCTGTGGTCTTCGTTAAGAAGCCTGATGGCTCTCTTAGGCTTTGCATTGACTATCGCAAGCTTAATGAGTTGACCATAAGAAATCGTTATCCATTGCCATGGATAGACGATATGTTTGATCAGTTGAGCGGTGCGAAGGTCTTTTCACCGCTCGACCTTGCCACCGGATTTCATCAGCTCCGAGTTGCGGAAGATAGCATTCCTCTTACCACTTTCCGCACTCGTTATGGTTCTTTTGAGTGGTTGGTCATGCCATTCGGCTTGACGAATGCACCGGCTTTCTTCGTCGATCTTATGAATCGAGTATTCCAGGAGTACATCGATAGATTCGTTCTGGTTTTCATCGACGATATTCTTATTTACTCTAGATCCAAGGCAGGGCATGCTCATCATTTGCGGATCGTCTTGGATACTCTTCGTCAGCATCAGCTTAAGGCCAAGCTCTCCAAGTGCCATTTTTGGGAGAGCAAGGTCAAGTTCTTGGGCCATATTGTATCATCTGAGGGTGTTTCTGTCGATCCTGCCAAGATCGAAGCTATTCAGAATTGGAAGCAGCCCGAGAACGTTCATGATATTCGCAGCTTCCTTGGTCTGGCGGGTTATTACCGTCGGTTTATCAAGGATTTCTCTTGAGTTGCACTTCCCCTTACGACGCTGACTCGTTAGGGTGTTCGCTTTATTTGGTCTGATAAGTGTGAAGCTTCTTTTCAGCGATTGAAGGAACTTCTCACTCATGCTCCTATTCTTGTGGTTCCTGAGAGTAACCAGGATCTTGTTGTTTACACCGACGCTTGTGGTAGCGGGCTCGGTGCTGTGCTTATGCAGAAGGATCGGGTAGTTGCTTATGCTTCTAGGCAGCTACGTCTGAATGAGTTTCGCTATCCTACTCATGATCTTGAGTTAGCAGCTATCGTCTTTGCCTAGAAGACGTGGTGTCACTTTCTATTAGGCGAACGCTTCATTCTTTACACCGATCACAAGTCACTGAAGTATCTATTCAGTCAGAGGGATCTCAATATGAGGCAGCAGCGATGGCTTGATTTTCTCGCCTCATATGATTTAGATATTCAGCATACCCCTGGCAAGGGTAATCGTGTTGCAGATGCGCTCAGTCGCAAGCACTCGGCGGTAGTTTCTATGATGATTGCCGAGTGGGATATTCTTGAGACCCTATCTTTGTGTGATATTAGAGATCGAGCTCCATCTTCTGATTCTCCGATCTTACTACTCAGCTTAGAAGCTCGTCCTATCTTATTGGATCGCATTGCCCATGCTCAGCGGCAGGATCCAGACTTATTGCATCTCATTCATCTTCTCGAGTCGGGATCCAGTGATGAGACATTGCTGGATTATTCTCTTGATTTTCATCGGTGTCTTCGTAGGAAGAACCGTATTGTTGTACCATCTGATTTATCACTTAGGCGTGACATTCTAGACGAGTGCCATCGCACTAAGTACACTATACATCCCGGTTCGAGTAAGATGTATGCCGATATGGTCGGCTATATTATTGGGAGGGTTTGAAGAGAGATGTGGCAAGTTATGTGAGCGGTTGTAGGACTTGTCAACAGATCAAGGCCGAGCATCAGCGTCCATCTAGTCTTCTTCAGCCGCTAGAGATTCCATTGTGGAAATGGGATCGGATATCCATGGATTTTATTGACGGTCTGCCTCGATCGAGGTCAGGCCATACTTCTATTTGGGTCATCGTCGATCGCTTGACCAAATCAGCTCATTTCATTCCTATTAGATCCACTCGGACTGCTCCTCAGCTTGCCAAGCTATATGTGAAGGAAGTCGTTCGACTTCATGGCATTCCTAGCTCTATCGTCTGCGATCGAGACACTATCTTTACTAGTCACTTCTGGAAGTGCCTACAGTCAGCTTTGGGCACAAAGCTGAATCTCTCGACTGCTTATCATCCTCAGACCGACGGTCAGACGGAGAGGGTGAATCGTGTTTTGGAGGATCTTTTGCGCTGTTGTATTCTGGATTTCAGAGGTAGTTGGGAGGATCACTTACCGCTTGTAGAGTTCTCTTACAACAACAGCTTTCAGTCTAGTATCGGCATGGCACCTTTCGAGGCTCTCTACGGAAGGCCATGTCGCTCTCCTGCTTGTTGGTTAGAATCTGGCGAGAAGCTTATTCTTGGTCCAGAATCAGTTCGGGAATCTTCTGAAAAGATTGTTCTTATCCATCAGAGAATGAAAGAGGCACAGGACCGCCGGAAATCCTACGCGGACAACCGTAGGAAGCCTCTTGAGTTCTCCATTGGTGATTTTGTCTTCATTCGGATTTTCCCTATGAAGGGGGTTGTGCGTTTCAGCTCTATAGGGAAGTTGGCTCCTCGCTATGTTGGACCATTTCCTATTACGAAACGCATCGGCCCCGTTGCTTATCGTGTGGCTCTACCTGCTCATTTTTCCGGAATGCATGACGTGTTCCATGTTTCTCAGCTTCGCAAGTGTGTTCGCGATCATGATTCTATCATTGAGCCACATGTCATGCCTGATTTAGAGATCTTACCTGACTTATCTTTGGAGCAGCAACATCTCCGTGTGCTTGATTCGGAGGTTAGACGCCTTCGCAACAAAGAGGTTCCACTCGTGAAGATTCAATGGTCACCGAATCCTAAGGATTGCACTTAGGAGACCAGAGAATCTATCGAGCGCTCTTATCCTGGCTTTCTCCCATCTTCTTCTGCGGGTAAGAATTCTCTATTTTATCTTTATCACTTCTTTTGTGGATTTGACGTTGTAGACGACATCTATCTTAAGGAATTGCGGGGATGCAATTTTCTTATGGGGGGAGTCTGTAACAACCCGGGATTTGCATTACCAATTAATAAATAAAAGTTAGAATTTTTATTTATTTAATGAAGCGTAAAAGGATTTGGAATAACAAAATTTATTTGAAAAAAGCTATTTTAATTAAATTAGGAAATATGGGATTTTAAAATGAGGATAAAATGTTATTTTTGGAAAGTTAAATATTTTAGGAGAGATTTTAAAACCCGTTTTAAAGTGATTTCAAAATCAATTATAAATCTTCTTCGCACCATTATTTTCTATAATAAAAATCTCACACTCACTTTTAGCACATCGAGCGAAGTGGAAAGGTGCTTAAACGGTTAGGAAATCTCCGGCCTATGGAACCGTGTGTATTTTCTTTCCGGTTAATCTCCGACCTGTTCGATTGATCGTTTGGACCTTTGGGTCTAGTTTACCGATGATACGAGGTGGACTTTTTATTGTTTGGAGTTTGAGCTTGCTATTGGTTAGTAAACCGTTTAGTGCGAACGTGGGGTATGAGACTCATTGTTAACACTTTACGGGTTCCTCTCCAAGAAGTTGGTGACACATTAGCCTCTGGACGGCCAGTACTGGACCTCTGGGTCACCACGCCTCTGGGCAACCGTCTCTGGACACCTGCTTTATGGAGCAGTTTTTCAGCGTGTGCCTCTGGGCCTTTATCCTTCTGGGAAGGTTCTCGCCGTCTCGCGCGTTCCGCATCTGTGCGAGTGATCGATCACAAATCTACAGTACTTGGCAATAACGACTCTGGTCGGTGCACGTGCAATACTTGTATGATCTAATGATTTTTATATCCATTCGAGTACCGCCATTCGGTGTTGGTTCTATGGAACCATACGATGTAAGTGCGATTACCTTGTGGATTTATAGTGTCTCTGGACACTGCTTTTCAGTATTCAATTTCATTGACTTTTCAGTATATCCCTATTGCTCTTTGGAGCATCGATCTTCGCTTGGGCATTGATTCCAGACTCTGGTCACTCTTGGGATTATTTCCCATGGGTAACTTTATATAGCTTTGGCTACGCCAATGATATGAGGCGATTTTGTTTATTTAACATTTTGGTGTTTGTATTCTCTTTGGAGATTTTTACTGTTTATTGATGATTAGGGATCGTCATTATATTCATGTAGTCCATATTAATCTACTCTTTGGAGAAGTACTATTTATTTATGTACTGCATTATTATATATCTCAGTTATTACTGATTATTTAGCTAGCCTGATCCGAGTGTTTTTGCTCGGGTCAGACCGAGTTGTTTCAGGTTAGGTCTCTGGACTTAGCTTCTGTGCTTCCGCTTGGACATTATCTTCTATGATGATAGATAGTGCTTTTATTTGTCCACTATTCCGCTACTCTGTTATTTCAGACTATTATGTATATATTTTTGACTCACATGTGTGAGCGGTGGCTTTGTACCCACCTCTTTGATACTTGGATCTGTATTGACGATATATTGTACCTATGTTCCGTGACTGTTATGTGACTGTTCTGTGATGATGATGTTATCATTTAGTATTGTGTTTTTTTTGAACCTATTTTCTTTAGCCATTGTAGTTTCGTTATAAATATCTATTGGATATGTCGAACCACTTGAGAAAAGAAAACCACCTATTCGACGTATTCAGTAGATAGTTATAGCTTGATTACATATGGTCGCTTCCATTATACTCTATTCTCCGTTCTAGTAGACGGTATTACTCCGTAATACTCTTTACTAGAGTGGGTCTCGGAGTGGGGCGTTATAGTTCAACACAAGGCACAATAAACTGAATGCACAAAGTAAGTAACTGTACAACAACAAGTTCAGACCAAACAGCAATGCAAGTGCAGTAATGGGTGAACAGACCACAAATGTGCAACACAGTGAAGATGACAAGTGCATCCAGAAGTTCAACAAAGACCAAGTCAAAGTCCAGTGATGTAAACAGTGAAGAACATGGATGTCAAAGGCAATACACAAGTGACAGTGCACTAATAACCAGTTACTCAATGCATGCAACATGGTGTACAAGCTCAATTAAGATTGCAGAAAAATTCAGCACCAACGTAACAACCACCAAGTAAACAAACTCAGGCAAATGTACACAGTTCATGTATGTATCAGCAACCAACACAATGAACAAGACCAGAGAACTGCAAAAGTCAACCAAGCTACTAATGAATGGAACTCGAGCTCCAGACCACATTCAAAGTCCAAACCAGTAGTAACATGGATATCAAAAGCAATGAACAGAGAACATGCATGAAGAACCAGAAGTACAAGTGCAGGCAAGTGCACAACTTCACAACAAACAAGGAACATAGGACATGTATACAACAACTTCAGAAGTAACAAGTTGAAGCAGTAGTTAATAAGCAGTGTGCAACTCGAAAGTGTACATGAATACATCAACCAAAGTCAAGGCTGCAAATGAAGACTACAGGTGAACAGATCAGAGGCAATATAAGAAGTCAAGTGATGCACATGTAAAAATACTTGAAGACTACAGCATCAAGTAGAGACCAAGTTCATATGCAATGAGAAGACCACAAAGACAACAGCCAGTGCCGATAAAGATCAGAGACAAAACTCAAATGAACAAAATGCACAATTCATGAATGCAACAACCAGTGAAAGTCGAAAGATTAACAATGCAGAAAGGCAAAGCCGTAATTCACAGTAAAGCCGAAGTCGGAGTTGACAAAAGATTAGAGATGACCAAGTCAAGAAAATCAAATACGTATCTTTGAAAAAGTCACAAGTAAAACCAGAAAGTCTTTGCCGTATTATTCAAGAAGGATCGAACGCTCTCAAGTTAAAGCCGTGAGTATCAAGTCGAGAAATTATATCAGGAAAGCCGTACGCATCAGGCAATTGAAGTTTTGGAAAGTATCGAATTGAAACAAACAAACAAGTGTCTCGAATTCATATAAATACTAAACCCAAAACTCATCATCGGCATCGAGTTCAATTGAAGCATTCATTAAACCAGCAACGTAAAGAAATTACATACCGAATCAACGACGAACTCGATCAACAGAAAGTAGAGCAACGCAATCTCGAAGTCAACCAAGCAGCCTATCTGAAGAGAATCGATCATCAGAGAACGTGCGCAAGAGCACCACTAAATCAGATCGAACAAAGCCCAAATTTGGATCGCGAGCCGAAGCCCTAATTTCAAAAAGAAGATCGGCCGCAATTATTTCACAAGCAAGAGAAGTGGATCGGGTGAAAAAAAACAAGGGGCCGGCCTTGTTTATTATAAAGGGGATATTTATTTTATTAAAGGGTTTACTTTTAGTTTTATTTGAGCAAAAATTATGGAGTCAAGTTTGTATTTTAATTTTTGCTCCTGCTTTTATTTTTGAAGTCTGTTTTTCGTTTTTGAGTCAAAGAATTGGTAAATCACCACCTAGGTTGTAGGTAGTGTCAGATTGTCTAGTTAGAATTAGTTCAGTGAGCAGGGTGTGCGAGTTTGCAAAACTCTATAGGCGGGAGCTGAGTTTGCGAGTTTGCAAAACTCTATAGGCGGAGCAGAGGGTGCAAGTCTAGTAGAGTGTTTGTGAGCGGGAGCAAGGGTTTGCGAGTCTGTTAGAGTGTTTGTAAGCGGAATACAGTTTAATTCTAATAGAAATCTGGGAATGCAGCAGTAGGCAGGGGTTGCCGAAGCTGGGTAAATTTTGTGTGTGATTTACTTTTCAGCATATTTATTTCTGCAGTTTGTTTCTATGTTTAAAATCGAGAAAATTTGCTATAACCCTATTCACCCCCCTCTAGGGTTAATCTAGGTCCTACAAATTTAAATATCACAAATCAATGTTTCAGGATGATGAATCAAAACTTCTTCCAAAATTATGATTTTTAAAAGAAGAATTACAATTTTAAATATCATATCCAGAGAGCAGAATTAACATTTCTGTATTTCATACTTTGGGTTAGCGTAGATAATACTTGTGTTTGTTGGAGTTGAAATTTCTTCTGGAGATGGAGGAGATCACTGGGATGTTGTGAAAATTATGGGTTTGGGTTACTTTTCATTGTTGATGATGAGATTGGGTTTTTAAGTTTAGAACCCTAGTTCTTCTGGGCTTAAGAAAATTTATTACCACGACATCTTTAATTGATCGAGTGGCTTGGGATTTGGGTTTCTAGAAGGAGGATGGGTTGTCGAAGACGTCGCCGTAATTTCAATGGTAATGGTGGCCGGAGGTGCAACAACAAGATGTTGACAGGTTGGTGATTAATGGGGATACTGATGTTCCAGGTTTTGGTCCTAAACTCGAATTTGAATTCGAGTTGGATTCTGGGGGATCAGATGTTTGAGGGAAGATGGGGGTTTGCTGGCCGATGGGAGATGGCCGTTGACGTTGGCCAGTGATGGCCAGAGTTGATGAATAGGTGCACAGTATAGTGGCGTGCATGTTAATAATGTTTTGGTTACAGAGTTTTGGACCTCGTGATGGACTCAGGTGAATTGAGTTTTGACTCGAAGAAATTTTGTTTCTGACTCAAAGTAAAATATGGAAAGCTCGGGTATTTGAAATTGTTTCAGGTTTTAATAAACCAACAGAACCAGCTCTGTTATTTTAAATTTGAAGTAAAATTTTAAAATGAAAACTAAAATCTGAAATTAAGCTTGAACCTGGAATTGAATTTGAATTCAATTAGTTTAAATTCTGGGTCTTAGAAATAAATTTGAAAATTTCTTTTAAACTCTAGTTTGATTTCAAATAAAACAGAAACTGTTTCTTGTGTTTAAATTTAAAAGTAAAGTTTAAATTGTAAGTTGAAGTTCAAACTGGTATTTTTAAACCTGAAATTTAAATATGAAATAAATAGTTTAAATCTTGGATTTTGAAATATTTTTGAATTCAGAAAATTTAAGATGTTTTAAACCAAAACAGAAAACTGTTTTCTTTTTTTAAATTTAAAAGTAAAATTTTAAAATGCAAATAGAAATTTAAACAAAGTTTAAAATCTGAAAACTGAAATATGAAATTCAGGGTAGATGAATCTGAGTTTGAATTTTATTTAAATCTGGGAATTTAAATTTAGATTTTAAACTTTTAAAGTATAAAGGAACATTGGTTTTGAATTTAAACTATGAGTTTTAATTTATGAAATAAAAATTTAAAGTAAGTTTAAATCCAGTTTTAAAACCTGGAATTTGATTTTAATGTCAGTTTTTAAAATAAAATAAGTTGTTAAATTTAAATTTCTTTTAACTATTTTAGAAAAGGTTAAATAATTTGATTTTAAAAATGAAAATGGAAATGTAAGTAAAGCTTTAAAGTTTTAAGTTTAAATCTGGAATGAAGATTTAAACTATATTTCAGTTTGAAATTTAAAAAGAAAAATTTTAAATTGAATTTGTTTGAAATGAATTTGTTTTATAATTTTTAAACCTTTAGTTTATAAAGGGATGTTCTTGAACATGTGAGATAAAAAGATATTAAATTTGTTTAAAACCTTGTTTAAATAAATTGTATTCATTTTAAAATCTTTAAATTTTAAAATGAAATTTAAAGTGAAGTTTAAAATAAATTTGGAAACAATTTGTTTTAAAAATACTTTATATAGGAAGAAATGTTTCTTAAATTACGTTAGAACTTAAGAATTGGATTCATTTAAATTATTAAGTTAATTTAAATGGAACATTAATTATTTGATTAATTAATAATGTGGATGATTAATTAAGTAATTAATAATTTTTAAGTAAATTAATTAAAGATTTGAGATTAATTAATTAGGATTAATTTATCTATAATTAAGGATTATTCATAAAAATTTAATTAATGATTAAGATTTATTAATCAGGTGATTAATGGTTAATTAAGATTGTAATTAACACTTAATTGATTTATAATTAGAGATTAACTAAATTATAATTAAATATTAATTAATTTGTAATTAATAATGATTAATATAAGTTAATTTCTAAATTAAGTAATTAAGAAATGCTAATAAAGGTCATTAACTTAAGATTATTTAAACAGTTAATTAATGTGATTAATTTTTAATAATTAATTAGATTAATTAATTAATAATAATCAATTGTTTAAGTTTAATTACTTTAATTAATGAGTTAACTACTTAATGTAATTAATGGGTTTAATGTGATTAGTTTATATTAATTAATTAAGTTTAATTAATTTAAACACTTGAGGATTGATAACTAATTACTTTATGTAATTAATTGGACTGTAATTACTTAGGGAAGTAATTAACTGAGAATTACTGGATGTAATTAAAGATTTTATTTATGGAAGTAATTTAGATTAAATTACTTTAAAATTAATCAAGGGATTAATTGGGATAATTAATTAAGAATAATTAATTTATGGAATGAGTGATTAAGGATAGTTAATTACTGGATTTATTATTAATCAAGAGTGATTAATATATATGTGGTTTAATTGCAGATTAATTACTTATATAATTAATTTATATAGAGAAATTGATTTAAATGTAATAAGAAATCATTAATTAATAAATTAATGATGTAATTTAAGATTTATCAACTAAGGAATAATTAATAAATGAAGTAATTAATCATTAAAGGATTAATGTAATTAATTTTAGTTAATTGATTAATTAATTAATTACAAGTTAAGTATTTGTAAAGTGTTAAGTATAATTAACTTGTGTAATTAATTTAAAAACTAATTACTTATTTTAATTAGGAATTGTTAATTTGAAATGATTAATTGGAAGAATAATGAAATGATGATTTATTAATTAATTTGTAATCAATTAATGGTTAAGATAAGCAGGATTTTAATGATGAAGTAATTAATTTAATTCATTTTAAATTAATTAGAGATAAGGTAATTAATTTAATTCATTTTAAATTAATTATATATGATGTGATCATTAGATCATTGCTTGTGTTTGATGATTGGTAATGGTTGCCATGTATGGTTTGTAATCTCAGTAATGAGATGAGAAATGTTGTATGATATGGATGCATTGGTTGCATTGTGATGAAGATATGAATTATCTGTTCATAATGACATGGATTATCTGTTGATGATAATGTTAATTATCCATTGTTATGTTGTGAATTATCCATCTGGGTGCATATGAATTGTTTTAAACTTTAAAACAACTTGTCCTTAAAAGACACGTTTTGGATTTCGATGAGACCGGGATCAGGTTTCCATATTTGGATATCCGAAAACCACATCGATCCAAATTAACGTTAGGTCATGAATCTGAAGTGAAGATGAAGATTCAGAGTGCAAGGGTTATCGTCGTTAACTCTGAGGGTGATTCAAAACGAGTGTAACGAGATAATGCCTTCGGTTTCGTTCGAACTCGGAACCAACTTGTATGGATTGAATGCTTTCAAAACATCGTCAGGTAGACATGAGCATTCTAAGTGTTCTGTCCTATAAAGGTAATCGTAGCCTCAAGCCTCATCAACCGGGAATGCCTAAAACATGGGAGGTGCAGCAGGGCTTCGTGGCTAGCCCCCACTTGAGAGAAAGATTTACCCCTATCTAGATGTCCCTTTATTTCGGCTTAGTGGTGCGATTGCTGATCACAACTGCAGGGTGGTCTTGTTCGGAACTGTTCAGCAAGGAATGGTTCCGGCTTTGTGTTGCAGGGGAGCGGGCGTACTCCTCGGTACGGTGATCTAGGCCACGTACTGTGACGGGCGGTACCCCAGTAGCCCAACCATTGTATGGAATCCAAAATCCAATAAGTGCCAACGGTTTTGATTGTATTACCCACTTTTGTGGCTAGTAGCTGGAATTTAATGAATGTAACAATTTCGGCTATTTCTTATTTACTTGAAAACTCTAGACCTATTATAATATCATCGTATTTCCTATCAAATGTTTTGGTTAGCGTAAGGTAAAAACTTTTCCATGTTTATGTGTGGGAAGTCTTATGTGATACTTTTCTTTTCAAAAGTTAAGCAACTTTAACCTGTTACTCACACCAGACTCATGTCTGACCCAAAGTTATTTCTGTTTTCTTTAACTCTTAGGTACTCAAATTTTTACGAGTAGCCAAGGGATTCGGGTTAGGATTCAGGTTAGCTTTGACGAATTGTGGAGGAGCAATGAAGCAGGAGGCTTCTGCGTGTAGATATATAGTTTTCCGCTGTGTTGGTATCTCCGAGTGTTTCTGTATTTTGTTTTGAGTTGTAATAACTAGACAAGTGTTTATAACCGTCTAGTATGTGATGTATTGTTTGTGTAACTCTGATAATTGTTGTATATTATGTAATATTTATGTTATTAATATAATTTATTCGTTCCGCTGTTAAGATTCTAGTGTTGTTTCTTCTTTCTCTTCTTTCTTTTCTCTTTCCTATCCCTTTCTTTCTTAAGGATGATACGACTTTTTGTGGAGAAAAAGTCGGGTCGTCACAGAAACCTATGAGAAATTCTTAGTAAACCAGAAACTGGTTTTTGAGTGTTTTATGGTGATCGGCAGCAACTGGGAGGTCAGGGTTTTTGTCGAAGCTAGAGTGGTGATCGGGGATGTCGGGAAAAATGGTGGAAGTGACGATTGATCGTCGTGCCGTCGGTGGTGGGTCGAAGTAGGGTTACGAGTAGATTTTTAGTCGAGGGTAGAAATTTCATTACTGCGTCGTCGTCGAAGCACAGAGTCTGGCGGGTCATGGGGGAATCGGTGCTTGGGTCATGGACGAGGCTATGGCCGGAGTTTGGGAGGCTCTGGTGGTCGGCATCACCTAGACGAGGCGAGTTTTGGTCGAGGTTTTATAGTTCCAGGTTGCTCGAATTTGTTCAATTTTGATCGTGGGCTTGTATTGATGTTTAGGTGATCAGGATTGGATATTGAGGCGATCGTCGATATGCCGGAAGTGCCGTGGGTGGTTGGAGACTGCTGGATCGCCGGTGCATGTGCACAGTGTTGATTGTGTCTGTTTTTTGGGAGGTTAGATGACTCGAAGGGAAGCTCGGGCTGTGTAGTTAATGCCCCTCTATTACCCTGCTACAACCCCACTATATCTCATAGCGGATTTCTACCGCTACGATTTTTCCATATAGCTCCAAAATATAGCCTTTCCGCTTCAATCCCCGCTATTTCCGCTATATTCCGCTATTCCCGCTATATCTTTTTTAAGAAAATGAATTGAAAAATTGCATTTATACATTATAAAATTATGAAACTAATTTATTTGATTTAATTTTTAATATATTTTCAAAAATGAATATGCTCTAATATTCTACCAAATTCAATTATGTTGTATAACAAATTTTCATTTATTTAAAGTATATTCGCACATGTTTTTATTTAAAATTATTTATGTATTATTTATAATTCAGTTGAATGATAATTTTTCATTTAATTACCATTTATATATTTGTAAAAGCATTAAGTACGAGTTTTATATGCTATTTTAGAGCCATCCGCTATATCCCGCTATATCCTCGCTGTATCCCCGCTATGATTTTTTGCACCTCCACCACTTTGAATCTATCGAGCGCATTAACTGCACAGAGCTTGAGGGAATAGGCTGAAGGCTTAGGTTCATCCTCGGGTGGTATTCAGGAGTGTAAAGCTTGTTTACAAGTTTTAAAATTTTAACAAAGTTTTTGAAAATAAAGGAAGATGGTGATTTTCTCGGGGTATGTCTTAGGAGAGACTCGGGTAGAACCCGAAGCAGGTTTTAAAATGCAGATTTTAAATTTTTTTATAAACAAGTTTTAAATTTAAATTAATCTAATTTTAAAACTATTATGTAAATAAATGTTTTCTTAAACATTTGATTAAGAAGCTTTGTATATTGTTTAACTTAAATTTTATTAAGTTAAATTGTAAGTTATTTTAAAATCTTAAATTAGAAATGAATTTAAAGGAAAATTTAAAAGTATAATGTTTTAAATGTGTATGTTAATTATAATGAGGATATTAATAAAGATACAGATTTATCTTAAAGGTAACTGAGATTTTGATTAGTAATGAATAAGTAATTAAATAAAGTAATTAAGAGTAACTAATTAGTTTTAATTAATTAATGTTTAAGGATTAATTAATTTATAATTAAAGGTTATAATTAATTAATTGGAGATTAGTTAACTGAAAATTTAGAATTAATTAATTAAGTAATTAATATTAATTAATTAGAGGTTAATAAATTAAGTAATTAAGGACTAATTAAATTGTAATAAAGTATTAAATAATTAAAGATTAATCAATGGGTAATTATGGATTGATTAACTGATAATTAAGAATTAATTAATATGTTGTTAAGGAATATTGATTTATAATTAAGGTTTATTAATTAATAGTTGAAGGATAATTAATCTCTGACTAAAGTTAAATTAATTGATTATAAAAGTAATTAAGGAATAATTAATTAATTAATGGTTTTTAATTAATTAATGATTGATTAAGCAGGGTTAGGTGATTAATTCTTAAGTAATTAATTTAATTTAAAATTAATTAAATTAATTATAATATGGATTAATTATTCTTGCTTATGGATGATTATTTTGAGTAGAATGTTTGGATTGGTTGATACCTATTGGATGATAATCTATGATATTATGATGTGATATTAGATATATCTGTGAGAAATGCATGTTATTTATTTGTGATAAATGCCGTGTAAATTCAAGGTATTGAATTGAATTGTTTAACCTTAAACAACTTGCCTTTAAGAAATGTTAAAATTTCGATGAGACTGGGATCAGATATCAAGTTTGATTATCCGAAAACCACATTGATCCAAGTTAAATGATAGGTCATGAAATCTCAAAGTGAAGATTGAGATGGAGTTTCAGAGTACATGGATTATTGTCGTTAACTCTGAGGGTGATTCCAAAATGAGTGTAACGAAATAATGCCTTCGTTTTCATTCGAACCCAGAATGAACTTGTATGGATGAATGCTATCAGAACATCGTCAATGGAGGAGGATGCGAATTTCAAGATGTGTTCTTGTAAAGGTAATCGTAGCCTCAAGTCTCATCAACCGGGAATGGCTAAAACAAAGGAGGTGCAGCAAGGCTAAGTGGGTAGCACCCAAGTAGGATAAGATTTTCCCCTGTCTAGAGTCCCTTTTTATTCGGCTGTGTGGGCGGTTGTTTGGCCACAACCACGGCGTTGTCTTATTCGGACTATCCAGTAAGGGTAGCCCCAGCTTTGTGTTGCAAGGGGTCGGGAGTGATCCTCGGTGCGTTGATCTAGGCCACGTACTGTGATGGACGGTACCCTAGTAGCCCTGCCATTGTATGGAATCCAATTTCCAATAAGTGATCCGGACTTGATTGTATAACCCACTTTGTGGCTAGTATGCCGGAATTTAATGAATTTAACAATTTTGGCTATGTGGATATTTATTTGAAAACCCTAGACCTTATTACACTATAACCAGACTTCCTATCAATGTTTTGGTTATCGTAAGGGAAAAACTTGTCCGTATTTATTGGCGTAGACTCTTACGAGATACCTTTTCTTTCAAAGGTTTTTCAAGTTAAACAGCTTATTTGTTTACTCACACCAGACCTATGTCTAACCCGGAGTTTATTTCTGTTTTCTTAAACTCTTGGGTACTCAAATTTTTATAAGTAGCCAAGTGATTAGGTCTTGCTAGGTGAATTTTGAATAGCTTGGAGCAGGAGCCTGGCGTAGCTATATATATTTATATCCGCTGTGTTGAAACCCTTTTGACTGTTGTATTTTGGAATGTAATGGAAAGACAGATCTTTATAACTGTCTAATGTGATGATGTTATGTAATCTGTGTAACTCTGATATGTGGAGACTATGTAATCGTTATGTGATATATTATATTTTTTCCATTTCCGCTGTGAGATTCTGATGATTGTTTATTTCTTTCTTTTATCTATTATATTTCTACCTATTTCTTTCTTACTGATGATATGTCTTTCTGTAGAATGAAAGGCGGGTCGTCACAGTTGGTATCGGAGCATAGGTTGAGATAATACCTAGGCTCTGGAGTAGTGTCTATCTTGAGAGCGTGTATTTGTAATTTTTATATAACTATATACCTATCTAAATTGGTTGGGTTACCTGTCCAGGTTACCAACATGAGTTCAAGAGGCAGGAGAGGTAGATTTCTAGGGAGCACGATGACCAATAATGGAAGAGGTCAGACTACTAGCAAGGCTATTAATCCAGCACCGCCTCGAGTTAGTTTTGCTGCTATGTGCAAAGATTTCACCAATCTGGGAGGGAGACCATTTAAATGATTGGAGTCCATTATAGAAGTTTAGGCTTAGTTACGCTCATGCGAGTGCATCTTTAAGAGTTTAGAATTATCTGATGAGCAGAAAATAGTAGTGGCTTCATGGCAATTGCAAGAAGGACCTGCAACTTGGTGGGATGTAGTTACAGTGAATATCTCAGAGGATGACATTTCTTAGAGTCGGTTTAGAGAATTGTTTGAGGAACACTTCATGCCAACAGCTAGGAAGACCCATTTATATAGATATTTCCTAGATCTAAAGCAAGGAAGTATGTCAGTATCTGAATATGAGACTAAGTTTAATGAATTATCACGATATGGACTTGGATTGATCGACATGCCTCTTAAAAAGAATGAGATGTTTGTGCAAGGGATGAGGCCTGAGTTCCACGAAAAGATGACGGCTCATTTGAAGGGACCATTTGTAGAGTTGATTAACATGGCGTTAAGATATGAGGAGCTCATGAATAAGAAACTAGTGGCCTCTGCAGAACACCAGGTGGAACTTCTTCCAACCCAAATAAAAGAAAGTTCAATCCAAATTGGAAGAAGCAAAGCATAGGGAAGCAGGGAGGAAGCAACAGACCTCGCAAGTGCTATATATGTCAGTAAGAGGGTCACTTGGCTAATCATGTCCCAAAGGGGATCTCAGCAGCAGTAGCAGCATTAGAATGTTCAGCTTTGGTTCATAAATCCTTGTGTTTCAACTGTCATCAACCAGGTCATATGATAAAGGCTTGTCCGCTTCTTCAGAAAGCCCAACAGAATAAGATGTTTTCTCTTGAGGGTGGTCCATCTTCTTCTTCGAAAGGCAAGTGATTTTTAGAAGGTACTTTGCTTTTGGATGGTATTTTTACTAGAGTTCTGTTTGATTCTTATGCATCGCTTAGTTTTATTTCTTTGGATGCGGTAGAAAAGTTTCACTTTCCCCTTGTTTGGTTGACCGTCCTATCTTTGTATCTAATCCTATAGGCGGGGTAACCATGTTAGATAAGATCTGTAGAGGTTTAAGGCTTTCTTATTTGTCTCATAGTTTTTCTTGCGACCCTTTTGTATTGGATTTCAAAGGGTTTGATCTTATTCTGGGTATGGATTGGTTAGATAAGTATAAGGAAGTCTTGATGTGTGAAGAGAGGATTGTATCTTTGGAGATTGACTTGGGAAGAATCGAAAAAGTGGCTTGCGATGATTCTGGAGTTCATTTGAGTAATATTCTACATGGAAGTGAGGCATCTCCTGAAGGCGTAGAGTCCATCGAAGTAGTCAAAGATTTTCCGAATGTTTTCGAGGAAATGAAAGGTTTGCCCCATCAACGGGAGATAGAGTGTCGGATCGACTTAGTTCCAGAAGCAGTACCAGCGATCCAACTAAGCAGGAGGATGGCTCTTAGAGAGAGGGAGGAGCTAGTGAAGCAGACTCAGGATCTGTTGCAAAAGGGATTGATTAGGCCCAGTTTTTCTTGTTGGGGTTCTGCTCTAGTGTTCATCACCAAGTTGGATGGGTCTCTAAGGTTCTGTGTGGATTACCGGGAGTTGATTAAGGTTACTATCTGGAATAAGTATCTTTTGCCCCGTGTAGATGATCTATTTGATCAACTCCATGGAGCTTCTGTTTTCTCCCAGTTAGATTTAGCATCGGGTTTCCATCAGTTAAGGGTTGCTGAGGACAGTATCCCAAGACTGCGTTTAGGGGACCCAATTGTTTTTAAGAGTGGTTGGTTATGCCTTTCGGGCTGACTAATGCTCCAGCCTATTTTGTGGATTTGATGAACTGAGTTTTTCGAGATGTGTTGAATAAGTTCATACTCATGTTCATTGATGATATTCTTGTCTACTCCAAGTCTGAAGAGGAGCACAAGCGGCATTTAGGGATAGTGTTAGAGACTCTGAGGAGGCATGTCTAAAGGCCAAGTTTTCGGAATGTCATTTTTGGAAGTCGGAGGTCAGATTTTTGGGGCATATTGTTTCTGGTGAGGATATTTTTGTAGATCCAGCCAAGGTAGCAACTATTCAGTAATGGAAGCAGCCGCAGACTCCGACAGATGTCTGCAGTTTTAGGATTGGTAGGGTACTACAGGAAGTTTATTAAGGATTATTCTAAGATTTCTTCGCACTTAACCAAGTTGACTTGGAAAGGAGCAAAGTTTTAGTGGACCACCGAGTATGAAGAAGCTTTCTTGGATTTAAAGGCAAGGCTGACCTGTGCTCCTGTGTTGGCTATTCCAGATGGGAAGATTAAGTTTGAGGATTTTACGAATGCCTGTATAATGGGATTAGGTGCAATGCTGATGCGGAATGGTAAAGTAATTGTGTATGCGAGCAGGCAATTACAGCCACATGAAAAGAATTACGCTACGCACGATCTGGAGTTGTTAGCCATTGTTTTTGCTTTGAAAATCTGGAGACACTAGAGAAGTTCGAGCTTTTTATGGATCACAAACCTTTAAAGTACCTCTTCTTCCAAAAGGATCTGAATTTGAGGCAGTAGCGATGGGTTGATTTTTTTGCATCGTATGATTTGGATATCCTCTATACCCAAGGGAAGGCAAACGTTGTGGCGGATGCTCTGAGTAGGAATGCAGTTCTATCTCTATTAGAAGTTGTTCCGTCTCTTCTTGAAAGGATTTCAATTAAGTAAGGATCTGATAGGAGATTGAGAGGAATCATCAAGAGTGTCAAGAATGGTCAGTGTTCCAGATTTAAGATTGATGTCCAAGGGACATTGAGGATCAACGGAAGGATCTATGCTTCGAATTTCAAGGATTTGAAGCAGGAAGTTCTGTCAGAGAGTCATCGCTCCAGGCCGAGTATCCACCCAGGGATTTCAAAAATGTATAAGGATATGAAGAGAGTCTTCTGGTGGAAGGGTATGAAAAAGGATATAACTACTTTCATCAATGGATGTGCGATCTGTCAACAGGTTAAAAAAGATCAATAGAAGACAGCCGGATTGTTGCAGCCTTTGGAAGTTCCAAAGTGGAAGTGGGAAATGATTTCTATGGATTTCGTCGATGGTTTGCCAAGGACCGAAAAGGGAAATGAAGGAATATGGGTGATTATAGACCGGCTAACCAAAAGCGCCCATTTTATTCCAGTTAAGGCAACCCATACTGCAGCATCTTTGGCTGAGATTTTCCTGAAGGAGATTGTCCGACTGCATGGTGTTCTAGTCAGCATTGTTAGCGATTGTGATCTATCTTCACTAGCAAATTTTGGGAAGCATTGCAATCAGTTTTGTGTACTAGATTGAGTTTGAGTACAGCCTATCATTCTCAGACTGACGGACAGGCGGAAAGGCTGGATAGAATTATTGAGGATATGCTGAGGGCTTATGCATTGGATTTTGGAGGATCTTGGAAAGACCATCTACATTTAGTGGAATTCTCATACAATAACAGTTACCAGGCGAGTATCAAGATGACACCCTATGAAGCTTTATATGGAAAACCTGGTAGATCCCCATCGTTGAGTCGGGAAAACATCTTGTGCTTGGTCCAGATTTGATCCGTGAGGCATCTGCGAAGGTGGAGCTTATCAAGATAATAATGAGAGTAGCGTAGGATCGCCAGAAGAAATATGTGGACAGGAGACGAAGACAATTGGAATTTGAGATTGGAGATTTAGTCTTTGTCAAATTTTCCCCGATTAAAGGAGCGATAAGATTTGAAAAGACGGGAAAATTTGCCCCAAGGTATATTGGTCCATTCCGAGTGCTCGAGAGGATGGATGCTGTGGCTTACAAGATTGAATTGCCAGTCCGGATGGCTAGAATTCACAATGTTTTTCATGTATCTCATCTGTGGAAATACGTGCACGATCCATCTCTTATTGTGGAGCTAGCTTTGCAAGAAGACTTAGAGATTGAGCCAGACTTATCTGTTGTCAGGCATCCTGTCCAGATCGTTGATTAAGACGAGAGGCAACTCATAAGCAAGGCGGTGAAGCTAGTCAAGGTGCAGTGGAGCGAGCATCCCATAGACTGTACTTGGGAGACTCTAGATAGTGTTAGGAAAGCTTATCCGGAACTGTGTCCGGATAGCTAGTGATGTTTGTTTGAATGAATTATTGTTTGGGTGAATTGTTTGTTTGACTGATATGTATGCTTGAATGGTTGAAATAAAATAAAAATTTTGGATTATCTTTTGTTTTAGATATCGGGGACGAAATTCTTTTAAGGGGGGAAGAATGTGATATCCTAGAAATTTCAAGCAAATTTAAATATGACAATCTCCTTTTTAAATTATTTAAAATCGGTAAAAATGTTATTTTCATAACAATTGTAATAAATTTGTTGTTTTAAAATATAGATAAATAATTTTTTAATAGAATTATTAATTTCAAATTGAATTTGGGTTTGTTTAAAATATATATACACACACAATTATTTGAGTTGATTTTACAATGGGTTTTTAAATTGAATTTGAATTTAAATTTGAATTTGGATTTAAATTTGAAAATTTAAAAGAAGTATATCTTAAATATACTTTGGTTTAAAAATATATTATATATGATTTTATTTTGAATATAAATGGTTTTTATTTATTTTCTTTAAAAAGAATTATATTTATATATATTTAGAAAAGAACTTATTAATTAGTAAATAAATTCAAAAGCTTTTATTTAACATTTAAAAATACCTAATTACAAGTGTTAAGCCATGAAACCTCTAAATAACAAGTGTAAGTGGATTAACTATTCAAATGACAAATGTTAATTTCTTTTACAAGTGTCACTTTTTAATTTTAATTTTCTTTTATTTTATTATTAAATCATAATTTAGCCTATAAATTCATCTCACTTCCACTCTTCCAATTCTTTTATCAATTAATTTCTAAAACAAAGAAAACCCTAGTTTGTAACAAACCAGTAAACTAAATCAAGAATTGAAAAGCAATCCCTTCACAATTCCAAAATTTGAAACAAACAAAAACGAGCATTGAAGCTCAAAATCAAATTTGAGTCAAGAAGCAAGCAAGAACACCTCAGTTTCAAAGCATTTTAGTCTTTAAGAAGATCACAACTTTCCAGTTTCCAGATTCAAGATTTTTTTCAAGTTCAAAGTTTCCAAACATCTCAATTCAAAAGCTCTGTTCAACATTATTAACAAGTGAGTAAAAACATTATCTAAAAGCTTAAGTAAACTAAAAATCTATGCATGTGATTCTTGAATTAAATTGTGCTTTGCATGTGTATTTATAAGTGTGATCTCTGTGTATATCAATGTGTATGGACTGTACATGTATAGTATATTTGTTCTTCTCTGTTTTCAAACTACAAAGATTAGAAATAAATCAAAAATTCAAAATTTCCTTATCGGATCATTGTTAGGCTTTGAGTTTCAAACACAAAATGATTGTTTGAACATAAATTAAAGTTTAAAATTTTATTCAAGCAAAATAGGTTTGAAATTCTTCTGGAATCAAGATAGTACAGTAGCAATTCTAATTACATGTTAAAATCAAGTATTATAATTTGTTGATCCAATTATATAACTTAAATCTTCTTTGAAAAATAGGATTTTTAGTTGGGAAACCTATGAGAAATTCTTGGTTAACCAGAAATTGGTTTTTGAGTATTTTCTAGTGATCGGCAGCAACTGGGAGGTCGGGGTTTTTGTCGAAGCTAGAGTGGCGATCAGGGATGTTTGGAAAAAAGGTGGAAATGACGATTGATCGTCATGGCATCGGCGGTGGGTCGAAGTAGGGTTACGAGTAGATTTTTAGTCGAGGGCAGAAGTTTCATTACTGCGCCGTCGTTGGAGCGTCGAGTCAGGCGGGTCATGGAGGAATCGGTGCTTGGGTCGTGGATGAGGCTGTGGCCAGAGTTTGGGAGGCTCTAGTGGTCGGCGTCGCTTGGACGAGGCGAGTTTTTGTCGGGTTTTAGTTCCAGGTTGCTCAAATTTTTTCGATTTTGATCGTGGGCTTGTATTGATGTTTGGGTGATCAGGATTGGATATTGAGGCGATCGTCGATATGACGGAAGTGCCGTGGGTGGTCGGAGGCTGCTGGATCGCCGATGCATGTGCACCGCGTTGATCGTGTCTGTTGTTTTGGGAGGTTGGATGACTCGAAGGGAAGCTCGAGGGAATAGGCTGAAGGTTCGGGTTCATCCTCGGGTTGTATTCGTGAGTGTAAAGCTTGTTTTCAAGTTTTAAAATTTTAATAATGTTTTTGAAAATAAAGGAAGATGGTGATTTTCTCGGGGTATGTCTCGGGAGAGACTCAGGTAGAACCCGAACCAGGTTTTAAAATGTTTTATAAACAAGTTTTAAATTTAAATTAATCTAATTTTAAAACTATTATGTAAATAAATGTTTTCTTAAACATTTGATTAAGAAGCTTTGTATGTTGTTTAACTTAAATTTTGTTAAGTTAAATTGTAAGTTATTTTAAAATCTTAAATTAGAAATGAATTTAAAGGAAAATTTAAAAGTATAATGTTTTAAATGTGTATGTTAATGATAATTAGGACATTAATAAAGACAAAGATTTATCTTAAAGTTAATTTAGATTTTGATAAGTAATGACTAATTAATTAAATAAAGCAATTAAGAGCAATTAATTAGTTTAAATTAATTAATGTTTAAGGGATAATTAATTTATAATTAAAGGTTATAATTAATTAATTGGAGATTAGTTAATTAAAAATTTAGAATTAATTAATTAAGTAATTAAGATTAATTTATTATTAGAGGTTAATTAATTAAGTAATTAAGGATTAATTAAATTGTAATTAAGCATTAATTAATTAAGTAATTAAAGATTAATAAATGGGTAATTAAGGATGGATTAACTGATAATTAAGAATTAATATGTTATTAAGGAATATTGATTGATAATTAAGGTTTATTAATTAATAGTTAAAGGATAATTAATTTTCGATTAAAGTTAAATTAATTGGTTATAAAAGAAATTAAGGATTAATTAATTAATTAATGGTTTGTAATTAATTAATGATTGATTAAGTAGGGTTAGGTGATTAATTCTTAAGTAATTAATTTAGTTTAAAATTAATTAAATTAATTATAACATGGATCAATAATTCTTGCTTATGGATGATTGTTTTGAGTAAAATGTCTGGATTGGTTGATATCCATTGGATGACAATCTATGATATTCTATGATGTGATATAAGATATATTTATGAGAAATGCATGTTATTGATCCATGATAAATGCTGTGTAAATTCAAGGTATTGAATTGAATTGTTTAACCTTAAACAACTTGATCTTTAAGAAGCGTTTGGATTTCAATGAGACCGGGATCGGATATCAAGTTTGATTATCCGAAAACCACATCGATCCAAGTTAAACGATAGGTCTTGAAATTTCAAAGTGAAGATCGAGATGGGGTTTCAGAGTACAAGGGTTATTGTCGTTAACTCTGAGGGTGTTTCCAAAATGAGTGTAACGAGATAATGCCTTCGGTTTTGTTCGAACCCGAAATGAACTTGTATGGATGAATGCTATCAGACCATCATAAATGGAGGACGATGAGCATTCCCAGATGTGTTCCTGTGAAGGTAATCGTAGCCTCAAGCCTCATCAACCAGGAATGGCTAAAACATGGGAGGTGCAGCAAGGCTTAGTGGGTAGCACCCAAGTAGGATAAGATTTTCCCTTGTCTAGAGTCCCTTTTTATTCGGCTGTGTGGGCGGTTGTTTGGCCACAACCACGGGGTTGTCTTTTTCGGACTATCCAGTAAGCGGTAGCTCCGGCTTTGTGTTGCAAGGGCTCGGGAGTGATCCTCGGTACGTTGATCTAGGCCACATACTGTGATGGGCGATACCCCAGTAGCCCTGCCGTTGTATGGAATCCAATTTCCAATAAGTGATCTCGGACTTGATTGTATAACCCACTTTGTGGCTAGTATGCTAGAATTTAATGAATGTAACAATTTGGGTTAAGTGGATATTTATTTGAAAACCCTAGATCCTATTATAAGATAACCAGATTTCCTATCAATGTTCTGGTTATCGTAAGGGATAAACTTGTCCGTATTTATTGGCGGAGAGTCTTACGAGATACCTTTTCTTTAAAGGTTTTTCAAGTTAAACAGCTTAACCGTTTACTTACACCAGACCCATGTCTGACCTGAAGTTTATTTCTATTTTCTTAAACTCTTTGGTACTCAAATTTTTATGAGTAGCCAAGTGATCAGGTCTTGCTAGATGAATTTTGGATAGCTTGGAGCAGGAGTCTGGCGTAGCTATATATATCTATATCCGCTATGTTGAAACCCTTTTGACTGTTGTATTTTGGAATGTAATGAAAAGACATATCTTTATAACTATCTAATGTGATGATGTTATGTAATCTGTGTAACTCTGATATGTGAAGACTATGTAATAGTAATGTGATATATTATATTTTGTTCTGTTTTCGCTGTGAGATTCTGATGATTGCTCAGTTCTTTCATCTCTCTATTCTATTTCTACCTATTTCTTTCTTTTTGATGATCGTCTTTCTGTGGAATGAAAGGTGGGTCGTCACATAGTCATTGCTCCAAATGTCTTATCTTCGCTGCACTATCACCGTGTTGTGCTGGAGTTGATGGTTGTCCTGGTACAGTGCCTTCTAAGTTGAAGGTTGGAGTAATATTTTCCTATAGAACTGTTTTATGTAAATGTTCCTCATCCAATCGCTTTTTTATTTCATTTTCCTACAACATGTCAAACTTTCCATAATTTGTCTATAAAAAAAGAACAAGGGAGGAGGTTTGAGCCCTCCTTCTAGTGACAAAAATATTAACAATATAATTATCAACATCCAAGGTGCACCAAATTGAAAGTGAATCAAGAGTAAGATCACTTTCGAAGGACTTTGAAAGGGGCTTGAACCGTCAGAATTACGATCCAATATTGCAATCCTATTTTTCCATCCCTTTCCAAAGGATCAAAATGAAGTTAAGAAAGCACTTTAAATGGACACTATTGAAAGTGTTGATGCTACTTTCATGGGGTAGACTCCCTTGAAAGAAAGGATATGTTCCAAAGTATTCAGATACCTTTTGAAGAAGTCCTTCAAAGTGTTTGATAATTGGCCATAAAGAGAATCCCTTCGAAGGTCCAGTTCACTTCATAAGGATTAGGATTTCAATATGTATACAGTGAAATAAAAGTGGATTCAATATGCCATAGAGCCTTATTTTGGATAGATAACATGTTTCCAATAGACTCAATAATATTGAAGTATCATCACCAAATTATTTTATTGCCGCATGGGCTTTGTATGTAATGATAATATGCTTTAAATTGAGATAGCCAAATAGGCTCTATAGCATAGCATATGCCAATAAAGGGTTAAGAAGATAATTGTGTATCATGCGCAATTGGTCATTAGACAAGCTAATGGCCTAAATGACCATTCTCATAATGTCAGATCCATGTATCCTCTCGTTTTTCTTTCTTATGAATGGATTACAAGTAACAGAATTTATCCCCAATTTGACTTAGGGTTACAAGAACTTGATTTTGCAAAGAAATGTAAAAAAAGTAAAAAAATCATCCTCCAACTTGGACACCCAGGGTTGTATTTATATATGAGGATTGGAATCTTCCATGTCCATCCTTTCGAAGCTGTCAAAAGGTCTCTTTTCTGACCTTTCACACCCATCCTTCGCCTTCGTCTTTTCGCTTTCATGGTCTCGAAGTTGTGGATAGGTATTTGGGTCTTTTGTTATGCTTGAATTTTCCCTTTCATCTCTATCGAAAGCATGCTAATAATGGATATTAATTCAATACTCATCAATACTGCTTTCAATTACTTGTGTAGCCTTTCAACACCATCGAAAGGTATGCTTCTTTTTGTAGAGAATGAACCAAGGTACCTCATTGTGCTATTTGAGTATAAGCGGAAGCGGTTCTGACCTCTTTGAAACCTTCAAAACCTCTTCATTATCGTTAAGGTCTAGTGCTAACATGGTAGGTTGGTACTTGAATGAGCGAAGAAAGGCGTTTGGATGGTTTCTAAAGGATTCAATGGTGGTAGAAGGACCATTGTGAAACGTTACTTGTAATGGAGGAGGCTTCTTGGTGGATAGATGATAGTTACAAATGGTGGCTTTCAAATGTAATCCCCTCGATTAATGTGGAAGCCCATCTTCTAGTGCTTGTGGAAGCAATACTGGTCACAGGTGATACTTCCCCAATACTTGTGGAAGGGATCAACCGATTCAAAAGGCTAGCCTTTGCAAAACCATACTTTCAAACGGTTGATATGCGTGGAAGCTTGTTATTTGATACCTTCAAAATGTATGTTTAACACATATAAAACCCTTTTATGTATGCGAAGCCAACTATTTCGGAAGGATCAACTAAAGCGGAAGGATAGTCTTGGCCCCTTTCGACTCCTTTGGAAGCCCGTACTCCATTTAATACCTATATAAGCATTCGATGCTTGTGGCACCAACCTCTTCGGAAGCTACTTCAATGCATTTGAAACCCCACTTTTAAACCATGGAAAAAATCCTCTTTTCAATTCTTGTGAAGCTTCTACAATGATTTTGAAGACCTACTTTCATACTTTCATTCGTGAGTGAGCTTTATGGTAAACACATAAAAATATTACTCATCCATCTAACTAGCAAAAAGTCTATATAACAAATGTAGAACATACCATTAAAACCATTTAGAATAATTATCTTGTGTATCCTAAGTATAATCTTTCTAATTGTCATTCTACTGGACTTTCACTAACTTGATTGTCTTGTTCCTTAATATCTTATTATTATTTGCTACAACACGAACTTATTATCTAATAAAAGTCATATTCAGTTCCACTACTAAATCTTCTAATACAGTTGGTTCAATAGTAGTCTTTGGATCATGCACATACTTCTTAAGATGAGAAACTTGAAAAACATTATGGACTCCTACCCAACTACTCGGTAATTCTATCTGATAAGCGAGTTTCCCGATCCTTTCTATGATGGGAAACAGACTAGCATATATCGACGCCAATTTCCTCGACTTCCCAAACTGTACAACACCCTTCATCAGATATACTTTAATAAAAACATGGTCTCCAACTGAAAAATCTAAAGACTTACGCCTTCTATTTATGTAACTTTTCTACCTAGACTAAGCTCCTTCATCCTTGCTTGAATCAATTCAATCTTTTCCGTAGCTTCTCTCACCATATCTGGACCAAGAATCAGTTTGTCTCCAACAAATATTCTATGATTTGCTCGAACGTTCATAAAGAGCTTCAAAAGGTGCCATTCCTATAATAATTCGATAACTATTATTATAGGAAAACTTGACTAAGTGCAAATGGTCTTTCCATGACCCTCCAAAGTTTAGTACACAAGCCCTTAACAAATCTTCAAGAACTTTGTTAACTCCTTTCGTTTGCCTATCCATTTTTAGATGGTATACTAACCTTTAGCTTGGTACCTAACACTTCTTGCAGACTCTTTCAGTATGCACTAGGGAATAAAGTATTTCTGTCTATAATATTCTTCATAAATAACTTTGCCAAAGTAGATGACGTCCTTGTCGAGTTAATGGGAATAAAGTGTGACTTTTGGACAATCTATCTACCAATATCTAGATACTTTCATTTCCCCTATTCGACTTTGGCAACCCATCAATAAAATATATAGATATAGAATATCATTTCCAAAGTAGTACTTCTAACGGTTGAAAGAACCACTTGGCTTCTGATGCTCGACTTTACTTGTTGACAATTCAAACATTGTTTCACCCATAAGCCTATATCTCTTTTCATTCCTTCCCCGAAGAAACTCCTCTTTATACCCTAATAAATCTTAGTTCCTTCAGGATGAATAGTAAACTTCAATCGACGACACTCCCTAAGAACTTCCTTCCTTAGGTTGCAAATATTTGGAACAAACAACTGTCCCTTTTCCTCAACCATCCATTCTAGCCAAGGATAAAACCTTTCAAATCACCAATCTCAGTTTCCTCTTCAAGTCTTCTTATTCATTCAGCTAGTAATAGATCAACTCTCAATTTAAAGGCAATTCTTTCGTTTGTTACCGGTCAAACTTCCAAACGGGATAAAATTGCATTATTCCAATTGGAACTAGTCGCTGACCTTAACCGCATACCACAAGTTGTCAATTCCACTAAATCTTTCCATTCTACTAACATAGCTAATACCACACTCTGATATTTCTTACTAAGTGCATCCACAACTTTATTTCCTTTCCCTGACGTATACTCGGTAACAACTCGTAATTTTATCACCTGAATTTGGAATACTTAATTAATTTTAACATTCAAATATTGGTTAATTAAACATAAATAATCATTTTTTATGTGACAAGTAATAATAGTGACCTCGTTTTGGAAAAATAGTTACAAAAATATATTCTTTGGAAAACAACCGATAAAGTGACCGAAAAATCGTAAATAGCTTTTTAACATTAGAAGTCATGAATGATTTTTTGTTACATTCACTTATTTAACCCTTTAACAAAAAATAAGTAATAAAATTATTTTTTCATTTCTGGAAAATAATAATTATGATGTCATATATGATGTCATCATTTTCACAAATGAGCATATAAAGAAAGTTTTGGTATTTTGGGTATTTAAATATTCACGTAATTGTTTTTGAATCTTACATAATTTATTTAAATTTTTACTTAATGGTAATATTTGACTTATAATGGTTTTACAAATATATATAAAGACTTATTTTATCAAGATATATACACTTCGTCACATTTTGGCAATTCGAAGTCGTTTTTTATAAATGGATTCTAATACCATTTAACATGGATTTATGGCTTAAATAATATTGTTTTAATTATTTAAAGATGATAAAAAATTATTTTCAAGTTTCATTTAATTAAATAAATAGTTTTATTAAAAACTGAAAATATGAAGGAATTTGGATTCCGAATTCACAACAGTTTGACGAGTAGAAGTTATGCATTGTTGTAAGCTATATATAACATACATAAACATATATACATATACACACATACAAGAACACACACACAAATATATATATATATATATATATATAAACATATACATACATACATTTAGAAAATAAAAACAAAAAGGGTTTCCTATTCAAAATCAAACTACACATCACTTACCTAAACACATGGAGGAGTACTTGGAGGAGCACATGGAAGGGAGTGGGTTAGGCACATGGAAAGTGAGTGGTGTATGCAAGAGATATTTTGCAAAGTTTTCCTATACACCTCTTCGTTTCCATACAAATCAGTTCTTCATCTTCACTTTCTTTCTCCTTTCCTCTTCAATGACCTTAGCTAAGATCTTGATGGTGTAGAAAAGCAAGGCTATGAGCCAAGGAGGGGTAAAGGGTGGTGGACATGAGCTAGGTAGCGATGGAGGATGGATACCATTAGCATGAGGTGATTGGGAAGGTGCCCGTGAGCAAGATGAAGGAGGGTGGTCATGGCCAAGCATAAACAAGCCTAGGCTAAGCATACGTGGGTCTAAGAGCAAGTTCCAAAGGTCAAGAAGCAAAGAAAAGTGATGGAAGTGCTATTAGAATACCGTTGGATTTATTTTAAAGAGCTTCGAAAAAAGATTGAAGGAGTGGAAATCGATAGTGAGTACTCTAAATTCATAACCGTTAAATAATATATATAATTATTTTAATTATAATAATATAACCATTTAACATCTTAGATGATTTATATGGATGTTTGTAAATTGGTTGACTGTATGGCTGATAACTTGGTCGTGATAAATTTAACCAATAATGGGAAAATCAGAATTATCCATAATAGAAATGGTTAATTAGTTAACCATAGTTAATTCGTTGGAAAATTACTCCTATTAATATGTATAGGTGAGTTAGTAAGCCTTTTATGGTTTTAAATATAAAAAAGATTAAAAATGAACATTATAATATAATATATAATATGGAATAAAGTGGAAAAGGAGTTTTTAATTTGTAAAAATAGTTTGAAATGATTTAAAATGGTTTATTATAGTATTTTAACAAGTTTCAGCAAAGTTTAATGAAGTTTGAAAAGTGTTGCCAAATCGAGCTCGTCGCTTAGTGGCAGTTTGTCATTTTCCGACCTAAAATGTTAAATCAATATATAGGATACAATATAAGTTGGAATTATTTGAAATAAGTTTTTTCATGACCCATGTGGGTATAGTTTTAAAATAAAACAAGAAAATCAAATTTTCATTTAGTAGAGTTTTAAATATGTCCAAATCAAGTTTTCAAAAACATCGCATGTTGGTAGTTTGAAGACCAAAGTGGTAAATTCTTTAATAATAGATATATATAAAAATTATTAAGAATATAAAATAAATTCCATAAATATGATTAAATCTTTTAAAAGAGTGTTGAATAGAAAAACTAGACGTGTGTGAGGTGGAATATATATTTAGAGCCGAGAAGCCTTAAAATACTATTCACAACAGTTTTTGCAATGGTTTTTAGTAACTTCTAAAAATCATGGCTTTGACATAATTTTTCTTCCCCAATCTTTTGGTAATTTTCAAATGAATAATTTATTATTTTTGAAAGTGATTTTAAAGTTATATTATTCTTTTAAAGGAGTTTAAATAAAATTGGTTAAAGGAAATTATTTTAAAACAATATTCGGAATAGTAAATAAAATCATTTCTAAAAGATAATATAAAAGAATTTAGAGTTGATCAAGTAACTTGACTACTTTATGGGTGATAGAGAGATAGTCTCTAGATGCGAGCTTGGACAACTTATGCCTTTGTTCTGTTCTAGCTATCCAGACTGACCCGTTGGAGGGGATGTTAACTTGATCTACTTGGACTGCATTTTCTTAGGTTAAAAGAAACGATATTTGAACTTTTTCAAAATTTAAAAAAGATTTCAGAAAATAATTTTGGTGATATAGAGAATATCATAGTTAAACTCTGTATTAAATTCTGAAGAGGGAACTCGTACTATCCATATGAATTTAAAAGGTGATTTCTCCGTTATTCAACAAATAGTACAAGTTGAATGCAAAATTGGTATTGAGTATAATTAGTCTAATTTCTGTGGATCCTTTTATACTTAATACTAATTGAGTTGGCTTACAATAAATGATATCTCAATAATATCATTTTTGACTCATTTAAAAGTTATGATTTGAAAATAAGAAATCTTTATTAAGTTTTAAATAAATGGTTTGAAAATGTTTTCCTAAGAAAATGTGAAATGATTTGGAATTATTCCAAGATTAAAGAGGTTAAATCAATTAGAGAATTTGATAAATGAGGCATAATGATTCCATATGCTCTTAAAAGGTAACGAAATGGTTTAAAAGGATATATCTCCAAAAGATATTTGATTTGATAAAAAGATAAATTGGTTGGATGTTGTTTGATATATATACTTGAAATCATTTTATTGATAATTGGTTCAGAGAAACTGGGGTCAGATTTGGATAATTCATAGCCGAAAACCACTTCGAACCAATATATGTGTCCGAAAGTGATGTCATGTTGAAGTCAGTGATTTGAAGACAGAGATCTTTATAATGTAGGACTGCTTGCCACTAACCATTGGGTTAATCCACATATCATATATATATATATATAGTCACAGTGGTGGCTTCATTCTGTAAATCTTTGATTGCAAGGACTACTCGCTACTAATCCTAGGGGTGATTCCCAAATAGGAAGTAGTAGGAGTGTTGACTTTGGTTTGTGCTTCACTTGGACAACTTGTATGGTTGAGTGTTTGACATTGAATTTCCATAACTACGTACATTGATCTCAACAAATGTACATCTCTTTGGTGGTATAGGATGTAACCCCACTTGTACTTAACACCCTTTTCTGAGACATTCGAGGTCAAAGGTTGTACTTTTGTGGCAATCGTTAGTATATTGTTAGAAAACGCAATGTGGCATTCTATATGGAATTTGCTTTGTGAAAAGTAAAGCATGGCTTTATGAAAAGAAAAGCGTGGCTTTATGGAAAGAAGAGCGTAGCTTCACGAGCCTCACATCCTAGGAATCATACAGGATGCTATATAGCTTGTAGGAATATTTTTCAGGCTATCGGTTTTCTTGATGATGGAGGAGTCCAGTAGTATCAGGGCCCTCAATGTTTTAAATAGGCAGGTACTAGAGGATTGACAGGGAAAGAGCAAAGCCATCAAAATATGTTGTTCCATAGTAGTGTTTCAAAGTAGTACGGAGGCTTACTTGAGAAATATGAATAGTCACTAGGGACTAGGATTGTTATGCGTGGATTTCGCATCGAAGGAAATGGCCACTAGTTTCCTATCATGTTGCAAATCTAATTCCAACACGAGCTTTAAAATTTTGGTTGTGTTCCGAAAATTGCTAATGCTTTGCAAATATTTCAGCCGCCTCATTTGGTATCATCTACACCATTTGACATCGTCCTAGTATTTGTACTATTTTTATATATTATTTGAAAAGTGTTTTCAAACCAATGTCATTAAAGATAATATCAAATTTGTTTTGGTATAAAGTATTTTGGATATCGTAAGGTAAAAATTCGTCCGTGTTTGTAACACCAAAGATTTTTGGTAACATTATTTAGAATATTTAATTAGCTAAATATAATAAAATAATATGTTGATTATGGGATTGAGATTTAATATTTAATTAAGGTGTAGCTATGCCATTTAACAATGAATTAAGGAAGAGTTAAAATGAAATAGAGTAGGGGTAAAACAGAAAAGATGCATTCCTATATCTATTCCCTTAGGCAATGTATCTCTACAGGCTTATTTCATTTCTTAAATTCTTTACTAAGGCCGACCACCATTAATATGCAAAAAAGGGAAGAAGATTAACATAAGCTAAAGGGAAAGCTAATTCAAATCAAATCCATTCACATCTCAATCTCTATAATCTCTAAGCTAAGGTGAATAATGTTTACATCTCATATTTGTTTTATTTTCAGTCTTAAGATGAATTCCAAATATTTTGCATTGATTTGCCATGTTTTTAAATGATGGAATGGTTGTATATACTTGTTGACAACTTATGTTGTTCATATTGAATTTATGATATGTTTTAAGGTGAAATCCCTGTAAAATAACATCCAAATGCCTTGTGAATTGTTATATAAATAAAAGGTAATATTATGGAAATGGGTTTCAATTTTTAGAATTTTTTGAATTTATGTGGAATTTATATGAATTTTCTAGTAAAGTAAATGTTAATTTGGATTATAATTATTTACGGTCAAATAATAAAAGAATTAGGTATGAAACTTTTATATGTTAGAAAACATGTTAAAAGAGATTTTTTGGAATTTTTGTTGAATTTTCCTAGGTGTTTAATGGATATATAAAATTATTTAAGTTTTGGGACTTAAATGTTTTATATAATTAAGGATGGAGAAGGGGCTTTTTGTAAATTAATTAAACTGTTAATTGTGGAAGGTTGGCATCATTTTTGAAATAATATAATGGCAACCAATCAGATTTAGATAAACAAGGCAGGTTAGGTACAAAATAAATAGTTTAACAAATATGTTGAAACCTCGTCAACGACGTTTCATACTTATGATATTTTGACTTCGACAACTATATACCTTGATTTTCTATGCTAACTTGTTTTTGCAGGAATATCTACAAGATCGAATTCAAATGAACTTCTTGCTGCATATATGCTGTATTGAGTCATTGTTTAGAATTAAAATAATGTTAAAATCTATCCTTTGGATATATATGTTGACACGTGCACATATACACATGCATAAGAGCATATTTGAATTTTCAGGTCAAATTCAGACGTTTGAATTGACCATTTCAGACGTCTGAATGTGTAATCAAATTTGATTTTTCAGACAATATTCAGACGTCTTAATTGGAATTTTCAAACGTCTAAATCAGGTCAAAAATGACCTATTTGCTCTCTGGTTTACACGTTAACAATTTCAGAAGTCTGATTTTAATTTTTCAGACGTCTGAATTCCTACAACGGCTATATTTTTGAATAGACATTTCTCTTCCATGAAGAGATACAACTTTTTATCAATAGATATGTCCATATATTTTCATGATAACTATTCATGAACAATTGCATCTTTTTGTACTATATATAAACGTGTTAGAATCATCAGTTTTATTCACCTAATCGATCGAACTCTTTCTATTCTTATACTACTTTGATTCTAACGCTCTTGTGAATTTAAGTTGATATAAAATCTTTCATTTACTTCCATACTCTTCATATATATATATGTATATGTATATATATATATATATATATATATATCAAAAGGAGAAGATTATAGGAAGATTGTATTATCAAGAGACAAATCCTTGTTATCAAGAACACACTGTGTCAAATACTCTCTGTATAGGTTGAAGTCATGTTCTGCTGTTCAGGCGAGTGAAGTACTCTTTGGCTGTAGAGGCATCGAAAACCTGTTCTGTTGTTCAGGTATTGTAAATTAACCTGTTCCTCCGGGTTAAGTGAGGATTGTTGTTAGTGAAATTCCAGAAGGAGTCTGGGACTGGTCGTAGAACAGGAAGTTCGAACCAATATGAAAATTTCTGGTGTGCTTGTTTTATTTTTACTTATTTACATTGCTATAGTATTTTTAGTTTATTTCCGCACTAGTATAGCATAATTCCGTATAGCACGATTGACAATGTCTTTTCATTTGGTATCAGAGCGAGGTTGCTAATAACGGTTACACGGTTATTTGATATCTTGCTAATATGAAAAACAACACTAGCACTACCACTAACACTGTCACTAACACTAGTTTTATTGAAGGTCAATCTACTGCACGACCTCCACTGTTCAATGGCATGAATTACAACTATTGGGCAACACGAATGCGTATTTATATACAAGCCTGTAGTTTTGATGCATGGAATGTTACACAAGTAGAATATACTGCACCTACTACTGAATATACTACATGGGCAGCTGCACAAAAACAAGATGCTTATGCTAATGCTAAAGAAATGAATATGTTGTTTTGTGCATTAGATAAAATTGAATTTTTTATCGAGTTAGTATATATAACACTGCAATTGAAATATGGGCAACACTAAAAGTCACTCATGAAGGTAATAAAAAGGTTAAACAAAGTAAAATATCTATGCTTAAGAATCAATTTCAAAATTTTATAATAAAACAAGATGAATCTATAAATGATACGTACTCCAGATTTCAAGATATTCATCATTCATTACTAGGACTAGGAGTAACATACTCCAATTTTGATATTGTTTCAAAACTCCTTAATTCTTTAACGGATGAATAGGAAAGAAAAGTTTTAGCTATTGAAGAAGCTAGTGATCTTTCTACCATGAAACTAGAAGAGTTAATAGGTAATCTAATGTCCTACGAAGTAAATTTGCAGGCTAAAAGAGTACAAGCTTAGGACAAAAAGAATATGGCATTTCATGCAAAAAAAGAAGAATCAGACTCGGATGAAGAAGACTTAGCATTCATTGCTAAAAATTTTAAAAAGTTTTTGAAGTATAGAAAAGGAAATCGAAACAAAGGGAAAAGAAAGTTCAACAACAATACAAATACGCCATCTACATCTATACTAGAATGCTTTAACTGCAACCAGAAAGAGCACATGCAAAAAGATTGCCCAGAAGAAAAGAAAACATATCACAATAAGAATCGAAAGGAAAAGTTCAAAATAAAAGCATTTTCAGTAACATGGGATGACTCAGATTGTTCTTCTTCAGAAAGCAATAGTGACAGTGAAAAAGAATAAGCAAATGTTTGTTTCATGGCTATAGAGAATGAGGTAAATGATCTTACTTTTGATGATATGATTGAAATTAATTCAGAACTTCTTGGTACCTTAAAAAGTATCAAAAGAAAATATAAAGAGGCTCTAGAAAATCAGAGAAAAGCAGAATTCAAGAGAGATATGGTAAATGATGAAAAGAAAATATTAGAAGAAGAACTTGAAAAACTTCAAGATACCTTCTCTAATGATAACTCTCAACTTACTTTATTGAGTCAAGAAATTGAAACTCAAAAAGAAAAGAATGATTCTCTTGTCTCTGAAAATCATGAGATAAAAACTAAGATCAAAATGATATAATTAGATAATACTTGCCTTAAAACCAAGTTAGATAATATTACTAAAAATGTTTCTAACTTTAATAAAGGTCGAGAAACTCTATCCAATATTCTTGAAAATTCTCAATCCACTTCTAATAAAAAAGGATAGGATATTCTAAGAGATCAAAGGCTCCATCTAAAAAGGAAATTAGGAGAAATATTCCTAATACTACTACTCATCCAAAAAGGAACAATAATTCAAAAAACGATAAAAATATGGGTTCCTAAAACAAACAATAGTTTGATTAGGAATAAATATATAAATATCTTTTTGGAAAAAGTTCACAAAAATAAAAGTTATATTTTTAAGGGGGTTACTGAGCCCACATGGGTTTGGTTTCCTAAGACCTAACTCTTAGGACCCTATCACAAAGTGGGTACCAATATCATTATTTTCTTTTACAGAACCCACTTAAAAGGAGAGGAAAATGGATACTCGATAGCGATTTCTCAAAACATATAAGTGGAGACAAAAATATGCTATCAAATATTACTTACTCTGATGGAGGCATTGTCACTTTTGGAGACAATTCCAAAGGATATATCATCGAAAAAGGCAACGTCAGCAATGTCAGTACATCTAATTTACCTCTTATTTCCAATGTTTTACTAGTCAAAAACTTAAAACACAATCTTTTAAGTATCAGCCAGTTATATGACAAAGGATTCAAAATCTCTTTTTCTGAAAATAAGTGTAGCATTTTTGATAATAATCAAGTTCTTATAATTGATGGAAAAAGAGACAGAAATATCTATACTCTGAATATGAAAATCAATCACAATTTAGGTATGTTTTTAATAGCTAATGAAAATGATCTTTGGCTATGGCACAAAAGATTCTGTCATATTAACTTCAAAACTATAAATAAGCTTTCTAAAAATAATTTAGTCAGAGGTTTACCAAAATGAACTTCAAAGTCAATCATATTTGTGATACATGTCAATTAGGAAAATTAACCAAATCATCTTTTAAATCTAAAAAGTTATTTCTACATTACAACAACTTGAATTACTACACATAGATCTATTTGGGCCAACCCAAGTTTAATCCTTAAACCACAATAGATATGTGTTTGTAATAGTAGATGATTTTTCTAGATATACTTGGACCATTTTTATGAAAAATAAAAGTGATACGTTTGAGCATTTTAAAGTTTTTGTCAAACGAATTCAAAATTTAGAAGGTTTAAAAATAAAGAACATAAGAAGAGATCATGGAGGAGAATTTGAAAATGAAGATTTTGACCAATTTTGTAAAAAGAAAGGAATTTTTCATAATTTTTAGTTTCCTAGAACCCCACAACAAAATGGATTTGTAGAACGTAAAAATAGAACTTTACAAGAATGTGCAAGAACTTTATTAAATGGAAGCACGCTTCCAAAATAGTTTTGGGCAGAAGCTGTTGGAACTGCTTGTTATCTTTTGAATCGTGTGTATATTCGACCTCTCACCAAAAACACTTCTTATGAACTTTTTACCGAAAGAAAACCAAAGATATCTTATTTCAAAGTTTTCGGTTCAAAATGTTTTATATTAAATACCAAAGATCAGCTTGAAAAATTCGATGTGAAATCCGACGAAGGAATCTTTCTAGGATATTCAGATCATAGCAAAGCTTATCGCGTATTTAATAAAAGATCAAATACTGTTGAAGAAACTTTACACGTATCTTTCGATGAAAATTTTCAACCAAAACCTAGTACAGAAGATGATGAAGATTTTCCGAATAACATCACAAATAAGGATACTAAAAATCTTGAAAATGATGAAAACATTGTTTATAATAATGATGATGAATTAAGATCTCCACCAAAAATATTACGGAATCATCTCGTTCAAAATATTATTGGAGAAATTAATTCAAACATACGAACTAAAAGTCAACTAAATCAAATGGGCCACATAACGTTCCTTTCCAATATCGAACCAAAGAATCCCAAAGAAGCTTCCACAGATGACTACTGGATAATTGCAATGCAAGAAGAGCTAAATCAGTTTGAACGCAATGAAGTTTGGGAATTAGTTCCTAGACCAAGTGACCAAACTATTATTGGAAGGAAATGGGTCTACAAGAACAAAGCAGATGAACAAGGCAACATTACCAGAAATAAAGCAAGGTTAGTTGCACAAGGATACAATCAAGAAGAAGGAATTGACTATGAAGAAACGTTTGCTCCGGTTGCAAGACTAGAAGCAATACGGATCTTAATGGCCTATGTTTGTTTTCACAATTTCAAAATTTATCAAGTAGACGTTAAAAGTGATTTTCTGAATGGTTATATAAAAGAAAATGTGTATGTTGAACAACCTCCCTTATTTATTCACGAGAAATTTCTAGATCATGTCTACAAACTTAAGAAAGCTCTATATGGTTTAAAACAAGCACTACGTGCTTGGTACGATCGACTAAAGACATATCTAATTTCTTCGGGATTTCAAGTTGGGAAAGTTGATCAAACACTTTTTATTAAACATTCTAAAAAGTATATTTTAATAGTTCAAATTTATGTTGATGATATCATTTTTGGTTCTACCAATGACAATTTGTGTCAGGACTTCTCCCAAATAATGACCAAGGAATTTGAAATGTCTCACATGGGAGAACTAACATATTTTCTTGGTTTACAATTAAACAACTTCAAAATGGCATTTTCATTAATCAAGAAAAATATTGTGATAATTTAATCAAACGATTCGGAATGGAAAATACTTCTGCCAAACTGACTCCAATGAGTACAACAACACATCTTGAAAAAGATGAAAGTGGAGAAAGTGTTGACCAAAAATTATACGGAAGTATGATTGGATCATTACTATATTTAACGGCAAGTCAACCTGACATAATGATGAGTGTCTGTTTGTGTGCTAGATTTCAGGCCAACCCAAAGGAATCACATTTAAGAGCCGTGAAACGTATATTACGTTATCTCACTAACACCAAGGATTTCGTTCTATTCTATCCAAAATAATGTCCATTCGAGTTAGTTTCATATAGTGATGTTGATTTCGGTGGATCTCGAACAGATCGAAAAAGAACAAGTGGTATGTGCCATTTTATTGGAAAATCACTCGTATCTTGGTTTAGTAAGAAACAAAACTACGTTGCTCTCTCTACATGTGAAGCAGAATATATTTCTGCTGCTTTGGCTTGTGCTCAAGTAATCTATATGCAACAAACACTTAGAGATTTTAATATAAACTCAACAAATTCAACTATATATTGTGACAATTCTAGAGCTATTAACATGTCTAAAAATCCTGTCAGTCATTCACGAACAAAACATATTGACATTCATCATCATTTTCTTCGTGATAATGTTGAAAAAGGAACAATAAATTTGGATTTTGTTTCTTCTGAAAATCAGTTGGCTAATATTTTTACAAAACCTCTTTTAGAAAATATTATTATCAAACTCAGACGAGAGCTTGGTATTGTCTCACTTAAAAATTTATGATATCTTTCTCTGAGATATTGATGTCTCTACTTATCTTTACACATAAAAACTCTTACCTCTTAAGTATCTAAAACTAATTTTCATTTACAAACTCTTGTTTTCACTATTTTTAAACATGTGAATATTATTGTTTATATCATCTCAGCCACCATTTTTTTTAACTAACATTCTATTTTTGGTCATTTCACTTTCTTTTATAAACTAATTCCGTACTTCTTTTTACCAAAGGCTTATTACTGTGGATTTAAATATGATTTTTCTCCTCACCATGGCTTCAAATAACAACTGTGACAACTCACCCTCATCATATTCTACATCTTCCATCGAAATATTGGCTACTCCAACACCACGTCAACCGTCTAGACCTCATCCTTCATACGAACCATCTGGTTACACTCTAGAAAAGAAGAAATCTCGACGATTACTTTTCTTCGGTTCTCCATCAACCAAAGAAAAAATAGCCGAGATTCATCATTACTAGAAAGAACAGTTGGATTTGCAATGAGAGATGTATTATGAACAGAAAGTTAATGCCAAGCGACTTAGTTTCATTGAACAAGTGGCATTAAAATTCTGTGGTACATCTCCAAAGAAAGATGTAGTTCAACCTTCAACTTCGAATCCATGGGAACCTAGCCCACAGCGTCCTCCGGTTTTTCCAAACTCTTGGGAACGTCAACCCTGTTGGTCTCCATTGCAACCATACATGGAGATAACCAAGATTGAACTGGAAGATTGCAAAATTCCAAGTGATTCGAACTAATGTTTTCATTTATCTATATTTGTTTTTGAATGATCATAATTATATGCTATATTTTATTCAAACATTAATATAATCTTTTTATTTTCTTCAATTTTTTTATGGTCTGAATTGTGTTTTGATACACATTTCAGACGTCTAAAAAGGATATTTCAGATGTCTGAATATTGAAAAGAAGAAATTTTTCTTCAGATTCAGACGTCTAAATCTCCAAAACTAGACGTTTGAATATAGCCTAAATTGAACTAATTTCTTACTGTCTCGATTTTATTCGATTCAGACGTCTGAATTGGATATTTCAAACTTCTGAAATCAGCTGGCTTTTCAAAATTGGATTGCTTTTGCACGTTTTTCAATGTAACTACCCCTTTATTCAACTCCTACCTTTCTTTTATCTTCATTCTTCATATTCTTTTTTAATCTTTCCCCATTGAAAATCAAATCTTTCTTCCTCAAATTCACAAATGGCTCCAAAACAAAAAAGATCCAGGCCATCTACTTCAACATCTACCCCAAACATAGATCAATGGCTATGGAATGAGCAAGCAAGACAATGCTTTGCACAAATGAGTAGATCTAACTTCTTTCCGGGTGCTTTCATAAAATTTGAAGAATTCGACGCTTGTCAGATTCATTAAGTTGTAAGAGCAAATGGGTTAGAATCTCTTGTCTCCTTTGCTACAAATAATATAAAAAAAACAATCATCTTTTGGTCAAATTGTTCTATGCTAATATGAATTTGGACCATCATACTCCTCACAATTGCAACGATTGTATTTGGACATTAGTTTGTGAAGTTAAAATTTATCTACCACTTGCTAGACTTAGTGAAATTCTTCAATGTCCATCAAAGTGGGAATGATTTGGATGAAATAGATGTTTCTTTAAACTTGGATGGTAGAGACGAGGTCTCACATCAATTTTTGAATGATGACATTACTTGACTTACTTCCATTCAACTCCGCCCATAAGCTCGTATCCTCCATAGAGCTTTGATTCGCTCCTTTATTCCACAGACAGGAAGTTATGAAATTGTTAACAAAAGAAACTTCCAAGCCATTTATGCTATCTATTCCGGTCAACCTATCAATTGGGATCAAGTGATTTTGGAAGAATTCATGGATGTTAATTGTTGAAGGAGCTATAAGACCTTTCATTATGGTGCTTATATAATGAAGATTCTCCAAAAATTTAACATTCCTTTTCCTGATTCTGAATTCACAACGATCAAAGACCTTAGATCGAAGACATTAGGTCTTATGGGTTTGCCAAAACGGCCGGGAAGTTTGGCATATATTTCATTTCAAGAATGGGTTGCCAACCGTGATCAAAACCAACCCCAACCTCGTCAACATGTTCCTCATGCTCAACCTATTGCTCCTCCCACAGATGAAGAAGACAATGATGATATAGTGATTCTTTCTCCCAACTCTAGATCAAATAATGCTTTGGTCAATCTTTCCCAAAACCAAGCAAAGCTTAGAAGCCGAATGGTCAATCTTGAAAAGAAAACTGAAAAATGTTTTAATTCCATTCGTGGCTTCCTCAATAAAATTTGGGAACGTATTGGTTGCTCCACCTCATTATCTACCAAAGTTTCCAACCCTGCTCCATTTCAATGGTCATCAAGCTCGGGGAACAACAATGGTGAAGATGAAAGTGAAGATGATGATGTAGGAAGTGATTCAAGCCCTAGATTTTAGATTCCTTTGATATTGATCAGTTTGTTTTGAACTATTTCGTTGTTTGTTATTTCTATTTCTGTCAAGAGCTCCTTTATCATCTGATGGTATTGTGGTATGTTTTGAATACTCCACTTTGCTTTGTCATATATTTCCTTTTTGCGATGTCAAAGGGGGAGAAGGTGTTGAAATTGACAAGGGGAGTTTTTAAATAGAGGGAGTATACATATATATATTTCTCGTATTATATAGTTGTCATCGTAAAGAAAGGGGAGAATGTTGAAACCTCATCTACGACGATTCATACTTATGATATTTTGACTACGACAACTATATACGTTGATTTTCTATGCTAACTGTTTTTTGCAGGAATATCTACAAGATAAGATTCAAATGAACTTCTTGCTGCATATATGTTGTGTTGAGTCATTGTTTAGAATTAAAATAATGTTAAAATATCTCCTTTGGATATATATGTTTACATGTGCACATACACACATGCATAAGAGCATATTTGAATTTTCAGGTCAAATTCAGATGTCTGAATTGACCATTTCAGATGTCTGAATCTGTAATCAAATTTAATTTTTCAGACAATATTCAGACGTCTGAATTGGGATTTTCAGACGCCTATATCAGGTCAAAATGACCTATTTGCTCTCTGGTTTGCACGTTAACAATTTCAGAAGTCTGATTTTAATTTTTCAGACGTCTGAATTCCTACAACGGCTATATTTTTGAATAGACATTTCTCTTCCATGAAGAGATACAACTTTTTATCAATAGATATGTCCATATATTTTCATGATAACTATTCACGAACAATTGCATCTTTTTGTACTATACATAAACATGTTAGAATCATTAGTTTTATTCACCTAATCGATCTAACTCTTTCTATTCTTATACTACTTTGATTCTAACACTCTTGTGCATTCAAGTTCATATAAAATCATTCATGTACTTCCATACTCTTCATACACACACATACATACATACATACACACACACACACACATCAAAAGAGGAAGATTATAGGAAGATTGTACTATCAAGAGACAAATCCTTGTTATCAAGAACACACTGTGTCAAATACTCTCTGTATAAGTTGAAGTCTTGTTCTGCCGTTCAGGCGAGTGAAGTCCTCTTCGGCTGTTAGGCATCAAAATCCTATTCTGTTGTTCAGGTGTTGCAAACCTGTTCCTCCGGGTTAAGTGAGGATTGTTGTTAGTGAAATTCCAGAAGGAGTCTAGGATTGGACGTAGAACGGGAAGTTCGAACCAGTATAAAAATTCCTAGTGTGCTTGTTTTATTTTTACTTATTTACATTGCTATAGTATTTTTAGTTTATTTCCGCACTAGTATAGTATAATTTCATATATCACGATCCGCACTGTCTTTTCAAAATAAACATGTTTTACATTGTTTCGATGCTTTAGACACTAGGTTCCGCCATCTTAACTTCACCTCCGACTCTCGAAAACAATGCACTGGTATTAGTTAACTGGTACGTAGTGAATTGGATGTACGCGGAAGGAATAGAGTTAAAACCAGGGATTCCGAAGTGGTTAAGGTATTACTTTTATTTTAAAGGAAAATGCGTCTGCTTGCTTTCGACTAAGTAGCTTTCGACATAGTTAGCTTTCTACTAGGTAAAATGGTTTTAAAATGGATGGTTCCAATTGGGTTGCACCTTTGACTTAAATGATTGCACTCAACTAAGTCGAAGCCTTTAGCTATCGCTTCCTACCTTTCGATCCAGATGATTTTATAAAGGTTATTTTGTTTTCTAAAAACATGACCCTTCTCCAATGCTTTCGAAAGGATGGTTTCGACACCAGCACTTCATTTCTTTAGAAACGGTTCCGAAATAGATGCTTTCGACTTAAATGTGTAAAGACTTTTTTCTATGATTGAAGTAAAACCCAAATTAGTTTCCAAAGAGATAGTTTTAAATTGTTTCGAAATAGATGCTTTCGACTTTAATGAGTTTCTAATCCTTTTGCTATGCTTGAAGACATAATCCAAATGGTTTCGACCGAGATGATTTTCAAAGGATTTGAATGATAAATTTTCAAATGGTTTCGAAAAGTTTCCACATTTTAAAATGAACCTAAAGTTCTTTTGAAAAGATTGATTTTTGACTATTTTGGAAAGTTTTAATGAATCGTTTCGATAGGGGTGGTTCCACAAGGTTTCGAAAGGATTGAAAGGAAAGGTTTTTGTTATGTTTTCGAAAGGCAATATTTAAAGGTTTTAAATATGGATGTCTAATGTTTTGAAGCTTTCAAAGAATGGCTTTTAATGGTTTTGAAAGGGTCACTTTCAATGGTTACGAAAGGGATACCTTCAAGGATTTCAAAAGGGTCGTTTAAAGGTTTTAAACAAAGGTTTCAAATGTATTAAATAAGCAATATAGTCTAAATATTTTCAATTTAAAAAGGGTTTAACATGTTCTGGAAGGATAGTCAATCAATATTAAACTCCATCAACATTGTTTTGAGTAAAGTATATATAACATGGTAAAATAGTTTAGAGTAAAGATAAGAATATATTTTCCTTGTAAAGGTATGATTTAAAAGGTTAATTATTTTGAAATGGTTTTAAAGTAAAAAGATGAAGAGTAGTTAACCCTATATTATTCGGACAGAAAGTCCATTTTAATTCGGACAGTTAGTCCAGTATGTGGATAGTAAGCCCAGATTTCAAACAGTTAGTCCAGTTGCGGATAGTTAGTCCAGTATGCGGGCAGTCATCCCAGATTTTGGACCTATAGTCCATTTAGTACTATTGGACAGATAGTTCATCAGTTACCTAATTATATCTTAACAGACTTAGCTATTATTGTAATTATTATATCAGTTTGACTAACCAGTTTGGTTGCAGGAAAGTATTTGCAAAATATATGATTTAAAGGATATTAGTGAGGGGAAACCCGTTCTGCTAAGCAGCGTGTCTAACTTAATATCAGTAAACCAGATGTAACATAATTATTCACGCCATACTTTATGTCTGACTCGATGTTTTTATTTCCCCTGAAACTCTCGGGTACTCAAAATTGATTTGAGTAGGCCGAGGGTTAAGTTTTTTAGGCTTTTGAAATTTTGGTGAAAATAACTTCTAGAGATAAGAAGGTGGCTGACGAATAGCTAATTAGGAGTACGGTTCACTCTTTTTATTTTTTTTTGTGTATATTAAGTCAGATATGACTATATTTCTCTAATCAACCAAGGGGGCATCGTCATATGTTGCTCTTGGCGTATTTTTGTAATGATTACAATTTATCTTTACTTGGGAAACGAATATGGGATTACGTAATTTGGATATGAACTTGTTTGAATGGTAATCAGTTAATGTTATTTTTAGAAATCCATGATTTTGTTCATACTCAAGTGCTTCTAATATTATAACACCATTAGCATTGCCGTGATTTGTCACTAAAAGTTAATACTATGGATGACTACAGCATCTGTAGCGCTTAACTTTTGGCCTCTAAATATGGGATTTACAACTTGGTATCAGAGCGTAGATTTATGGAAAACTTTAAATTAAAATTGGTTTTAAAAACATAATCCTAAAGAATTAGAGTAAGACTGGGGCATGGGATAACGCTATAGTAGCATATTTGTATTTGTTATATATATGTATACACTTTATCTCTAGTCTCCTATCTTTGTTAGGGTATTTTTCTGTATCTCATGAGATTTGAATACATATATGGAATGGTAGTGGAGGAAGAGTTAACATAGGAGGGGAAGGCGTCAATGGGAATGCCTGACCTAATGTGAGAAGAGGTCACGGTCGGGCACAAGCTGACAATGTGGTGTCGGAGTCTCGTAAGTTGGAATGGAAGCTATGTATCTGTTTTTTTAGGAATATGGTGTAGGTGGGAGTTGCAGCTGGAGTATTAGGAGGAAATGCTAAAGGAGCAGAGGTTCTGGAAGTTCTAGTAGTTAACCATTATGCTAAGCTGAGTGGAGATTACACCAAGCTTGGAAGGAAGCCGTTTATTGGAACAGAAGATGCCATTGAGGAAGAGAATTATTTGCTGCATTATGAGAGAATCTTTGCATATTTAAGGCTCAATAATGAGCAGAAGAGGAGGTTGGCATCTAGACAGCTTCAGGGAGCAGCTTTGTTCTGATGGAATAGTGTGACTATTGTAGTGGATGAGGAGACTATGACCTGGGAAGATTTCAAGTGGAGGTTCCAGGAGAGGTTCATGTCTGCAATGGCACATGTAGCTTTGATCAGAAAGCTTGCTGAATTAAAGCAGGGGGAGATGTCTATTTTGGAGTATGCCAGAAGGTTCGAGGAGATGGCCAGATATGGATATGCTTTAGGGGATACGATAATGAAGAGGAATGAGAAATTTATCAAGGGTTGAAGCCTGAGTTGGTCAGGGCAACATTACCTCATATTAGAGATCCTTCTAATTTTGTAGTGGAGATGGCCATAAGGCAAGAGGTGTTGCTTGATTCTCTAGAGATTCATAAGGCTAAGGAACTCCAGATCGGGTAGGGCCAGAAGAGGAAGTTCTTTTCTAAGAAAGATGCTCAGATGTTTGGAACAACTAAGAAAGGGAAATATGAGATTTTTTGTTTCAAATGCGATAAGAAAAGGCACTTTGCTAATGATTGTCGCGTTGGAAAGGGAAAGGATGCGGCTGGAAAGAAGAATGTCAAGTGCTTCAACTATGACCAGATTTTCCACTATAGAGCTAGTGCAAGGAGCCCGCTAAGGATGGAAAGGGTAAAGTGTATGCATAGGAGCCTGCTACTTTGAAGCCAACAACTCAGGAGAAGGAAAAGGCAGTTTTGGGAGGTACGCTTCAGATTCATGGTATGTCTATTAGCGTTTTATTGATACTGGTGCATCGTATTCTTTTAAACTAGATATTTGATAGATAAGCTTAACCTAGAACCCATATATTTAGTTACTTCCTCATGGTTTGCGAATTCAATAGGAGGGTATGCAACTCTAGGGTTGAGGTGTCAGCAGTTAGAGTTTGACTTGTTAGGTCATGTTTTTGTTTGCAGTTTGCATGCGTTTGATTTTGTGGGGTTTGGAATCGTTCTTGGTATGGATTGTTAAGTGAGTACGATGATTGGATATATTGCCAAGATAGGAAAATATCGCTTAGGCACCTAGATTGTAGTGGCAGGGTTGTTTATACCATAGAAGGTTCTTGTGGTGAGATGTATGCCTTGTTGGGTGCTATGGAGTCAGAAGATGAGTCGAGTCGAGTTTTCATGGTTAGATAATTTGCAGATGTTTTTGAGCCTGTAGTGGGATTGCCACCGAAACGAGCCATTGAGTTTTAGATAGATTTGGTTCCGGGAGCAGAACCATTGAGTAGACCGTCAAGCAGGATGACAACTATAGGGATGAGGGAGTTAAAGGTGTAGTTAGTGGATTTAGAAGGCAAGAGTTTTATTAGGCCGAGTAGTTAGCCTTACGGAGCAACCACAGTGTTTACTAAGAATCCTTATGGACTGTTAAGGTTATGTATCAATTGTCGTAAGTTGATTGAGAGGACGATAAAGAATCGATATCCATTATCGAGGATTGACAATTTATTCGACCAGTTGTGTGGAGCCAAGGTATTCTTGCAGTTGGATATTGCGACAGGTTTCCATCCGCTCAGAGTAGCAGAGGATAGTATACCTTTAACGACGTTTAGGACCCGATGTGGGCTATACGAATGGTTAGCTATGCCCTTCAGACTGGCTAATGCGCCAGCTTTCTTTGTGAATTTGATGAATCAGATTTTCCCAGAGAACTTGGATAGGTTCGTATTGGTTTTATAGATGATATCTCGATATACTCTATGGATGAAAGGAAGCATGAAGTTCATCTTAGAGTGATTCTTGAGACGCTGTAGCAACATCAGCTGAAAGCGAAGTTTTCAAAGTGTCACTTCTGGAAGAAGAAAGTGAAGTTTCTTGGTCATGTAGTCTCAGAGGAAGGATTTTCAGTAGATCCGACTAAGATTGAAGCGGTGAATAGTTGGAAGAGACCCGAGAAAGTGACGGAGATAAAGAGTTTCCTTGGGTTGGCTAGTTATTGTCAATGGTTCATTGAAGATATTTCACGGATAGCAACATCGATGACCAAGCTAATCAGAAAGGATGTGGAATTTGTGTGGATCAATAAGTGTGAGGAAGCATTCCAGAGTTTGAAACAGTTATTGACCCATGCACCTGTGTTGGTTGTTCGGAATGATAATGAGGATTTGGTGGTTTATACCTATAATGCCCTAACCTGAGACCCACCATAGCAAAGAGAATCAACGAGTAAATCCGTCTACTAAAGTGGAGAATAGGGTTGGTTAAGGGCGACCATCTATAATTTTGTCTTAAACATCTACTGAATACGTCGATAAATGCAATATGATTTTTGTTTTCTATCTCAAGAGGATCGACATACCCAGTAAATGATTAATCCAAAACTATAGGTGGAAAGATCTATCAGAATGAAATACAATAACTAAATGAAAAGCACATCACAGAACAGTAATCAACATTGTATATATACATATACACTAATGCATGTTTAGTACAATGCAATATGAATACAATAAAGGTGGTGCCTGTGTAGTTAATGCCCCGCTATTACCCCGCTACAACCCCGCTATATCTCATAGCGGATTTCTACCGCTACGATTTTTCCATATAGCGCCAGAATATAGCTTTTCCGCTCTAATCCCCGCTATTTCCACTATATCCCGTTATTTCCGCTATATTCCACTATTCCCGCTATATCTTTTTTAACAAAATGAATTGAAAAATTGCATTTGTACATTATAAAATTATGAAAATAATTTATTTGAATTAATTTTTAATATATTTTCAGGAATGAAAATACTCTAATATTCTACTAAATTCAATAATGTTATATAACATTTTTTCGTTTACTTAAAGTATATTCACACATGTTTTTATTCAAAATTATTTATAATTCAATCGAATGATAATTTTTCATTTAATTACCATTTATATATTTATAAAAACATTAAGTACGAGTTTTATATGCTATTTTAGTGCCATCCGCTATATCCCGCTATATCCTCGCTGTATCCCCGTTATATCCTCGCTGTATCCCCGCTATGACTATTTACACCTCCACCGCTTTGAATCTACCGAGCGTATTAACTGCACAGGGTGGTGTTCGACCACACTATATACATCGAATTAAATATAACTACATCAGAGCATGCGAAAGAACTGAAACTACTGAAGAGAAAGAAGAGCTGATATCCAACATCAACTTCAAGCTAAGCCCAATAAATGATACCTGAAACAACTCGGTCTGACCCGAGCAAAAACACGCGGGTCAGGCTAGCTACAACTTATCATTAGTAAATGTGATGATAAGAGATAAGGGGAAAACCATTCCATTGTTACCAATGGAATGATATAGGTCATCAAGTTATCTCTAGAGTGATACATCAATGGTTCATCATGATTGCATAAAGGAATACAATATGCATATTAGATAGACGTGGTTCATCTAATTATATATATAACCAAATGAAATAGGTGAGGATATGGACCATAAAGTAAATCTTCATAAGATAATTAAAACTTCATGAATCCATCATAAATAAAACTCATCTAATAGAAACTTCTTAATCATTATACCTCATCTCATCGGCATAAATATAAATACATCTCAAATCCATCATTAAACTCATTATAAAGGATTCTTCATAATCATTTATACCACATATCATTGGTATAAATATAAATATATCTTAAATCTATTATCAACACTCATCATAAAAGCATTACCATAATTTATACCTCATCTCATTGGTATAAATATATATAATGTCTCAAATCCATCTTGATAGAGCCCGGAAAGAATCCAAAACATCATAATCGAAATCACAAATAAAACCATGTATGTCAATAAGCCTTTTTCTTACATAAGGCCATACTAAAGCATCATCATCAAAATAGTGAAATCGGAACACCTAAAACCTCATGGAAAACAGCAAGTGCATTTACACCTTGACTAGTACTACCATTATTTGGTACCATTCATCGTGATGACTTGGGTCACATAACATCATAACATCGTGCTCATCTTGACTAACTATAGTCGGAAACATCTTGATGACACCCAGTCACAAAAACCTGAGTAATAACATCGTGATGATTGGAGTCGAGTAATAACTTCATGAACATCGTGATGACTCCAATCGAGTACTCGGTCCGTAGCACTAGTAACATCGTGAATGTGTCTCAACTTCTCGAATAGGAACCCAACAGGCGTCGTCGTATGTCCCATACCATACGTTCGTACCTATTGGCTTGCTAATCGTTAGTCGATGCCATATTAGAAAACCATCATAAAACATCATCAAATAAACACTGCCTCATCTCATCGGTGAGTGTAAGATACCTAACTCGTCTTACCTCTTACTTCAACGAGTATTAAGTGACATCAAGACTTGTGTCATTTCATCGACAAGTAAAAATTCATCATAAATATCGAAATCATCATCAATCTATCATAACAACTTGCCTCATCTCCTAGGCAAGTAAAAGAACATCGTGATGGTTATTTCTAACCATAGTTGCAAATTAAAACTTAATATCAATATTGCCTCATTTCATCGGCCATCACAAAATGCATCTAGATTGGTTCATCGTCGAATGTACTCAAAGAGTAATTCTCAAAAAATAATCTTCACCCAAATTTGGTAACTTCCAAATCAACTCAAAATAACACTTCAAATTGGTTTCGATCGTACAAGTCCGATATTAAGCGATAAAGCAAAAATACATGTCCCATACCACATTTTTTTTACTAAATCGTTTAATTTACTTCCTCATACATCCCAAAAAGCATCAAAGTAATTAAAATAACCAAAAGTAATTATAATAGATTTTACTTGAGAAAACGGGGCTATAAAACAAATTTTAGAAATTTATCTAAAAGATTGTGAGAGAAAACACATCATTAAAATGGATTTTAATAATTTTTAAAAGCCTTAAAATAAAGTATAATTGACTAAAAATATCTAAAAATACATAAAAACATTTATTACTCCAACCGTGATATTAGAAGATTTTCTGGAATTTATTCGGGTTTTTTTAAAACTCAAGAAAATATCAATTTGCAATCTTAATCGGCCTAAACCGATATTCAAATTTAAATCGAATTTAAATTAATTTAAATTCAAATCTCATCCTAACTTGATTAGTCCATTACTGGACAAAATTATCAAATATTAGCATCAAATTTTATATAATTTTTTTTTGCAAAAGAACGCAAATGAAATCATCGAAATCAGACAAATATATAAATATTGTGATTGTCAATGACCGGCCAGAAGTAAAAACATCAATTTTCCACCAAATAACTTCGAAATTTTACAAAAGTCAAAAATGAAAGTTGTAGCCTACATCATAAGGTTTCCAGAATATCAGACATTTCGAAATTTCGATCAGTAACGATAAGTTATAAGTGAATACTACTTAGAAAAATTTATGTGCACTCGCTATCAACACAGGCCAGTGATAAAAAAGTCAGTTATTAACTATGTAAACTCCAAATCATTCAAAACCGAAAACAGAAAAGTTGTGGCATATTTCACAAGGATTTCAGAACATCTAAAATTTCTAAATTCCGATTTGAAACATGAAGTTATGATCAAATTACTAAAAAAAACATCAAACTCAGCCTGAACTTATGCATTTACAGGAAAGCGACAAACAATTGCAATTTTAGCATAGATAACTTCAAAATAAGACAAAATGAATAATACGAAAATTGTAGCTTAGTTTCTAAGCTTTCCGGTATGACTAGGATCATCAAAATCGATTAAGAAATGAAGTTGTTATGGTCAAATTTGTTTCGGCTTCAATGAAAGAGCAAATATTGGTTTTGCTCTCGGGTTTGTAGTAGAAAAATTAAATTTTGACATAGCTAACTTCAAAATTAAAGAAACTCAAAACATGAAAGTTGTAGCACATGAATTATGCTTTCCGAAACATCTAAAATTATCAAAATCGGATCAAAACCGAAAAAGTTATCCCTAAATTTGTTTTAGCTTCAGTAATTCACTAATTATAACATTTTGATCATATAAAGAGCTAGGGTTTCTGAGTTTTACACTAACCTTGCCTTCATGAAGATTGAATTATGATTTAGATGCCAAAGGTTGATGCTTTTAGCCAAGAACAGAGCATCCAAACTAGTAAAACTAAGAACAGGTACATGCAAACGAGGAGAGAAGCAAATCAACAATTATCATTACAAAAATAGATTTTTTTGATGAAGAGAAGGGTTTTAGAAATCGATTACCTGAGTTTAGCTCTTGCCTTAACCTTTTAAATCATCATTTTTTCTTTTAATTTTATGGATTTAGCATAGATTGAAGGAGGAAAGAGGGTTTCAGCCATAAGCACGCTTCTGGAGGCTAGAGGAAGAAGTAAGAAAAAGATACGTACAGGTTTTCTTTTTCTCATTTCTTACAGGCCAAGTTGGGATTAGGTTAATGGGTTAAGGTAAAAGAAAATTAGTTTAAGATAATATTCATTCACTTATTTAAACACTTAATCATGTATGTTAACAAATAAAATCACAACAATACAAGTTTTTCTTCTTTAAAAATTATGAACTTCATACTCTTGACGAATAAAATGATTTACACTCAAAATAAAAGATTATTTATATATTTAAAACATTCTATTATCATATTTTCCAATTTTAAATAAAATAGCAAATTTACATCTTTAATTACAAAACTCATTGTAACTAACATTATAAATTACACAAAAATCACATTTTTGTATAATAAAATTCTATAACTCATTTCAAATATAATTTTATGCTCAAATTATTTTTTAAACTCAATTCCATCATTTTATTAAAGATATCCCATTTTAAAAATTAATTACTTCTTTTAAAATTATTAAAAGAAGTAAATAGCAATAATTAACAAAATTATTGCTTTAACTCTAAATAAAACACATTTCCTCAATCTTTTAACTTAAACCATCTTAATAAAGTTTCCAAAATTCTATTTTCTCATTTTATACTCAAATATATCGTTTATTTTCAATAAACAATTTAAATTCCTCTTTAATTATTAAGTCATAATTTAATATTCTCAGGTAATCGTTAAAATCTGGGTTGTTATAGACTCCCTCGCTTACAAAAATTGCATCCCCGCAATTTTCTAGAAAAAGAGCTGTAAACAACATAAAAGATAAACCATCGAAGGATAAAGACAAGCTCGAATTCCAAACCATTCATACTCTCAATATAGAATGGTAGAAAGAAACAAGGAAAACTCACTTGGTTAATTCAATGGCCCATCATATGCTAATATAATGATTAGTAAACCATCGAATTTTCCAAGCAACTCGAAAGAATTTTGAAGATCTCCTATCTCGAATTAAAACTCAATAAAATGCTCAACAAATAATCAATGGAAAATGATTGATTACTCAAAATTCTATGAATAGAGTTGGGTCTAAACTCACTCAAAACCGATCTCTAAGCAATAAAGAAGATCAACAACAAGATTTTCCACACAATAATACGGAAAGAACATCGTCACAACAAAGACAGACACAATAGACAAGATAGATAAATCACAAGGTAGCTTCTCACAAGGCCACCAAACTCGAACGACTACGAAATATGCATGTCGTTGATATTAGCTCAGGGAAAGAATATACTCAAGAAACAAGGATATAAGCTCAAATTACTTTTTAATCCAAGATATTTAAAATTTATAAATCTCAACATCTTTTAAATTTTCAATCTCAATTTTCAACATTTGAAAATTTACATACTCTTTACTATATTACTTAGTAAGTAATTTAAAACTCAAATTAAAAGTCCAAATTTCTTCTCTTACTTCAAAATTAATTTTCAAAGAATTTTTTTTAAAATCCATAATAATATTCCTCAAAATAAATTAAGGGTTTAAATTCAACACTTAAATAGTTTAAAACAATCTTCAAACCCTCTTATAACTCTTCTATGAAAACATCTAATGTATATAATATAGGTTCTAAAAATCTCAAAATATAATTCCAATAAAGTATAGTTCAAGAATATTGTTATATATTCTCATCCTTAAAATTTAAAAATAAATAAATAAATAAATGGCATTTCTTCGCCATTGAATCTTTAATAAATAGATATATTCGTTGGTTGTAGAGTCGATCGAATGATCAAAACTGCCTCGCCACTCTATTACTCATCTCTAATGTCAATGGCTGCAATTACCATTTAAAAATATATTCAATATATAATCTCAAAATATTTTTTTCAAAATCTTTATTTTTAAAACACAAACCAACATGTTTGATTGCCTCATCATAGCATTTAGGAGATTCTTATTGATAATGCTGATCAGGCGTATCGACCAAAACTCTTAACTACTCGATGGACAACCCAGCACTCTCAAATTATTTCTATAAAAGAAATACTACTCATGTAAATCTATTCTCAAGATATTCTTTGATTTTTTTAAAATATCTCAAAACTCCAATTTCTCTTTTTAAAACTCATATATATATATATATATATATATATATATATATATATATCGTCATAAACTCAAACCAAAGGACATTAAGAGAATGCATCGAGATATTCCTAGAATACTCGATTCACAAAATCAACAGAAGGAGATGGAGTGTTCGTCAACTCCTACAAGATGATGAGCCACTCTCGATAATCATCAAGACATAAGATAAGCAAGATATTCTACTCGAAGGAGAAAAAGCATATAAACCACAAATCATTACTTCAAAAAAAATAATGCTATAAAGGATAACACCGATTGAGTATTCAGAAAGGATAACTTAAAGAAACTGAATGATAAACTCAATCAAACTCGAATAATCAAGAAACTCACCTCATTCCTTAGTGGATGTCCTCATGGAAGGATAGCCGAAGGCTAAAAGCTAGGAATAAGGTTAATTCAACACTCGATTGCCCGATTGGATATCAAATCCAAACAGACTCATCAAAACTCAACAAAGTCACCTTGATTGGAATTCGAGTTATATCATCAACATTTCGATACTCAAGAGTGAATTCAGAAACTTTGGAATCATTAATAATATTCCAAAGTGATAGAAATAATAAACCAATCAAAATAGGAAACCTAAATACACAATAGGATCTTATAAAACAAAGGGTTGGACTTAATATTAAATAAGTCAATCCATCTCAAATCAAATGCATCTCAAGATTGTGAGTAACAAAAAAAATACTCACAAAAGCAGCAACAAAAAGAAAACTCAGAATGCTCACAACAAGCCAATCATAGTGGATCCCTTCATTAGGATTCATAACTCTCAAAGGAATGCACAAGAATGCTCAAAGAAATCAATCAGCTCCATCGATACGAACTCACTCGTATCAACAAAAATAAGAATAGAATAATCCCAAAACTTGAAAAAGAATCAAGGCTCGATTCGAAAACAAGCTCGAATAAAGGATAATGATTCACTTGTATTGTACTTCGATGTATCATGATATACATATTGTTCTGTGTTTATTCTACTTTGTTCTGACCACAGCTCTAATACCATGCTATAACACCCCACCACGAGACCCACCATAGCAAAGAGAATCAATGAGTAATTCTGTCTACTAAAGTGGAGAATAGGGCTGGTTAAGGGCGACCATCTATAATTTTGTCTTAAACATCTACTAAATACGTCGATAAATGCAATATGATTTTTCTTTTCTACCTCAAGAGGATCGACATGCCCAATAAATGATTAATCCAAAACTATAGGTGGCTAACAGATCCATAAGAAAAAATACAATAACTAAATGAAAAGCACATCACAGAACAGTAATCAACATCGTATATATACATATACACTGATACATGTTTAGTACAATACAATATGAATACAATAAAGGTAGTGCTCGACCACACTATATACATTGAATTAAATATAACTACATCAGAGTATGCGAAAGAACTGAACCTACTCAAGAGAAATAAGAGCCGATGTCCAACATCAACTTCATGCTAAGCCCTATAGATGATACCTGAAACAACTCGGTCTAACCCAAGTGAAAACACACGGGTCAGGCTAGCTAGATCTTATCATTAGTAAAGGTGATGATAAGAGATAAGGGGAAAACCATTCCATCATTACCAATGGAATGATATAGGTCATCAAGTTATCTCTAGAATGATAAATCAATGGTTCATCATGATTGCATAAAGGAATACAATATGCATATTAGATAGACATGGTTCATCTAATTATATATATAAACGAATGAAATGGGTGAGGATATGGACCATAAAGTAAATCTTCATAAGATAATTAAAACTTCATGAATCCATCATAAATAAAACTCATCTAATAGAAACTTCTTAATTATTATACCTCATCTCATCGGTATAAATATAAATACATCTCAAATCCATCATTAAACTCATTATAAAGGATTCTTCATAATCATTTACACCTCATATCATTGGTATAAGTATAAATATATCTTAAATCTATTGTCAACACTCATCATAAAAGCATTACCATAATTTATGCCTCATCTCATTGGTATAAATATATATATTGTCTCAAATCCATCTTGATAGAGCCCTGAAAGAATCCAAAACATCATATTCAAAATCACAAATAAAACCATGTATGTCAATAAGCCTTTTTCTTACATAAGGCTATACTAAAGCATCATCATCAAAATAGTGAAATTGAAACACCTAAAACCTCATGGAAAACAGCACATGCATTTACATCTTGACTAGTACTATCATTATTTGGTACCATTTATCGTGATAACTTGGGGTCACATAACATCATAACTTCGAGATCATCTTGATTGACTATAGTCGGAAACATCATGATGATACCCGGTCACAAAAACCCGAGTAATAACATCGTGATGATTGGAGTCGAGTAATAACTTCATGAACATCATGATGACTCCAATCAAGTACTCGGCCCGTAGCACTAGTAACATCGTGAATGTGTCTCAACTTCTCGTATAGGAACCCAATAGGCGTCAACGTATGTCCCATACCATACGTTCGTACCTATTGGTTTTCTAATCGTTAGTCGATGCCACATTAGAAAACCATCATAAAACATCATCAAATAAACACTGCCTCATCTTATCGGCAAGTGTAAGATACCTAACTCGTCTTATCTCTTACTTCAATGAGTTTTAAGTGACATCGAGACTTGTCTCATTTTATCGACAAGTAAAAATTCATCATAAATATCGAAATCATCATCAATCCATCATAACAACTTGCCTTATCTCCTAGGCAAGTAAAATAACATCGTGATGGTCATTTCTAACCATAGTTGCAAATTAAAACTTAACATCAATATTGCCTCATTTCATCGGCCATCACAAAATGCATCTAGATTGGTTCATTGTCGAATGCACTTAAAGAGTAATTCTCAAACCAATAATCTTCACCAAAATTTGGTAACTTCTAAATCAACTCAAAATAACACTTCAAATTGGTTTCGATCGTACAAGTCCGATATTAAGCGATAAAGCAAAAATACATGTCACATACCACGTTTTTTTTTACTAAATCATTTAATTTACTTCCTCATACATCTGAAAAAGCATCAAAGTAATTAAAATAAAAAGAAATTAATTATAAATGATTTTACTTGAGAAAACGGGGCTATAAAACAAATTTAAGAAATTTATCTAAAAGATTGTGAGAGAAAACACATCATTAAAAAGGATTTTAATAATTTTTATAAACCTTAAAAATAAAGAATAATTGATTAAAAATATCTAAAAATACATAAAAACATTTATTACTCCAACCACGATGTTAGAAGATTTTCTGAAATTTATTCGGATTTTTTTTAAACTCAAGAAAACATTAATTTCAATTTTAATCGGCCTAAACCGATATTCCAATTTAAATCGAATTTCAACTAATTTAAATTCAAATCTCATCCTAACTTGATTAATCCATTGCTGGAAAAAATGATCAAACATTAGCATCAAATTTTATATAAAAAAAACTGCAAAAGAATGCAAATGAAATCGTCGAAATTAGACAAATATATAAATATTGTGGTTGTCAATGACAGGCCAGAAGAAAAACGTCAATTTTCCACCGTTTAAACTTCGAAATTTTACAAAACTGAAAACATGAAAGTTGTACCCTACATCGTAAGGTTTCCAGAACATTAAACATTTCGATATTGCGATCAGTAAGGAATAAGTTATGAGCAAAATACTACTTAGAAAAACTTATGTGCACTAGCTATCAACACAAGCCAGCGATAAAAAAGCCAGTTATTAACTATGTAAACCTCAAAATCATTCAAAATTAAAATAGAAAAGTAGTGTCATATTTCACAAGGATTTCATAACATCTAAAAATTCTAAATTCCGATTTGAAACAAGAAAGTTATGATCAAATTACTAAAAAAAACATCAAACTCAGCCTGAACTTATGCATTTACAGGACAACGACAAACAATTGTAATTTTAGCATAAATAATTTCGAATCAGACAAAATGAATAAAATGAAAGTTGTAGCTAAGTTTCTAAGCTTTCCAGAATGACCAAGATCATCAAAATCGGTTAAGAAACGAAGTAGTTATGGTCAAATTCGTTTCAGCTTCAATGAAAGAGCAAATATTGGTTTTGCTCTCGGGTTTGCAGTAGAAAAATTAAATGTTGACATAGATAACATCAAAATTACAGAAAACTCTAAAAAGAAAGTTATAGCACATGAATTAAGCTTTTCGGAACATCTAAAATTATCAAAATCGGATCAAAAACGAGAAAGTTATGCTTAAACTTTTTTTAGCTTCAGTAATTCACTAATTATAACATTTTGATCATATAAGGAGGTCGGGTTTGTGAGTTTTACACTCATCTTGCCTTTGTGAAGATTGAACTATGATTTAGATGCCAAAGGTGATGCTTTTAGCCAAGAACAGAGCACCCAAACCAGTAAAACCAAGAACATGTACATGCAAACGAGGAGAAAAGCAAATCAACAATTATCATTACAAAAATAGATTTTTTTGATGAGGAGAAGGGTTTTAGAAATCGATTACTTGAGTTTAGCTCTTGCTTTAACCTTTTAAATCATCAATTTTTCTTTTAATTTTATGGATTTATCATAGATTGAAGGAGGAAAGAGGGTTTCAGCCATTAGCATGCTTCTGTTGGCTAGAAGAAGAAGTGAGAAAAACATATGTACATGTTTTCTTTTTCTCATTTCTAACAGGTCAAGTTGGGATTAGGTTAATGGGTTAAGGTCCAATTTAAAAGAAAATTAGCGTAAGATAGTATTCATTCACTTATTTAAACACTTAACCATGTATGTTAACAAATAAAATCACAATAATACAAGTTTTTCTTCTTTAAAAATTATGAACTTCATACTCTTGATGAATAAAATGTTTTTCACTCAAAATAAAATATTATTTATATATTTAAAACATTCTATTATCATATTTCTATATTTTAAATAAAATAGCAAATTTACATCTTTAATTACAAAACTCATTGTAACTAACATTATAAATTACACAAAAATCACATTTTTGTGTAATAAAATTCTATAACTCATTTCAAATATAATTTTATGCTCAAATTATTTTTTAAACTCAATTCCATCATTTTATTAAAGATATATCATTTTAAAAATTAATTACTTCTTTTAAAAATTATTAAAAGAAGTAAATAGCAATAATTAATAAAATTATTGCTTTAACTCTATATAAAACACATTTCCTCAATTTTTTAACTCAAACCATCTTAATAAAGTTTCCAAAATTCTATTTTCTCATTTTATACTCAAATATATTATTTATTTCCAATAAACAATTTAAATTACTCTTTAATTATTAATTTGCACTATTAAATTATAACTGCCATTATAATTTAATATTCCAGAGTAATCGCTAAAACCTGGGTTGTTACAATACCGATGCGTGTGGAACAGGATTAGGAGTTATGTTGATGTAGAGGGGTAAAGTGGTTGCCTACGCTTCTAGATGGCTCAGGCCGCATGAGGTCAGATATCCAATGCATGATTTAGAATTGGTGCGGTTATTTTTTTTTCTTTGAAGGTATGAAGACATTACCTTTTAGGACACAGATTAAAAGTCGTTGTAGTATTTATTCTCTCGGAATGAGCTGAATATGAGACAACAGTGGTAGTTGGAGTTTATCGCTGCTTATGATTTTGGGACTGAATATACATCAAGGCAAGCAAAAAATGTTGCAGATGCACTTAGTAGGAAACATCAGAATGTAGTATTGCTGATGATTGATTAGTGGAAGGAACTAGAAGCATTAGCAAATTGCACAGTGTAGTGGAGATACGAGGCTGGGTCAAGTGAAGATACTGTTGTATTATCATGTTTGGAAGTTCAATCGATAGTGAGCGAAAGGATTGCTTCTAAACAGATAGTGAAACATCCCGCATCCCTTAGTATTCCCAAATAGGACACACCAAAAGATGTGATGCGTTATAGGTATAACTAAAGCATCACAAAGACTAAGATTCACAGGAAAATTAGTAAAAGCAGCGAAAAACATTTAAAATAATAACTTATCATACAGAATTAAACTTCACCTCAAAATAAGCACAAAAATATAACATGTCTCAAAAACTCAAAATCTCTCATGTCTTATGCAAATACATCTAAAATGAGGAAACTTTGAAAATGAATCTCTAAGCAACTTGAATCAACTATCCTCAACTCTGCTGGCCTATTAGGGAAAGAAAAAGGAAAAACAAAGGAGTCGGTTAGACAATAAATCTGGTGAGTGAAACTAATTACTAGCATTTCTAAGAAAAAAAAGATAATAGATTAAGAAATAGTTCTAGCTTGAAAGGAAAATATAGAAAATAAAAAACTCGGATAAAACACTGTTTCTGATTTTACTTGAATGTTTGCTTTGATTATTTAATTGGATTGTTTGCATTTTGTCTTAAACTGCTGTGATTAGGCTGAAACTCTAATCCTATCTCAACTACTAACTTGATTAGACTAAAATTCTAATCCTACCCATTGATCGGCCTTTCCTATCTCTGTTGTGCCACTGTGAACCAATTACATTAGTCATAGCAAAAGATACCTCTTTAGCGCTTAAGACGCTGTAGCGAATTATTTATCCTAATCGATGCCGCATGCTCATTCATCGCTGGTACACACTAATTTTCGCTCCCTATTTGACCCTTTATTTACACTAATCAGCATAAGTGTGCCCAGCCTCACCTACGTGTGAGACCATCAGCCCTCGACCTGAAAAGAAATGCTACCGAGGTTGGTCCTAACGAACAAATCTTCTAGCTTTGCACCCATTACCCAAATCCCCAAATTTGAGCCTCTATCTATTGGCTACTTATTTACCCTAATCAGCATAAGCGTGTCCTAGCCTCACCTATGTGTGAAATCATCAGTCCTAGACCTGAAAGGAAATGCTGCTGTTATGGGCCCTACTTCTATATTTTCTTATTAACTTAATCCAAGGTCTAAGTTTTAAAATAAGCCTCTTCTTTTATTTCTTCTATATTTGCTTATTAACTTAATCCAAGATCCAAGTTTTAAAATAAACTTCTTCTGTTATTTCTTTTTTTTCTAATTATAACCTATGTGTTATAATTGTTCTTGCAATGGTTACTCTTCTATTTTCTCTTTTTAGTTATAAACTCTTGTTATAATCATGCATGCAAATTACTTAAATTTTCCTATTTCGGTCCATCTCTATTTCATTTCAGTTTTTCTCATTTTACATTTGATTTTTGTAACTTTAATGTTTTCTATTTTTAATCTATATTAGCGAATTCTTATCTTTTTAATATTTTGTTCGCGTTAAAAGGATTAAATATCTATATAAAGAAACTAACATTTACAGGCTAAATTCCAACTTAAAACAGATATAAATAACTGCAAATAACTAAACCAAATAGCCGAATAAAAATAGACTGAAAATAACTTCTTGAATTTTCTTAAAAACTAATTGTAAATAAATTTACACTAAAACCGCTTCAAAATTATAGAAAAACTACAACTATTGAGAACCCTATTTTTTAAATTTCTTACAAATCTAAAATAATTATAGAACACTCACTTGTTATCCTTAGCTCTAATCTTGGGCCTTCTTAGATCCACTTCTAAGGCGTAGTATATTTTTATCAAAAAGATTTCCTCCTTAGAAAAAATTTCTATTTAGAGTTCAGCCTCAGGAAATGAACCCAATTGGGGAAAATTTGAATGAGAAAAATAGTTTGGCCTAGGGTTCTATTTATACAATAGCTTAGTGATCTCAGGCTGTTGGATTTGAAGATTAAATCTAGTGCAACCACGTCATAGGCTCACTAGGAATCGTTGGATGCAAGCATGAATGCACATGATTAACCAAAAATCAAATTTTAAGGTGTTTGGCACGTACCTGGATGTTTTTACATCCAGAAGAAGTGCGGGTCGACCTAAGTTCATTGAGGGTCGACCTGACCATAACATGGGTTGACCCTTATTGATCTTTTTTTTCATTTTTTTATTCCTTGTTTCTTTCATAACTTCCCTATACTAGTTCGGATTTTGAAAAGTTATATATGAAAATTGATCATAATATTACCACGAACCCATTGGCCAACTTTCGTGGCTCGATTTTGACAATTTCACAAACTTGTTTTATTGTTTAATTAACTCATTAATTGATTATTTTAGCTCAAATTTTGGATTGTTACGTTCTTCCCTCCTTAAAGGATTTTGTCCCCGAAATCTCCAAGGACAGAAGAATGAAATAAATATTTTCATCCAAATTCTACAACCACATATTCAACCATCATCCATTACACCCATTGTCTTTAAGATTTCTAATTCAATTTATGATATATGAAATAGTGTAGCGTTAATGTCCCTAATTAATGCAAAAGATTAGGTGGTCTACTGATTCAGTCGATCTCTTTTTTATGCAATCATGTCAGTGCATGTATCCAAATGAATTCAAATTTCCTAATGATAACTGATAGTTCTACATGCATGCTACAATCATCATCCAAATGCAATAATCATATGATAATCACTCATTATAGAAACCATGGAAATAAAATAAAAATGAAAATGCACACACATCCATATGCATATGCTTTAGCGATCTAGTTAGGCCGATCTCTTAGAGATAATAGTGCCTAGTGTGTGTATGCATCCAGTAGCATCCACTAGCAAACACTTTCAACCAACAGCGTCCATCGTACATAACATGTTTTAGTAACTTGTTTACATTCAATCCTACCATCCATAGGTTAATTCCTAAGATCTACCCTCCCGAAGGATACTAAAGATGAAAATAGAAAATTCAAGACGTACTATTTAAGAGATGCAGATAAAGGTATGTATTTTCTCCTCAGCCTCCCATGTAGTGTCCTCAATGCTATCTCCCCATTGCACCTTAACCAAAGGGGCTTCCTTATTCTTAAGCTTCTTGATATCATGCCCAACGATCTTGGAAGGAATGCGACACACCAATGTTTCTCTCTCCACTTCAACTTCCTCAAGTTGGCAAGGTTCCACTAACTCTGCTGAATTATGTATGCACTTTCTCAAGTGCGAAACATGAATGACATCATGAACTCCCATGAGCCTCTCCGGTAGCATTGTCTGATACGCCATCTTCCCTACCTTTTCCATAATGGGGAACGGTCCTACGAATCTAGGTGCAAGTTTACCACTTGATCCAAACCTCATTACCTTTCTTACAGGAGACACCTTAATGAAAACCAAATCTCCTACCTCAAACTTAATATCACTTATTCGCTTATCTGCATAGGATTTCTATCAATCTTGGACCATCTTCATTTTTCTTCTAATCAAATCAACCTTTTCTGAAGTCTCTCTAACCATGTCGGGACCAAGTAGCAACTTTTCCGTACACTCCAACCAACACAAAGGCAACTTGCAGGGTCTTCCGTAAAGGGCTTCAAAAGGATCCATCCCAATGCTTGCCTAAAAACTATTGTTATAAGTGAATTCCACTAAAGGAACGGGCTCCTCCCGAATTCCTATAAAATCAAGAATGCACATCCTCAACAAATACTCAATAACTCTATTAACTCTATTATTTCCATCCGTTTGAGGGTGATAGGCCGTACTCAATCTAAGTTGTGTCCTTAAAGTCTCTTGCAAGCTCCTCCAAAAATTGCTAGTAAAGATAGGGTCTTTGACGCTCACTATGCTAGAGGGAACTCCATGAAGTCGGGCTATCTCACGAACGTATATGGATGCCAAATAAGGTGCTGTCCTCTTATTCTTGACCGGAATGAAGTGGGCACTCTAAGTCAAAGGATCTACAATCGCCCAAATACTGGTATTCCCCTTCATAGATCGAGGTAAACCATCTATGAAGTCCATCGAAATACTATCCCACTTCCATTCGGGTGCATCCAATGGTTGGATCAATCCGCTAGGCCTCTGCTGCTCCGCCTTAACTCTTTGGCACACAAGAAACTTAGCGATAAACTCTGCTGCATCCTTGTTTATGACACACCAATAAAATACACTCCTTAGGTCCTTATACATCTTATCGCCACCCGGATAAATAGTCATCCGAGAATGGTGCGCTTCTGCTAGAACTGCACTCATCAAATCACCAATGAGGGGGACATGAAGTCTTCCATCTCTTCTTAGCCACCCTACACTATCGATGGAATAGCGTTGGAGATGTCTAGAGACCTCTCCTTTGCTAATCCTATCCAGAATATCCACAAGCTATGAATCCCCTCGCTGCCTTGAGCCAATCTGATCTATGAGGGTAGGCTAAACCTCGAATGTTGAAATCTTGAAAAATTCAATAATAAAATTCCTATAATAACAAGCCAAACCTAGGAACCATCTAACTTCGGTAGCATTCTTGGGGGCCTTCCAATCCTATACTGCTACTATCTTAGCGGGATCCACATCTAAACTCTCTATTGAGACTACATTCCTCACGAAACGCATCTCCTCACACAAAAAGTGACACTTCGAGAATTTTTCTTTCAACTGACGAACACGAAGTGTGCGAAGAACCTCCTCAATATAAATAGCATGCTTTTCCATACTCTTGGAAAACACCAGAATTTCAACCACAAATCCTACAACGAACTTATTTAGGTCATTTGAAAAATACAGCCTATCAGATCTACAAAATAGGCCGGGGAATTGGTCATCCCAAATGGCATAACCAACCACTCAAAAATCCATCTGGTGTCCTAAATGTTGTCTTATCGATGCTATCGTCGGCGACCCTAAGTTGATGAAATCCAATGGCTAAGTCAAGCTGAGAAAATACTGAAGAGCCAATTAATTGATCGAAAAGATCTTCTATACTAGGAAGTAGGTAATGGTTCTTCTTCATGAGCTTATTCAAATCTTTATGGTCTACACACAATCAAAGGGAACTATCCACCTTTGTAGTGAAGACGATTGGCGCCCCCTACTCAGATATGCTCCGTCTGATGAAGCCTTTCTCTAGTAGCTCACTGATCTTCTTACTTAACTCCTTCCTCTCCCTAGGAGACATATGTCTCATAGGCAATGCCACTGACTTAACGTTATCATTCAGAAAGATCCTAAAGTCGATCTCACTCTTATAGGGTAGCCCCTAACCTCCCCAAAAACGTCTGGGAAATCTCTAACAACTGGAACTGAATCTAATCTCCAAGTAGTGAATCAAAGCAATAAAGGAAGCTCAACATGATTAACCACTGTGGGTCGTAAGAAACCTCCATAGTCCATCCGCTACATGTCCCTAGTTTAACGGCTCTCCTCTTGTAGTCCAATATTGCACCATAAGCAAATAACCAGTCCGTCCCTAAAATCATCCCATATCTCGAAAATCCTGGTACATAGGCGTCACAATCAAACTTTATGCTTAGTTCAAAAATTTCCAAACCCCTACAAATCATGATAAATGTGCCGATCCTCCTATGGGGTTTAAAACAACTATAGGGTCTACAAAGAGAGAAATATCTAAGTGCAAACAATCAGCAAAGGAATTAGAAATGAAAGAATGTGATGTTCCGAAGTCAAAAAAAGTTAGAATAGGAAAATCGTAAATAGAGATCAAACCTTTTATATAGACTTTCCTACCTTGATCTGATCCACTACTAGAAGGTGCTGCATCCAAAGCATGTACTTGTGTCGTAGGTGCGACTACACTTTGCCATGTCTTATGAGGACAAGCTCTACTAAGGTGTCTAAGCTGCCTACATTTTTAACACCTCCCCTTCATCATGTCCTTCTTACAGTCCTTTGTCAAATACCCAACCAATCCACAATTACGACATTTCTCGCCCTTCTTGTTCCGTCCCTTCTGAGGTCCTCCTCCTTTCTAATTGTCCTTATCCTCCTTATTCTTCCAACAACACTTCTTAGAGTTTTCTTATTTAGGAACCTCCTTAACCTCTTCTTTCTTAACAACATCTGATATGAGGGCCATTTCCACAAGTGACTCATACGTCGCTCCCATAGGTATATGTGAAAATTCCAACCCTTGGAGGGGCTGGTTCAAACCTTTAGCAAACTTGGTGGCCTTTTTATGCGATATATTAACAAGCTCTATTCTGAACCGTGATAACTCATTATATTGGTTTATATACTCTTTTATTGAAAGACTCGCCTGCTTCAATCTAATGTACTTTTCCAACTGCATGCTTTCCTCGGCTTACAACAAGAACTTTCTCTTAAACCTTTCTCGAAATCCAACCCAACAAATGTCTCTACTCTCCATCTCTATAATCTCCCACCTGTAAGAAGACTATCCCTTCAGCTGCCAATATGCAAGCTAAACTCTTTGTTGGTCTTCCAATCTTAACAGCCCAAATATCTGCTCTGTGTTCCTCAACCAAGTTCGTGCCTTTACGAAATCTACCATGCCATAAAATGTCTTGCCACCTAGACTAGCGAAGTCTTTGCATATCTTAGAAAAATTGGCTGCTGCCGGTGGACTAATAGGATCTCCATCCGTCGGTGCTGCATTGGGAGCTTTCCCTTGTACCTTTGGTGCTGTAGCTTGGAGGCATCTACGGAACTAGCCGGGGACTTCGACACCCTCTGGAAGATTTGGGGCGTCCACCATACTATGCAAAGAAAGGAAAATTTATGCCCGAAAGAGTCGAAAGAAGGTTGAACTGGCCTTTGAGGGGATTTTTATAAACTCTTTTATACTTGAAAATATTTCTATAATAATAGTTTCTTTCAGAAAAATACTTTTAGTTTGAAAACATGTTGCATTTTAAAAATACCATACTTTTAAAAAAAATTTTAAAAATCCTGTAACCTCAGGCTCTGAAACCAAATGAAACATCCCATACCCCTTAGTATTCCCAATAAGGGCACACCAAAAGATGTGGTGCGTTATAGGTATACCTAAAGCATCGAAAAGATTAAGATTCAGAAGACAAATATGTAAAATCAATGGAAAAAATTTAAATAATAACTGATCACTCAGAATTAAACTTCATCTCAAAATAAGTCATAAAGACATAACATATCTCAAAAACTCAAAATCTTTCATGTCTTGTGAAAATACATCTCATTCCCACTTAATCAGAGTAAAAGTAACAACGATACTAATCCCTTTGACAAATGCCAATCCATCATAAGCGGAATGAAAAAGATGAAAAGCAAAAGAATATATCTGAAATGAAGAAACTCCTGAAGAAACAACTATCCTCAACTCTGTTGGCCTATTAGGGAAAGAAAAAGGGGAAATAGAGAAGTGGGATAGACAATAAGTCCGGCAAGTCAAAGTTATTATTAGCATTTCTAAGCAAGATAAAGATAATAGACTAAACAATAATTCTGGCTTGAAAGGAAAATACACAAAAGATAAAACTCGGATAAAATACTATTTCTAATTCTGTTCGACTGTTTGCTTTGATTGTTTGATTGGATTGTTAGCACTTGTCTTAAACTACTGTGATAAGGCTGAAACCCTAATCCTAATTCAACTATTAACTTGATTAGGCTGAAATCCTAATCCTACCCATTGATCAGCCTTTTGTATCTCTGTTGTGCAACCGTGAACCAATCCTGTTGGTCATAGCAAAAGACACCTCTTTAGTGCTTAGGACGCAGTAGCAAATTATTTATCCTAATCGATGCCGCATGTTCGGTCTTTGCCGATACAAACTAACTGTCATCCTATATTTGACACTTTATTTACCCTAATCAGCATAAGCATGCCCATTCTCACAGACATGTGAGACCACCAGTCCTCGACCTGAAAGGGAATGTTGCTGGTACTAATCCTAACAAACAAATCTTCTACCTTTGCGCCCCTTGCCTAAGCACCCAGATTTTTGCTTCTATCTATTGGCCACTTATTTACCCAAATAAGCATAAGCATGCCCCAGCCTCACCTACTCGTGTAACACTTAGTCCTAGACCTGAAAAGGAATGCTGCTGGCATGGGCCCACTTCTATTTTTGGTTATTAACTTAATCCAAGATCTAAGTTTTAAAATAATCCTCTTCTGTTATTTCTGATATATTTTCTTATTAGCTTAATCCAAGATCTAAGTTTTAAAATAAGCTTCTTTTGTTATTTCTTTCTTTCTAATTATAACCTATGTGTTATAATGGTTCTTGCAACTGTTACTCTTCTATTTTCTCTTTTTAGGTATAACCTCTTGTTATAATCATACTTGCAAATATCTTAAATTTACCTATTTCAGTCCATCTCTTTTTTATTTCAATTTTTCTCATTTTACATCTTATTTCTGTAAATTTAGTTTTTTTCTATTTTTAATCCATATTAGCGAATTCTTCTCTTTTTAATATTTTATTTGCGTCAAAAAGGATTAAATCTCTATAAAAAGAAACTAAAATTTTCAAGCTAAATTCCAACTTAAAACAGATGTAAATAACTATAAATAACTGTAAATAACCGAACAAAACAGCTAAATAAAAATAGACTGAAAAGAACCTCTGAAATTTCTTAAAAATCGACTATAAAACTTTTACATAAAACCACCTTAAAATTGTAGAAAAACTACAACGATTGAGAGCCCTATTATTCTAAATTTCTTACAAATCTAATATAATTACAAAACACTCACCCGTGGTCTTTAGCTCTAGTCCTGGGCCTTGTTGGATCCACTTCTATGGCATAGAATATTTTTACCATAAAGATTTCCTCCCTGGAAAAAATTTCTATTTAGGGTTCATCCTTAGGCAATGAACTCAATTGGGAGAAAATCTGAATGAGAAAGCTAGGCTTAGGGTTCTATTTATATTGTAGCTTAGGGATCTCAGGCCATTAGATTTGAAGATTAAATCTGATGCAACCACGTCGTAGCCTCACTAGGAACCGTCGAATGCAAGCACGAATGCATAAGATTAACCAAAACAATCTAATTTTAAGGTATTCAGCACATACTTGGACATTTTTCCGTCCAGGAAGAAGTGCGGGTTGACCTAAGTTCATGGTGGTCAACCTATAGGTCGACCCTTATGGGTCGTTTTATTTTATGTTTTCACTTTTGTTTCTTCTTTGTTTCTCTCGTAACTTCTCCATACTAGCTCGGATTTCGACAAGTTATATATGGAAATTGATCATAAAATTACCGTGGACCCAATGATGCAAATTTCATGGCCCAATTCTAACAATTTCACAAACTTATTTTATTTTTTAATTAATTCATTAATTAATTATTATAGCTCAAATTCTGGTTTGTTACAGATAGAGGATCCAGTGTTAGCTGAACAGATCATGAAGTTGAAATATGGAACCAAGAGTGATAGCTTGATAGATTTTAGTCTTACGAAAAATGGATGGTTGAGAAAGAAAGAAGATTATGTGCTTCAAGTTTTGGAAACATAAGGAAAGAAGTCTTGGAGGAATGCCATCTTTTGAAATTCTCTACTCATCCACGAGGTACTAAGATATATCGAGATATGAAGAGGAGTTTCTTCTAGAAAGTTATGACGTGGGATATTGGCTTATGGGTAAATCAGTGCTTGATTTGCCAACAGGCAAAGGACGAACACCAAAAGCCAAGTGGGTTGCTCGGCCATTAAATATTTCGGTATGGAAGTGGGATTCTATTTTCATAGACTTTATTGATGAGTTGCCAAGGTCGAATAAAGGAAATGATACTATATGGGTCATAGTAGACAAACTGACCAAGAGTTCCCATTTCATTCTAGTTAAGTCAACCAGAACGACACCTATATTAGCAAAGTTATTTATGAAAAATGTGGTTAGACTACATTGAAAGTATACTATGGATTGTGTAATATGGATATATAATGATACAGAGTATAGTGATGATAGTTAAATAATGCGGAATATAAAAGCAGTAAAGTAAATTGACACCAGGAATTTTTATACTGGTTCGGAGCATCATCCTACGTTCAGTCCCAGACTCCTTCTGGAATTTCACTAAAACAACAACCCTCATTTAACCTGGAGGAATATATCTATGTACCCTTGAGCAGCCGAACAGGGACCTGGGCAGCAGAACAAGATTTCGCCTCAACAGCCGAAAAGGACTTCACTCACCTGAGCAGCAGAACAGGACTTCATCAAATACAGAAAATAGTTTTGACTTTTATGTGTTCTGATAACACGGATTTGTCACTTGTAGTACACCCTTCCTATAATCTTCTCCTCGAGTATAAATATATATATTTGAAGTATATGAAGAACAAAAGGTATAGTATTGCTTTAATGCAGAATAATTGAAAGTATGATAACAAATAAATTCCAAAGAATTAGATCAGAGAGTTTGATTGTGATTAAGTGATTTGGAATCAAGTTGGAGTTTGTAAAGGTTATAAAGCAACGACTATTGGTGAAGAGTTTCCATTGAAGTGTTGTGTCCAATTTTTCGTAGAGGTTCATATCTCTTCACAAAAAGTCGTGTCTTTTCGAAAAGTGGCTGTTATAAAAATTCAGTCAATTGAGCCTCTGGGTCAGTCGATTGAATATTCAAAATAATTTTTAAATATAAATTCATATATCTGTGCACCTGTGCATGGTGCACAAATTTTCCGTGCATAAATTTTCTAGTGTCAGTCGACTAGACCTCTGGGCCTGTCGACTGACCTGGTGAAATTTATACAATATGCACAGTTTACATAGGTATATTAATTTCTATAACTTTAAAACACTTTTATAATTTAATTCTATGCTTATATATGTATAAAATACTTGGGAAATAGAATGATTAAACATATAAGCTAATATATATGTAACCGAGGAGAGATTTTAACAAAATTAACCTAAGACTTAAAATAAAATAATATAATTGATGCACCGGTTTTAAAATCTAGCCTCCTTGTCTCTTTTTGTCGTAGCAGTCATCAAATCTGTATGTTGTAGTGATAGATTCATGGCATGAATCAAAACCAAGTCGAAACATTCTCCCCTTTTTTGATTGATGACAACCTGCAAATAGATATAGATTTCGACTATATATATATATAACATAAATACTTACTCCCCTTGAATTTTTGACGCTCTATATCCTGCATTCTTAATGTTAGCAATAATATTTTCCCCCTTTGTCATCGACAAAAAGGAATAAGCAATATGAAGTCATAATTTCATAGATATAATGAGAAAAACAATCATTCATAAATTAAACTTCCATAGACAAGAGTGTTTGAAATAAATAAAATAGAGTGGCCATTTAGTACAAGCCATACAAAATGAATACTAATGTTTTAATAAAAAGAAAAAAGAACATCTTAAGCAATTGGTTTCTTACCCCTACCACTATGTAATGTCTGATCACCACTATCACCTTCATCTTCTTCATCGTCACTACTACTTGCTTGATCGTCGAAAGAAGATGACCAAGTGAAGAAGGGTTGCTTACCCGGATCGCCTAAAGTAGCCGTGGAAGTCCCGGAAGAACATGAGATAGCTTGCCATAATTTTGTAAAAAATCCTTTGATCTTATCAAGCTTCTCGTCAACTTTGGTGATAAGGGATTGAAGAATTTGTTGATTACGACATATTATAAAAATCGATTCACGTGGTTGAAGGCCCAGATTCGGAATCAAAATTTCTTATTTTTAATGACGAGTTAATCTTTGACGAGATGGGCCTTAAGATGGTTCGCCATGTTGTTGTGGTTCGTCATTAGATAATTACCGTTAAGTCCATTCTTCGAAAGATATGATAGGTGGTGGTTGAGCAACCGGTAGTTTCATTAAAGCTAAAGTCCGAGAGTTCAAACATCCAATGGTAGAAATAGGCGAGTTCGGTTTCGGAATCTCATATGCCTTTATAAGTAGCATAATATATTCACCGTAGTAGATTACATTCTGTTGGGTGCGTTTTCAGCACCACCGAACCAAAGAAAGGAAAACATAGCCGAACCAAACTCCAAGTCGCCTACCACCGAACCAACCATCTTCCCCTACATAGCCGAACCAAGCTTCATCCACTCACCACCGGACCAAGTCCCACCGAACCAAACCTCTCCACTTCACTACCAGACCAAACCTCTCCAACACCCACCGAACCAAACCCCAATTGACCACCACCGAATCAACCACCACCGGACCAAGCTACGTCCCCATCACCGAACCAACACATCTCCAACATACCACCGGACCAGCACACTACCGAACCAGAGTAAAGAAGGTGATACCGGACCAACATGCAATCAAACCAGAACCATCGCCGGACCAAGGGATACCAAACCAACTTTGCCAGGCCAGGTTGCATCAGCCCAGGCCCACCGGCAGCTATATACATCCAAGACCCCTACTCCCAGGCCCACTCTATAAATAGAGGGGAAGGGGCACAACAATGGCGGACAAGTTTGAGAGCTCAAGCACGGATAGAACTTTCAAACAACTTTCAGATTCTTGTAATCAAAGCTTTGTACTTGTAATCTGAACAGAAAAGGAGAATAACATATAAAGTGGACGTAGGCACATTCTGGCCGAACCACTATAAATCTGTGTGTCTTTTGCAGTTTAGTCCATCTATTTTATATATTTGCATAAATCACCCAAATCATTAAGAACAACATATAATCAACTAAATCATACTACTTGGAGGTGTTTGCCCATTTTTTGTGCAAACATTTTTGGTGCTTTCACTGAGAACAGGAGCTCAAAGCTTCAGCTTCTCCCACTTGACCCTTTTCCCATCAGCATCGTTCATTGGTTGGAAGACATGCCTCCCGGACGGAAGAAAGATGCTAACAAAGGAAAGAACATCGCAACTAGCAGTATCCCGGATTCAGTGATCAGAGATCAAGACAATCGTCCGGTTCCAACAGCAAATGGAAATCAGGCAAACCCGACGGCCCCTGCTACGGAACAACCAATTACAAGGGCGGATCTGGACAGGGTTGTGGCTGAAGTAACTAACCGCTTCGCATCTCAACAAGAAGCCTTGGTGGATCAACTCATGTCGCGCTTAAGGGATGCTGAAGAATCCAACCGCAACACTGAATCATGGGGTGAGTCACGGTCTGGAGGATCTGGGAGACAACAAAGGTCTTTCTTCTTCGAAGAGGCTAACCACAGAAACAGCTATGGTAGGAGCCGAGCCCGGACTCTGCCCGAATTCCGACCCGAGGAAACACTTGGAACCGAACCCAACAGGGGAGGTACCAGGCAGGGGTCGGATGTAGCTGAGCCTGCCATGCTACCTAACCATGGAAACACCAATGGACGGGGCCGAGCTGGAGTCCAGCCCGAAGTTGGACCCGAGGAAGTACAGAGGACATAACCCAGTAGGGGAAGATCAAGGCAAGGGCCAACTGTGGCTGACCCCAACGTGCCCCCGGTAAACCAGAGGCAGCCATTGGAGAATGTTAGGGGTGATAGACGATATCATCCCTACAGATCATCTGGACGGAATCAATCCCGCAGGGAAGAACCAAACTCATTTCTATCCGCCCCAAGTTCTGATGAAAGGATGGCGCGATTGTTCAGAGAGTGCGTCCAACGGGACCAAATGGATCGGGGGATAGGCGCTAGGGTAACCAGCCCCTTCACCCGCAATATCGAAACTGCCATCACCACCCGGAAATGGAAAATGCCAACAATGGAGCCTTACAAGGGAACCTCTGACCCCGTCGTACACTTACAAAGATACACACAGCATATGCTCATGAGCGGAGCAACAGAGGGAGTGTTGTGTAAATGCTTCCCACTATTCTTGGCAGAACTAGCTACCTCCTGGTTCTACCATCTACCCCAAGGGTCCATAAGCTCATAGGAAATGTTGAAAGAAAAGTTCATCAGCTAGTTCCGCATTCATGTGGAACAACCCAAGGACGCTTATTCCCTAGCTAATATCAAACAGAAACCCGGAGAGACAGTGCAACAATATCTAACCCGATTCAACGCCGCAGCGGCCGCAGTCCAAGATGCCGACGAGAAATTTATCCTAATGGCCCTCTGCAGTGGTGTACATCCGAATACTAAATTTGCTAGGAGATTAAAGAAAGAAAAGCCAGCTACCTTACCCGATTTCTTCCATGAAGCCGGGAAATACATGAGACTCGAAGACGCTGTCATTGAAAGGCAGACATGGCAACAAACCAAGGCAGCTCATGGCAACACACCCGCATTAGTAAAGGACGTTCGAAGAAATGACTCCAGTGATAGTGCTGGGGGCAAGAAGGGAGAAAAGCGCTTATATAGTCCAGGACCGAGATTTGACTCTTGCACTCCTTTAAATGAAACAATCGAAAACATCTTCTTGGCTACCCAAGACGAAGTTAGATACAAGCACCCCCCGCGCAAGAAGGAATCAGATAATGCAATTAAGTCTGGAAAGTTCTGCCGCTTCCACGAATCTCATGGGCATGACACCAATGAATGCCATCATCTCCGGGACTTGATTGAAGAACACATCAGAAGGAAGAGACTAGAGCGCTATGTGAAAGGTCAGAACAGGACTTCAACTCCTGCCAATGAGAATCCAGGGCTACCCCTCCCAGAAGTAGGCGGAGGAAATCGCAACACCAGCGGCTCTAGTCAAGAGAAGATAGTGGTCCTTACCATATCAGGAGGACCACACATCGCCGACGGAAGCTGGGCAGAGATGGAAAGATACGTTAAGTCACTTAGAAACAATTAAGGCTACGTTAATTCTGTTACAAAAGAATGCCACCCGAAACGGAAAGAGAATGATGACATCACATTCAGTAGGCATGATCTAGAGGGAAGGCAGTACCCTCACATGGATCCTATGGTCATCTCTGCCTGGTTCGGTCCAGCCAAGGTTTTCTGAATTCTAGTAGACAGTGGAAGCTCAGTAAATATCCTATTCAAGCATTCTTTCGACAAAATAAAGCGGTCAATGAAGGATGTGTCTCCCTGCAGCAAACCGCTACATGGTTTCACTGGAGATGTGAAGATGCCCCTCGGGCAACTGGACCTCTTTGTCGAAATAGGAAGTCATCCCCGCTCCGTTGTGCGAAAACAAACATTTGTACTAATAGAAAACCACTCGGCCTGCAACGCCTTTTTGGGAAGACCAGCCTTCATTGACTTCCAAATTGTCCTAGCCCCGTGGTGCCTGAAGATGAAATTCCCAACAGATAACGGAGTAGGAGAAATAGAGGGAGATCAAGACGCCACTCGAGATTGCTATGTGACTGAACTTCGCAATAACCACAGGAAGGATAAAGGGAAGGATGCAGAGACGTCTCTCTGCAAGAAAAACTTGGAAGCATAGCAATTAAAGAAAGCCCCTCCTCTTCGATATACCAGCGATCCTTTCAAAGAATTAGACCCCAGGGACAAGGAGGAGGAGGCCACCACCGAGCCTGCAAAGGCTATGGAATTTGTATCTGTAGACAAACACGACCGAAGTAGACTGCTAAGAGTCGGGTCTCAGTTAAGAGCGGAATTGAAGGATCAACTCGTCGATTTTCTTCGCCCCAACATGGATGTATTTGCATGGACGCACGCTGACATGACAGGAATCTCCCCAGGCGTAGCATGCCACGTACTAAACATCGATCCCACCAAGGTGCCAGTAAAGTAGAAAAAAAGAAGCATGGGGGCAGAACGATCAGCAGCCCTCGAGGAAGAAGTAAAGAACCTACTTGCCAATAACTTCATACGAGAAGCCATCTACCCAGAATGGATCGCCAACCCGGTACTGGTAAAGAAAGCTAATGGAAAGTGGCGAACATGCATCGACTTCTCCAACTTAAATGACGCTTTCCCAAAGGACTGCTTCCCACTCCCCCGAATCGATCAACTCGTGGACAGCACAGCCGGACACGAACTCTTATCCTTTATGGACGCATACTCAGGATATAACCAGATCCCTATGCACGCCCCCGATCAAGACCACACTAGTTTCATCACAGACCGGGAATTGTACTGCTACAGAGTAATGCCTTTTGGACTTAAAAACGCCGGAGCTACTTATCAGCGCCTCGTCAACAAGATGTTTGCGGAACTAATAGGACGAACTATGGAAGTTTATGTGGATGACATGCTGGTAAAATCGAGGAAAGCCAACGATCATATAAACCACCAGGACGAGATGTTTCAAGTACTTCGCCAATATGGAATGAAGCCGAATCCTCTAAAGTGGTCCTTCGGAGTATTGTCGGGAAAGTTCTTGGGATTCATCGTCCATGCCAGAGGGATTGAAGCAAACCCCGAACAAGTCCGGGCTTTGCAAGATATCAAGATACCATCCACTCGAAGAGAGATGCAAAGCCTAAATGGGAAAGTGGCCGCCCTAAGCAGGTTCATCTCTAAAGCAACCGACAAATGCATCCCTTTTTTCGAAGCTCTAAAGAAAGACAAAGGAAAGTTCGAATGGACTGACGAATGCTCGATAGCCTTCCTTAACCTAATCGAACACCTTCAGAGACCACCAGTGCTCTCAACTCCAAATTAAGGCGAAGAACTATACCTATACCTTGCTGTATCGTCTCATGCTTTAAGCGCCGCTTTGGTGAGACAGGACAACCGCGCACAGCGGCCCATATACCTTGTAAGCAAGAGATTTACAGGGGCAGAAGCCAGATACACTAAACTTGAAAAGCTAGCATATTGTTTGCTAATCACGTCACGAAAACTGCGACACTATTTCCAATCTCATTCCATTAGAGTTTTAACCGATCAACCGCTAAGGCAGGTACTCCATCGCCCCTACACTTCTGGGCGACTACTTAAATGGTGCATTGAACTAAGTCAATATGATATCACCTACCACCCTCGCACCGCCATCAAGGGATAAGCCATGGCCGATTTCATTGCCGAATTCACTACCAACGAAGGTAAAGATCGATCTGAAATAACAAAAGATATCAAGTGGAATCTCTTTGTAGATGGAGCATCAAACGAACAAGGTTCGGGGGCAGGTATTGTGATAATCACCCCCAGGAGAAGGAAGCTACACTATGCCCTAAAGTTGGAATTCGCTGCCACCAACAACGATGCAGAATATGAAGCAGTGATGGCCGGATTAGAACTTGCCCTAGAGATTGGAGTCGGCTCTTTATGTCTCCATAGTGATTCTCAACTTATTATAAATCAAAACTGGGAGAATTCCAGACTCGAGGAGAACGACTCACAGCATATCTAAAGAAGACCAAGCTGCTGCTCAATCAATTGGATCACTATTTAATCAAACACATTCCTCGAGGAGAGAATGAGGAGGCCGACGAACTGGCAAAGCAAGCTAGCATGAAGGACGACACCACTTCCGGAACCATAACCATCTCAAAGCAACTAGCCTCGAGTTTTGAGCAAGTGAATCTGATAGCTGCAATCGAAGAGGAAACTTGGATGACTCTCATCCGGAAGTACTTACAAAGTGGCACACTGCCCGATGGGCGTAGCGAAGTCAAGAAAATCTTGAGGAAAGCTTCCTGCTACACAATACAAGAAGGCATCCTCTATCGGCGCGACTTTTCTAACCCCTTATTAAGGTGTGTCGCTGGAAGGGAAGCCAAAGAAGTCCTGTCCAACATCCATCAAGGAAGTTGCAGAGATCACACTGGAGGGCAGACTCTAGCAAAGAAAATACTCTGATATGTATTACTGGCCCACTTTAAAAAAAGACGCCTTAAACTTCGTCAAAAGATGTGTCAGATGCTAGAAATTTTCTAAGATTTCTCGACTACCAACAAATGAGATTACTCAAATGACCAGTCCTTGGCCCTTTGCGGTATGGGGAATTGACTTGATTGGCAAACTGCCGATGGGCCGAGGCAGAGCCAAATATGCTATAGTGGCAGTCGACTATTTCACCAAATGGGTGGAAGCGGAACCTTTAAATAAAATATCTTCGGCAAAAGTTATTAACTTCTTGATCAAAAATGTTCTATGCAGGTACGGGGTTCCGTTCAAAATCATATCGGACAATGGACTTCAGTTTGACAGTAAGGAGTTCACCGACTGGTGCCGAGAGTACGGAATTCACAAAAGCTTCTCATCTGTGGCTTATCCCTAGGCAAATGGAAAAGTCGAAGCTTTCAACAAAATTCTCAAAATTCTAATCAAGAAGAAACTTGAAAAGTCAAAAGGCGCTTGGGTGGATGAACTTCCTATGGCACTTTGGGCCTACCGCACGTCTTTCAGAACATCAACAGGGCATACTCCTTTCTCTTTGGCATACGGATCGGGGGCCATGCTTCCAGTTGAAACTGTAGTGCCATCCCACCGTAGGATCCACTACAATCCAGAGGAGAATGAAGAACTCCTCCACATGTCTTTGGATCTAATCGAAGAAAGAAGAAATGATGCAGCACTTAAAGCGGCAGCTCACAAGCAAAAAGTGGCAGCACGATACAACTTCAAAATCAAGCACCACAACTTACAAGAAGGAGATCTTGTCCTCAAGTGAATCTTCCCGCGCCACGTTGCGCTAGATCCAATCTGCGACGGACCCTATGTAATTCATAAAGATCTCCACAACGGAGCTTATATTTTGTCAACAGTGGACGGAGTGGCATTCCAGAGGGCATGGAACATCCAACACCTTCGTCGATACTTTTCTTAACTTGTACTGCCCATATGAAGTGAATTAACAAAGAGAATCAGTGGACATAGGCATTTTCATGCCGAACCACTTTAAAAATCTTGTCTCTTTTTAACTTTTCCTTTATATCTTGGCTGCTTGTTAAGCTTTATCCTTTTATGTTGAACAAAATCCTGTGTAATGGCATTTCCATTCTGGACACTTCATGGCACAACCTCACCTGGACAAGACATAACAGGTACTATACGAATCTATGCCCTCGCCAATGAGACACTTTTGCTCCAGCATCCCTCTGCTACGGGTTAACTCATTCCTCGCGACGGTCCTCAAAGCCAACTGTAATGAGCCGATTATAAGCCACCGAGAAGGCCGACTATAGCCAGGCAGCTCATTACGGCGTTCGACTCGCCGGCAACCGTGAACCGATTATAAGCCCCAACATAAGGTATGGCCAGCCAGGGGCAGTTCACAGTTGACGATCAGCACCTGCGCTAGCCGGCCACGGTAAATCGAATAATACCCACGACTACGGGCCATAATGGCCCGGGTAGTTACTGTGCGCGATCTCGGCTCCGATGTGACTTAAGTACGGCTGTGGTAAAAAAGAAAACTCCTCGCGGAGGCGTAAGATGGGTGACAAATGTCTCCAAGACCCACAGCTAGGGAAAGTGACTACAAAACCCGTTTGCCACGAACTTAAGAACATCAAAGGCCTTCCATGATTGAAAGTTTAACTATTTCTTATATTTCCATTCTATTTAAAAACTTTCCTCCTATCTTCTATAACAACCCTTAAAGTACAGGACACCAAGTAGGAGGCACTCGCTAATGGAAATGAGAACTCACAGCTGGATGACGGGTCACTCAACTGCGTTTCGTACTCGATCACACAAGACATTCAAAGCTTCCATCTACAAATAAAAATTGAAAGGGCAGTACTCTCTTCTCTTGTATACAAATACGTAGGTCTGATATGTTCACACATCACATTAACATTACAAGACATGAAGTTATATTTTAAGCAAAAACTTGACATCAAACACGATTGAGTCATAGGCATGCGCACAGCTACACTTTTTATGCGACACAACGGAAATATTCGAATACAGCATAATATGATTAAGTAAAAAATTACATGTTAAAAATAAAGTCGTTCGTTGCAATGACATAATTACAACCTAAAAGTACATTAATGTTTTGGAACTGGTATATACAGGAATGTCAGGTAAAACCAAAAATGCCCTGATCAAGTCAAAATAGTCGGCAACATCAGAACTTCATCTCTATCCTTCCGACCCCCCAAGATCTACTTGACCGCAGGATCAGAACTCCCAGCATGCTGACCAGAGGTCCCACCTGTCCAATTCAGGAGAAGAATCTATTAGACAAACGATAAGCAATCAAGTTAAGAAAAGATTAAAAGGGAAGACTTACCAGCGTCTGCTCCCTGATCATCATCCTCCAACTGCACACCCACTTCCTCGGCGGTAAGCAGCCGCATGCCCTCCTTCACCGCCACCTTCTCCTCCTTGGTGAACTGAGCGGTAACCACATCCATTCTGAAGGCCATGCCACCCTCTTTGTCCGCATCATCCTTGGCCTCCTCCAAAGCCCGGAGATATATCCTAGCCATGACCCGGGGGTAATCGTCCATCCAGGATAGGTTGCCTTGCTTCCAAGTACGAAAATACATATCCTGCAGCATATCATCCATCATCCCCTTGTTCTTCTCAAACTCCCTCATACGGGCCTCAGAAACCGACAACTTTGCAACGGCAGCATCCCTCTCCAATCGGTATCGCGAGCAGTCAGCTTGAAGGGATCTCCTCATCACCTCCATCTCCTACTTTAGCTTGGCCTGAGCAAGCCCTGGGGCTTCGAGCCTTCCAGATAACTCCTCTACCTGCTCAAGATCCGCTCTTTGAACCTCAACCACCGTTGCGATGGCCATGTCAATTCGTTTCTTGCAAGCAACCTCCATCTTTCGCAATTCTGCCTTGCTAGCCTCTTCCATGGTTTTCTTTAGTCGTCTGGAGGCCGCCTCATGCTGGGAGATCTGAATGGCCTGATCGACAAGCTGTTTGGCCTGATCGAAAACCATTAGCCGCAACCGAATGTTAGCACTTTCGATTTCCTCTCCAGCCTTGACCAGTCGGGCATGATGCGCCATCAGCTTCTTGGTCTCCTCAACCACCCGATCGATATTTTCCTTGGCCTCATCCCCCATAGTCACAATCCGAGTGGTCAACAAGTCGAGATTCAAAGACTTAGCCTCATCAAGCACCCTTACCATACGATTGCGGGGTAGGAGGTTCTCACCGGTAACCTCATCGAAGGAAATATCATGGAGGTTCGGGTCCAGGTCCGGATGATCCGCGAATGGGTTGCGAGCCAAGCTGGGACGATCTATCGGAGTAACGGTAGGGTTCTCAGATGGATGCGGAGAGGGTACAAAATCAATATTCTCTTCCGTAATATCCTGAAGCGGCTGAGTTGGAGGCTGAGGACGAGATGGAGATTCGAACACGGAGCGGCCCCTCTTCTTCCGTTGGATATCTTCTTCAATAATCCCGAAAAGAGGACGATAGCCGACTACATCCCCGGGGCGGCTAGTAGGAGGCTTCGGTCTAGCAGAGGCTCTGAGTAGCTTGTACTGTTCGAGGCGGTGTCGAACATCTGATGTCTTGGCCACCTCGCCTGCCCCTGGAATAAAGAACAAGTGTTACGAGCATACACTAATCCATATTCAAGAAATATGTTAAGTTAAAAGGAGTAGGAAGACGCATTTAGTTTACAAATCCTGAGGGGGAGTGGGATACTACAATAAGTCCTGAATCTCATTCCAGGACGGGAGCTGGCCATAAAATATTCCTAAGTCCTTATCATAAAGGAAGTCTGCAGAAGTCAAAAATTCACCTTGTATCACCGGAGTCGCCTTAGCCGGAATACTCTGAGAAGATGAACCGGCGCCAGCCCCGGCCTTGTCAGCCCTCTCGGACTCCTTTACCAGAGCAGGTCCTCCCTCCGACCCCTCAAAAGCTTGGCGGAAAGCATCATCCGTCCACTCTTGAATCTCACCTGCTTGCCCAGAGGTCAAGGCACCAACGCCACTACCATCTGTCCATCATCACCACCATCACCTTCCCTACCACTTCCTCTCTCCGCCTCACCTCCTTCACCCTTGCCTCCTTCCTCCTTCGCGCTCTCCTCCTCCGGAGCATCTGGGCATGTGCTGGGAAAGGGTCCACCAGATTTCTTGAGTTTCTTCCCCCCGACGACGGGAGGTATCGAGAAGAGTTTCCTCTTGCTGCTCTTCGCCATGGCCCCTCCTTTGGCTTTGGCAGCTCTTTCCTCAGCCGTATCCCTCTGCTTGACCACAGACTGATGTGGTAGAATCAAGTTGTATCCCAGGAGAGTGGCATTCCTGATCAGGTAAGATGCTGACCTATCCCTTCCCGAAATGGCTTCTATCTCCGCGGCCATATGAACCAGGTGATCGTTCTCCACAACCGCAAAGCCACCTGTCGCTAGCAAATAGTAAAGCACATGAGGAGAACGTTGCAGTCAAAACGGAAATTACAAGTAAACTTCAACTTACAGCCAGAGATGAAGCGGTGGATAGAAACGGAGTCGTCCTGGACGAAGAACCATTCCTTCTTAAACATGGTGAACTTTGAATACAAGTCCAGGACCGGCTTGAAGGACACGGCCGATTCCAAGCTGATGTATGGAGACCCCTTCTTGTAACCTCTCAAGTTATATAGGTCCCGAATCTCCCAGTTGGAAGGGGGGCGCCCGTACTTTCTCTGGAAAATCATGAATAGGCACACCAAGATAGCGTAGGAGTTGGGCTGGAGCTGGAAAGGGGCCACCTTCAAATAGGTGACGAAGCTAACTATCCAAGCATTGATTGGAGGAATGGCCCCACACATGCAGTGGTACCTACTATAGGCGAAGTATCCTTCAGGGGGATTATATGGCATGAGCCCCTTCCCTGGCTACAACATGTGTGCCCTATCAATCCCAAAGGAGCGGGAGATAACATCAAGCTGCTCTTCTTTGAGAGATCTAGGAAAGCAGTCAGGCGGAGAATTCAGAAGCTCTTGAGGACCATACCCATCTACCAGCGATCTCGGGGCGGGTCCATGACGTTCCGGTCCTGGCTGGGCTGGGGGCACAACGGGGGACTCTCTTCTGTTCATAGATTTCTTTTTATCTGATCGAGTTTCCACTTTATGAGACATTTATCTGCAAACACAAAAAAGGAGGTCGTTAGACCAGAAGATATAAACATGCAAGTACATGCAGCATGGAATCTCGTTCACAATTCAACACATAAAAGACCGATCAGTAGTTTGAGACTAAAGTCCATTCGGCCTCGTACTTCTCAAACTCATTCGGTAGTACAAGGCACGAAGGTTCATTCGGTACTTAAGCCCCCCAAGTTCATCCGGTAAATCAAAGTCCTTGAGTTCATTCGGTAACTCAAGCACGAAGTCCATTCGGCAAGAGAATGCCTCACCTGGTTTGGCAATCAGAACTGATTCGGCACTATAAATGGTTCAGGAGTCAGAGCTGGTTCGGCACTACAGTTGATTCGGCAGTTAAGAACTTGATTCGGCTATTTCAAAAGGTAAGGAATGAAGAAAGCGTAACGCCTATACTTATAGGCAAAAAGAAGCTACCGGACCAACTGGTTCGGCACATAGGGCCGGATGGGAATGTCCAAGCTAAAACAAAGCGCGACATATGCAGGCATATGCCCCACTTTTGGGGGCAAGTGTTGGGAGCGTTTTCACCACCACCGAACCAAAGAAAGGAAAACATAGCCGAACCAAACTCCAAGTCGCCTACCACCGAACCAACCATCTTCCCCTACATAGCCGAACCAAGCTTCATCCACTCACCACCGGACCAAGTCCCACCGAACCAAACCTCTCCACTTCACTGCCGGACCAAACCTCTCCAACACCTACCGAACCAAACCCCAATTGACCACCACCGAATCAACCACCACCGGACCAAGCTTCGTCCCCATCACCGAACCAACACATCTCCAACATACCACCGGACCAGCATACTACCGAACCAGAGTAAAGAAGGTGATACCAGACCAACATGCAATCAAACCAGAACCATCGCCGGACCAAGGGATACCGAACCAACTTTTCCAGGCCAGATGCATCAGCCTAGGCCCACCGGCAGCTATATACATCCAAGACCCCTACCCCCAGCCCCACTCTATAAATAGAGGGGCAGTGGCACAACAATGGCAGACAAGTTTGAGAGCTCAAGCACGGATAGAACTTTTAAACAACTTTCAGATTCTTGTAATCAAAGCTTTGTACTTGTAATCTGAACAGAAAAGGAGAATAACATATAAAGTGGACGTAGGCACATTCTGGCAGAGCCGCTATAAATCTGTGTCTTTTGCAGTTTAGTCCATCTATTTTATATATTTGGATAAATCACTCAAATCATTAAGAACAACATATAATCAACTAAATCATACTACTTGGAGGTGTTTGCCCATTTTTTGTGCAAACACATTCATTCTATCATTGTTGAAGCATAAGAATTCGTCAAGAATTAAACATAGCCAGCTGACTTTAATGTTTCCAAAAACAGCGTATAAAGCTTTAAAGTTATGTCGTAGACAAGTTCATAACTCTCTGTTCTTGGAGTTATGGTTTTCATTAGAGTGCGATGAATAATTCTAGCTTTTGGTCGTAGAGACATGGATTTGAGTTGAGGCATGTCGTCTTCTAAAAACAAATGACTTACATTGTCACGAACAACCAAGTCACAATCAATATTGGCCAATTCCATTCCATCATTTTCTCTTTGCAAAATATGAGCCATGTGATCTAATGAGAAGAAGACGGGTTTTCCACACACTAGACTCCATACACAGTCTTGTTGATTTGGAATGGTTTGGTGACCCAAGTTTAGATTTGCTTAGAATAGTTTGACCATTATTTGATTGATTTTGTGCTTGTTATCATCAATGTTGAATAACGATTCCACATTGCTCCTTCGAGCTAACTCTTAGATATGGTATGGATAGAAATAAGGAAATTTAAAAAACGAACCTTCGAAGATCAGTGAATCTTGCATTCGTCTCCACCTTCTAATTGTGGTGTCATCAAATAGCCATCTTTGGATTTACTCATTTGATGGAGGTTGATATGATGAGGAAGTTTATCCCTTTCGTTTAGGAGCCATTAATTTGAATTTTTGAAATTGATATGACAAAATCGTTTGTGCCATATCTAGGGGTTATTTTCTTTAGCTATCAAACACATATCTGAGTTATGATTAACTTTCATATTCAAAACGTAAATGTTTTTATCTCTATTTCTTCGAAAATAAATTTTTATTCTAATCAAAAATACTACATTTATTTTTAGAAAATGATATTTTAAAACCTTTACCGCATAATTGACTTATACTTAATAGATTATGTTTTAGATCCTTAATTAATAAAATATTTGTAATAAGTGGTAAATTAGATGTACCGTAATTGCTCACATCACCTTTTCCGATGATATATCCCTTGGATTTATCTCCAAAAGTGACAGAACCTCCATCTGAGTATGTAATATTTATCAGCATATCTTTGTCTCCTGTCATGTGTTTTTAGCAACCACAGTAGAATATACATTTTCCTCTTTTCTTGAGTGGGAACTGCAAAAAATATGAGATAACTTTGGTACCCACTTTTTTAATAGGGTCCTAAGAGTTAGGTCTTGGGAAACCAAACCCAAGTGGGTTTATTATCCCTTTTATAAATATAATTTTTATTATTATGAACATCTTCTATAAATGAACTAATATACTTTTTCCTTATTAACTTGTTATTAGTTTTAGGTGCCCATATATTTAAAGTTTTAGAAACTAGTCTTTTTGAAGATGTGGGTGTTTTATCATACTTAACTTTGTTTAAATTACTGGATTGTGAATTCTTGATTTTCTTCTTATATCCTAAACCAATTTTATTATTAATAGATTGTGAATTTTCAATAATTCTAGATAAACTTTCTCTTCCTTTATTAAAATTTGAAATATTTTTAGTTATTCCTTCTAGTTTGGTCATTAGACTAGAATTTTCTAGTTCTACCATTTTAATATTAATTTTTAAATTATGATTTTCAGAAACAAGACCATCGTTGTTTTCTTTTTGAGTTTCAATTTCTTGACTAAATAAAATAAATTGAGAATTAATATTTGAAAGAGATTCTTGAGTTTTCTCAAGTTCTTCTTCCAATATTTTCTTCTCGTCTTTAAGCATATCTCTTTCGAATTCTGCCTTGTTCTGATTTTCTACAGCCTCTTTATATTTTCTTTTGAGACTTTTTAAGGTATATAATAATTCGGAATTTATTTCTATCATATCATCAAAGTTACATCGCTAACCTCATTAGCTTTGGCCATAAAGCATACGTTAGCTTGTTCATTATCGATGTCACTTTCACTTCCAGAAGAAAAAGAGGAGGAATCTGAATCATCCCATGTAATTGAAAAGGCTTTTCTTTTGAATTTGTCCTTTCTTTTATTTCGATATTCTTTCTTTTGATCTGGACAGTCCTTTTGCATATGCCCCTTTTTGTGACAGTTATAACACTCCACAACTGATAAAGACAGTGGTTTATTGCTGTTTGAGCACCTCTTGCCATTATTTCTGTTTCCTTTTCTATATTTCAAGAATTTCTTGAAGTTCTTGGCAATAAAGGCTAGGTAGTCTTTGTCTGAACCCGATTCTTCTTGTTCTGCATGGAATGCTATATTCTTCTTATCTTGAGCTTGAACTCTTTTAGCCTGCAAATGCACTTCATAAGACATTAGAATTCCTATTAACTCTTCTGGAGTTATTTTGGAAATATCGCTCGCTTCTTCAATAGCGAGAACTTTTCTTTCCCATTCTTCTGTTAAAGAGTTAAGGATTTTGGATACAATATCAAAGTCTGAATATTTTTCTCTTAGTCCTGCTAATGAATGATAGATATCCTGAAATCTTAGGTACATGTCATTTATAGACTCATTTTCTTTCATTCTAAAGTTTTGAAACTGACTTTTGAATGAGGATATTTTGCTTTGTTAGACCTTGTTGGTTCCTTCGTGTGTAACTTTGAGTGTACGCCATATTTCATATGCAGTATTGCACATGCTAACATGGTTAAACTCATTTTTATCTAACGCACATAACAACATATTCATGGCTTTTGCATTAGCTGTGGCATCTAGTTTCTATGTATTTGTTCAAGTAGAATATTCTTCGGTATGAATAGTATATTCTATTTGAGTTATATTCCATGAATCAAAACCATTTGCTTACGTATATATTCTCATTCATGTGGCCCAATAGTTGTAGTTCATGCCATTAAATAGTGGTGGACATGCAGTGGATGTACTTCAATGAAGCTAGTGTTAATGCTAGTGCAAGTGCTAGTGTTATTGTACATATTATTATCAGATAACTGTGTTACGGTTATATGATAACCTTGCTCTGGTACCAAATGAAAGTGTACTACGGATCATGTAGTATGGATATATAATGATACAGAGTATAGTGATGATGATTAAATAATGCGGAATATAAAAGCAGTAAAGTAAAATGACACCAGGAGTTTTTATACTGGTTTGGAGCACCATCCTACTTCCAGTCCCAGACTCCTTCTGGAATTTCACTAAAACAACAACCCTCATTTAACCCAGAGGAACAGGTCTATACACCCCTGAGTAGCCGAACAGGGACCTAAGCAGCATAATAGGATTTCACCTCAAGAGCCGAAGAGGACTTCACTCGCCTGAGCAGTAGAACTGGACTTCAACAAATACAGAAAATAGTTTTGACTTTTGTGTGCTCTAATAACATGGATTTTTCACTTGTATTACACCCTTCCTATAGTCTTCTCCTCGAGCATAAATATATATTTGAAGTATACGAAGAATAGAAAGGTATGGTATTGCTTTAATGCAGAATAATTGAAAGTATGGTAGCAAATAGATTCCAAAGAATTAGATCAGAGAGATAAGAAAATTTGATTGTGACTAAGTGATTTGGAATCAAGTAGGAGTTTGTATTTATAAAGGCTAGAAAGCAGCGACTGTTGGCGAAGAGTTTCGATTGAAGTGTTGCATCCAATCTTTTCGTAGAGGTTCGTATCTCTTCATAAAAAGTCGTGTCTTTTCGAAAAGTGGCTGTTATAGAAATTTAGTCAACTGAGCCTCAGGGTCAGTCGACTGAATGTTCAAAATAATTTTTAAATATAAATTCATATATTTATGCACCTATGCATGGTGCATAAATTTTCTAGTGTCAGTCGACTGGACCCTCTTGGTCAGTCGACTGACCTGGTGAAATTTGTACAACATGCACAGTTTACATAGGTATATTAATTTCTATAACTTTAAAACACTTCTATAATTTAATTATATGCTTATATATGTATAAAATATTTGGGAAATAGAATGATTAAATATATAAGTTAATATATGTGTAACCGAGAAGAGATTTTAACAATATTGACCTAAGACTTAAAAGTAAAATAATATAATTGATGCACCAGTTTTAAACTCTCATCTACTTGGCTATTTTTGTCATAGCAGTCATCAAATCTGTATGTTGTAGTTATAGCTTCATGTCATGAATCAAAACCAAGTCTCAATATACATGGAATTCCTAGTAGCATAGTTAGTCACAGAGATTCCTTATTCACTTACGAGTCTAGTAGAGTCTATAGGAAGTTTTGGGAATAGCTCAAGATGAGTGTCGCTTAGCATCCGCAAAGAAATGGGCTAATGGAAAAATTAACAAATTCTTGGAAGATTTGTTAAAATCTTGTGTTCAAGATTTCAAGGGATCATAGGAAGATCATCTACATTTAGTCGGGTTTTCATATAACAACACCTATCAGACAATTATTGGGATGGTAGCATTTGAAGCTTTGTATGGAAGGCCTTGCAAATTTCCCGTATGTTGGTTAGAGACCGGGGGTAGGTTGGTTCTTGGTCCAGATTTGGTTAGAGAAGCTACAGAAATGATTGAGATTTAAGGAGGCTCAGTTGGGCAGAAAAGTTACACAACTAAGAGATGGAAAGATCTAGAGTTCTCAGTTGGAGATTAGGTTTTCTTCAAAGTGTCACCTGTGAAGTGGTTGATTAAATTTGGAAAATCGAGGAAGTTGGCATCGAGATTCATTGGACCTTTTCCTATTGTTGAGAGGATTGGAAAACTCACATATAAAGTTGAGTTACCGAGCATTTTGGCAGGAGTCCATGATGTTTTAATTGTTTCTCATCTCAAAAAGCGTGTTAGAGACCCCGGAGACTACTATTGCACTGAGTGTGCTAGAGGACTTAGTAGTAGAACCAGATTTGACCATAGTGAGGAAGACTATTTGTATTGTTGCAAGAGATGAGAAGAGGTTTAGAACCTAGTCAGTCAGATTAGCTAATCCATGTCCAACGGAGTGACGATGATAGGGACTGCACTTGGGAGATTGAGAGAAGGATTTGAGATTCTTATCTTGACTTATTTGATGGTATGTTTTACCTCTTTGTTTGATATACTGTGTGCCTTATTGTAATTTCAAGGATAAAATTCTTAAGGAGCGGAGTGTGTAACACCCTAAGTTTTTGGTAACATTATTTAGAATATTTAATTAGCTAAATTAAATAAAATAATGTGTTGATTATGGGATTGAGATTTGATATTTAATTAAGGTGTATCCAAGCCATTTAACAATGAATTAAAAAAGTGTTAAAATGAAATAGAGGAAGGGTAAAACTAGAAAGAGCCATTCTTATATCTATTCCCTTAGGCCGTGTATCTCTACACGTTCATTTCATTTCTTAATTTTTTTACTAAGGTTGGCCACCATTAACAAGGAAAAGGGGAAAGAAGATTAACAAAAGCTAAAGGCAAAGCTAATTCAAATCAAATCCATTCACATCTCAATCTTTTTAATCTTTAAAGCTAAAGAGAATAATGTTTACATCTCATATTTGTTTTTTAAGATGAATTCTAAATATTTTGCATTAATTTGCCATGTATTTGAATGATGGAATGCTTGAATGTACTTGTTGATGAAATATGGTTGTTCATATTGAATTTATGATGTGTTTTAAGGTGAAACCCTATAAAATGACATCTAAATACCTTTCGAATTTTTATATAAATCAAAAATAACATTTTGGAAATGGGTTTCTATTTTTAGAAATTTCTGAATTTATATGGAATTTATACGAATTTTCCAATAAAGAAAATGTTAATTTGGATTATATGTTATTTGCGGTCAAATAATAAAAGAATTGGGTCTCAAAATTTTATATGTTGGAAAACATGTTAAAAGATATTTTTTGGAATTTTATAGAATTTTCCTAAGTGTTTTAATGGATATATTAAATTATTTAAGGTATGAGACTTAAATGTTTTATATAATTAAGGAAGTAGAAGGGGCATTTTGTAAATTAATTTAAATCATTATTTATAGAAGGTCAGCAGCATTGTTGAAAAAGTACAATCGTAACCAATCAGATTTAGACAAACAAGGCATGTTAGGTACAAAAGAAATAGTTTAAAAGAATAAACAAACATGTTTTACACTGTTTCGATGCTTTCAACACCAGTTTTCGCCTCTTTACCATCGACTCTAATACTGTCGAACCAATGCATATGGTATCAATTAACTGGTATGTAGTGAATTAGAGTCGAAATCAGGGGTTCCGAAGGGGTTGAGGCATTACTTTGATTTTAAAGGAAAATGCGTCTGTTTGCTTTCGACTAAGTAGCTTTCAACTTAGTCAGCTTTCGACTGGGTCAAATGGTTTTAAAAGGAATAGTTTTGTAACATCATATATCTGAAGGCCAAAAGCTAAGCACTACAGATGCTGAAGTCATACATAATATTAACTTCCAGTGACAAAATACGGTAATGATAATGGTATCCATAATATGAAAGGCACTTGAATATGAACAAAATCACTGATCTCCAAAAGCAACATTTTGCTTATTAGATTTTAAAACAAATTCATATCCAAGTTACATAATCTCATATCGTTTCCTAAGTAATGATTAATTATAATCATTACAAAATTACGCCAAGAGCGACATATGATGACGCTTCCTTGGTTGATCAAAGTAATATAGTCATATCTGACTTAATATATACAGCGGAATCAAAACAAAATGATCTACAATTCCTATTCAGCTATCCGTTAGCCACCTGCTTGTCTTTGGAAGCTTTATTCGCCAAAAGACTAAAACCTAAAAACCCTAACTCTCAGCCTACTCAAATCAAATTTTGAGCACCTAAGAGTTTAAGGAGAAATAAAAATTTTAGGTCAAACATAAAGCCTGGTGTGAAGAATTCTATTACATCTCGATTTTCTAATATTAACTAAGACCATGCCGCTTAACGGAATGGGTTTCCCCTCACTAATATCCTTTTTAAAACAAATTTTTTGCAAACCCTTTCTTGCAACCAAACTGGTTAATCAAACTGATTATATCAAAATAGCAAAAACCTTTATGCTAACAAATGGACCATCTATATGTAAAACAAGTAATATGTGAGATATCTGGCAACAGTATAATCGCAAGGTCTGTTATGCTACATACGGACTATTTATCCATACAACTGGGCTAATTGCCCGCAAACTGGATTAACTGTCCGAAATCAAGGCTGACTTCCTGAAAGTGGTCTAACTATCTGAATTATTTTCGTACGGTTCTCTACCGTTTAAATTTTCCTGGAAAACCTTTTCAAAATGACTTAGTCCTTCAAATCATATATATATATATAGGGAAAATATATCTTTAGCTTTACTCTAAGCCATTTTTGCCATGTTACATACCCTTTAGTCAAAATAATTTTGATGTGATTTAACAAGGTTTAACTATCCTTTCAAAACAAGTCAAAACCCTTTTTAACTTGAAAATACTTAAGCTACATCGCCTATTCAATACATTCGAAACCTTTGTTTAAAACTATTAAACAACCCTTTCGAAACTTTTGAAGGTAACCCCTTCGAAACCATTGAAAGTCCCCTTCGAAACCATCAAATACAGCCTTTCGAAAATATTGAAAAGACCTTTCCTTTCTTTTCTCCCGAAAGCTTCAAAATATCAAACATCTTCCTTTAAAACCTTTTAAATATTGCCTTTCGAAGACATAGGAAAAACCTTCCTTTCAATCCTTTTGAAACCCTAGAGAACCATCCCTTTCGAAACCATTCGTTGAAAACTTTTGTAACAGTCAAAATTCAATCCTTTCAAAGCACATTGGGTTCAATTTAAAACTTGTAAAAACCTTTCGAAATCATTCAAAAATTTACTCCTTCGAAACCTTAAAAAATGTCTCGATCGAAACCATTTGGATTCTACATTCAAGTAGAGTAAAAGGATCGAAAACCCATTAAAGTCGAAAGTATCTGTTCCGATACCATTTAAAACCATCTCTTTCGAAAACAATTTGGGTTTTACTTTACTTATAGAAGAAGTGTGTTAAAACATTTAGGTTGAAAGCATCTACATTGAAACCATTTCCTATGTAATGAAGGGATGGTGTCCAAACCACCACTTTGAAACCATTGGAGAGTGGCTAGGTTTTTAGAAAACAAAACAACCCTTTCGAAACCATCCGAGTCGAAAGGTAAAAAGGCGGCAGCAAAAAAGGTTTCGACCTAGCCGAAAGCAACTATTTAAAAACAGAGGCGCAACCCAATATAATCTGTAACGATCCCGATTTTTAGTTAAATTTAATTTGATAATTAATGTTAAATTGTGAATTTAATGCTGAATTAATTCTAATTTTTCCAAATTAATAAAGATATGTTTTGTTATTTATTTATAATTATAAAATTATTTTAAATTGAATCTTGAAATTGAAATTCAACATTAAAAATCTTATAAGATATATTGGATTTGAAATCATTATTTTTTCAATTAATAAAGATTTGTTTTCCAATTTCATTAAATAGGCATTTTGATTTAGAAGTTATATTTTATAAACAAATTTACAAAAGCTATTTAAAGAGTAAATTCAAATATATACATATTGTATATTTATTTATTTATGTTTGGTTTATTTTAAATCACCTTCTTTAAAGTTATGAATATGTATATAAGGGTAAAGCATTAGTTTGAATATGTGTATATATATATATATATATATCTTTTGAAATCCATATAATATTTAAGATAAGAAAGATATAAACCATATATATATATATTTAAATTAAATTGAAATTATGAAGTAAAACATGATTTATAAATTTTAAATAAAGTAAAGCTTTAAAAATATAAGTGTTTAATAAAATTTATTTAAAGGACTTAAGCATAAAGTTTCTTGTATTTACAAGTGTAGGAAAGATTTATATCATATATTCACAAGTGTAAATAATTTAAATCATGCAAATAACAAGTGTTCACAAAGTTAACAAGTGGCAAATAGGTATTGTAACGACCCGTATTTTTACGGATCGAAAGATCGTAGAATTGTTGTTATTAGATTGTTAGTGCCATTAAGTCGTTGAAATTTAAGTCGTTAGTGTTGATAAGTCATCCAGAGTTTAAGTCGTGTTGTAGTTTGAATAGTGGAACGACTTATGGGAGTCAACGACTTAGTGCTTAGGTCGTGTGGAAGTTAGCTCGTGTGAGCGACTTAAGGAGTTGGGTCGACTTAAGATGGGACGAGTTAGTGGGATGGACCGACTCATAGGGGTGACTGACCTAAGAGGTGAGCGAGTTAGGGTATTGACCGACCTATAGGATTTGGAGCGACCTAAGGTAGTTGACGACTTACGGGTTAGCGAGTTAGAGAAGGTAGTGACCTAATGGTGAGCGGCTTAGGAGAGTGAGCGACCTAATAGTTGTAGCGACCTAAGGGAGCTAACGGCTTAAGAGTTAACGGCTTATAGGGTTTGCACCGAGTTAAGGAATGGCCGAGTTAAGGTGTGACCGACCTAAGGTAGGTACCGACCTAGTGTTTAACCTGTGTTGGAGTTAGGTCGGCGTTTGGTTAGGTCGTTGAGTCGGCCTTGGGGTTGAGTCGTGAGTCGTTAAGTCGTCTCTTGTTTTAGGTCGTAAGCCGTTGAGTCGTTGAGTCATCCATACGACTCAGGACTTAGGAGGAGATCCGGCAGTGTCTTAGGTCGTAAGTAGTGTGTGTTGACTCGTGGTTGCGTTGAGATGTGTTAAGGCATGAGTCGGTAGGTCGTGTGGCACTGTTGAGTCGTGAGTCGTGGGGTTTATAGGTTGGCAACGACCTAAGGAGCGGCCGACTTAAGGAATTTCTGCCTGTAAATAGAGGGGATTGGCTCATTTTTTGGCACCGGATTTCGAAGCGACGAAGTGCTGCCATTTTGAGAGCTCGACTACAACACTTCTTCACTTCTTTTCTCCACTTTAATCTTGTGATTCCTTCCATTTAGATTGAAGATCAAATCGAAGATCCAAGAGCCAAAGTTGAAGATCTCCATCTATCGAAGAGAGATTTCATCGTTTGAAGCGGAGCTTTGGAGGATCAAGCTTAATTCTTTGCTGTCCAGATCTGGAGTTGGTTGTTTTTGAGGTGTTTAAGTGATTCGGTGAGTGGTGGTTATCTCTCACACGGACCCAAAGGAGTATATTGGATCGGTGGTTTGTTTATGTGCTAAAGATAGTGATTTCTTGCATTTTTCTTAAGTCTGCATGTAGATCTACCATCTATGAAGTTTTGACACCTATTTTACTAAATGTTCACTTATGCAAGTTCATTCATTAAGTTGTAGAGATATTGTTCATAATTCGTGCTTGTTAGAATGCATGTTAGATTTGAACTCTTTATTTACGAAATTGCCATTATTGTTGTAATTGCTTATTAGATCTTGTTTGGATGATTGATTGCTTGGATTGATGTTTGATTTGATTGATTAGTTGATCGATAACTTGATTTGGACAAGTTGGTCGAAGATGATTCAAAAGCTAAGAGGAAAGGCTCTTGAATGGTGAAAGCTGCTTGTGGCATATGAAGCGGATGTGGAAGCTCATATGGATAGATTTGATGATGATGGACTTTGCCATGATGCGATGAGGCAAACCATGATATTGAGATGGGGCTTTGCTATGATGCGTTGAAGCAAAGCACAATGTGTGAAAGCCTTGGTTTAGTCCTGACGGGATCATCCCAAGCATGTTGATAACTCGGTGATGCGGTCCAGGTTTGTGGATAATGGTAGGCTCGAGAGGCGCTTGAGCTAGTGTGAGAATAGTCGTCAAGGAGGATGACTAGGAGGCTTGGATCTTATTGTTATTGAAGGTCCTAGCATGCTCAAAGCAAGAGTACGTTGGAACGGGTCACGATGACGTTCCAGACACGGGTCATGATGACGTGTTAGTACTTTGGGTAGATGCGATAGTCCTAGGCACGGGTCATGATGACGTGCGGAGTTATGTCTAGAACCGGGGTTGCCATTAGCCCTTGACGGACGGCTGAAAGAAGGTGCCGGTCATTCAATTAACGATGGTATCGAGGCAATGATAACAGTGATAGCCAGAGTTATGGATGTTTGGTTGTATCGTCATTCGGACTCAAGAGCGATGTTTTCTGGGTGCTTATCTGATCTTGGTTTAGGCCTTGGGGGTTTGTACTTGGAAAACATCGACCTTGACTCGAGTGATAATTACTTTACTTTAAATGTCTGCTTTGTTATGCTTGTTTCTGCTTAGTGTGTCTGGGGGTTGTCACTGTAGGATGAGGTGGAGTGGGATGCTTGAGTTCCTATTCCTTTTACCCTTTATGCTCTTTTGGTATGTTTGATAGTTGATTTACTGCTCACTAAGACTGTTGTCTGACTCAAGGTTTTATGTTCAACTCTTATTACCTTGGGCTGTTCATCCATGTTGGGATGGGCAGACTAGGTAGCAGGTGACAGGTGCTGTTCTTGGCTACCAACGATGTTGATGACGAAGACGAGCTGGTGGCTTTTGCATATTGTTTTCTTACTATATGTACTGGATGTTCCGCTGTTTGTTTGATACTCTGAGTGTTATGTAGTGAGGCTTGATGTATTGACTATTCAGATGATTGTATAAAACTATTACGAGTTTATATGATGAGACTTCTGTTCTATAAAGCTTCATTATGAATATTTTCTATTGTATTTTATCCACACGCTGTGAGTAATACGATAGACTATTCTGTTTTATCTTACCCTGACTATCGTCCATGACCGCCTGGCACACTTTTCAGCGCACCATTCCCTTGTTTCGTGCGGGAGTCATGGGCGGTCGTCACAGGTATGTTTTAAATTGGAAAATATAACACATGTATTGGAAAAAAACGAGAAAAAAATCTGTTCATTCATTTCCAGTTCAAAACATTCTCTCATCTTTTCCCTAAATTTTGGAAAATAGAAAAACAAAAGAAATCAAAATGAAAATCAAACCAGAAAGAAAATCAAGCAATCAAAACTAAATCTCCAGGTTCATCTTAATAATCAAGTAAGCCAAGAGCAGAAACAAGCACAAAGTTTCAGAAAACAAAACAAAGATAAAGTCTTGAAATGTAGATTAAAAACAAAAACAATTGAGGATTCAAGCTTTCAACCTGGAAAGCAAGAGCTTTAGCCTGAAGCAAACAACAACAAAAATAAAAAAAAACTAGAAGCTATTAACCAGAGCGAAATCATCAACCTGAAATCAGACTTGAAAGATTCAATCAAGTGCAAATAAAAAAAATCAAAATTCCAGGCCTATGCTAAACATGTCCTCTATTTCTTCAATTTGTCAGGCGAGCGACCTAATTTATGTTTGAATCTGTTTATTTATGGTTAATATTTGATGAATGCTTCAAGTTGTTGTGGAAAAATGTTTGGACTATATTGTTCTGTGTGCACGCAAGTCTATGTATATGTATTTACTTATCTCTGTCATATTACATAGACTTAAGTTTCATTTAAATAAAAATTCATATCTTCTTATCTAATCTTTTTCAAGCTGGAATTTCTAAAGGAAAAAGGATCGTATTGATGATAGTTAAATTTTAGAATTGGTTTCAGATGTTTATATTAAGGCAGTAATTTAAAAATAGTGAATTACAGTGAAAAAAATAAAACCAGGAAAATTCGATCATCAGTTTTTCCTAATTGGATTATATGATCAGAATCGAAATTAAAAATGGTGAATTTTAGTAATAAAATTAGGATTTTAAATTTGGTATTGAATGCGAATTTGTGAGATGAACAGGAGATGAATTTTGCATGAATCCTAATGATCACGAAGTTGTACAGTCTTGGGGTTGCAGTCGTTAATGGATAGCGAGTCAGTGATTAGGGGAAAAATGATCGGAGAGTTCTCCGGTCATCGAGGTGGTAGTACGACCAAGATTTAGGGTTTAAGGGCTTAGTGGGTCGACGAAGTCTGGAGAGTAATTTCGCTGTCAATGGCGTTAAATACGTGATCGGACTGGGAGGTAACATTGCAAGGGTCATCGAATCATCTTTGGACGCCGACGGTGATCAGGCAAAGCGTTTTTCGCTGATGATGTTAGTTCCAGTTTCAGGTCAAAAAGCTCGATGTCGATCTACGGTGTGATTGTGCGATCTTGGTGCTTGCCTGAGGAGGGGTGGTCAGCAGCGACATGCCGCAAGTCTCAACGGCGATCAGATTGTCGTCGATTGATCGTACATGTGCACCGTGCACTTATGTATCAGATTGGGATTATGGGTTGGAGAAGAAGCATTGGTCTTGGGTGGGTCTTGGGGATTTTATCGTATGGTCTTGAAGGAGTAATGCAAGGAGGAAACACAGAGCCTAACTTGGGTAAAAAAGGGGTTTGGCTCGAGTTTCTGGGTTGTGTTTAAATAACCAAATTTTTAATAAAAGTAAATTAAGTTTCAAATATTAATAAGTTTTGAAAGGAAATAGATCAAGTTTTTGTTTTCAAAGTAAATCTATTACAAGGTCTTAAAATAAACTTAATGGTTTGTTTAAAATTTATTGATATGGTTTTGTAAAAAAAATTGTCAAGATGATTAAATAAATTTCCAAGTATTTCCAAATATAACGAAATGGTGAAGTCAAGAGATGATTAACCAAAGGTTCTCTGGAAATTTTGTATTAAATAAATGTTAAGCATTTAATTAAATTAAATAATTAAGTGATAGTTGAGATAAATGATTTATCTTAAATATTTGAGGTCTTAGTAATAAAAGTAATCAAGTGTAATTACTTAATGATCCTAAGATAATTAATTTATGAGATAAATTAGCTATGTGATTAATTAGTTTAAAAGGTTTTATCTTTTAAAATTAATGATTTATTAATAAAAGTGATTAAAGAGTTAATTACTTAATTGATTAAAGGATAATTAATATATGGGATTAACTAATTAATTAAATAATTAAAGGTTAATTAAGTAATTAATTAACATGATTAATTAAAAGTAGCTAAAGATTTATTATTTGATAATGAAAGAATAATTAAGTAATTAAAGGTTAAATATTTAATAATTAAAAGTTGATTTAATTATTAATTAAGGGTGATTTATTAATTAATTTATTATTAAAGGTTAATTAGTGAATGATTAAAGAATAATTAATTAATATGGTTTGTAATTAAATAATGTTAATTAACCAGAATTAGTAATTTATTCATAAGTCATTAATCTGATTTAATTTAATCAGATAATAAATTGATCTTATTTATGGATGTTTGGATTCTATTGAATGCTGAATTGTTTGATATCCCTGCTATGTGATAGGAATTATTTTGATTTGAGCTGTGATGAATGCAATTTATTTATCTATGATAAATGTATATTGTTTATCTGTGAATCAGTGAATGGAAGATAAGCGTTATAGATTATACCGCTTATCGATATTGTTATGATTGAATCTGTGATGATTGATGTTATTGCACTATTGTGTAAAACCCCTAGACTACACCATACACACACAAATATGGATTGCACGAGGAAATTGGTTAAGTCACAGATTTCTGAAATGGTTTTAAAGTTGAATTTTGAATCTAAATAATTTTAGAAATGGAATTGGGTTAAATATGAAAAGTTTTTGAAAAGGAGTTTTAGAGATAAAAGTTATTTTTAATAACTTGATAAAGCATTGAAATTTAATTAATTTGATTTGAATTTGAATTCAAGATTTGAAATTGAATTTTACGTTTGGAAATTTTAGTTTAAAGAGGTTATACAAGTTATAATGTGTTTACATGGGTTTTGAACCATTTTAAAAGTATTGTTTTGGAAATTTGAATTTAACCCAAGTTTTATACTTTGAAGGGATTTAACTTATGCAAATGTAGACGGATTTTTCCAAAACGAAAACTATTTGTTTTCAGATAATAATAGCTTTCATATAAAGAAAGGATTTCCATTTTGTGTTGAAAGATTTCAAATTTGAAAAGGAAAATAGTTTTGAAAGCTATGAATGAATCTTTGTGAAAGATGGTTGAACCTTGTTTTGAAACTGAAGAGGATTTTAAATAGTGTATCTTTTATTTAAAAGATTTGAAATGGGAATTGTCTTGAAAGTTATGAATAAATCTTTGATAATGGTTTTGAAAGCTGTGCATTGATTATTTGATTTAATGATTGGATGAGTTAATCCAATTTGGAAAGGAAATTGTTTTGAAAAGCCATGAATGAATCTTTGTGGAAGATTGTTGAACTTTGTGAAGTGAATCTTTTTGTTTAAATATTTGGAAATGGTAATTTGTTTAAACCATTGGAAAGAAAAGTTTTGGGCTTCAGGTTGTGACGTAACTGAGATCCCAATATCCATATGTTTTAAAATACTGCATTCATTATTCGGTTTATCTGGGAGAGGACCTTTGCGTCATATAACCCATTCCGAATAATGATATGACGTTATGGATAGCATTTGAAGACCGGTGGTGAAAATCGAATTTTTTCGAAAACGAAAGGATAACCCGTCGAATGTCTCTGCACCGACTGGTCCCTGGTATAGGGATTTTATCACCCTTTGTGATGGGGAGTCTGGACGTGATTAGGGATTATCCAGATTGCAATGGTTTCTTTGGAAGTGCCTTCGGTTCTGTTCGAACCCGGAATGGACTTGTATGGAAGCGTGTCTGACGTTACACTTTGAGATGTAAAGCTGGTTTCTATCAAATACATTTCTGTTTGATGGCGGAGAATTTATTCCCTTAGCTTAACGCACTTCTCTGAGGCGTACGAGCTCAGAGGTTATGTAGTAGATGGTTACTAGTGATACATTCCCAATTTGGTAATGTGGCATACAAAGTGCTGCTGATCATTTTTTGATCGAAGCATGGCTTTGTGAAAAAGCGTAGCTTTGTGGACGAGACTTCGTCGAGCCTCACAACTCGGTAATGGTCAAAACAGGAATCGTTGCAGCAAGGTTATTTGGCGGTAGCGCCCCTTGAGGGTATGTCAATTCCTTCTAGATAAACGGTGGTATCATGCTATGGAGACTAGATATTTACCTAAGTGGATGCTGCAAACTTATTGCTTTGTGGTTGTTGGTTGATAGGCACCTCGGATAAAGGTTGGTAACGACCAGGGGATGGCATATCTTTTGGTGTTACTCCTGGAAAGAGGGTAAACCGGCCATGTGTTGGCGGAGAGCCTGGTAGGTTCTCGGGGCGTCCCTCTAGAGGCGTTCCCATGTGGCAGTAGGAAGTTCCTTAGCCTGACCATTTGTTGGAAATCCAATCTCCAATACGCGCCTTGTACGGTTTTAGTAGTATAAACTGCCATTTACTTATGGTGGTCACCACTGTTTAGATGGTGGCTATAGTAGGCATACAATAATGGTTGTATGCTGGCTAAGATTAATATTATACTTTCGAAAGATTTTCAACACTATGCACTAATAATAATATCAAAAGGTTTTCACATATCAAGCATGTTTGACTATCATAAGGAGAAATTTCCTCCAATTCTGCATTTGCATGGTGTGTGCGACGAAAGGCCTTATGGTAGTTTCATTTCTGAAAAAAGCATTATGGATTTCTTTTACTTCTTTTGTTGCTTGTTTTAAAGATAAACTGTTTTCATTTGCTCATACCAGTCCCATGACTGACCTAGAGTTTATTGTTCCCTTCCTAAACTCTGGATGCCCATAATTTTCCACACGGGCAACCTAGAGTTGGATTTTTCAGATAATCCAATAATAGGCATAGATTCGATATCTTTGAAGCCTTTGGATCTTGGCGATCATATTTGTTTCATTTTGTAACTACCTAGTTTGCTTGTTGCATCGAGATGAAGGTTCGAGCTATCTTTTGTTTGGGGATAGAGTTGCAGTTGCAATATGGAAATGAACTCTATTGAAGATATTCTTTCCGCTGTTGTATCTTTTGATATTGATATCTTTTGTATCAAATTCTTGTATCGAATATTGTATATCAATAATATTCATTTTTCTTCCGCTGCTTTTTTATACTTAATGTGTTATAAGCTTCGACGAACCAAATTCGACGTTTGGATCTGCGGCATTCGAATACAGGTGATATATTCAGTGCCGATTTTCAAAGGTCAAGTCAGGGTTGTTACAACAGAAATAACTTTTCTCTATCAATATCCTTTGATCCAGTTTCAAATTCTCATATGGCTTTGTGGCAGCTCGAGGGAGAAGTTTCAGTGTGAAGGTGGCCTTGTGAATCGTTATAGATAAATTTCTATCTCGTATTCTCTTCATCAAATTTCTATCAGCTTTTCGTTTTTAACTTTAACAAAATTGAAATTTTATTGGAATAAATTGGTAAGTTAAATATAAAGTTAAATATGAAGATTTGTATTAATAAAACGATTTCGATTAAAACCAAATTTGGGATCCTATTGTAATTTCTTGTGAGGATCAAAGTCCAAAAAAGGACAAAATTGATGTAAACTTCGGATATTCCAATCCGAGTTGGAATCCATACCTAGTGTTTGAGAATTGTGGAAGATTGAATCTATTTGTTTGTTCTTTTAGGTCTAGATATATTCTACAAATGGTTATTTATCCCTTCGAACTAACCAGTGCCCCTGCATATTTCGTAGATCTGGATAACCCGAGTACTTCGTGAAATATTGAATGAGTTTGTTCTCATATCTATTGTTGATATTCTGATTTGGTAAGCCAAATGCAGAATAGATATTCGGCTTGATCTGAAAAGATATTTCCCTATCTTTCATCTATTCTTTGTTATCTCCTTGGCAAATTTCGAGGACGAAATTTTCTTAAGGGGGTAATCTGTAACATCCCAGGATTTTAGCCAAGTTTAATTTGATAATTAATTTAATTTCTGAAATTTAATTTTTAAAACCATTTTTCTTTAAAGGATTATATAAATGATTAATAAAGAGAATGTAAATAGGAAGAATGATAAAAAGTTATATTTAAAATATTATCTGTAGTGTTTAAAATATAGTGAAGGTTTAAAAGTTGTTTAAAAGCTAAATTTTATAATTTACATATGTGTGATTATTTATTTAAAGTATAATTAGATTTTTAAAAATCAATTCCTTGAAAGTATAGATATATAGATTAGTATTAAACCATTCACTTTTAAATTGTATATATATAAAACGTGATTTATAAATTTATAAAGAACAAGGTTCAAAACAAAATTTACAAAATAATTTAAATTAAGGATATAAACACAATTTAGTTAACATAGGACATTTGTAAGAAAATTAAAAAAATATGCAATTATAAGTGTTACTAAAGAAATTAACAAGTGTTAAGCAAGAGTTCTCATGTAATTACAAGTGTCATAATTTTAATTTTAATTTTCTCTAATTTTCAATAAATCACAATTGATTCTATATAGACTTGTATCTCATTTCTTCTCTTCTTTTTTTCTATTTTCATCATACAAACTCAAGAAGATAACCTGTAATATATTTTCCATCCAAATCAAAAGATTGTAAATCTTTCTTCAAACTAGAAAAAAAAGAAAAAAAACAAAATTATCTCAAGATCAAAACCTGAAGTAAATGAGGCAATAAATCCAATTCAAAAACCTATAACCAAATTTTCAAAAGCCTGGAAAATCAAGATTTTAGGTCTGAAGATCACCAGATTAAAAAGAAAAAAAATCAGAAACTGATTCAACCAAAAGCTATCAAACTTAGAAGATAGGAAGAAAATCAAGCAAAACAGTTTCAAATCAGGCAAATTCAAATCAAATTATTTAATTATTCTTTAATTAATTATTCTTAATTAATTACATTAACTAATTATCCATTGGTTGTTAGTATGAGTGCATGAAGAGGACGAGATAAGGGACAGGGGAGTACCACAACCAATGGTCAATACCTGTAACAACAAGGAAACAACTCTTCTCAATCTCCTTTGTTGATCATCCAATTTCAATTCTTTGATGGCTTCGTGGTTTCTCGAGGGAGAAGCTTTGGTGTGATGGTGGCACTATGAATCGTGTAGATAAGTTCCTATTTTTTATTCTTTTCATTGAATTCTTATCAGCTTTTCGTTTTAAACTTTAATGAATTTTGAAATTTTATATTAAAATAAATTGCTAAACAAGAATATAAAGTTGAATTGGGTTGTATCGATTTCGATTAATACCAAATTTGAAATTCTATTGTAATTTCTTGTATGGATCAAAGTCCGAAGAGGGACAAGCCGGTGTAAACTTTGGGAGTATTTTGACCTGAGTTTGGAATCCATACCTAGTGTTTAAGAGTTATGGAATATTAAATCCATTTGTCTATAATTTAGGATCCTGATATGTTCTATGAATGGTTAGTTTTCCTTCGGACTAACCAATACCCCAATATGTTTCGTAGATCTGGTAACCCGAGTATCTTGTGAATTATTGAATGGGTTTGTTCTCATGATTATTATTGATATTCTAATTTGGTAATCCAAATGTAGAAAAGATATTCAGTTTGATCTGGAAAGATATTTCTCTATCTTTTATCTATTTTTATTTGTCTATCTGTTCTTTGTTGTCTCCCTTGCAAATTTCGAGGACGAAATTTTGTTAAGGGGGGAATCTGTAAAAGATCCCAATTTTTAGTTAAATTTAATTTGGCAATTAATGTTAAATTTTGAGTTTAATGGTGAATTAATTCTCATTTTTCCAAATTAATAAAGATATGCTTTGTCATTTATTTGTATTTATAAAATTATTCTAAATTGAATCTTGAAATTGAAATTCAAAATTAAAAATCTTATAAGATATAATGGGTTTGAAATCATAATATTTTCAATTAATAAATATTTGTTTTCCAATTTCATTGAATAGGCATTTTGATTTAGAAGTTATATTTTGAAATTGGTATAAATAAATTTTACAAAAGCTATTTAAAGAGTAAATTCAAATATATACATATTATATATCTATTTATTAATGTTTGATTTATTTTAAATCACATTCTTTAAAGTTATGAATATGTATATAAGGGTAAAGCATTAGTTTAAAAATAGAAATATATATATCTTTTGAAATCCATATAATATTTAAGATAAGAAAGATATAAACCATATATATATATAATAAATTGAAATTATGAAGTAAAACATGATTTATAAATTTTAAATAAAGTAAAGCTTTAAAATATAAAATTTATTTAAAGGACTTAAGCATAAAATTTCTTGTATTTACAAGTGTAGGAAAGATTTATGTCATATATTCACAAGTGTAAATAATTTAAATCATGCGAATACCAAGTGTTCACAAAGTTAACAAGTGGTAAATAGGTTTGTTTTAAATTGGAAAATATAAAACATGTATTAGAAAAAAATGAGAAAAAAACCTGTTCATTCATTTTCAGTTCAAAACATTCTCTCATCTTTTCTCTAAAATCTGGAAAATAGAAAAACAAAAGAAATCAAAATGAAAATCAAACCAGAAAGAAAATCAAGCAAACAAAACTAAATCTCCAGGTTCATCTCAATAATCAAGTAAGCAAAGAGCAGAATCAAATACAAAGTTTCATAAAATAAAACAAAGATAAAGTTTGGAAGTGTAGATTAAAAACAAAAAACAATTGAGGATTCAAGCTTTCAACCTGCAAAGCAAGAGCTTCGGCCTGAAGCAAACAACAAAAAATCAAAAAAACTAGAAGCTATTAACCAGAGCAAAACCATCAACCTGAAATCAGACTTCAAAGATTCAATCAAGTGGAAATAACAAAAACCAAATTTCAAGCCTAAGCTTAACGTGTCCTCTGTTTCTTCAATTTGTCAGGTGAGCAAATTGACCTAATTTATGTTTGAATCTGTTTTTCTATGGCTAATATGTGATGAATGCTTCAAGTTGTTGTGGAAAATGTTTGAACTATATTGTTCTGCGTGCATGCAAGTCTGTGTATATGTATATACTTACCTCTGTCATATTACGTAGAATTAAGTTTCATTTAAACAAAAATTCATATCTTCTTATATAATCTATTTCAAGCTGGAATTTCGAAAGGAAAAAGGATTGTATTGATGATAGTTAAATTTTAGAATTGGTTTCAAATGTTTATAGTAAGGCAGTAATTTAAAAACAATGAATTATAGTGAAAATAATAAAACCAGGAAAATTCGGTCATCAGTTTTTCATAATTGGATTATATGATCAGAATAGAAATTAAAAATGGTGAATTTTAGTAATAAAATTAGGATTTTAAATTTGGTATTGAATCAAAATTTGTGAGATGAACAGAAGATGAATTTTGCTTGATTCCTGATGATCATGAAGTTGTACAGTCTTGGGGTTGTAGTTGCTAATGGTTAGCGAGTCAGTGATTAGGGGAAAAATGATCGGAGTGTTCTTGGTCACCAAGGTGGCAGTACGACCAAGATTTACGGTCTAAGGGCTCACTGGGCTGACGAAGTTTGGAGAGTAATTTCACCGTCGATGGTGATAAATATGTGATCGTACTGAGGGAGGAACATTGCAAGGGTCATCGAATCATCTCTGGACGCAGTGGCATGGTTTCAGGCAAATGGCGGTGATCAGGCGAAGCATTTTTCACTAATGATGTTAGTTCCAGTTTCAGGTCAAAAAGCTCGATGTCGATCTACGGTGTGATTGTACGATCTGGGTGCTTGCCTGAGGAGGGGTGGTCAGTGGCGACATGCCGGAAGTCTTAGCGATGATCAGATCTTCGTCGATCGATCGTACATGTCCACCGTGCACTTATGTATCAGATTGGGATTATGGGTTGGGGAAGAAGCAAAGGTAATGGGTTGGTATCAGGGATTTTATCGTGTGGTCTCGAAGGAGTAATGCAAGGAGGAAACACGGGGCTTAACTTGGGAAAAAATGGGTTTGGTTCGAGTTTCTGGGTTGTGTTTAAATAACCAGATTTTTAATAAAAGTAAAATTAAGTTTCAAATATTAATAAGTGTTGAAAGGATATAGATCAAGTTTTTGTTTTCAAAGTAATTCTACTAACAAGGTTTTAAAACAAACTTAATGGTTTGTTTAAAATTTATTGATATGGTTTTGTAAAAAAATTTGTCAAGATGATTGAATAAATTTTCGAGTATTTCCAAATATAACGAAATGGTGAAGTTAAGAGATGATTAACCAAAGGTTCTCAAGAAATTTTTCTTCAAATAAATGTTAAGCATTTAATTAAATTAAATAATTAAGTGATAGTTGAGATGAATGGCTTATCTTAAATATTTGAGGTCTTATTAATAAAAGTAATAAAGTGTAATTACTTAATGATCCTCAGATAATTAATTTATGAGATAAATTAAAAGAAAGATAATTAATGTGATTAATTAGTATAAAAGGTTTTATCTTTTAAAATTAATGATTTATTAATAAAAGTGATTAAAGAGTCAATTATTTAATCGATTAAAGGATAATTAATTTATGGGATTTACTAATTAATTAAATAATTAAAGGTTAATTAAGTAATTAATTAACATGATTAATTAAAAGTAATTAAAAATTTATTACTTGATAATTAAAGGATAATTAAATAATTAATGGTTAATTATTTAATAATTAAAAGCTGATTTAATTATTAATTAAGGGTGATTTATTTATTAATTTATTATTAAAGGTTAATTAATGAATAATTAAAGAATAATTAATTAATATGGTTTGTAACTAATTAATGTTAATTAACCAGAATTAGTAATTTATTCATAAGTGATTAATCTGATTTAATCTAATCAGATAAAAAATTGATCTTATTTATGGTTGTTTGGATTGTATTGAATGTTGAATTTTTGATATCCCTGCTGTGTGATAGGAATTATTTTGATTTGAGGTGTGATGAATGTAATTTATTTATCTGTGATAAATGTATATTTTTTATCTGTGAATCTGTGAATGGAAGATAAGCGTTATAGATTATACCGCTTATCGATATTGTTATGATTGAATCTGTGATGATTGATGTTGTTGCACTATTGTGTTAAACCCCTGGACTACACCATACACACACAAATATGGATTGCACGAGGAAATTGGTTAAGTCACAGATTTTTGAAATGGTTTTCAAGTTGAATTTTGTATCTAAATAATTTTGGAAATGGAACTGGGTTAAATATGATCAGTTTTTGTAAAGGAGTTTTAAAGATAAAAGTAATTTTTAATAACTTGATAAAGTTTTGAAATTTAAATAATTTGATTTGAGTTTGAATTCAAGATTTGAATTTGAATTCAAGATTTGAATTTGAATTTTATATTTGGAAATTTTAGTATAAAGAGGTTATACAAGTTATAAATGTGTTTATATGGGTTTTAAACCATTTTAAAGGTATTGTTTTGAAAATTTGAATTTAACACAAGTTTTATACTTTGAAGGGCTTTAATTTATGCAAATTTAATCGGATTTTTCCGAGACGAAAACTATTTTTTTTCAGATAATAATAGCTTTCATATAAAGAAAGGATTTCCAATTTGTGTTGAAAGATTTCAAATTTGAAAAGGAAAATAGTTTTGAAATCTAGGAATGAATCATTGTGAAAGTTGGTTGAACCGTGTTTTGAAATTGAAGAGTATTTTAAATGGTGTATCTTTTATATAAAATATTTGAAATGGAAATTATTTTGAAAGTTATGAATAAATCTTTGGAAATGGTATCGAAAGCTATGCATTGAGTCTTTGATTTAACGATAGGATGAGTTAATCCAATTTGGAAAGGAAATTGTTTTAAAAAGCCATGAATGAATCTTTGTGGAAGATTGCTGAACTTTGTGATGTGAATCTTTTTGTTTAAAGATTTGGAAATGGTAATTTGTTTAAACCATTGGAAAGAAAAGTTTTGGGCTTCAAGTTGTGACTTAACTGAGATCCCAATATCCCTATGTTTTAAAATATTACGCTTATTATTCGGTTTAGCAAGGAGAGGACCTTTGTGTCATATAACGCATTCCAAATAATGATACGACGTTATGGATAACATTTGAAGACTGGTGGTGAAGACCGAATTTTTTCGAAAATGAAAGGATAGCCCGTCGAATGTCTCTGCACCGACTGGTCCTTGGTATAGAGATTTGAGCACCCTTTATGATGGGGAGTCTAGATGCGATTAGGGATTATCTCGATTGTAAGGGCTTCTTTGGAAGTGCCTTCGGTTTTGTTCGAACCCGTAACAGACTTGTATGGATGCTTGTCTTACGTTACACTTTGAGATGTAAAGCTAATTTCTATCAAATACATTTCTGTTTGGTGCCAAAGAATTTATTTTCTTAGCTTAACACCCTTCTCTAAGACGTACGAGTTCAAAGGTTATGTAGTTGATGGTTACTAGTGATACATTCCCAATTTGGTAATGTGGCATATATAGTGTTGCTGATCATTTGTTGATTGAAGCATGGTTTTGTGAAAAAGCGTAGCTTTGTGGACGAGGCTTCGTCGAGCCTTACAACCCGGTAATCTTCGAAACATGAACCATTGTAGCAAGGTTATTTGGGGGTAGCGCCCCCTGAGGGTATGTCATTTCCTTCTGGATAAAAGGTGGTATCATGGTATGGAGCCCAGATATTTACCTATGTGGATGCTGCAAACTTATTGCTTTGTGGTTGTTGGTTGATAGGCGCCTCAGATAAAGGTTGGTAACGACCGGGGGATGGCATATCTTTAGGCGTTGCTCCCAGGAAGGGGGTAAACCGGCCTTGTGTTGGACGAGAGCTTGGTAGGTTCTCGGGTGTCCCTCTAGAGGCGTTCCCATGTGGCAATAGGAAGTTCCTTAGCCTGACCATTTGTTAGAAATCCAATATCCAATACGTGCCTTGCACGGTTTTAGTTGTATAACCTTCCATTTACTTATGGTGGTCACCACTGTTTAGATGGTAGCTATAGTAGGCATACAATAATGGTTATATGCTGGCTAAGATTAATATTATACTAACGAAAGATTTTTTGAACTATGCACTAATAATAATATCAAAAGGTTCGATATAGTGGATGTGGCTACATTGTGTTGTAGTGGCACCGAATCGATTCCCAGCGGCCACAATAATGAGACATAGTGCACGGCCACTTTAAAACCGGCTTAACCAAAGGTCAGGGCGACATAGTCTCCCTGTCCCCAAAGTTTTAATCTCAATATTTCTTCTTAATTTTAATGTCTCTTCTTTAATGGGGACCCCTCCATTTTCAATCTCTCTTCCCGCCGTCCCTCCTTTTCCCCCTTCTCATCAGGCTTGTCCTTCTTCCCATGACTTCGTACCACCTTCCACTGTTCCTGTTACGTCAACCTTACCTAATTCTGACCCTTTGACCTATCGCCCCTCTACCTCTGTCATGTCTCCATCTACACCTATCCATCCTTCTTCTGTGTCAGTCTTGCCCACTTTTCTTACCACTAACCTTGCGACCTCTGACCAAACTGTTGACCCTCCTCCTCCGCTCCAGTCTCCTAGCCTTCCACCTCCACCTTGCCCTACGGCTGTCTGGTCATCCTTGTTTAAGTCCAAGCCAAATAACGCTGGTAATTATGTCCCACGTGATATCAAGTTGGTGTATGATGGTGAAGCTATCGTCCCGCCTACTGAAGTTGTTCAAGCTGGCAATTTAATGTGGAAAGACTACCTAGTGGGTTTATTTCTTGATAATCCACTACCATACTCCAATGTCCTCTTTTTTCTTAAAATAGCATGGAGACTTAAAGGATCTATTTCTATAAAATCAGATGGTTTTATCTTTTTATTTAAGTTTTCAAATGTTGAAGACAAGAATAGAATAGCTGCGTCTGATCCTATTGTTATGAAGAACAAGCTTTTTATTGTAAAACCCTGGGATGAAAATGTTGGTAACTCCTGTAGCACGATCAGAGCCGTTCCGGTGTGGATAAAGCTTTCAAATATTCCCTTGTTTGCGTGGTCAACAGTGGGAATTAATTGGCTAGCTTCCAGGGTGGGGAAGCTCTTATGTTTGGATGCCTCAACTGAAAAATTTGAAAGAATCTCGTTTGCTAAATGTATGGTTGAAGTTTCCCCGCAATTTGAACTTCCTGATACCTTTGCTGTCAAGCTACTTGATGGATCTGAACAGATAGTTGGGGTGGATTATTTATGGAAACTGGAAATTTGTACTAGATGTAACGAGTTTGGACATATGATAGCAAGTTGCAACAAATTGGAAGGTACTGGTGTAGGGAATAACAGGAAGAAGGGTAATGATGTTGAACAAAATCAGAGTGACCATATTCAGAATAAGGAGTTAAAAGGAAAAAAGTTGGAAAAGGAAATTAAAGTGAAGCAAATATGGCAGAAGGTATATAATAACAAGGGGAAGAAAAGAAATGTGAATGTGGAAGACAAAACTGCTATGATAAACAAGACCAGTGGAGAAGGAAATACTGAACCAAATTTAGAAAAGAATGAAAATAATACTTCTGTTGTTATAGTCTCAACCCATAGTGTACGTTCCAGAGAATTAGAGAGATTTACTGACAATAACAAGTTTAGTTTGCTATGTGAAAATGAAGATGAGCAAGGATTTTCAGAGCAAGTGTTTGTAGAGGAAGGTGAGATAATACATGATGTTAATACTCGGGGAACAGAAGGGGATCTGATGTTGTGTACAGACAATGTGGTTGTGAACCAAACAGAAACAAATAATGAACCAGAGCAGATAGTAGGTGGGAAGGAGCAACAAATTCATGAACAAACTGTGCATGTGCACACTGTTGTACATGATTTTGAAGCAAAGTGGTGCCAGTCTTTTGAGCAACAAATAAAACAAGTTATTTTAAACATGCATCAATCAAATGTTGTCAAGCCTGCTGTAGTCCCCCCTGCTTACAACTTCACCATTGACATTCCAGGTTGGCCACACAACATTCCCTCTTCAGTTCCACGTACTTCACCAAATTCACCATCCTCTTTCCCAAATTCCTCTGATGCAGCCTCCCCCACTTCACAACAAAATTCTCGAATTGAAACAAGATCTCTTTCAGCAAAGAGAGGAAACAAGATTCACCAATCTCTTTAATCAATCCATGTACAAAAAATTTGCAACCTGGAATGTAAGAGGTGCTCACTCGAATTTGAAACTTGATCAAGTTAAAAGCCTAATTAACATGTATGACATCTGCCTTTTTGGCATTCTTGAAACCAAACTCAACCTTCCCTTAACTAACAAAGCAGCTAATTATATTAATCCTCAGTGGGATTATTATCACAATTTGGATGCTGCTTCTTATGGCAGACTACTGGTAATTTTTGATCCCACTGTTTTGAACTTATCCCCTATCTTATCGACAAGACAATTTATCCACTTTCATGTCCATCTATCTCAATCCCCAAATTCTTTCTACTTAACCATAGTGTATGCTGACAATACTTCAATTTCCAGAAACTCTCTATTCAACTCCCTTCCTCCTCTTCGCCAAAACACCCATCCCTGGGTTGTCCTTGGTGATTTCAACACATGTTTAAGCCTGGATGATAAAATGAGAGGATCACCCCTCCTACCAAGTCACATTGCTCCTATCAACCTTGCTATCTCTGATTCGGATCTGCTTTTGATCAACAAGTCTGGTGCAAAGTACTCATGGAACAACCACAGCCGTAGTGGTGTTCGAACTTTCACCACTATTGATCATGCTTTTTGTAATCTTTCCTCTCTCAATCAATGACCTTCCTTGACTGTTTTTCTTCCACTCCCTGTTCTATCTGACCACTCTCCCCTCATCCTTTCTCTTAATCCCCATATAAGAAGAGATAAAAGAAGTTTCAAATTTTTTAATGCATGGGCCAAACATGATGACTTTCTCGTTTTAGTTTCTCGTGTGCACAATTCTTTTTTCTGTTATGGTAACCCTATGTATAAGTTTTGCAGGGAGTTGAAAAGCATTAAGCAATCTATTAAATCATGGGCTTCTTCTACCTTTGGGAATGGCAGTTTGCTATCAACGACCCTAACAGAACAACTTAAAGCAAAACAGGTATTTATGATGGAAAACCCTGAGGATGTCAATGCTGCAAATTAAGAAGGTCGTATTTTCATGGATGTGCAAAAAGCATTGCAACTGGAAGCCAGTATGAAAAGCCAACAACTCCGCAGCAAATGGTGTGATGAAGGTGATAAGAACATGAAATTTTTCCATGATTCCCTGCGTGTCAAGCATGCCAGAGAGAATATTTTCAATATCATGGATGATGATGGTACTGTCTACTCTACTCCTGATTCTGTTGATAATGCTTTTGTTGATTATTTCACCAATATTCTTAGCAACTTGAGTGGGTTCTCTCCTGACCTCAACCTTATTTCTTCCCTCACTCTTCCTTGCATTTCTGAACTTGATTCTGAAGTGTTAATCAAACCAGTTACCGATGCTGAAATCAAAAATGCGCTTTTCTCCATGAATCAACATTCTTCCGGGGGCCCTGATGGCCTTAATGTTCCCTTTTTTGTTGCCACATGGTCTGTGCTTGGTCACGACTTTTCCCTAGCCATACATAATTTTTTCAACAAGTGTAAAATGCTCGGTGAGATCAATGCTACGAATATTGCCTTAATACCCAAGGTTTCTCCACCTACTAAAATCTCTTCCTTCAGGCCTATCTCGTGTTGTAACGTACTGTACAAATGTATTTCTAAAATTCTTGCTACCAGACTTGTAAGTGTTTTGCCATCAGTTGTGTCTCCCAACCAAACTGCTTTCATCCCTTCCAGAAATATTCTCGAAAATGTACTACTCGCCCAAGAATTAATGAAAGGTTATGGAAAATGTAATGCTACTCCTGCTGCAGTGCTTAAAATTGATATTACTAAGGCTTACGATTCCATTCACTGGGTCTCTATTGTGAGGATCATGGCTATGATGGGCTTCCCCAAAACTTTTGTTGCTTGGGTTTATACTTGTATTTCTACCCCTACTTTCTCTGTGATTGTGAATGGTAGGCCTGTTGGCTACTTCGGATGCCAAAAAGGAATAAGGCAGGGTGACCCTATTTCTTCTTATTTATTTCTTTTGGTCATGGAAGTGCTCAACGTTATTCTGCAGAACAAGTTCACTGATAGGCTTGTTAAATTCCATCCAAAGTGCTCTCTGCATCACATCACTTCCATCATGTTTGCTGATGATGTTATGATTTTCACAAAACCAGAAGTTTCCTCTTTGAGTGAAATTTTAAGTGCTCTGCATAGCTTTAATCTCATGACAGGCCTATCCATTAACAAGCACAAGTCCTCCTTGCTTATGGCAGGGGTCTCTGATGTTCATGCTGCTTGCTTGTACCAACATAGTGGGTTCTCTAGCATGCATGCTGACATGAGGTACTTGGGACTTCCCATTATCACTAAAAGAATAACCATTGCTGATTGTGTACCCCTATTTAATAAGATCACCTCAGTTATGAATGCTTGGGAAAATTGTAGATTGTCCCAATGTGGTAGGCTGGTCCTCATCAAATCGATTGTGTTCCCTAGTATGGTTTATTGGGCACGTTCTGTTATCCTTCCTTGCAAACTACTACAACTTGTTCGCTCTGCCATGTTTAGATTTTTCTGGACTGGCAGTATGTTCAACAAAAAACTATTGCCATGTTCTTTTGCAAACTTTGAAACCACCTTACAGCTTGGAGGTTTGGGTATTATAAATGCCAAAAAATGGAACACTGCTGCTTTCAGTACGCACTTCCATGCAGTCATAAACAAAAATAACAGTCTTTGGGTTAATTGGATTTGGACGTATAACATCAAGCATAGGAGTTTTTGGTTGATGGACATTGCTCAAGACAGCAGTTGGACGTGGAGGAATATACTTAAGCTCAGGGAAGTTTTCCTTCCTATGATCCAGTACCATGTTCACCAAAACTCGGATGCTAGTTTTTGGGATGAACCATGGGTTAGTACTGGTATGATTCTTTCTACTGTTTTTGATCACTCATTGATTGTTTAGTCTGGTATTAATCGCGAAGCTAAAGTCAGTGAGTTCATCAACAATGGTACTATCCAACTTCCTTACAATAGTAGTCAAATTATCAGGCAATTTTGGAACTCTATTCAGAGCACTTGCTTCTGTTCAGAGTGTACTTTAAATGTGACATGGATAAATAAGCCTCATAGTATTAAGTTGGTGTATAATCACATGATTGGTGATACTGCTTTCCCTGCTGCTAAATGGTACAAATTTCTCTGGAACAATGATTCAACATCTAGAGAAAATTTTATGTTATGGAAGGTGGTTAGCAATGCTCTTCTAACCAGGCATGTGCTAATAAACTATGGTATAACTAGTATCCCTGAGTGTGTTTTCTGTGATCAGTTTGTGGAAAGTGTTGAGCACTTATTTTTCGAATGCCCCTGTCTGCATGCTCTGATTGATAATATTGTGTGTTGCATTCAAAGAACGGTTGCAGTCCCCTTTTCTGCAATCAACTGGAACATAATCTTAAAGGCCACGAGGTGGAAGACAAGTAGATACAGAGTGTTGATTATTTGCATTAAAATATATATGGAAGTGATATGGCAGGAGAGGAATTCAATTGTTTTTGAAAATAAAAGGGAAACCATTGGCTCTCTTTGGACTGAGATTAAGAACAGAATTTACATGCAGCTAAAAAGGAAGGTGTGCCATATTCCTGGTATTATGGTCAGTAGTTGGAGCTGATGTTATTGCTTGATCTTGTGTTTTTCCTTGTTGTCTCTTTGTTTTTCCCCGGTATTTTTCTTCTTTTTCCGATTCGAAGTGTGTTTTGAATCCTTTTTATTGTGTTGCAATAAACTGGTAGGGGCCCAATTAACCCTGCTGGCTTTGCCAAAAAAAAAGGTTTTCGCCTATCAAGCATGTTTGACTATCATAAGGAGAAATCTCCTCCAATTCGACGCTTGCATGGTGTGTGCGACGGGAGGCCTTATGGTAGTTTCATTTCCAAAAAAAGCATTGCGGATTTCTTTTTTTCTTTTATTGCTTGTTTTAATGATAAACTGTTTTCGTTTGCTCATACCAGTCTAATGACTGACCTGGACTTTATTATTCACTTCCTAAACTCTATGTGCCCACAATTTTCCAGACGGGCAGTCTAGAGTTGGATTTTTCAAATAATCAAATTATGGGCATGGACTCGATATCTTTGAAGCCTTTGGATCTTGGCGATCACACTTGTTTCATTTTGGAGTTACCTAGTTTGCTTATTGCATCGAGATGATGGTTCGGGCTATCTTTGGTTTGGAGATAGAGTTGCAGTTGCAATATGGGGATGGATTCTATTGAAGATATTCTTTTCACTGTCGTATCTTTTGATATTGATATCTTTTGTATCAAATTCTTGTATCAAATATTGTATATCAATAATATTCAATTTTCTTCCGCTGCGTTGTTATACTTAATGTGTTATAAGCTCCGACGAACCAGATTCAACGTTTGGATCCGCGACATTCGAATACGGGTGATGTATTCAGTGCCATTTTCGAAGGTCGAGTCAGGGTCGTTACATAAACCGTTTCGTTTATATCATTTGACCTAGTCAAAAGCTAATTTGTCGAAATCCATTTAGTTGAAATCAAGCAGGCGTATTTCTTTAATTTAAAACAAAAGACCGCGTTATCCCCTTCGAAACCCCTAAATTCGACTCCCTTCCTTTCGCTACATCCAATTCACTACATACCAGTAAACTGATACCATGTGCATTGGTTTCGACTGCGTCCGAAGCGAAGATGAGGAGGTGGAACATGGTTCTGACGGTGTTGAAACCATGAAAAAAATATAGGAAATAGTTCTTTTTACCTAACCTGCATTACATGTTTAATTGTGATTGGTTGCCTTTTTCTTTATCACTAAAAAGTATTACACTTTTTCAAAAGTGCTGCACTTTTCAAAAGTGCTGCCAATTTTACAGATTTTATAATTCAAATTATTTTAAAAAAACCCTTCTCCTTTTTAAATTATATAAAACATTTAAGTCTCATACCTTAAATAATTTTATATAACTCTTAAAACACATAGGAAAAATCTAAAAATGTTCCAAAAAATCTATTTTAACATGTTTTCCAACATATATAAAAAATTAGGCCATAATCTTTTATATTTCAATTAAAAATAATTATTAATCCAAACTAGTATTTTCTTTACAAGCAAATTCATATAAATTCCACATAATTTCAGGAAATTCTATAAATTGAAACCCATCTTAGTAAGACCCAAATTTCAGTACCCTTTAAGCCGACAATAAACCACACATGTCGAACTCAAATTGCTCGAATAAGCGGATCTTTAAGGGGTGAAAAAGAAAATTGAGACAAAACAGATTCTCACACAAATGGAATGATATATATAATATTGAACAATATCTTTACAGTGGAAAATATTTAAAGATACATATATCAAACTCTAACCTAAATTCAACTTTAACAGTTATAACATTGTCCTTACAAATGCTGAAAAACATCAAACAACTACAGCGGATAACAGAATTCGTCCATATGTAGATAAATATCTCCAGCTCTCCTCTGGAAACTCCAACCGTCTTTACTAAACCTGAAACTACTCGGATCTGACGCCAGTATGGAAAATACCCGGATCAGGCTTAATAAACCGCATGGGAAACTCAAATATAAATGACAGGTCATATACGAGCCTTGGAAACAAAATCATTTGAAAAGAAAGAGTAACTCATAAGACCACGTCGACATATAAACACGAAAGGGTTTTTACCTTATGATAACTAAAACACTTTTATATGTCAAAACATTTGATATTGTTTATAATGACATATCTTTGAAAATATTGCAAATAAACTCATTAATCTTAGCCGAAATTGTTACCATTAGTAAATTCTGGGGCTATTCGTTACACCAATATAAACAAAACCGTAGGTACTTATTGGAGAACGGATTTCCATACAAATGACAAGGTAAGGGACTACCTTCTGACAGTATACCTCTAATGGGATGCACCTAGGGAGCAGATACTGCCCGCCTAAACCAACACAAGACCGGCCTACCCTTCACACTGGATGGTACCGAATATGTCATCACCCCGGTCGTAATCGACTTTTAATTCACCACATACTTGGACATGTGTAGAGTGCATCTAGAAGGATGATGACATCTCCTAATTGGGAGCGACCCACTTAGCCTTACTGCTTCTACCCTGTTTCTATCATTTCCATGTGATGAGGCCTAAGGTAAATGATTTCCTTTTCACATAGAAATCTACATCACTTTTAATGCGACATTGCCATTCCTTCGATAACACTATTGACTTTCACGAACATACAACCTCTGAGCTTATACGTCTTAGGGAAGGGTGTTAAGCTAAGATAAGTTGCCTTCTCTGCCACCAAGCAGATGTACGTTTGTAAAAATCAACACTATGATCTTAGAAATGCAATGTCGGACATTCGTCTATACAAGTTGTCCAAGAACAGGACAAACTGAAGGCACTCTCCTACTTCATTAGTAGCGGGAAGTCCTTGCATTAGAGTTTTTCATAATAGGGCACTACTGCCACCATATGATATGGTAATTTTCACCTCGAGGAACTTGTGGAAAATAGCCCAACATCATGAAGATCTCCATCTTCAAAATCACTTGTCTTCAAACACGTTTTACTTCGAACGTAGATTGGTTCGAAGAGGTTTTTGGATAGGAATAATCCAAATCCAACCCCGGTACATTCAAATCCAATTATCGATTAAAAAATGTTAAGTTCACATATGATTATCAATCATCAATTAATTACTTTATTTTTTCATTTAACCTGATATCTTTCTTAGATATGTTCTTTTAAATTTAATTCATTTTCTTTTCATGAGTATATAGATTCATAAGCCCCATTTATCAAATTATTTGGTTTATTTACCTTTCTTTTTATATTGGGATAATTTCGAATCAGTTCATCTTTTACTTAAGAAAACATTACCTAATCATTCATTAAGTCTTAATCAAAGATTTCTTATATTCAAGTTATAACTTTTAACTTAGGGACAATATTCCCAAATCATTCGTTAAATTTGAATCAAAGATTTCTTTCTTAACTTCAATTCATATTCTTGCAAATCGAAGATTTTCATAACAGAGCACTACTGCCACCTTAAATATGGTAAATTTCACCTCCAATGACCAGTGGGAAGTAATCCTGCATCATGAATATCTTTTCTTTTATCTTGGAAAAAACATTAAATGTGATTTTTAGAGCATCCGGGCTTTCCATTCGATCTGTTCCGCCCCTTATACAAAAGATAAAGCAAAGGCCAGGTAAGTTCAGGGCATTGGTTGCTCCATTCTTAACCTTAGTTACACACCTTGTTTTACCATTTAGCTCTCACGGGTGGGACAAATGTACTAGTCGTTTGCGCATACTCAGTTTGTTATTGTTTAAGTGTAATAAACAATTCTTCTTAACCATTTATTCAAACTCTTATTAAAACATCCAAATCATCTTTAAATGGCTTAATTATTCTATTAAAATCATTCACAGTATATTTAGGAAAAAAAGTTACTTTTAAAACTACGTTTCAAAAGTTATTAAAAACTGCTGCGAAAAAGCGTTGTGAAAAGTGTTGCAAATAATGTTTTAAAAGCTATACTCTTCAAAACGACTTTTATATCATTTAAAAATTCATATTTTTGACTAAATATCTTTTAATACATTTTAAAAGATTTTTATGATTTATTTAATAATTTCAAAACTTTTAAAATATCAATTTTAAGTTTTGGCCACTTTGCTGCAAAAGCGCGATTTTTCTGGACAATTGTTTTGGACATATTTCAAAATATACAAGATGAAATCTTGATTTTATTTCTTTATTTCTTCAATATATATGAATGTTTATAAAACATTTTTAAATCATTTTAAAAATATTTCCAAAAGGTTTAAGCATTCTATATACAATATTTCATTTTCAAAAGGAAAGTGATTTCCTTTGTGCTTATCGATGTGTATTAACGTAACTTGGTAAAACAATTTAAAAATTATATCGAACAGTCAATACTTGATGGTAAATGCATATATAAGCATCCATAGCAATCATAACACAACATCAAACATGTATACATATATAAATATAGATGTTAAATTGAGTTTCTCACCATAAACCAAAGCGATTAACTTCTTATCAACATTCTAATCAGCCATCACTTCATTGATTAATCCATACTCCATTTGAACACTAGAAAAAAACATCGTCTTCCTTCCAGTAGCTTGGTCAAGTCTTGACATGGAGGTTGGTCGAAAGGATAGAGAAGAAATGGTAGAGCTTTGAACTTGAATTACAAGGATTTAGATCCGAAAAATAGGTTATCTTATATCTGAATTTAGGCCCTTTAAATCTCAAAATTTAGAAAAGTTGTTCCTGAAAAGTTCTTAAAAATTGTTTTCTCTTGAATTTGAAAAAAAAAGAATCATTTGTATCCAAGTAGTTTTGAGGGTGAAAAAAAGGTATTGTCGGATTGACAAAAATGAAGCCCGAAAATGCACTTCAAAGAATTGAGATTTAGTTATAGCAAATCTCAAAACTTGAAAACGTAATCTAAATAAAATATGTAGCCACTGGAATTTCATATGATTTGAATAAAATAATTTCTTAATTTGGGTCAGTTATGATCAAGTTATGATCAAAACAAAATGGAATATTCTCTGTCTTAAAAACTGGGCCAGCTAATGCACTAGAAAGAAGTGGATTTTTGACATGGTTATGTTTAGAATGAGACGAAATGCTCAACATGAAAGTTGTAGCCATTGGAAAAATACATGATTCAAAAAATTGCATTTTGGTTTGGTTTTTCAAGAAGTTATGGCCGAGAGAAGAAGAGGTAAAATATGGAGAAAAGAGGAGTTTGATTTGAAGAGGATGAACATTGATTTCTTTTGAATATTTTGTAAATATTTTGACATTATTTCTTTCTAATTTTTTCCTATAGCTTGGAAGCCATTAAAGAGGAGAGGAAGAAGATGAAGAAGCTTGAGAAAAGAAGAAGAAGAAGTGTGAATGAAATTGAAGGAGGTAGGTATTTATAGAAAAAGAAAGAAGTGGTAAATTTACCAAAATAACCTCTTACCAAATTACCAAACTAACCTTACTTTAACCTGAAGAAAACTACACTTTTTTAATACTTAACATCATCTTTCACATCCTTACTTTATATCTTAGCCACTTAAAGATTAATTAAGGAATATCATAATTATGTTGGCTTTCATTTGATGTGATTTGATATTTACTTTCTCTTACTTTTGTTATTTCTTACTAAACTTTACTAATGACATCTAGAAGTTTTCTAATATTATTTAGTATAATTAAACATATTTAGCACTAAAATGTGTGCATTTATACATTTTAAACATGTTATCGAAGGTGCAACGACGTTGCTACAACTTATTTTGAACAAAACGTTTTAAGGTCACATTTTGACGTTTTTGTTAAACTATTTATCTGTGGAAACCAAACTTCAAAATTGTTTTGTTATTATATTTAAATAAATAAAATAAGCATATTTTACTTATAAAATAATATAAAATAATATCTAAATCTATTTACAAAAATACGTCATCGATTTATCGATATGCGACGAAATTTGTCAACTTTTATAATACAAGTTTTGTTTATTTATCACACCATTATAAATTAAATTACTATTTTTATCAAATGAGTTTGATATATAGTATATTTATATATATTTAAAAGGTATTATTTATCCTTTAAATTTTTTTTTTGAATATTTAACCTACTTTATCGGAATCTGACTTTTTCAAGTTTACAACGGAAATCCAAAATCATTATTCAATATCAAAAATAAGTTTGCCATTCTTATTTATCATATAAAACTTGATTGTTTAAGTTTGAAAATTCTACATTTGAATATTTAAAATAATTAAATATTCCATTTTCAAAGAGGAAAAATTACGGGTCGTTATTATTTATGATCTTCATAAAAATTCTGAAGCCATTTGCATGTCATTTTAAAGGGTTTTCACCTTAAAAAATATCATAAAATCAATATCAATATACATAAATCATCAACTTGTATATATAAATCATTCCATCAATCAAAACCATGGCAAATCAATGCAAAATATTCGGTAATCATCTTAAAACCATAAATACAATAAAAATGAGATAAACATTATTCACCTTAGCTTTGGGGATTAAGAGATTGAGATATGAAAATATTTGATTTGAATTAGCTTTTTCCTAAATTTTCTTCCTCTTTTCATTGTTAATGTGGTTGGCCTCTTGTTTTAATTTTTTTTCAAATGAAAATAAACATATATTCTAATACATGGCCATGGTTTGGAGGATATAGGAGTGGACTCTTTCCTAGTTTACCCCTCCTCTATTTCATTTTAACTCTTCTTCAGTTCATTGTTAAATGGCACGACAACCTTTAATTAAAAATCAATTCGATATCCCCTAATCAACACATTATTTTATATAGTTTAACTAATTTAATATCCTAAATAATTTTACCATAAATCAGTGGTGTTACAGAATCTCCTCCTTAAAAAATTTTGTCCTTCATATTACGATAAGATATACAACAAATCAAACAAGAATGTAAAATATACCATCAAACAAGTCAGGATAAGCATCTCTAATCCTGCTTTTAATCGCCCAAGTATAGTCCATGTCATCGTCGCTCCACTGGACTTTGACTAATCTGAATGTCTTGGTCTTAAGCCTCTTCTCATCTCTCGCAACTGTGCGAACTGGCTTCATCACTATAGTTAAACCCGGTTCTACTACTAAGTCATCTAGCACAATCGGTGCAATAACAAGGGTCTCTAACACACTTTCTGAGATGATAAACAAAGAAAACATCACAGACTTCTGCCAAACTGCTTAGTTACTCAACTCTATATGCAAGTTTCCCGATTCTCTCAACAATTGGAAAAGGTACAACGAATCTTGGTGCTAACTTCCTCGATTTTCCAAACCTAATCACACATTTCATTGGTGACATTTTGAAGAAAACCTGATCTTCAACTTAAAACTCTAGATCTTGCCGTCTCTTATCTGCATAACTCTTCTGCCTAGGCTGAGCCTCCTTCATTCTAGCCTGAATGACCTCATTCTTTTCTACAACTTCTCTGACTAAATCTGGACTAAGAACCAACCTTTCCTCAGTCTCTAGCCAACATACGAGAGATTTGCTTGGCCATCCATACAAAGCTTCAAATGGTGCCATCCCAACGCTGTTCTAATAACTGTTGTTATATAAAAACTCGACCAAATGCAGATGGTCATCCCATGATCCCTCGAAATCTAATTCCCAAGCTCTTAACAAATCTTCTACGATCTTGTTAACTCTCTTTGTTTGCTTATCAATCTGCGGTTGGTAAGTGACAACATCTTGAGCTTGATTCCTAAAAATTCCTACAGACTCTTCCAGAACTCGCTAGTCAAAAAAGGATCTCTATCACTAACTATAGTACTAGAAATTTCATATAGTCTAACAACATTCTTCATAAACAAGCTTGCCAAAGCAGGTGCCGGTCCTGGTTGACATAACTGGAATGAAATGGGCACTCTTTGTCAATCTGTCCACTATGACCCATATAATATCATTTCCCCTAATCGACCTAGGCAACCCATCAATAAAATCCATGGAAACAGAATCCCATTTCCATACTGGAATATCTAATGGCTGAAGCAACCCACTTGGTTTTTGGTATTTGGCCTTTGACAGCTGGAAAATCATGCACTTCTTCACATACAACTCGATATCCCGCTTCATACCTTCCCAGAAGAAACTCCTCTTCATATCCTAATACATCTTAGTACCTCCTGAGTGAATAGGGAACTTTGAACGATGGCATTTCTCTAAGACCTTTTTCCTTATGTTTTCTATACTCGGAATACATAATCTTCCTTTCTTTCTCAACCTCCCATTCTAGCCAACACTGAAATCTTTTAAGACATTGCTCTTGGTTCCATCTTTTAGCTTGCTGATCTGTTTAGCTAATATTGGATCCTCTTCCTGCTTAAAAGCGATCCTTTTGATCATCACTGGTCGAACTTTCAAGCAAGATAATACAACTGTATCTCCAGTAGACCCAACCTCGGATCTCCACTACACGCTACAATCTGCTAATGCTTCCAAATCTCTAATGACCCTGACCCAACCTTCAAAAATCGACACCCAAATATTTCACTCGTATTCGAATGTCGCAGATTCAAACGTCGAATCTGGTTCGTCGGAGCTTATAACACATTAAGTACAACAACACAATGGAAAAAGAAATGAATGTCTTTATTGATATACAATATTTGACACAACACATTGGTACAAATAATTGTCAATATCAGAGATACAAGACAACAACGGAAAGATAATAACAACAACAGAAGAGATAACATCAGCAGCGGAACAATATCACCAATATGGTCTTCAAGAGAGAGTGAATCCAACACAATGCATCATCGCTCCAAAGCTCTAAAGACTTTCATATCCAAAACCAAAATCTTAAAGAATTCCCAACCAACAAGCTCGATCCAACAACAATGATGAAGTTAACTAAACTCAATCCACAATGCGATTGCCAAATCCAAAGTCTTAAAGCTATTGACTCTATATCTACTAGCTGACTATCTGAAAATCAGACTCTAGGCTGCCCGTGTGGGGAAGTTGTGGGCACCCAGTGTTTAGAAAGGGAACAATAAACTCCAGGTCAGTCATGAGACTGGTGTGAGAAAAAAAATACAGTTTATCTTGAACAAAACAAAACAAAAGAAATAAAAAGAAATCTGCAATGCTTTCTGGAAAATGAAACTACCATAAGGCCTTCCGACACACACACAATTCAATCGCACACTTGGGGGAGATTTCTCCTTATGATAGTCAAACATGCTTGATACGCAAAATCCTTTTGATATTATTATTAGTGCATAGTGCAGAAAACATTTGCAAGTATAACATTAATCTTATATAGCATACGTACCATTATAGTATGCCCACTATAGCCACCATGTTAGATGGAAGGTTCTACAACGAAAACCGTACAGGGCGCATATTGAATGATTGGATTTACAACAAATGGTTAGGCTAAGGAACTTCCTACACCACGTGGGTACGCCTCTGGAGGGACGCCCCAAGAACCTAACCGAATCTCTGCCAACACAAGGCCGGGTTACCTCTGTAACTAGGTAACTACTGACACGAGTATGCCATCCCTCGGTCGTTACTGACCTTTCTCCCGGGATTCACCAACAGATTGTAATAACCATATAAGTTAAATATCTGGGCTCCATACCATGATACCACCTTTTTTCAGAGGGAAATGGAAATACCTTAAAGGGCGCGACCCTCATAACCTTTCCGCAATCTTCCCATTTCGACCATTTTCGGGTTGTGAGGTCCTAATGAGTTCTCGTCCACAAAGCTACACACAAAAGACAATCTTTGATCAACAAATGATCAGCAGCACTAGCATGCCAGATTACCAAATTGGGAATATCATTGGTAAATATCAACTACATAATCTCTGAGCTCGTACGTCTCAGAGAAGGGTGTTAAGCTAAGAGAATAAATTCTCCGCCACCAAACAGAAATGTATTTGATAGAAACCAGCTTTACATCTCAAAATGTAATGTCAGACATACATCAATACAAATCCGTTCCGAGTTCGAACGGAACCGTAGGAACTTTAAAGAAGCCCTTGCAAATCCGTGTATCCACAATCCGCATCGGACTCCCCATCACCTATGGAGATCTGTGTACCGCAGCTACTCAGTGCAGAGTCATTCGAAGGGTAATCCTTTCGTTCTTGAAAATGCCCGGTATTCACCACCGGTCCACTACGTCGTTTCACTATTCAAAATGGGTTATATGACATAAAGTCCTCTCCCGGCTAAACCGAATAATGAGCACAAATTTTAAAAAGATATGGATGTATGAGATCTTAGTTAAGTCACAAATTATTACCTAAAACCTTTGAATGGTTTAACAAATTTTCACTTTAATCTATTTAAACAAAAGATTCACCTTTTAAGATCCTCTTCAATTTAAAATAAAGTTCATCAATCTTTCACAAAGATTCATTCATAGCTTTCAAAACAATTTCAATTTCACAACTTGAAATCCTTTCAACAAAACTGGGAATTCTTGTGTTATATGAAAGCCATTATCATTTGAAAAGAATGCTTTTCGTTTCGGAAAAATTCGATCAAATATGCACAAGTTATAGCCTTTAAAGTATAAACTTTGGTTAAATTTATATTTCAAAATAATACTTTTAGAATGGTTTAAAATCCATATATATATATATTATTGTATAACTTGTATACCCTTTCAAGCCATAGTTTCCAAAATAATTTCAAAAGTTAAAGCAAGATATATTCTATTCGAACTAAATTCAATTTCAAATTTCCTTTTCAAAAGCTTTTTATATTCAACCCAATTCCATTTCCAAAACCATTTGGATTCAAAATTCAAATTTTAAATAAAATAATATTAAATTCAAAATATTTGTGACTTAACAGATTTCCTCGTGCAATCCATATTTTTGTGTGTTGTAGTCCAAGGGTTTACATACAACAATAACATATCACAACCATCATCATTTCAGCACAATAATATAGATAAGTGGTATACCCTATAACGCTTATCTTCATTCACAAATAAACAAATAAATATGTAAATTCATCACAGATAAATAAATCACAGTTCATAGCTCAATTATATCACAGAACATCACACATCAGGAATATCAAACAATTCAAAGCATTTAATACAATCCAAACATCCATAAGTAAGATCAATTAATCATCTGATTAATTTAAATCAGATTAATTACTTATGAACAAATTACTAATCCTGATTAATTAACACTAATAATTACAAACCATTTTAAATTAATTATCCTTTAATCATTTAATTAATCTTTAATAATAAATTAATTAACATTTAATTATTAATTAATCAACTTTAATTAATTGATAAATCAATCAACCTTTAATTATTAAATAATTAACCTTAATTTATTAATTATTCTTTAATTAATTATCCTTGATTACACTGATTAATAATCCCTAAATTAATTATCATTTAATTAATTACAATAAGGGATTATCCCTAATCATTTATCACAAATTAATTACATTGAGTAATTATCCTTTAATCACTTGATTAATTAACCTTTAATCATAAATTAATTATCCTAATTACTTTTATTAAGTAATTATCTTTAAGTAATTAATTATCTTTCATTACTTACATTAATTAATCTTAATTAATTAATTATCCTTTAATGTAATTACACAAAGTAATTATCCCTTAATTACATTGAGTAATAGTCTTTTGTTAATTACATTAAGTAATTAAACTTAACTAATTTCATTAAGTAATCAGTCTATAACTACTCATCATTAATTAATTACCTCTTAACAAATTAATTAATCCTTAACTAATACTTAATTATTCTTTAATTAAGTAATTATCATTAACTTTCAAATTGATGATCCTTTAATCTTAAGATAACCTATTTAATTAATTTCAAAATCATCATTTAACTCTTATTCTAAATAACCTTTGAGATAAATTATCATTATCACTTAATTTAACTCAAAGCCTTTAAGTAAATTGAAAACATTTAATCTTCTTAATTAAATTCTTAATTATACTATTATGTTTATTTAAAATAAATTTAAAAAGTATTAAAACACTTCACTTGAATAATTAAAATATTTTAAAAACCGTTAATTTATTCAAAACTAAAAATAATATTTATTATCTTACAAGAAAAAAAATGAACAAAAGGTTTTAAAATTTGATTTAAATAAAAAACTTGTTTCATTTAAATTTCTAAAACTGTAAAATTACAAACCTGAGACGAACACTTATTTTACCCGAGCCTTACTTCGAGTTTCTCTCTTTCTCTTTTTGCTTCGAGTTGATCTTCAATTTTCTCGAGCTCATCACCGAGAAACCCATCATCTTCCCGAATCTCATACTTCTCTAGACACGTGTGTGCACACATGCATATGCACAGATGGTCGGAGCGTCTCCGACCCTTGCCACCACCTCCGGCAAGTTGACGACAACTCATACTACGATATCGACCTCCCAGATCATCAATTCCAACTAGAAATCCAAATCGAGCAAGTCATGATCTTCCTGGAACCCAATTACCGATGATAAAAACCTTTACCGCTGTTGATCTTGACCACCAGTATCCACGCCATTCCACCCAGACCTTCGCCTCCGACCCACACATCATTTTCCGCAAGTCCGATCCTCCCCGATTCACCATCGACGACAAGAAATCCTCGTCCATCACCTCGACCCAAACCAACTTCTAAACCCTAAATCCTTTTCGAAGCATTACCTCGTTCATTGATAAATTCAACTAGTATTTTTTCGATAATCACTAGACCCCCGACCACCTCCAGCATGAACCGCGCCACCCAGTTCATTGCCGATCACCAGAAAATGCCAAAACTCCCAATATTGATCAACTCATAAATATCCATCAATTTCAAACTTAAAAATTTTGATCTTTACATCAAAAATCATCATTCTTCATTACGAATTAGTTTATATGATTCAAATCCAAAATCTTGCTACTTGATTTTTCTGATTTTCAATGAATATACTGTAATTTTCCTTTTTGAAATAATTACTCAATAAATATGTTTGAAATTATTTTTAAAATTGATATTACATTCATACAATCCTTTTATCTTTTATGATCATAACCTTAATTTGATTATATATGAAGATATGAATTTTTTCAAGAGGAATTGAACCTGTTAATATAAATAGAGAGGTATATCTATTTACTGACATACGCCCAGTCATACACATATATACAGAGACATGCAAGCATATTCACACAATCATTCAAGCATAATTTTTTCATATCATACTTCAAATATAAATCCAAACACTAAGAAATATAACAGGGTCAAGGGGTTTGCTCACCTGGAAATGAGAGACAGAGAACTGGAACTTAGAAATTTATTAAGCAGAGAACAGTTTGCTTTTAAATGTGGAACTTGTACTTGAACTTTGATCTTTGAACTGTTTGATGTTGAGGCGATCTTTACTTCAGGTTTGAATTGTTGAATTTGGATTTGATTTGACTGTTTAGTCTGATTCTTTTTGCTTTGCTGTTGATTTTTGATTTGTATCTACTTTGCTTGGTCTGGATTTTGATCTGTACTTTGATTCATGCTGAAATGATATTGATGTTGCTCAGGTTGAATTTATTATTGAATTGATCTCAGGTTTTCAGTTTTTTTTTTATTTTGATCTGGTTTTTTTTATTTTTCTCTGGCTAGTTTAAAAATGAAAGAAGTTTGAGGGGTGAAGATAAATGATCAGCCTGATTATTTTCCAATAACATTGTTTATATAATTTTCAAATTAAAATAAAATACTTGTTTTTCCACTTGTTATTGTATGCTAATATTATCTTCCACTTGTTAACATGAGTTACAATTTATTTTACACTTGTTTACAACACTTAAATTTATGTTTACACCCCTAATTTGTAAACTTTGTTTTAAACCCTTATATTTCATTAGGTACTTATGCCCGTATATAATTTTTTTATATCCTTATACAAATTATATTTATGAATTATTTTCAATTTAGTTTAATATATGCATGCTTATGTTTATCTAATTTTTTACAAATGTCATAACTCTTAAATTTAAGTATTTTCTTATGTTAACACTTGCATTATATCTTAAATTTATAAATATACAGACTATATTTATTCATTTTAAGAGAAAACGTATTTTAAATCTTTATATTAAATCTTATTTCAATTTTTAAACTCAAGTCACTATTCTTTTTGAATAAATAAATATCTATCTCAAATGCTTTTGAAAATATATTATTAACTTTGAATCACTTTTGAAAATTATTTATATCAAATTCAAAATATAAATTTCAAATCACAATATCTATATATTCTTAATATTAGAAAACAAATTTTATTAATTTTAAAATATAGAATTTTTAAATCCAATTTATTCTCAAAAATATTTATTTTGAGTTTCAAATTCAAAATTCAATTTAAAATCAATTTGTATACTATATATATATAAGCAACATATATTATTTATTTTGAAATTATTTCAAATTCAAATTTATTTCCCAATCCATATATATATATATATAAACACATATTTTATTTATCTTAGAAAAATTCAAATTTTATTCATAATTTAATTCAAAAATTTATTTTAATTACCAATTAAAATTTGACTCAAAACCGGGATCGTTACAAATCCTTCTACCCAGCAATCATCGCTGAAATAACGTCCTGATATTTTCTGCTAAGTCCATCTGCCACCTTGTTGCCTTTCCCTGGTGTGTACTCAATCCCAAAATCATAAGCGGCAATAAACTCTAACCACCATTGTTGTCTCATGTTCAACTCCTTCTGAGAGAGAGAATACTTCAGCGACTTATGGTCTGTATATAGCTCAAACCTTTCTCCCAAAAGGTAATGTCTCCACCCCTTTAAAACAAAAATCACTGTAGCCAATTCCAAATCATCCGTTGGATATCTGATTTTTGCACAAAAAATGGGCAAACGCCTCCAAGTCGTATGGATTAGTTGATCTTGTGTTGTTTTTAGTGGTTTGGGTGGTTTATGCAAATATATGAAAAGCAGTGACTAAACTGTAAAAGGCACACAGATTTATAGTGGTTCGGCCAGAACGTGCCTACGTCCACTTTATATGCTATTCTCCTTTTCTATTCGGATTACAAGCACAAAGCTTTGATTACAAGTAACTGAAAGTTGTTTGAAAGTTTTCTCCGTGCTTGAGCTCTCAAACTTGTCTGCCATTGTTGTACCCCTGCCCCTCTATTTATAGAGTGAGGCTGGAGGCAGGGGTCCTGGATGTATATAGCCGCTGGTGGGCCTGGGCTGATGCAATCTGGCCTAGTAGTGTCGGTCCGTTACGCCTTGGTTCGGTGGTAGGTGGTAGATGGTTTGGTTCGGCAGGAGGTTGGTTCGGTGGTGAGTGGACCGGCAGTGCATGGGGATGGAGTTGGACCGGTGGAGGTTGGTTCGGTGTTGCTTGGAGATGGAGGCTTGGACCGACATTGTTTGGGAGGTAGGTGATTCGGTGTTGCTTGGAGATGGAGGTTTGGACTGGCTGTTTATGGTTTCGGTGTTGCTTGGAGATAGAGGTTTGGGTCGGCATTGTTTAGGAGGTAGGTGGTTCGGTGTTGCTTGGAGATGGAGGTTTGGACCGGCTGTTTGTGGTTCGGTGTTGCTTGGAGATGGAGGTTTGGACCGGCTGTTTGTGGTTCGGTGTTGCTTGGAGATGGAGGTTTGGACCGGCTATTCGTGGTTCGGGGTTGCTTGGAGATGGAGGCTTGGACCGGCAGTGAGAACTTGCCCAACATTTACCCCCCAAAGTGGGGCACACGCTTGCATGTGTCGCACTTTGTTTTGTTGGGATAGCCTCATCCGGTTTTAAGCGCCGAGCCATTTGGTCCGGTCATTGAGGCTTGCTTATAAATAGGGGCCACGTGCCTTCGTTATTCCTTACCAAACGAGCCAAACCTTTCGCTGAATCAAACTCTCACTTTCGCCGAACCAGTGCGTCGGCCGAGCCAGGTGAGTCCCCTTTGCCGTCGAATGAACTTTTATATTGTGCTACCGAATGAGCTTGAGGGTTCGATCGCTGAATGAGTTTTGCCGAATGAGATCTAGGTTTGGCCTTATTGAATGAACTCGAGGATCCCGAGTGTTGAATGAATCCCTTACCGGATGGACTTTTATACTTGAATTATCAATGAAACTCTGGATTACATAGTTTTATGTGTTTTAACGATATGCTTTCTTGTGTCGCAGATAAATGTCTCACAAAGTGGAAACCCGATCAGAAAAGAAAAAATCTACGGACAGAAGTGAGTCTTCCGCCGTGCCTCCAGTCCAGCCGGAACCAGCGCGACATGGACCTGCCCCGAGGTCATTAGTGGACGGATATGGCCCTCAGGAGCTTCTGAACTCTCCTCCCGATTGCTTTCCGAGCTCTCTCAAAGAAGGGCAACTTGATGTCATCGCTCGCTCCTTTGGGATTGACAGGGCGAGTATGCTGTTGCTGGGAGATGGTGTGATGCCGTATGATCCTCCTGAAGGATATTTCGCTTACAGCCAATACCATTGTATGTGCGGGGCCATTCTCCCAATCAATGCATGGATAGTCTGCTTCCTTACCTATTTGAAGGTGGCTCCATTCCAACTTCAGCCCAATTCCTATATTATCCTGGTGTGCTTGTTCATCATTTTTCAAAGGAAATATGGGCGTCCCCCTTCCAACTGGGAGATCCGGTATTTGTACAACTTGAGAGGCTATAAGAAGGGGTCTCCATACATCAGCTTGGAAGCGGTCGTGCCCTTCAAGTCGGTCCTGGATTTGCATTCGAAGCTCAGTATGTTCAAGAAAGAATGGTTCTTCATCAAGGATGACTCTATTTCCTTCCGTCTTTTCACTTCCGGCTGTAAGTTGAACTTCATTTATATTTTCCTTGTCTCGGCCGCAATGCTTCTTCTTATATGCTTTTATTTCTTGCTAGCGACAGGTGGCTTTGCGGTCATGGAGAATGATTCCTTGGCTCGGATGGCTGCGGAAATAAAGGCCATTTCGGGACGGGATAGGTCGGCTTCTTACCTGATCAGGAATGCCACTCTCCTGGGGTATAACTTAATTCTGCCACGTCAATCTGTGATTAAGCAGAGAGATACAGCCGAGGAGCGGGCTGCCAAAGCTAAAGACGGGGCTACTGCGAAGAGTAGCAAGAGGAGACCTTTCTCGGTACCTCCAGTCATCGGGGGGAAGAAGCTTAAGAAATCTGATGGACCCTCTCCCAGCACATACCCAGATGTTCCGGAGGAGGAAAGTGGAGAGGAAGAAAGAGGCGAGGAGGAGAGCGGAGGTGATGGAGAAGGTGACGGTGGTAACGGTGGCGAAGGGCAGAGTGGTAGTGGCGTTGGTACCTTGACTTCTGGGCAAGCGGGTGAGATTCAAGAGTGGACGGATGATGCCTTCCGTCAAGCCTTCGAGGGGTTGGGGGAAGGGCCAGCCTTGGTGGAGAAATCGAAGAAGTCTGATAAGGCCGGGACGGGTGCCAGTCTATCTTCTGAGAATATTTCAGCTAAAGCAACTCCGGCGGTTCAAGTGAATTCTTAACTCCTTTTTTAACTTCATATGTTTCTTGAATTATAGTCTCATGCATGCTTGTAACACTTGGTTTTTATTCCAGGATCGGTTGAGGCGGCCAAGACATCAGACATTCGGCACCGTCTTGAGCAATTCAAACTCTTCAAGGCTTCTGCTAAACTGAAGCCCTCGACTGACCGTTCCGGGAGCGTAGTTCGTTACCGTCCTCTTCTCGGAGTTATCGGAGAGGATATTCAAAAGAGAAAGAGGAGGCGTTCCATGTTCGAACCTTCACTTGGACCTTAGCCCCCAACCCAGCCTATTCATGACATCGCGGAGGAAGATATTGAGTCCATACCATCTCCGCATCCATCAAAGAATCCTTCCGTTACTCATATTGATCGTCCCGGTTTGGCTCGTAACCCATTTGCGGGTCATCCAGATCTGGAACCGAGTTCTCATGATATTTCCTTCGATGAGGTTACCGATGAGCACCTCCTACCCCGCAATCCTATGGTAAGGGTGCTTGATGAGGCTAAGGCTTTGGATCTCGACTTGTTGACTACTCGGATTGTGACTATGGGGGATGAGGCCAAGGCAAACATCGACCGGGTGGCTGAAGAGACCAGGAAGTTAATGGAGCATCACGCCCGACTGGTCAAGGCTGGAGAGGAAATCGGAAGTGCTAACATTCGGCTGCGGCTAATGGTTTCCGATCAGACCAAACAGCTTGCCGATCAGGCCATTCAGATCTCCCAGCATGAGGCGGCCTCCAAACGGCTAAAGGAAACTATGGAGGAGGCTAGTAGAGCTGAGTTGCGAAAAATGGAGGTCACCTGCAAGGAACGAATCGATATGGCCATTGCCACTGTGGATGAGGTTCGGAGAGCCGATCTTGAGCAGATAGAGGAGTTATCTAGGAAGCTTGAGGCCGCCGAGCTTGCTCAAGCTAAGCTGAAGGAGGAGATGGAGGCGATGCGGAAATCCCTTTAGGCTGATTGCACGAGATACCGATTGGAGAGAGACGCTGCCGTTGCAAGGCTGTCGGCTTCCGAGGCCCGGATGAGGGAGTTTGAGGAGAACAAGGGGATGATGGATGAGATGCTCCAGGACATGTATTTCCATACTTGGAGGCAGGGCAATGTGTCATGGATGGACGATTATCCCCGGGTTATGGCTAGGATATATCTCCGGGCTTTGGAGGAAGGCAAGGCTGAAGCGGATAAAGAGGGTGGCGCGGCCTTCAGAATGGATGTGGTTACCGCACAGTTCACCAAGGAGGAGAAGGCGGCGGTGAAGGAAGGCATGCCGCTGCTTGCCGCCGATGAAGTGGGTGTGCAATTGGAGGACGATGATCAGGGAGCGGACGCTGGTAAGCCTTCCCTTTTTAATCTTTTCTCAACTTGATTGCTTATCGTTGGTCTAATAGATTCTTCTCCTGAATTGGACAGGTGGGACCTCTGGTCAGCATGCTGGGAGTTCTGATCCTGCGGTCAAGTAGATCTTGGGGGGTTGAAAGGATAGAGATGAAGTTCTGATGCTGCCGACTATTTTGACTTGATCTGGGTATTTTTGGTTTTACTTGACATTCCTGTATACACTAGTTCTAAAACATTAATGTACTTTTAGGTTGCAATTATGTCATTGCAACGAATGACTTAATGTAATTTTATAACATAAACTGATTCTGCTATATTTGAATGCGTTTGTTATTCTGATGTGTTGCATAAGAAATATAGCTGTGTATGTGCTTCAATCGTGTTTGATGCTATGTTCTTGCTTAAAATGTAATTTCATATCTTGCAACGTTTGTGTGATATGCGAATGAATTATGGTTACATATTTGTGTATAAGAGGAGAAAGTACCGCCCTTCAAGTTTTAGCTGTAGACGGTAGCTTTGAATGTCTTGTGTAATTGAGTATGGAATGCAGCTGAGTGTCTTGTCATCCAGTTTGCGAATCTCCTATTTGGTGTCCTGTACTCTAGGGACCGTTATATAGGATAGGAGAAAAGTTTTTAAATGAAATGGAAATATAAGAAACAGTAAAACTTCCAATCACGGAAGGCCGTCGATATGCTTAAGTTCGTGGCAAACGGGTTTTGTAGTCACTTTCCCTAGCTGTGGGTCTTGGAGACATTTGTCACCCATCTTACGCCTCCGCGGGGAGTTTACCTTTTTTACCACAGCCGCACTTAAGACATATCGGAGCCGAGATCGCGCACAGTAACTACCCGAGCCATTATGGCCCGTAATCGTGGTTATTACTCGATTTACTATTGTCGACTAGCGTGGGGGCCGATCGTCAACCGTGAACTACCCCTGGCTGGCCACACCTTATGTTGGGGCTTAAAGTAGGTTCATAGTTGCCGGCGAGCCGAACGCCGTAATGAGCTGCCATCGGCTATAGTCGGCCTTCTTGATGGCTTATAATCGGCTCATTACAGTTGGCTTTGAGGGCAGTCGCGAGCAATGAGTTAACCCGCAGCAGAGGGATGCTCGATCAAAAGTGTCTCATTGGAGAGTGCATAGATTCGCAAAGTACCTGTTGGGTCTTGTTCAGGTGAGGTTGTGCCGTGAAGTGTCCAAAATAGAAATGTCATTATACATGATTTTGTTCAACAGAAAAGGATAAAGCTTAACAAGCATCCAAGATATAAAGGAACAAGTTAGAAAGAGACAAGATTTTTAAAGTGGTTCGGCACGAAAATGCCTACGTCCACTGATTCTCTTTGTTAATTCACTTCATATGGGCAGTACAAGTTAAGAAAAGTATCGACGGAGGTGTTGGATGTTCCATGCCCTTTGGAACACCTCTCCGTCCACTGTTACAAAATATAAGCTCCGTTGTGGAGATCTTTATGAATTACATAGGGTCCGTCCCAGATTGGATCTAGCGCTCCGGGGCGCGGGAAGATCCGCTTGAGGACAAGATCTCCTTCTTGCAAGCTGCGGTGCTTGACTTTGGAGTTGTATTGTGCTGCCACTTTTTTCTTGTGAGCTTCCGCTTTAAGTGCTGCATCATTTCTTCTTTCTTCAATTAGATCCAAAGACATGTGGAGGAGCTCTTCATTCTCTTCTGGGTTGTAGTGGATCCTACGATAGGAAGGCACTACAGTTTCAACAGGGAGCATGGCCTTCGATCCGTATGCCAGGGAGAAAGGAGTATGCCCTATTGATGTTCTATAAGATGTGCGGTAGGCCCAAAGCGCCGTAGGAAGTTCATCCACCCAAGCGCCTTTTGACTTTTCAAGCTTCTTCTTGATTAGAGTTTTGAGAATTTTGTTGACAGCTTCGACTTGTCCATTTGCCTGGGGGTAAGCTACAGATGAGAAGCATTTGTGAATTTCGTGCTCTTAGCACCAGTCGGTGAATTCTTCGCTGTCAAATTGAAGTCCATTGTCCGATATGATTTTGAGTGGAACCCCGTACCTGCATAAAACATTTTTGATCAAGAAGTTAATAACTTTTGCCGATGATATTTTATTTAGAGGCTCCTCTTCCACCCATTTGGTGAAATAGTCGACTGCCACTATGGCATATTTGGCTCCGCCTCGGCCCATTGGCAGTTCCCCAATCAAGTCAATTCCCCATATCGCAAAGGGCCAAGGGCTGGTCATCTGAGTAATCTCACTTGTTGGTAGTCGAGGAATCTTAGCAAATTTCTGGCATCTGTCACATCTTTTGACGAAGTCTAAGGCGTCTTTGTTTAAAGTGGGCCAGTAATACCCGTATCGGAGTATTTTCTTTGTTAGAGTCTGCCCTCCGGTGTGATCTCTGCAACTTCCTTGATGGACGTTGGACAAGACTTCCCTGGCTTCCCTTCTAGCGATACACCTTAATAAGGGATTAGAGAAGCCGCGCCGATAGAGGATGCCTTCTTGTAATGTGTAGCGGGAAGCTTTCCTTAAGATTTTCTTAGCTTCGTTACGCCCGTCGGGCAGCGTGCCACTTTTTAAGTACTTCCGGATGGGAGTCATCCAAGTTTCCTCTTCGATTGCAGCTATCATATTCATTGGCTCGTAACTCGGGGCCAGTTGCTTTGAGATGGTTATTGTTCAGGAAGCAGTGCCGTCCTTCATGCTAGCTTGCTTTGCCATTTCGTCGGCCTCCTGATTCTCTCCTCGAGGAATGTGTTTGATTAAATAGTGATCCAATTGATTGAGAAGCAGCTTGGTCTTCTTTAGATATGCTGTGAGTCGTTCTCCTCGAGTCTGGAATTCTCCCAGTATTTGATTTACAATTAGTTGAGATCACTATGGAGACATAAGGAACCGACTCCAATCTCTAGGGCAAGTTCTAATCCGGCTATCACTGCTTCGTATTCTGCGTCGTTGTTGGTGGCAGCGAATTCCAATCTTAGGGCATAGTGCAGCTTCCTTCCCCTGGGGGTGATTATCACAATACCCGCCCTCGAGCCTTGTTCGTTTGATGCTCCATCTACAAAGAGATTCCACTTGATGTCTTCCGCTATTCTAGATGGCTCCTTACCTTCGTTGGTAGTGAATTCGGCAATGAAGTCAGCCATGGCTTGTCCCTTGATGGCGGCTCGAGGATGGTAGGTGATATCATATTGACTCAGTTCAATGCACCACTTAAGTAGTTGCCCGGAAGTGTCGGGGCGATGGAGTACCTGTCTTAGGGGTTGATCGGTTAAAACTCTGATGGAATGAGATTGAAAATAGTGTCGAAGTTTCCATGACGTGATTAGAAAACAGTATGATAGCTTCTCAAGTTTAGGGTATATGGCTTCTGCCCCTGTAAATCTCTTGCCTATAAAGTATACGGGTCGCTGTGCGTGGTTGTCTTCTTTCACCAAAGCGGCGCTTAAAGCATGGGATGATACAGCAAGGTATACGTATAGTTCTTCGCCTTCATTCGGAGTTGAGAGTACTAGTGGTCTATGAAGGTGTTCGATTAGGTTAAGAAAGGCTGTCGAGCATTCGTCAGTCCATTCGAACTTTCCTTTGTCTTTCTTAAGAGCTTCGAAGAAAGGGATGCATTTGTCGGTTGCTTTAGAGATGAACCTGCTTAGGGCAACCACCTTCCCGTTTAGGCTTTACATCTCTCTTCGAGTGGATGGTATCTTGATATCTTGCAAAGCCTGGACTTGTTCGGGGTTTGCTTCAATCCCCCTGGCATGCACGATGAATCCCAAGAACTTTTCCGACGATACTCCGAAGGAGCACTTTAGAGGATTCAGCTTCATTCCATATTGGCGAAGTACTTGAAACATATCGTCCAGGTGATTTATATGATCGTTGGCTTTCCTTGATTTTACCAGCATGTCATCCACATAAACTTCCATAGTTCATCCTATTAATTCCGCAAACATCTTGTTGACGAGGCGCTGATAAGTAGCTCCGGCGTTTTTAAGTCCAAAAGGCATTACTTTGTAGCAGTACAATCCCCGGCCAGTGATGAAACTAGTGTGGTCTTGATTGGGGGCGTGCATAGGGATTTGGTTATATCCTGAGTATGCGTCCATAAAGGACAAGAGTTCGTGTCCGGCTATGCTGTCCACAAGTTGGTCGATTTGGGGGAGTGAGAAGCAGTCCTTCGGGCAAGCGTCATTTAAGTTGGATAAATCGATGCATGTTCGACACTTCCCATTAGCTTTCTTTACCAGTACTGGGTTGGCGATCCATTTTGGGTAGATGGCTTCTCGTATGAAGTCATTGGCGAGTAAGTTCTTTACTTGTTCCTCGAGGGCTGCTGATCATTCTGCCCCCATGCTCCTCTTTTTCTGCTTCACTGGCACCTTGGTGGGATCGATGTTCAGTATGTGGCATGCTACGTCTGGGGAGATTCCTGTCATGTCGGCGTGCGTCCATGCAAATACATCCATGTTGTGGCGAAGAAAATCGACGAGTTGATCTTTCAACTCCGCTCTTAACTGAGACCCGACTCTCAGCAGTCTACTTGGGTCGTGTTTGTCTACAGATACAAATTCCATAGCCTCTGCAGGCTCGGTGGTGGCCTCCTCCTCTTTGTCCCTGGGGTCTAATTCGTTGAAAGGTCGCTGGTATATCGAAGAGGAGGGGCTTTCTTTAATTGCTATGCTTCCAAGTTTTTCTTGCAGAGAGAAGTCTCTGCATCCTTCCCTTTATCCTTCCAGCGGTTATTGTGAAGTACAGTTACATAGCAATCTCGAGTGGCGTCTTGATCTCCCTCTATTTCTCTTACTCCGTTATCTGTTGGGAATTTCATTTTTAGGCACCATGGGGCTAGGACAATTTGGAAGTCAGACAAGGCTGGTCTTCCGAAAAAGGCATTGTAGGCCGAGCGGCTTTCTATTAGCACAAATGTTTGTTTTCGCACAACGGAGCGGGAATGACTTCCTATCTCGACAAAGAGGTCCAGTTGCCCGAGGGGCATTTTTGCGTCTCCAGTGAAGCCATGTAGCGGTTTGCTGCAGGGAGACACATCCTTCATTGACAGCTTCATCTTTTCAAAAGTATGCTTGAATAGGATATTTACTGAGCTTCCAGTGTGTACTAGAATTCGAAAAACTTTGGCTGGACTGAACCAGGCAGAGATGACCATAGAATCCATGTGAGGGTACTGCCTTCCCTCTAGATCACGCTTACTGAATGTGATGTCATCATTCTCTTTCCGTTTTGGGTGACGTTCTTCTGTAACAGAATTAATGTAGCCTTCGTTGTTTCTAAGTGACTTACCGTATCTCTCCATCTCTGCCCAGCTTCCGTCGGCGATGTGTGGTCCTCCTGATATGATAAGAACCACTATCTTCTCTTGACTGGAGCCGCTGGTGTTGCGATTTCCTCCGCCTACTTCCGGGAGGGGCAGCCCCGGGTTCTCATTAACAGGAGTTGAAGTCCTGTTCTGACCTTTCACATAGCGTTCTAGTCTCTTCCTTCTAATGTGTTCTTCAATCAAGTCCCGAAGAAGATGGCATTCATTGGTGTCATGCCCGTGAGATTCGTGGAATCGGCAGAACTTTCCAGACTTAATTGCATTATCTGATTCCCTCTTGTGCGGGGGGAGCTTGTATCTAACTTTATCCTGGGTGGCCAAGAAGATGTTTTCGATTGTTTCATTCAAAGGGGTGTAAGAGTCAAATCTCGGTCCTGGTCGATATAAACGCTTTTCTCCCTTCTTGCCCGCAGCATTGTCTCTGGAGTCATTTCTCCGAATATCCTTTGCTGCAGCGGGAACCCTGTCTGGAGTTGCCTTAGCATGTCGTCCCGACTGCCTCTCAGTGGCAGCGTCTTCAAGTCTCATATTTTCCGGCTTCATGGAAGAAATCGGGTAAAGTAGCTCGTTTTTCTTTCGTTAGTCTTCTAGCAAATTTAGTATCCGGGTGCACGCCACTGTAGAGGGCCATTAGGATAAGTTTCTCATCGGCATCTTGAACTGCAGCCGCTGCGGCATTGAATCGGGTTAAATATTGCTGCACTGTCTCTCCAGGCCTTTGTTTGATATTAGATAAGGAATAAGCGTCCTTGGGTTGTTCCACACGAATGCAAAACTGGCTGATGAACTTTTCTTTCAATATTTCCCACGAACTGATGGACCCTTGGGGTAGATGGCAGAACCAGGAGGTAGCTAGATCTGCCAAGAATAGTGGGAAGCATTTACACAATACTCCCTCTGTTGCTACGCTCATGAGCATATGCTGTGTGTATCTTTGTAGGTGTACGACGGGGTCAAAGGTTCCCTTGTAAGGTTCCATTGTTGGCATTTTCCATTCTCGGGGGTGATGGCAATTTCGGTATTACGGGTGAAGGGGCTGGTTACTCTAGCGCCTATCCCTCTATCTCTTTGGTCCCGTTGGACACACTCTCTGAACAATCGCGCCAACCTTTCATCAGAACTTGGAGCGGATAAAAATGAGTTTGGTTCTTCCCGGCGGGATTGATTCCGTCCAGATGACCTGTAGGGATGGTATCGTCTATCACTCCTAACATTCTTCAATGGCTGCCTCTGGTCTTCCGGGGGCATGCTGGGGTCAGGCACAGTTGGCCCTTGCCTTGATCTTTAGATGTTGGGTCCTCTTCTCAGCACTTCCTCGGGTCCAACTTCGGGCTGGACTCCAGCTCGGCCCGGTTCCTTGGTGTTTCCATGGTTAGGTAGCATGGCGGGCTCAGCTACATCTGACCCTTGCTTGGTACCTCCCCCGTTGGGTTCGGTTCCAAGTGTTTCCTCGAGTCGGAATTCGGGCTGAGTCCGGGCTCGGCTTCTACCATTGCTGTTTCTGTTGTTAACCTCTTCGAAGAAGAAAGGCCTTTGTTGCCTCCCAGATCCTCCAGACCCGGATTTATCCCATGATTCAGTGTTGCGGTTGGTTTCTTCGACATCCCTTAAGCGTGACATGAGTTGATCCACTAAGGCTTCTTGTTGAGATGCGAAGCGGTTAGTTACTTCAGCCATAACCCTGTCCAGATCTGCCCTTGTAATTGGTTGTTCCGTAGCAGGGGCTGTCGGATTTTCCTGATTTAAATTTGCTGTTAGAACCGGACGATTGTCTTGGTCTCTGATCACTGGATTTGGGATACTGCCAGTTGCGATGTTCTTTCCTTTGTTAGCATCTTTCTTCCGTCCGGGAGGCATGTTTCCAAACAATGAAAGATGTTGATAGGAAAAGGGTTGAGTGGGAGAAGTTGAAGCTTCGAGCTCCTGTTCTCAGTGAAAGCACCAAAAATGTTTGCACAAAAAAGGGGCAAACACCTCCAAGTCGTATGGATTAGTTGATCTTGTGTTGTTTTTAGTGGTTTGGGTGGTTTATGCAAATATATGAAAAGCAGGGACTAAACTGTAAAAGACACACAGATTTATAGTGGTTCGGCCAGAACGTGCCTACGTCCACTTTATATGCTATTCTCCTTTTCTATTCGGATTACAAGTACAAAGGTTTGATTACAAGTAACTGAAAGTTGTTTGAAAGTTTTCTCCGTGCTTGAGCTCTCAAACTTGTCTGCCATTGTTGTACCCCTGCCACTCTATTTATAGAGTGAGGCTGGGGGCAGGGGTCCTGGATGTATATAGCTGCTGGTAGGCCTGGGCTGATGCAGTCTGGCCTAGTAGTGTCGGTCTGGTACGCCTTGGTTCGGTGGTAGGTGGTAGATGGTTTGGTTCGGCAGGAGGTTGGTTCGGTGGTGAGTGGACCGGCAGTGCATGGGGATGGAGTTGGACCGGTGGAGGTTGGTTCGGTGTTGCTTGGAGATGGAGGCTTGGACTGGCATTGTTTGGGAGGTAGGTGGTTCGGTGTTGCTTGGAGATGGAGGTTTGGACCGGCTGTTTGTGGTTCGGTGTCGCTTGGAGATGGAGGTTTGGATCGGCATTGTTTGGGAGGTAGGTGGTTCGGTGTTGCTTGGAGATGGAGGTTTGGACTGGCTGTTTGTGGTTCGGTGTTGCTTGGAGATGGAGGTTTGGACCGGCTGTTTGTGGTTCGGTGTTGCTTGGAGATGGAGGTTTGGACCGGCTGTTCGTGGTTCGGGGTTGCTTGGAGATGGAGGCTTGGACCGGCAGTGAGAACTTGCCCAACATCTGACCTTATGCGGTCTAAGATGTCTAGACGCGTAGGCTATCACTTTACACTCTGCATCAGCACAGCTCCTAATCCTGTTCCGCATCCATCTGTATAAACCACCAAATCCTGATTCCCTTCTAGAACAACCAGCACAGGCGCATGGGTCAATAAGTGTCCCAAACTCTGGAATGCTACCTCACACTTATCGGTCCATACAAATTCCACATCCTTTCTTGTTAGCTTGGTCATTCGTGCCGCTATCCGCGAAATATCATTAATGAATCTCCTGTAATAACTAGCCAACCCAAGGAAACTCTTTTTCTCTTTTGCCATCTCAGGTCCCTTCCAACTATTCACTGCTTCAATCCTAGTCGGATCCACTGATAACCCTTCCTTTGAGGCTACATGCCCAAAAAACTTCACTTCTTTCTTCCAGAAGTAACACTTTAAAAATTTCGCCTTCAACTGATGCTTCCTCAGCGTCTCAAGCACCACTATAAGATAAACATCATGCTCTCTTTCATCCTTAGAGTAAATCAAAATATCATCTATGAAAACCATTACGAACCTATCCAAGTGTTCTTGGAAAACCCGATTCATCAAATCCACAAAGAAAGCTGGCTTATTAGTCATTCCGAACGGCATATCTAACCATTCGTATGACCCAAATCTGGTCCTAAACGCCATCAAAGGTATATGATGTCCTTCTACTCTGAGCTGATAGAAACCTGTCGCCAAATCCAACTGCGAGAATACCTTGGCTTTATTTAACTGGACGAATAAATCGTCAACCCTTGGCGATGGATATCGATTCTTTATCACTCTCTCATTCAACATGTGATAATCGATACTAAAGAGAACTACATGGCCTGATAAAATTCTTGCCTTCTAATTGCACCAACTGCACCTTCAACTCCCTCGTCTCTTTAGGGTTCATCCTGCTTGGTGGTCTACTTATTGGTTCTGCTCCCGGAACCAAATCTACCTGAAACTCAATGGCCTATTTCGATGACAATTCAACAATAGGCTCAAAAACATTTGCAAATTCTCTAAGCACGAAACCCGACTCAAATCATCTTCCAATTTCATAGCACCCAACAAATCATTCGCTTCCCCGCTAGAACCTTCTACGACATAAACTGTATGAACACTACAATATCGGTGTCTAAGCAATATATTCCTATCCTGGAAAAATATCCTAGCATCATACTCACTTAACCAGTCTATCCCAAGAATAATCCCGAATCCCACAAAATTAAACACATGCAAACTGCAAGCAAAGGTATCACAGGGCAGGTCAAACTCTAACTGGTCACATCTTAACCCTAGAGTTGCATACCCTCCTATTGGATTCACAACCCGTAAGGAAGTTACTACATAATGAGTTCTAGGTTAAGCTTATCTATCAAACATCTAAATAAAAAAGGTGGGATGCACCGTATCAAATAAAATCCTAACAGACGTACCATGAATCTGAAGCATACCTCCAAAACTACTTTTCCTATCTCCTTAGCTGTTGGCTTAGAAGCGGGAGGTTCTAATGCATACAACTTGCCCTTTCCATCCTTTGCGGGCTCCTTGCACGGGCTCTTATAATAACCAGTCTGGTCACAATTGAAGCACCTGCCACCCTTTTTCCAATTACCTCCTTTTCCTTGCCAACATGATACTCATTAGCAAAGTGTCCCTCCTTATCGCACTTGAAACTAACAATCTCAGACTTCCTTTTCTTAGCTACTCCACCCTTCTGAGCACCTTTCTTAGTAAAGAACTTCCACTTCTGATTCTTCCTAACCTAGACTTCTTTAGCCTTACTCTTTTCTAGAGAATCTACAATCTCCTCATGTCTTAAGGCCATCTCCACAACAAATTCAAAAGGTTCTCTAATATGAGGTAATGTGGCCCTAGCTAAGTCAGGCTTCAACCCCCTTGATAAACTTCTCATTCCTCTTGGTAACCGTGTCCATCGAAGCATGCCCATACCAGGCCAACTCCTCGAACTTCGTAGCATACTCCAGAACTGACATCTCCTCCTGCTCTAACATCGAAAATTTCTTGATCTGAGTTAGCTGTGTGATTACAGAAATAAACCTCTCCTGGATACTTCCCTTGAAATCTGCCCATGACAGAGTTACCTCATCCACGCCAGCTGTCACACTATTCTACCAAAACAATGCAGCTCCTGAAGCTATCTGGATGCCAACCTCCTCTTCTGCTCATCATTGAGCCCTAACTCAGCAAAAATCTTTTCGCAGTGCAACAACCAATTTTCCACTTCTATAGCATCCTCTATCCCCAGAAAAGGCTTCTCTTCATGCTTAGCATAATCTCCGCTCAACTTAGCATAATGATTAACTACCGGAACTTCTAGAACTCCTACCCTGCATCATCTCCTCCTACCATTCCAACTGCGCATGCATCATATTCACAAAAAACCGATATATAGCTTGCATGTCCATTTGCGGGACTCCAGCACCTACATTCTCTGCTTGTGCCTGACCTTGGGTTCTCCATGTACTAGGTCTGGCATCCTTTGATGCTCTCCCCTCTAGGGTTTAACTCTTCCTCTTCTTCCTTCCATATTTTTATTCAAGCCTTATGAGATACAGAAACATGACCTAACAAGGATAATAGACTAGAGATAAAGCACATACTTATATATAGAAAATACAAGTACATTATAGCATTATCCCATACCCCAATCTTACTCTAATTCCTTAAGAATATGTTTTTTCGAAGCCCTTTTTAGTTTAAAGTTTTTCATAAACCATTCCCTAATACCAAGTTGTAACACCCCATATCTGGAGGCCAAAAGCTAAGCGCTAAAGATGTTGAAGTCATCCATAGTATTAACTTCTGGTGACAAAATATAGTAACGATAATGGTATCCATAATATCAGCAGCACTTGAATATGAACAAAATCACAAATTTCCAAAAATAACATTTTACTGATTAAATTTTAAAACAAATTCATATTAAAATTACATAATCCCATATCGTTTCCCAGGTAAAGAATAATTAAAATCATTACAAAATTATGCAAAGAGCAACATATGATGATGCCTCCTTGGTTGATCAAAGAATATAGTCATATCTGACTTAATATATACAGCAGAATCAAAATAAAATGATCTGCATTTCCTAATTAGCTATCCATCAGCCACCTGCTCGCCTTTGGAAGCCTCAATCGCCAAAAGACTAAAACCTAAAAACCCTAACCCTTATCCTACTCAAATCAAATTTGGAAAATCTAAGAGTTTAAGGGGATAAACTTCGAGTCAGACATAAAGCCTGGTGTGAATAATTCTATTACATCTTGGTTTACTAATATTAACTGAGACCACGCCGCCTAGCAGAACGGGTTTCCCCTCACTAATATCCTCTTGAAAAGACATATTTTGCAAATCCTTTCCTGCAACCAAACTGGTTAATCAAACTGATTATGACAAAATAGCAATATCCTTTATGCTAACAAATGGACTATCTTTCCGTGAAACAAATAATATGTGAGCCATTATCCTACAATGTAATAGCAAGGTCCGTTATCCTACAAAATGGACTACCTATCCAAACAGCTGGGCTGACTGACCACAAACTAGACAAACTGTCCGAAAACTAAGCTAGCTGTCTGCAAAACCTTTAATAAAACGTCTCGGTCGAAAGCATTTGGATTCTAACTTTAAGTAGAGCAAAAGGATCAAAACCCATTAAAGTCAAAACACGAAAGAATCTATTTCGAAACCAAATAAAACCATATCTTTCGAACCAATTTGGGTTTTACTTTACTTACAGAAAAAGGGTCTTAAAACTTTTAAGTCGAAAGCATCTGCTTTGAAACCGTTTCCTAAGTAATGAAGTGATGGTGTCAAAACCATCCCTTCGAAAGCACTGGAGAGTCGCTAGGTTTTTAGAAAACAAAACAACCCTTTCGAGATAGTCTGATTCAAGGGTAAAAAGGCAACGGCAAAAAAGGTTTCGACCTAGTCGAAAGCAATTATTTAAATTAGAGGCACAACCCAATCAAAAATATTTGCCTTTAAATCATTTGACCTAGTCGAAAGCTACTTTATCGAAAGCCATTTAGTCCAAAGCAAGCAGGAGCATCTCTTTAGTTTAAAACAAAGGATTGCCTCAACCCCTTCGGAACCCTTCGTTTCGACTCCCTACCTTCCACCAACATCTATTTCATTGCATACTAATAAAATGATACCATGTGCATTGGTTTCGACTGTGTCGGAAGTGAAGATGAAGAGGCGTAACCTAGTTCCGATGGTGTCGAAACAATGAAAGACATGTAGCAAATAGTTCTTTTCACCTAACCTGCCTTACATGTCTAATTGTGATTGGTTTCCTTTTTCTTTACCACTAAAAATTACAGCACTTTTTCAAAAGTGCTGCCGACTTTCCAAATTCTATAATTAAAATTAGTTTACAAAAAGCCTCTTCTCCTCTTCAATTATATAAAACACTTAAGTCTCATATCTTAAATAATTTTATATAACTCTTAGAACACTTGGGAAAAATCTACAATCCAGAAAATCTATTTTAATATGTTTTCCAACATATATAAAAATTTTAGACTCCAATCTTTTATATTTTAACAGAAAATAATTATTAACCCAAATTAGCATTTTCTTTACTAGAAAACTTATATAAATTCCACATAATTTTAGAAACTTTTAAAAATTGAAACCCATCTCTAAAATATTATTTATGATCTTCATAAAAAATTTCCAATCCTTTTGGATGTCATTTAATAGGATTTTCACCTCAAAACATATCATAAAATCAATATGAATAAACATAAATCTTCAAACATGTATATATTATCATTCCCCATTAAAAATCATGGCAAATCAATGGCAAATATTCGATATCCACCTAAAAACTGAAAATATAATCAAAAAAGAGATGTAAACGTTATTCACCTCAGTTTTAAGGATTAAAGTGATTGAGATATGAATAGATCTGATTTGAATTAGCTTCTTCCTAGCTTTTCTTCCTCTTTTCCTTGTTAATGGTGGTCGATCTCTTATTTTAAAAAAATTCCAATGAAAATGAACGTACATTCTAATACACGGCCAAGGTATGAAAGATATAGGAATAGTCTCTTTTCAATTTTACCCATCCTCTATTTCATTTTAACTCTTCTTTAGATCATCGTTATATGGCACAGCTACCCTTAATTAAAAATCAAATCTTGATCCCCTAATCAACATATTATTTTATTTAGTTTGACTAATTAAATATCCTAAATAATGTTGCCAAAAATTTAGGGTGTTACAAGTTTCAATTGGGTTGCGCCTTTGATTCTAAATGATTTCTCTCAACTAAGTTGAAGCCTTTAGCTGCCGCTTCCTACCTTTCACTCCAGATGGTTTCAAAAGGGTTGTTTTGTTTTCTAAAAACCTAGCCACTTCTCCAATGTATTCGAAAGGATTGTTTCGACAACATCACTTCATTACTTAGGAAATGGTTTCAAATCAGAAGCTTTCGATTGTAATGTTTTAAAGACCCCTTTTTGTGATTGAAATAAAACCCAAATTGGTTTCGAAAGTGATAGTTTTAAATGGTTTTGAAACGAGTGCTTTCGATTTTAATGGGTATATAATCCCTTTGCTCTACTTGAAGGCATAATCCAAATGGTTTCGACAAAGACAATTTTCATAGGTTTCGAAGGAGTTGATTTTCGAATGGTTTCGAAAGTTTTCCACATGTTTTAAATTGAACCCAAAGTGTATTCAAATAGATTTCACTGTTTTGAAAGGCTTTAATGAATGGTTTCAAAAGGGGTGGTTCCTTAGGGTTTCGAAAGGATTGAGAGGAATGGTTTTTCTTATGTTTTCGAAAGGTAATATTTAAAAAATTTAAGAAGGGATGTCTAATGTTTTGAATCTTTTGAAAGAAAGGCTTTTAAGGGTTTCAAAATGGTTGCTTTCAAAGGTTTCGAAGGGGTTACTTTCAAGGGTTTTGAAAGGATTGCTTAAAGGTTTTTAACAAAGATTTTGAATGTATTAAACAGGCAATATAGTCTAAGTATTTTCAAGATAAAAAGGGTTTTAACTTGTTTTGGAAGGGTAGTCAATCATCATTAAAATTCATCAATATTATTTTGAGTAAAGTATACACATCATGGTAAAATAACTTCGAGTAAAGCTAAGAATATATTTTCCTTGTAAAGGGATGATTTAAAAGGTTAAATCTTTTTGAAAAGACTTTCAACTAAAGAGATGAAGGGTAGTTAACCCTAAAAAAATGATTCGGATGGATAGCCCCTTCTGATTCGGACAATTAGTCCAGTATGCGGGTAGTCAGCTCAGATTTCGGACAGTTAGTCCAGTTGCAGATAGTTAGTCTAGTTACGGGTGGTCAGCCCAGATTTCGAACAGATAGTCAATTTAGTATTATTGGATGGATAGTTCATTAGTTACCTGATTATAACATAATAGACTTAGCTATTATTATCATTATTATATCAGTTTTATTAACCAATTTGGTTGCGGAAAAGGATTTGCAAAATATATGTTTTCAAAAGGATATTAGTAAGGGAAACCCGTTATGCTAAGCGGCATGGTGTCACTTAATATCAGTAAACCGAGATGTAACAAAATCATTCATACCAGTCTTTATGTCTGACTCGAAGTTTTTGTTTCCCCTTAAACTCTTAGGGTACTAAAAATTGATTTGAGTAGAAAAAGGGTTAAGGTTTTTCGATTTTTGAAATTTTGGCAAATAAAACATTTATAGACGAGCAGGTGGTGACGGATAGCTAATTAGGAGTACATATTATCCTTTTTATTTTTCGTTGTATATTAAGTAAGATATGACTATATTTCTTTGATCAACAAAGGGGCATCATCATATGTCTCTCTTGGCAAATTGTTGCAATGATTATAATTGATCTTTACCTAAGAAATAGATATAGGATTATGTAATTTGGATAAGAATTTGTTTGAAATGCAATTAGTAAAATGCTATTTTTGAAAATCTGTGATTTTGTTCATATTCAAGTGTTTCTGATATTATGAATACCATTAGCATTGCCGCATTTTGTCGCCAAAAGGTAATACTATGGATGACAACAATATCTATAGCACTTAGCTTTTGGCCTCTAAATATGGGATATTACAATGTTTATGTGCAACGTGGTCTTACGAGATACCCTTCTTTCCAAAGGTTTTGATTGGCATCAATATGTTCTATGACATTGTCATACACATTTGTAATTTGGCCTTTCTCATGTTGGTTTATCAAGTTTGATGTTGGTATTTTTAATACTTGGGTTAGATCCGAGTAGTTTTACGTTTAGCTAAAGACGTTTGGAGTTTCTAGAGGAGAGCTGGAGATCTTGATCAATATATGGACATATTCTATTTTTCCACTGCATTTTTTGTTGTTTTTCAGCATTTGAAAGGGCAAAGAATTTATAACTATCCAGACTGAATCTAGATTAGACTCTGTTATTGTATTCAAAAAATTTCACTGTAAAGGTTTTATGGTTAATAATATATTATTATTCCATTCATGTGAGAGTCTATTTTCTATTCTATTCCATCTTTATTTTGTTTTTACCCTTGATCAATCTACCTTTCTAACACTTGAATTTGCAGCACGTGAGTACCAAGGATGCATTAGTATATTTTTGTGACGCCCCACCTCTATACCCACGCTAGCCAAGAACATTACGGAGTAAATGCTGTCAACTAGCACGGAGAATAAGGCTGTTGAGGAGCGACCATCCGTGTAATTGCTTTGTGCGAGCATCGATATGTCAGATAGTATAACATGCAATTCTTTTCAAGTGGAAATCCGACATGCCGACACAAACTCAAAACTACTACACAGTGGCTATAATATCTTCAGAAACAAATATAGAAATAAACATAACATAAATCAGTCACAGACAATTCATATCACAAAGGCAGAAATAGATATGAATATTACACAGGAAAGTGTACATCAGAGTAGTGGTCAAACAAGATCCACAATATCAAAAAGAATAGATACAAGTGCTAGACAAAAGAATAAGTATACATCATAGAGTCTGTATCTCAAATGTATACAACAAAAACTACTAAACTAAAGTAGTTAGCCAAAAGTCAGAAGATGGTCCGATAAGGAGTCAAGCAGAAGCACCTGTAAAATCTCAGTCTGACCCGAGTATTATTTAAGAAGAAAATAATAATCGGATCAGTCTAGCTATAAATATCAGATGAAGTGATATATAATAAGAGATATGACATAAACATATAATAATCATAATGCCAAGCTGTGATAAATAAGTAATTGAAAATCAACAAGAGATTAATTAATATCACAATAATCTACTCAAGATAAAAAGGAATGTCATACTCCTAATTTCATTCACCAAGCCACAATAAATGACATATATATCAATGCCCATCGTAAAAGTTGGTGAAACATAAATTCCAGAAATCAACACACGAAATCCAGAAATCACAATAAAAAGGATGGCCAATCCCACAAACTGGACATCGACGCACCTAGAAAGACACGCTCCATGTACAGTCGAACATCGACACACCTAGAAAGATATGCCCCATGCTCTAGCATCGATGCACCTAGAAAGATACGCCCCATGCATAAATAAACATCGATGCACCTAGAAAGATACATCCCATGCATAAATAAACATCGATGCACCTAGAAAGATACACCCCATGTAATGTCTAACACCGATGCACCTAGAAAGATACACCCCATGTAATGTCTAACACCGATGCACCTAGAAAGATACACCCCATGCTAAGTCGAACATCGACGCACCTAGAAAGACACGCCCCATGCATAGACGAACATCGACGCACCTAGAAGGATACGCCCCATGCCCCGACTTATTGAGCCGATTGCTCCACGAAGTAAACAAACATCGATGCACCTAGAAAGGTACACCCCATGCATAAATAAACATCGACGCACCTAGAAAGGTACGACCCATGTATAAACAAACATCGATGCACCTAGAAAGGTACACCCCATGCATAATAAAACATTGACGCACCTAAAAAGGTACAACCCATGTGAGAAATGAGACGAAGCTCAATAAAATGAGGAACAGTCCTCCACATAAACAAAGAGACATCGCACATTGCTAGTCTAAACCATAAAATAATCGTCATGATCAAAGAGAAGTGTCGATTACAGTAAGCTAGTAAATATATGAGCTTAGCTTCATGTCCCATAACCACTAGCTTAACTTAAATATTTACGAACAAATTGTAGATCTCCACTAGAAAATTGTCACAAGAGATTCAATCGAACAAGTCCAAGAATTAACCGATGAAGTAAACGCAAGCGTTTCATACCACTTGTTTTACTAAGTCGTTTAATTAGATTTCTCATACGAGTGAGGTAATGGTTTGTATATACTAATAGATTAGAAGTCAGTTTGAGAAAACGAGCTTTGTTATAAAATAGTGTTGAAATCATTTGAAGAAAGAGTTTTGATATTTACTACTAGTATAGAAAACCTTTATACTTTAAAGTGACAAATCATAGAAGTGATTGTAGAAACAATCGGGCATAAAAATTCACATTCGAAGACGTGAATAAAATCCAAAGAAATCGATATAAAATCCATCAAAGTGGATATATCTAAAATTCCCAAAGAAAAGGTCAACAAAGTCGATAATAAATGACAACAACAAAAGGGAGACAACACGAATCGATTAAAGTTGGATATTCAGACGAATTAGCAATATAGGCTAATCTGGCAAATAGTAGCAGGTCGGTCGACCGGACTCCCTGAGTCGGTCGACCGAACCAGAGGTTGGAAGTGCTCGAGGCACCAGGTCGGTCGACTGGCCCAGGGGGCTCGGTCGGCCGAAGCCTGTAACCAGCACTTCCAAACAGAGGCAGGAAGTGCCTGGACTACAGGTCGGTCGACCGGCCCAGGGGCTCGGTCGGCCGAACCTGTATGCTTGCACTTCCTACCCTATTTCAAAAGAGGTGCAACTCTCCATCAAATTGCAATCGCACGAGCAACGACGCTAAGGGTTTATGCCAATCGACTACCCGGCCCTATATGCTCCTCGATGCATCTCCATAAACATGATCAAAGATCAAAGCTATGATTTTTAAGGAATTGAACCCAAAACACTAAAAATTGGAATATTCACAAAAGCAATCCAAATCAAAATCAAATGCACATGAATAAGTGTTAGGAAATCATACCTAACAATAGAAGAGAATTATAAGCATAGATGTGAGATTAAAAATCTCACCTTTGAACCCATATTAATAAAGGAGAAGCTTTTAAAACAAGCTAAGATCAATTCCTCTTCAATAACAACTCAAGAAGCTTCAATCTAAGCTTAAAAGAGAAACATTTCCTAAATTAGGTTTAGGAAATTTCTCAAATTGAATGGAGAAAGAGTTGGAGAAGATGAAGGAGGTGCTTACCCTTGGGTTCACTTGAGTTTGGAGCTAGAAGTTGGATTTGCAAAGAAAACTAGGGCTTAGGAATTTCCTTTTCCCATCTCTTCCACCGTTTTTACTTTAGCTTGAAGTGTTTTAATAAAAGAGGAGAATTTATGAAGAGAAGGGGTTGGGCTGAGCTAATAAGGGTGCAGTCCAAACCAAAGTCATAAGCGGGAAAAAGTAGCAAAATTCAACTTTCTCCAAACATATCGATGTTTATACTCAAAAAGGCCGCAAACGTCATTTTGAACTCAATGGGGGTGGTCTAGAGTCCCAATTCGACTGTTTGCAAAAAGTAGCTTTTCGGACCAAAATCCGACGAACGATAAAATATTTAAATATAAAGTCGATAAATATGCGGGTTGTTACAATTTTCAAGAGTCGAAAAGGAGGGTCATCACATTTGGTATCAGAGCTTAGGTTGAGCGAGCACCTGAGCCTGGTAGGGGTAAAGTCTCATCAGAGAGCGTTAGTAATACCCTAGGATGAGTACTTATTAGAGATAGGGTAAGAGACACCCCAAATGAGTTTGAGTATATCATGTATATGAGCGCGTATTTGTTATTGACTAATAAAGTATTTTGTGTTGATTAATCTTTTGGGTGGTTTATGAATTCTTGTTGGTGGATGGTGGCCACATGTATTCGGTAGGGATTACTAAATACTTTACAAGACAAACCAGCACAATGTTTTTGAAAGGACTATATTTTGTATATAAAAGAATATTTTTCAAAAATATATAGATTTTTATATGTTTAAGTTAGTAGTCAAGGTAGTAATAACATTTCCCTATTATCATTTGTTGATTTATTGGTTAAACGAGCATCTTCAAAATTAAGTTTCATGATTTGACTATAAAGTGTTTGAAAAAAATATTGGGTTGAGGTCAATGAATTTATGTAAGATAATATATAAGAATGTTGTATGAAGGAGTTTTACAAAAATAAAATGATTTTGTAAAAGATGGATTGGGAAGTTATGTTTTATAAAAAGGGATTTTGAAAATTTAAATCCTTGTATTTTGGAAATGTTTTGCAAAGTTTAAAAAGAATGAAGAAGATTCATTTAATATAAATTAAAGATGTATAAAATTGCATTAAAAAAATTAATAAGTGTTAAAAAGGAGGTTTTATAAAGGAATAGATTTTTGAGTGAGATTTCATAAATGGAAAGTTTATAAATATAAAATTAAAATATCTTTTAAGAGAAATGTTTGAAAGTGATATTTAAAATGAGATTTAAACTATATTTTAAAGTGATTTAAAAAGTGTTTAACTGAAAGAAGACATGGATTTACATATCCTAGTCGTAAAAGAATGTTTTCCAGAAAGTAAGGAAGACATATACTATAACATTTTTGTTGTAGTAAGTGATTTTTGAAAGGAGATATTTTGTATAGTATACGTGATTTATACATATCCTATATTTGATGTTAAGACTCGAGGTGATTGACTTATATCTATTATTAAGTTAAGAATGTCATACATTCAAGATCCGAGAGTTGACGATGCTCCAACTTGATCGGCTTCATTGTTACTAATAAACAGTTTAATTTCGACATCGAAAATTAATACAAGTAAAATTATTCGGATCCCTATACTAGTTTTTTGTGTTGTCGTAATGATATTTTATGCAACATTTGTTTTGATTCAATAAAGTGTTTTTTGGAAAATATGAAGCTTTCTTCAAAGATTTCTACGGATTTAAGTATATAGAGCCATTTTCAAAATGTCGAAATTGAACTGGTTTGTTTATAAAGTAATTAGAAACTTTTCATAAATAAATATTTTGAAGAAATAAAGGGTATATAAAAGTGTTTAAACCAAAAGATAAGAGTTTTATGAAATGTTTCTATAATGATTTTGGGAAGTTATTAAATACGTATGTTGTATATCGATCATTTCGTCATATAAATTTTGATTTAATATTCGAGTACAAGACTTTGAGCTGTTTACCCTAGTCTGAAAAAGGATTTGTCACCCAATTCTTGACGATGAACATTGATTAGGGCTTATCGTTGGGTACTTGCTTTTTCTATCATAGCTGAGAGCTATGTAAGGAAACAAAGATTTTGGATCGAGGAGCCTTATCAAAATCCGCATTAGAGGATCGAGGGATCGATGCTAGTTCAGAAGTAAAGTCATAGATTTGAATAAGAGATCGAAACAGATATTGCATACAGATGATCTATGTACGTCATACGTGTTTAAGTTTATGAAATGATGTTTTAGGCAAACTCTTTTGGGATTCGGGTTGTGGTGAAATTTCAGAGATGAAATTCTTTTAAGGGGGAAGTATGTAATAGCCCGTAATTTTATCACTTGAATTTGGAATATTTATTTGTTTTAAGTATTCAAATATAGGTTTATTAAACATGAATAATCATGCTTTATGTGATAAATAGTAAGATTGACCTTGTTTTGGAAAAATGTTTACAAAAATATATTCTTTAGAAAAATATCGATAAAGTGTCCGAAAGATCGTTTATTGGTAAACAACTTTTTAACCGTCAAAAGTCGTGAATGATTTTTTTTACATAAACTTATTTAACTATCTAAACAAACATAAGTAATAAAAATATTTTTGCATCTTTGGAAATAAAATAATTATGATGTCATCATTTTCGTAAATGAGCATACAAGAAAAGTTTTGGTATTTTGATATTTAAATGTTCAAGTAATTGTTTTTAAATGATAAGTAATTCATTTAAAGTTTTATTTAATGATAGTTAGTGATTTAAAGTGATTTTATAAATATGTAAACTTATTTATAAAGATATAGAAACTTCATCGTATTTTGGCAGTTCGACATCGCATTTAAAAAATGGATGTTAATGAAATTTAATATAGTTTTATGCCTTAAATAATCTTGTTTTTATTATCTAAAGATGATAAAATATTTATTTGTATGTTCTGCTAACTTATATAAATAGTTTAATTAAAAACTGAAAATATAACAAAAATTCGAATTTCGAATTCACTACGGTTTGATGAGTAGAAGTTATGCAACGTTGTAAGCTATATGACATATATACAAATATATATATGTACACACATACATGAACACACATATATAAACGTATACATATATACATACATACATACACACACACACATTTAGCAAATAAAAACAAAAAGGGTTTACTTTTAAAAAGCAAACTACAGATCACTTACACAAACACATGGAGGAGCACATGAATGGGAGCGGGTTAGGCACATGTAAGGGAAGTGGTGTGTGTAAGAGATATTTTGCAAAGTTTTGCGAAAAATACACATACATACCTCTTTATACCTACACAAATAACTTCTTCATCTTCTTCTTCATCTTCTTCCTTTTCACTTTCTTTCTCCTCTCCTCTTTAATGGCCTAAGGCTGGAATCTTGGTGGTGTAGAAGGGCAAGGCTGTAAGATAAGCAGGAGGAACGGGTGGTGGACGTGAGCTAAGTGGTGACGGATGATGGAGGTCGTGGGCATGAGGTGATGGGGGAAGGTGGTCGTGAGAAAGATGAAGAAGGATGGTCCTAGCCAAGCACACACAAGCCTAAGCCAAGCAAAATAGGGTCCAAAAGCAACTTCCAGACGTCGTGGAGCAAAGAAAAGAGAAGGGAGTGCTGCCAGAGTACCTCTAGATTTATTTTAAGGAGCATCGAAAAAAGAATAGCGGAGTGGAAATCGATAGTGAGCACTCGACATTCGTAATCATTAAATAATATCTATTTTTTTTAAGTATAATAATACGACCATTTATGTGATGCCCCACCCTAAGACCCACACTAACAAAGAGTATTACTAGGTAATACTATCTGCTAGTGTAGAGAATATGGCTGTTTAGGAGTGATCGTCATAGTCTTGTATTGAATAATTACTAAGTATGTCGATAAGATGCTCTATATTATTTTTCATTTCATCTTAAGTGGTTCGACATACTTAATCCTTATCCAATACAATACCATGGTGGCTACAGGATCGATTCAGAACAAAACAAAATAGAAATAATATACACAAATCACATAACTGCAAACACGGTCATATATATAAACACACACACATACACATACATCAAATACAATACAAAGTTTCATACATGAATAGTGATACACCACTTTATAAATATACATCAAGTCCCCCTCAAAAGAATATACAAAATTTGAGTCAAACTACTACAAGATATCTACTAAAAACTATGCATATATCCAAAATATCGATAAGATGATCCATGAAGAACAGCTAAGCAAAAGTTTACTAGCTAACCAGCAACTCGGTCTGACCCGAGTAATGAATACACGGGTCAGTCTGACTTGAACAAGATGATTAACAATAATAAATAGGATATAAGGCTCACAAGGGAAGCATTCCTTTAATAAAAAAGAAATGGTATAAACTCGGATTTACACAAATTCAAAGTGATGGAAAAATCAAGAAAATCTCAAGGGCTAACTCATGAATAACATCAATTCAATATGAATGTGCCTTCTTAAAAGCTACTCGGAATATAGTTCCAATCAAATCATATAAAATCTCATAAGAAACTACATAAATCATCCAAAAAATCATAACTCGAGGAACTCAATTAAAAAACTCAAAAAATCTCATACTCGTGGAACTCACCAAGAGTTCAAAACCTCATAAATGAAATCATCATATATGAATAAAATCTTATATAGCTCTAGGCCATAAAACATATAAAACAACATCTTGAAATGGTGAAATCATAAAACATCAAAACTCAAAAAAATCCTGGATTAGCCAGATCACCAATTGCATGCAGAAGCAATATTGCACATGCTATATACTCGTGTCTTGTACTATATATAAGGTACCTATCTCTTGACGACCGAAGTCGTAATACTCATGATGACCGAAGTCATAATAACTCATGAAGACTGAAGTCGAAATAACTCATGATGATCGTAGTCGTAATATCTTGTGATGAACAAAGTCGTAATACCTTGTGATGACCCGAACGTCTATATTACTAGCATAACTCATGAATGTGTCACAAACTCTTGGATAGGAATCTGAAAAGTGTTAACATTGCGTCTCATACCACATGTTCCCATATAACAGTTTACTAACTACTAGTCAATGTCACATTAGAAAACAACATCATCAAAACCATAAATCTAAGAAAGCTCATAACTTGCCTCATATAATCGGCAAGTACAGAAGACATCGTGATAGTTTTTTTTACAAACCATAAATCCTAAAATAGGAGACCTTCAACCTCATAACTTACCTCATATCATCAGCAATTACAAAAGACAGCGTGATGGTTTTCAAACCATACATCCTAAAATAGGAGATCTCAAACTCATAACTTGCCTCGTATCATCGACAAGTATAAAAGACTTCACGATGGTTTTCAAACCATAGCTCCTAAATTGGAGATTACAAATTCATATCTGGCCAAAGAATGGCAATCTCAAATAAAACCTTGAAAATTCATTGCTTCAAACGAACAAGTCCGGAATTAATTGAAAAAATAAACGTACGTGTCCCATACAACATATTTTACTAAATCGTATAATTCCCTTTCTCATACGCTCGAAGGATGAAAAATAGTGTATTTTATATATAAAGTAATTTACTTGAGAAAACTACTTTTTAAAACCATTTTTGAAATCATTTGGAAAACAACACTTTGAAAATTCCTCTTTAATATAGAGAATATATCGAAAATCCGTGCTTGAAAACAATAGAAATCATCGAAAAACACCGAAAATTCAGCGAAAACATATCGAAAACTCATAAATTCGGAAGGCAGATTAAGCAAAATATTGGCCTACCTATTGGTAGGGTACATCCCTTTGAAAACGTCACCAAAACAGCATAAGAACAAGTAGTAAAAGCTATAGAATTAAGGGGCAAAGTGCTGCAAACACAAAGGAATAAATAAGAAAAAGTGGCAATATATAGGTCGACCCTAGGGTCGACCATTGAACTCCACAGGTCGACCATAAGGTCGACCTATGAATTGCTTAGGTCGACCCTAAGGTCGACCTGTAGAGAGCATGGGTCGAACTAAAGGTCGACCCTTATCACGCGAATTTGTTCAGGCCGAAACCCTTGTTCAACTCGATTTTTGCACTGCAATTTCAGCTAGCTAAAAGATGATTTGAATTTTTGCATAAAAAAGTACAACACTTAAACTACAATTTAGAAAAGATCCGGCATAATTTCATAGACAAAATAGAAAGTTATGAATACCCAAAGTAGCAACCAGAAACAGTTTTCATAGGAAGTTTTCAACTACAGGAAACGTTTACAGTAAAGCTCAGATCAAAAGGTTTCTTTTACAAAAACATGTTCGGAGTTAGAAATTGTGATATTTACTCACTTTAGCAAGGATTTAGAGTGATTAGAAAAGAAGGAAGCAAGCTTTCAAGTGCAAATGAGCCTTCAATAACCTTTAGAAACTTGGAAAATAACACGCTGTTACAGACTCTAATTTCTAAAACATAGAATTTGAAGAAACAATTTATAGTTTTGGATTTAATTACCTATTTGTAATCTCTAAATTGCAAGCTTTCTCATTTTAATTTTGCTAAATTTGCATAGCAAGAATTTGAGAGTTAAGTTGGAAGCCATGGCTTTTCCTTTTCTTCTTTTCTGTTTTTCTTTTAGAAAGATATGAAGTAAGATGGAAAGAAGAACTACGTACAGGTTATCATTTTTGAATATTCTATAATTAAGAATTTGGGTTTAGACCCAATATCTATTTACCATAAATAGCACTTAGTTAAATTCTACTATGTATATACATATTTCATCTTTATTTTCAGTATTAACACATATTTTCATATAACAAAACCAAATAAATTTCTACAACAAATGTTTATGTAAACTAAAATGTTTTACCAACATAATAAAAATTATTTTAGCTATAAAAAATTAATTTCTATCAATAAAACCTTATTTTTACATAAATACACCAATTTACATCCATTATTACATAAAACACCATTTTTAACATCAAAAATTACACACAAAAATTGTTTTCTGGTATAATTGTATACAACAACCCATTATTTACATTATTTTTTATTCCAAATATTATTTCAAAACGAAATTCCTTCTTCTTATTTATAAAATACATCATAATAAATTCAAACACTTTATATAAAATAATTAAAAATCAAGTTTGGCAATAGTTTGCAAATTTATTGCATTTTCTCAATTTAAAACTATAAAATGGTCATTTTCTCCAAACTAACTTTTTAAAACTTTATTTTCATAATTTCACATTTATTACAACAAATTAATGTTGATTTAAATCATTTTATCTCATTTAATTAATTCAACAAATCCCCAAATTATCATATTCCCATTGTTCAACATTTATAACCAACATTGCCATCCTAACTCCATTTTATTCTTTCCAAATTTATTGTTTACTCTAAATAAACAATTTCAAATCCCCAATTCATTTTTATTTTATAATATTAAATTATAGCCACCTTTATTGTAACATCCCGCCTTTTTGTACGCTTTAAATCGACGATAAACCAAACACGTCAGACTCAAACCAAATGTGACGACCCGCCTTTCTAAACCCCAGAAAGACGTATCATCATTAAGAAAGAAAGGGAATAGAAATAGAAAGGAATAGAAAGAAAGAAATAACAACATCATAATCTCACAGCGGAATGGAACAAAATATAATACATCACATAACTATAACATAGTTATACATACATCAGAGTTAAACAATATCATACAACAAAACTGTCATATACATATCTGCCCATACATATATCAAAAATATAGCATACACTACTACACATCGAAACTATATAGATAGATACATACGTCTGGTCTTCTTCTCCAAAGCTCCTTCACTAAAATCAGTACTCCAAATACCTATCACTTGGCTACTTATAAAAATTTGAGTACCCAAGAGTTTATGAAAAATAAAATATAAACTCCGGGTCAGAAATGGGTCTGGTGTGAGTAAATGGGTTAGAAATTGTTTAACTTTGAAAATCATTTGAAAACAAAGGTATCATGTAAGACTTCCCACACATAAATACGGGTAAGTTTTTACCTTACGCTAACCAAAACATTTTATAGGAATCCGATGATATTATAGTAGTGTCTAGGGTTTTCAAGTAAATAGAAAATAGCCAAAATTGTTACATTCATTAAATTCAAGCTACTAGCCACGAAAGTGGGTAATACAAATCAAAACCGTAGGGTCTCGTGGGGAAAATGGGTATCCAACAATGGCAGGGATACTGGGGTACCGTCCGTCACAGTCGGGGCCTAGATCACCGTACGGAGGATCACTCCTGACCCCGTACAACACAAGACCGGAACCATTCCTTACTGAACAGTCCCAAACAAGATAACCCCGCAGTTGTGGCCAACAACTGCTCACACAGCCGAAATAAAGGGACATCTAGACAGGGGTATACCTCGTCCTGCTTGGGCATGACCCACCTAACCTTGTTGCATCTCCCCTGTTTTAGCCATTCCCGGTTGATGAGGCTTGAGGCTGCGATTACCTTTATAGAACATTATTCTTAGAATGCTCAGCGTCCGCCTGACGATGTGCTGAAAGCATTCAATCCATACAAGTTCGTTCCGGGTTCGAACGAAACCGAAGGCATTATCTCGTTACACTCATTTTGGAATCACTCTCAAAGTTAACGACGATAACCCTTGCATTCTGAAACACCATCTCAATCACCACTTGATATGTCACGACCTATCGTTTAATTTGGATCGATGTGGTTTTCGGAATATCGAATTGATACCCGATCCCGGTCTCATCGAAATCCAAACGCCATTTTAAGGGCCAAGTTGCCTATTTAGTCTTAATAGTTTAATTCAATATTAAGAATTTACATAATAGATATCACAGATAAATCATATACAGTTATCACAGATACATTCAGAATATATCACAACATCTCACAGAATATCACCAAACAAATATCAGAGTCAATCAAACAGAATTATCAATTCATATCAATATAGTTTGATTAGCTTAACTTAAATAATTACTTAAGGTAAATTATTATTATTCTATTTAATTAATTACTGATTAATTAACTTATTAATGATCAATTAATTACTTAGTTAATCATTAATTATCAATCTATTAATCATCTAATCTTAAATTAATCATTTAATTAGTTAACTTTTATTCATTACTTATTACTTAATTACTCAGTTAATTAATTAATTCTTAATTGATAATTAATAACTTACTTATTAATTAATAAAATTTAATTTCTTATTTAATTATTACAAATTATTTTAATTAATCATTTATTATCAATTAATTAATTATTTATGATCAATTAATTAATCATTTAATCATTAATTAATCACTTAAGTTAACTACCATTAATTAACTTTAAGTAATTAACTAACGTTCTTAAGATTTAAATTAATTTTAACACAAAATTAATTTCTTATTACAATTCAATTTAAAGTTATTAATTTAATTTTCAAGTATAAATTAATTTACATTCATAATTACCTTATATTAACTAATTACCTTTACAAACTTTTCTTTTAATAAACTTTAAATCAATTAGTAACTTAAAATTAACTAACATTATTTATTTTATTTAATGTTCAACTTAGTTAATTAAATACTTAAGGTGATTAGGCAAAAACATCAGGAAGTGGTCCCGAGGCAGGAACCACTTTTACTCGAGAAAGTCTCGAGTTTCCCCTACCTTTCCCCGCTTCTCACTCTTCCTTCCCATCTTCTTCTGCTCCTACCTATTTCTTTCCTTCTTCTACTTTTTTTTAGGCTTAAGTTACAAAAATTTAAACTGCACTCACGCGTAACCACAGAAAACACTCGAAGCAAAACCCACCAATACTCAAGCAAAAACACGCGACAACAACGGCAACCCAACCGGACATCCCAACGCCACCGTGCACGTGGACGGTGGTTCGCCTCACCTTCGGCGACCCACGTCACCACCCACAAACCAAAAATCACTCTCTTAATTGAAATCGAAACCCAAACTGTCACGTAACGATCGAACACGAAATTTGCCTGTAGCTCGAACCAAAGGCTCGAACAGCCCCGAGAAAAATGCTTCGCCCCACCAACAATGACTACTAGCATCACCGCACCTCTGTCTACACGCTTGTCAACGACCCAGGCACCTCCTCTCCAAGACCGGCCACACTCGACGCTATGTCGAAGTCACGGTGTCAGAAATTCGAGCTCCAGTAAAATTAGGGTTTAAAAAAGAAAAACATCACCACCGACACCTCCGACGTCGTGGTCACCCCCGCATATTTTTCCCACTACCCCAGTAGGCTCCTCCACTACCTCGCACAACCCTGTCACTCCTAGTTCCACCGATCGCCTGAATTTGCCAAGAACCCACTTCCAGTTCATCTTAGAACTGCTCTATGAAAACTCAATGAAAAATTACCATTTTTGATTTAAAAATGCTATCTTCTGATAACTATTCAAGCTATACAATTAAATTTAAGTTTCACGACACTCGAATATATCACAAAGTTAAGTTTTTCCTGTAAAAATAATTTTGCTGTTGCTACCAAACACTATTCTATTAGAAAATATTTCCAGATCTTAAAACGTGTATAATCTAACTTGTTTTGTTTAAACTACAAAGTCTAATAATGATTAAATAGGTGGATATTGAATTTCTTGATGAATTTTTACTCTGAATCCAAATACAGAGAGATAAAGAAATGCCTAGATAAATTTTTATATATATACAGGGTTGAATCTGATGGAAATACTCAAACAATCATTATTTAAGTCCTGTCACACACATATTTAGTTCAACTTAAATTCTGAAATAGGTTGTTTACTCACCTAAAATGATTTAGCAGAGAGCGGTTTTAGTTTCCAGATAAACACCGTCTTGATCTATGTTTCCCAGCCTTCAAGCTTTGAATTCCAAACTCCAATCTTTGATGTTGTTGATGTTAAACTAGTTTGTTTGTATTAAGTTCAAGTTGCAGTTTTGTTTTCTCTCTTTTTTTCTCAGTTTCTTTTAATGAACGAACTGAAAATATAAGATGATATATATAGGGAGATTATACAGGCTGAAGACATGTTGCAAGAGATTTTTTATGTACTTGAAATATATATTTTTTATTTGTACCAAAGATTTTATTTCCAGATTGCAGGCTGATAAGAGCCTTTGTTGTGCCACATTAATTACATTTATCTTGTGTAATTTATCATCTTGTACTTATGTACATTTTATTATACTAGTTTGTACAACCTGGTTTTGGAACTTGCTGAGCATATACGTGTGTTTCTTTGTACATTTCTTACTTTGCTTATATATATATATTAGTGTAGCTTGGCTGTTTTGGGAGAACATATGTATATAGTTTGTTTTGAGAATAAAGATAAACTTGAATAGGCTGCAAATAATTGTCTTCTTTTGCATACCAGATTTACATACATTTAATTTGTTATAGTTTTTATTAGAAATAATGTATTGTACAAATGAGTTTTACAGGTTAATGCTTAGGCTAACCTATCTTATCTGTTTGGGTAAAACCATTATAGTTATTGTTAGCATATTTGTTTTATTTTATTTGTATTGTTCATGTATGATTATTATAGTTATAATTTCTAAATTTTATTCTATTGGTAATTTAAATTTTCAAACATTTATTTATAACATATTTGTATTTTTATATTTTAATTTATAACTTATATTTTATATTTCTAGTCTAGTTATAACTTATGCTTGTATATTTATATTTTAGTTACATCTTATATTTTATATTTATGTTTTATACTTATGTTTTAATGTCCATTGTAATGACCCGTAAGTTTCGACAATTTAATTTGTTTATTTAATAGGATTTTTGTAATTTATTTTAGTAGAAACAATAAAGGGGATAAATAAATGTTCAAATGAAGGCTAAAATAAATTATATAAATGGTGACTTTAAAATCTATATATAGAAATTTGAATAAAATCCAAATGAATTAAGTAGAAAAAGGATTCTTACGTGGATATAAAATTTAATATGAGAAATTTATGAAAATATTAAATTGATTTAATGCAATAAAAGAGTGTAAACGGTAATTGGAATAAATTAAGGAATCATGTTAATGCAAGTTAATAATTTATGACTTGAATGAAATTCCAATTCAATAAAATCATTTAAATGTTATGATTTGATTTTAAATGGAAATTGAGAAAACAAATGTAAGGATTTGATTAATATGTATGTTATTTATTCAAGGTATTGAATAAAATTGGGAATCCAATGGTAATAATGTTGGTATTAGCTAATGAATTAAATTTCAATGCAATACCCATAAATGAATGGAATGAAATGAATGTATGTAAATGTATACTAGGTTATTTATCAAATAGAAGGAAAGAAAAGTAAATATCGAATTGGTTGATGAATACCTATGCATTGAATAGTAATTAAATGTAAAGTTAATGGTAATTGTATAAAATCAATATAAGATAATGAATTGCAATAATTGTGGGTTGATAATAAGGTGTGAATGGGAAAGTGATTGTATCGTAAATTAATGGAATTCAAATTTATTGGGAAAAAATAAATGGGTACTTAGTAATAAATTTAAACGGACTTAAAAATGGAATTTATTTAATTAATAGATATAACGGATAAGGATATACTTATAAATGTGGGATTGAGAGTTTTACCACAACTATTATGAGTTATATACTTAGTTCGTTCAATTAAATCAGAAACCATTGCAATAAATTTAAATTTAATGTTATGCAATTGAGATAAACAATTAGAAAATGTTAAAGTGCCTGGATATATATATTAAAATAAATGGTACCCAGGACGGTAATATGATAAATAGTGAATTTAAGAATGGGAATCATGACTTATTTATTTTTATGGAAGCTTAAAGTCTAATAATTGAATTTAATTGCAATTAAATGAGATTGAATATAGTTAAATAATTCGTTATTTGAAATAAAGATAATGTGAGAAATTTGTGTGATAATTTGGAATCCAATATTTAATCCATATGTTTGACAGGAATGAATGGAATAATTATTAATCTATTTAACTAAACAAAATTTTAGGATATTATATAAAATTTGGGAATTTAATGAAATTAAGGATTTATATTGAAATTTATAAGTTTACCTTCTTTAATTTGACATCTAAACTTGTTGGAATTTTGAAAATGATTAAGAATTTTTAAAGGTGATAAAATGGGTCAATTTTAGAATTTAAAATATAAAATTGGATATAATCAATTTATTTAATTAGTATAAAAATAGCCATTTTGGTCACGAACTCGGATTTCGACGAAACCAGTTTCATCGGATCCGTAACAGTGGATTATTATAGGGTTTCAATTTTTGTAGCGATCAGACTTGTCGTTTGATCGTACGAACGCGAAACGCCTTGAAATCGATTAATTTGAAATCAATTTGAAATCAATTTGAAATTTTTGTTTTCTGCATAACTTCTTCATACGATGGAATTTGGTTGTGAAACTTTTTCCATCGCGTTCAGAATATTTTTAAACACCTATTTCAATATATGGGTTTACCAATTTCGTTCCGGGGTCAGAACGGGTTTTTTGGGCCAACTATCGTTCAGCACGTTTGTTTATCAGATCCATCTACTCTATCGCAACCCTACCTATAAATAGTCAATTATAAACCCTAGCCTCCATCTATTCTCATTTGTTATACGTTTATTTCCTCGGCTCCTCCTCTTCCCCATGGCTGCTTACCTTAGATCCAATTTAAAATTCAAATCAAAAGTCAAAAATTAAAGTCCTCAGAAAAATTCCAAAAAAATATATGTCGATGCTCTCGACGAGCGAAATTAAATGGCGTAATTCGTTTTTCGATTTTTTGTGGTTTGACCAGAATTTGGGGTTTTCGTCCCGGCCGTTCATGTTTATCGTCGAGATTTAACGGTGGATCTCTAGCGATGGTTCGATCGGAGTGTGCTGCTGCGTAGAGGGCGACTAGGGCATTCAGTCCATACGGCTACTCCATGTAAGAGGTGCTTGGATTTGATGGAATTGGCGATGAAAGCGTGAAGGAGGCGGTTCGATGGGGGGGGGGGGCTTTGGGCGTGCGCGTGGGGTCCATAGGCTTGGCCTGACGTGGGCATGGGGCCGGTGTTGCTCGATCTGGATGGCGATAAGGGAGGAGGCGGCGAAAATTTCTAATAGGGTTTGTATGACGGCGGCTGGGAAGCTTTCGAACGCGGCAATTAGGGTTGTAAGGGAGAGAGACAATCACGTGGCATGCTGACTTGGCTTCTGGGTATGAGTTGTTTTGTTTTTTTATTTTAATTTCTATTTCCAATCGTTTAACGATGATAACTTTCTCGTACGACCTCGTATTCATGCAAGGTTTCTTGCGTTAGGATCGTATTTAAATTCTGGAGATTTTGATGCTGGTTTGGGCAGATTCTAAGGATGTTGAAATTTTGGGTTTAAATTGGACTTGAATTAAATTTAAATTCAAAAGGTGAGTGTTTTAACCCACTCACAACTTCTAAAATTTCCTATGTCTGTTAAATTTACTCAAGATATGAGTAAAAATTTATTCATGACTGTTTGGCATGTTTTATTCATCATCTCTGTTAAATCGCATTTATTTAATTTAACTGTTAATAAATTTTATTATTGCATATACATTGACAGTTAAAATTTATTTATTTGCATATAAACTGATAGTTGGACAGTTAATAAATTTATTTTTGAATATAAGTTGTTAGTTAATAACTGTCATTTATTGTCTGTTATATTTTATATGCTATATATTGATGTTTGTTTAAATTGACGATGATTGAAATAAATTGGTTGATGATTGATATTGGGTGAATGGATGATGTGCTCTATCTTATATAAACTGCAAGTTATCATGCTTTTCATTTCATTCGGGATTGCAGTTTGAAATGATATACAACCGCATTTTTATTTTTAAATTGCAGATTGAAATGATAAATATCTGTATCACTTGACCATATGATAGAAAATTTTATACAGGCACCGCGGTATATATATATATATATATATATATATAATTATTTTTGAAATTATTTTTATGGTTTGGATATGATATAAAAATATTTTATATATACATACATAGTTAAATTGTTGAATTTAAGCTATGCATAAACCTGTTAAATAAAAAAATGAATAAGTTGAAAAATGGCATTTGATAATTTATATTATACATTTAAGTACAGGTTTAAGATCTTGTATATATATATAGAGTTATAAATGATTCAAATCAATTAAGATTGAAAGATAAATTTGAAATTTAATTAGAATTGAGCTTATTTGAAAATTTTGACTCCATAAGTTGATGTTAACTTGTTAAAATTGGAAATTTTAAAGGTATGATATTTATAACGGGATTAAATAAATAATTCTATTATAAATAAATGGAAGGAAATTTTTAGTGTTAATAAATTGGGTTTTATTTTAAATGGTTATGGATTTATCATGTAAACCTTTCAAAACTAAATAATAAGAAAATGAATTGTTGAATAGAAATTTCCCAACCTTAGTTTTGAAATTCATTAAATACTCAAAGTTTGAAAATATTGAAAATCGAAGTGTTTTATTCAAACTGGAAGTGAATCTAAAAGTTATGGGCTTAGACTGAATTTAAAGTGAATAAAAATTTTGAAGGCGTGGAAATATTTGCTTTTAAAGAAATTTTAAATTCAACCGTTTATTTTATATACTGTTGAATATCCAAACCATTTAAGTTTTGAAAGTTATGGTTTTAAAACTATGGATTTCGAAGTATTATCTTTGAAAGTTAAAATTCAAATATTTGGTTTCGAGGTATTATAAATTTAAAAGTGGTATGATTTTGAAAAGAAATATATTTGACATAAAATGATATCATATTTATTTGGGTTTTAAAATAAAATGATATCGTATTTATAGGTTTTGAAATGGAGAATTTTATTCTTTTTTAAATTATAAACTATTTTTAAATGACCGCGGTGTTATAATAACGTTTGGTTGTTGAAGAGACCGGGATCGGAAGTTGTCATACTCTCTTCCAACTCCCAAAACCACTTTAACAACCGTGCACGCGATGGAGATTCCAGAATGAAGTAGGATGGTGGTGGCGTTTCCTTTAAGGTAAATACGTGGACCCAACTCACTTGAGTTGGCATAAGGTGGCTAAAACAGGAGCGATTGACGGGTTAATAAGGTAGCACCTTTGATCGGACACATCCCTTCGATATTATACTTTGACTTTTGGATTGATTCGGTGGCCACTTTTGATTTTTATTTGGGGGTGTGGCTCAAGGTGGGTGGTAGCTGCGCGCTACGCGTTACCACCGACCCGGAAGCGTAATTGGTATATCTACCCTGGCATTGCCTAGTTGTGCCGTGTCACCTACCATATCGAGCCTTACCACGAGTTTCTATTTGTGTCGTACCTATGGAGTGTCTTCTCGTAGTCTCCCGATCAGGAGGTATGTAGGCACCGTATAGACTATTGGCATTTTATGTGTTAAGGTGGAAAATGTAAAGCCTTAACGCTATTTTAAAGTAAGTTTATTTTACAATTAGACACTATTATAATAGCGAAATATACTACATAGTAAATAGTTTAACGGATCCTTAGGAGATGTAAATCCCGAGCATCTCTTGAGTTACTGCACTCATATTTATTTCTGTTAAGTTAACTCACATAAGATCTTTTAGTTCTGACTCGAGTGTTTTGTCTTTTCAAATTCGCTTGGGTCAGTCCGAGCGTTTCAGGATTTGAAGATTTTATTCTGGAGGACGAAGACGAAGATTTGTAGTATTACTATCTACTATATTATCCCACTACACTATTTAATTCCGCTGCATTGATATTATTGGTATGTGAACTCTGATATTTAATTGTATAAATAAGAATCAAATGTTTTGTAAACAGTTTTATGAATTGTATATTTTATTATTATATTTTATCCTTCCGATGTGAGATTCAGTTTTCTTTTTATTTCTTTCTTGTTTTTCTTATTTACCCCATAACAATCCGCCCTTCCGTATGGTTTGAATTGGCACGTGTGTCGATTAAAATCACGCGAAAAGGCCGGACGTTACATCTGGTATCAGAGCTTTGGTTTAGCGATAAACCTTAGCTTTGTGGGGTTTGACTCTACTGATAGGGTAGTAATAACCTATGGGAGTTGCTGAGCATATATATATGAGAGAGCGTATTTGTTAGTGTTATAAAAAGGTTTTAATATTGTGTTAATTTGTTCCGTTTTGTATTTATAAATTCTGGTTGGTGCATGGGACGCTGTGACATCAATAGAGATTTCTAAACACTTAATAGGACAAACCAACATAATATTTGTTTTAATATAGGTGAATGAAATAATTTTTCCTATTATATTCTCTATATAAAATAAAATTTTTCAAATGATATCTATATTTGGCTGCAATAGATTGGTTGTTAGGTAATAAAGTGTATAAATAATAATAGAAATAAGATTGAAAAATAAAATAAATGAAATTTGGGAAATTTAGAACTTAAGATCCGAGGTTTTGAAATTTCTTTCGAATAAATTTTGGAATATAATAATATTGTTTACAAGTACTTCTGATATAAATATTTATTATAATTCGGAAGAATTGTTTTAAAGAAGATTTTGGAGAAAATAAGTTTTGTACTTTCCTCTCTGTCACTGGAAAATAATTTCAATGATGGCGGCCGCATCATCGACTTTCATTTTCGAGTATCGAAAGGGGAAGGCCACTGTAGTAGTTCTACTGCAGATTCATTTTTGAAAATATATAAATTTTGAATTGTTTAAAATATAATTTGAGATATTATAAGTTGTAAGAATATATTTAACTATTGTTTTAAAATAAATTGAAATTAACCTGGTATTAAATTCTTAAATTTCTATTAATTAATTGTTTCAATTATTGTAGTGAAATGAAAGGTAAGAAGTTAATAATTGAAACCTCTAATTTAGGTAAGAAATTTAAGGCTAAGTTATAAAGGAAATAAAAAGGAAGTTGAAATTGTAACTTATAAGGAAAAGATAAAATTTATTGAACAATGAATTAATAAAAAGGAAATGAAACAAACTTGTATAACTTTCAATTACACCCTTAAATAACATATATATAACTTACCAAATATTAAAAGTTGAAATGTTTAATAAGAGATTGTAATAGAATATTATAAAAGTAGAAATTTGAAATAGTAAAACTATTCGATGAAATTGCTGTTAAATTGAGAATTTAATGTTATAAACTTAAGTTATAATTGAAATTTTACCAAGTAAATATAATTAAAGGTAAGTATGACAAATAGATGATTATAAACTTAAGTAATTAAAGTGTAAATAAATGAGGTCATGCAATAATAAATGAATGAATAATTATAGGGGAAAAATGGGGGAAATCTGGCATGATCTGAGTTAATGGAAATAAACAATAGTAAGTAGTAAATGAAAATAAATGAATGTAATATGATAAAGAGAAATTGTAAACTTAAGAAATAGGGTTGAAGTTATTTCTAAATAAAATTTATAGAAATAAATGAAAATAAAAGATAAACTGTTATATGAATGAAAAGAATCAAATAACTAATGTATGAAATAAAATTAATAATGAGTATTTGATTTGTTAGTAGGAATTGTTGTTGTTTGGTTATGGTTGGTTGGGTAAGATACTTTAAAACTGGATTTGGAGTGAATGAATAATCTATTTAGTTTTATCTGAGACTGTTGAGTAAATGATGCACTTGATGGTTTATTCTTCATTCCGTACAATTTAATAGTTTTGAACCCGAACAACTATTTGTTTGTTTGGTTGAATGGTTGTTTTGTATTTGTTGGGTATGTTGTTTGTTGAAATTGATGGTTGTTGTATTGATTTGTTGTTAGTGATTGAAACCACATAAATATTTCACTTTATATAAATTGTTAACCCTTTGGAGTTTATAAGTGAAAATGCAGGTTATGAAAGCAATTGCTACTGCTTTTGGTTCCATAAATTAAGCGTAAATTGCCCGACAAATAGGTACGTTTTCGGATTTCGGTTTATAGCGCTATTTTATATATTTTCCCGCGTAGGGATATATATTATTTTGGAAAATATTTGTGTACACTGTTATATTTATATTGTATTTTCTTTCGAGCCTCTTCATACAAAGGAGACTCTGCCAAAATTTTCCGTAAATTTTGGACTTAAAAAAAAAATTGAAAATGTTTACAAACTTTAACAATTTATGTATAAAGGATTTAAATGGTTATAAATTGGTATATTTTATGTTAAATTATTTTATTTTTGTAAACTTATTTGTTTATAAATTTAATTAAGAAAGATATATTGTTTTCTTATTTCTTCTTTTCCCTTCTTTTCCTTTTCGGGGACGAAAAGTTTTGAGTGGGGGAGAGTGTAACGACCGTTAAGTTTCGACAATTTAATTTGTTTATTTAATAGAATTTTTGTAATTTATTTTAGTAGAAACAATAAAGGGGATAAATAAATGTTAAAATGAAGGCTAAAATAAATTATGTAAATGGTGACTTTAAAACCTATTTATAGAAATTTGAATAAAATCCAAATGAATTAAGTAGAAAAAGGATTCTTACCTGGATATAAATTTAATATGAGAAATTTATGAAAATATTAAATTGATTTAATGCAATAAAAGAGTGTAAACGATAATTGGAATAAATTAAGGAATCATGTTAATGCAAGTTAATAATTTATGACTTGAATGAAATTCCAATTCAATAAAATCATTTAAATGTTATGATTTGATTTTAAATGGAAATTGAGAAAACAATGTAAGGATTTGATTAATATATATGTTATTTATTCAGGGTATTGAATAAAATTGGGAATCCAATGGTAATAATGTTGGTATTAGCTAATGAATTAAATTTCAATGCAATACCCATAAATGAATGGAATGAAATGAATGTATGTAAATGTATACTAGGTTATTTATCAAATAGAAGGAAAGAAAAGTAAATAACGAATTGATTGATGAATACCTATGCATTGAATAGTAATTAAATGTAAAGTTAATGGTAATTGTATAAAATTAATATAAGATAATGATTTGCAATAATTGTGGGTTGATAATAAGGTGTGAATGAGAAAGTGATTGTATGGTAAATGAATGGAATTCAAATTTATTGGAAAAAATAAATGGGTACTTAGTAATAAATTTAAACGGACTTAAAAATGGAATTTATTTAATTAATAGATATAACGGATAAGGATATACTTATAAATGTGGGATTGAGAGTTTTACCACAACTATTATGAGTTATATACTTAGTTCGTTCTATTAAATCAGAAACCATTGCAATAAATATAAATTCAATGTTATGCAATTGAGATAAACAATTGGAAAATGTTAAAGTATCTGGATATATATATATATTAAAATAAATGGTACCCAGGATGGTAATATGATAAATAGTGAATTTAAGAATGGGAATCAGGACTTATATATTTTTATGGAAACTTAAAGTCTAGTAATTGAATTTAATTTCAATTAAATGAGATTGAATATAGTTAAATAATTCGTTATTTGAAATAAAGATAATGTGAGAAATTTGTGTGATGATTTAGAATCCAATATTTAATCCATCTGTTTGACAGGAATGAATGGAATACTTATTAATCTATTTAACTAAAAAAAATTTAGGATATTATTTAAAATTTGGGAATTTAATGAAATTAAGGATTTGTATTGAAATTTATAAGTTTACCTTCTTTAATTTGACATCTAAACTTGTTGGAATTTTGTAAATGATTAAGAATTTTTAAAGGTGATAAAATGGGTCAATTTTAGAATTTAAAATATAAAATTGGATTTAATCAATTTATTTAATTAGTATAAAAATAGCCATTTTGGTCACGAACTCGGATTTCGACGAAACCAGTTTCATCGGATCCGTAACAGTGAATTATTGTAGGGTTTCAAGTTTCGTAGCGATCGGACTTGTTGTTTGATCGTACGAACGCGAAACGCTTTGAAATCAATTTAATTGAAATCAATTTGAAATCAATTTGAAATTTTTGTTTTCAGCATAACTTCTTCATACGATGGAATTTGGTCGTGAAACTTTTTCCATCGCGTTCAGAATATTTTTAAACACCTATTTCGATATATGGGTTTACCCAATTTCGTTCCGGGGTCAGAACGAGTTTTTTGGGCCAACTATCGTTCAGCACGTTTGTTTATCGGATCCATCTACTCTATCGCAACCCTACTTATAAATAGTCAATTATAAACCCTAGCCTCCATCTATTCTCATTTTCCATACGTTTATTTCTTCAGCTCCTCCTCTTCCCCATGGCTGCTTACCTTAGATCCAATTTAAAATTCAAATCAAAAGTCAAAACTTAAAGTCCTCAGAAAAATTCCAAAAAAATATATGTCGATGCTCTCAACGAGCGAAATTAAATGGCACAATTCGTTTTTCGATTTGGTTTGTGGTTTGACCAGAATTTGGGGTTTTCATCCTGGCCATTCATGTTTATCGTCGAGATTTAGCGGTGGATCTCTAGCGATGGTTCGATCGGAGTGTGCTGCTGCGTAGACGGCGACTAGGGCCTTCAATCTATACGACTACTCCATGTCAGAGGTGCTTGGATTTGATGGAATTGGCGATGAAAGCGTAACGGAGGCGGATCGCTGGAGGGGCCTTTGGGCATGCGCGTGGGGTCCATAGGCTCGGCCTGACGTGGGCATGGGGCCGGTGTTGCTCGATCTGGACGGCGATAAAGGAGGAGGCGGCGAAAATTGCGGATAGGGTTTGTATGACGGCGGTTGGGAAGCTTTCGAACGCGGCAATTAGGGTTGTAAGGGAGAGAGACAATCACATGGCATGTTGACTTGGCTTCTGGGTATGAGTTGTTTGGTTTTTTTTAATTTTAATTTCTATTTCCAATCGTTTAACGATGATAACTTTCTCATACGACCTCATATTCACGCACGGTTTCTTGCTTTAGGATCGTGTTTAAATTCTGTAGATTTTGACGCTGGTTTGGGAAAATTTTGAGGATGTTGACATTTTTGGTTTAAATTAGACTTGAATTCGATTTAAATTCAAAAGGTGAGTGTTTTAACCCACTCACAACTTATAAAATTTCCTATGTCTGTTAAATTTACTCAAGATATGAGTAAAAATTTATTCATGACTGTTTGGCGTGTTTTATTCATCATCTCTGTTAAATCGCATTTATTTAATTTAACTGTTAATAAATTTTATTATTTCATATACATTGACCGTTAAAATTTATTTATTTGCATATAAACTGATAGTTGAACAGTTAATAAGTTTATTTTTGAATATAAATTGTTAGTTAATAACTGTCATTTATTACCTGTTATATTTTATATGCTATATATTGATGTTTGTTTAAATTGATGACGATTGAAATAATAATGTTGATTATCGATATTGGGTGAATGGATGATGTGTTCTATCTTATATAAACTGCAAGTTATCATGCTTTTCATTTCATTCGGGATTGCGGTTTGAAATGATATACAACCGCATTTTTATTTTTAAATTACAGATTGAAATGATAAATATTCGTATCACTTGACCATAGGATAGAAAATTTTATGCAGGCACCGCGGTATATATATATATATAATTATTTTTGAAATGATTTTTATGGTTTGGATATGATACGGTTTAATAAATATTAAATTTCGATATGATATAAAAATATTTTATATATACATACATAGTTAAATTGTTGAATTTAAGCTATGCATAAATCTGCTAAGTAAAAAAAATGAATAAGTTGAAAAATGGCATTTGATAATTTATATTATACGTTTAAGTATAGGTTTAAGATCTTGTGTATATATATAGAGTTATAAATGATTCAAATCAACTAAGATTGAAAGATAAATTTGAAATTTAATCAGAATTTAGCTTATTTGAAAATTTTAACTCCATAAGTTGATGTTAACTTGTTAAAATTGGAAATTTTAAAGGTATGATATTTATAACGGGATTAAATAAATAATTCTAGTATAAATAAATGGAAGGAAATTTTTAGTGTTAATAAATTGGGTTTTATTTTAAATGGTTATGGATTTATCATGTAAACCTTTCAAAACTAAATAATAAGAAAATGAATTGTTGAATAGAAATTTCCCAACCTTAGTTTTGAAATTCATTAAATACTCAAAGTTTGAAAATATTGAAAATCGAAGTGTTTTATTCAAACTGGAAGTGAATCTAAAAGTTATGGGCTTAGAATGAATTTAAGGTGAATAAAATTTTGAAGGCGTGGAAATATTTGCTTTTAAAGAAATTTTAAATTCAACCGTTTATTTTATATACTGTTGAATATCCAAACCATTTAAGTTTTGAAAGTTATAGTTTTAAAACTATGGATTTCGAAGTATTATCTTTGAAAGTTAAAATTCAAATATTTGGTTTCGGGGTATTATAAATTTAAAAGTGGTATGATTTTGAAAAGAAATATATTTGAAATAAAATGATATAATATTTATTTGGGTTTTAAAAGAAAATGATATCGTATTTATAGGTTTTGAAATGGAGAATTTTATTCTTTTTTTAAAGTATAAACTATTTTTAAATGACCGCGGTATTATAATAACGTTTGGTTGTTGAAGAGACCGGGATCATAAGTTGTCATACTCTCTGCTAACTCCGAAAACCACTTTAACAACCGTGTACGCTGTGGAGATTTCGGAATGAAGTAGGATGGTGGTGGCGTTTCCTTTAAGGTAAATACGTGGACCCAACTCCCTTGAGTTGGCATAAGGTGGCTAAAACAGGAGCGATTGATGGGTTAATAAGGTAGCACCTTTGATCGGACACATCCCTTCGATATTATACTTTGACTTTTGGATTGATTCGGTGGCCACTTTTGATTTTTATTTGGGGATGTGGCTCGAGGTGGGCGGTAGCTGCGCGCTACGCGTTACCACCGACCCGGAAGCGTAATTGGTATATCTACCCTGGCATTGCCTAGTTGTGCCATGTCACCTACCATATCGAGCCTTACCACGAGTTTCTATTTGTGTTGTACCTATGGAGTGTCTTCTCGTAGTCTCCCGATCAGGAGGTATGTAGGCACCGTATAGACTATTGGCATTTTATGTGTTAAGGTGGAAAATGTAAAGCCTTAACGCTATTTTAAAGTAAGTTTATTTTACAATTAGACACTATTATAATAGCGAAATATACTACATAGTAAATAGTTTAACGGATCCTTAGGAGATGTAAATCCCGAGCATCTCTTGAGTTACTGCACTCATATTTATTTATGTTAAGTTAACTCACATAAGACCTTTTAGTTCTGACTCGAGTGTTTTGTCTTTTCAAATTCGCTTGGGTCAGTCCGAGCGTTACAGGATTTGAAGATTTTATTCTGGAGGACGAAGACGAAGATTTGTAGTATTACTATCTACTATATTATCCCACTACACTATTTAATTCCGCTGCATTGATTTTATTGGTATGTGAACTCTGATATTTAATTGTATAAATAAGAATCAAATGTTTTGTAAACAGTTTTATGAACTGTATATTTTATTATTATATTTTATCCTTCCGCTGTGAGATTCAGTTTTCTTTTTATTTCTTTCTTGTTTTTCTTATTTACCCCATAACAATCCGTCCTTCCGTATGGTTTGAATTGGCACGTGTGTCGATTAAAATCACGCGAAAAGGACGGACGTTACATCTGGTATCAGAGCTTTGGTTTAGCGATAAACCTTAGCTTTGTGGGGTTCGACTCTACTGATAGGGTAGTAATACCCTATGGGAGTCGTTGAGCATATATATATAAGAGAGCGTATTTGTTAGTGTTATAAAAAGGTTTTAATATTGTGTTAATTTGTTCCGTTTTGTATTTATAAATTCTGGTTGGTGCATGGGACGCTGTGACATCAATAGGGATTTCTAAACACTTAATAGGACAGACCAACATAATATTTGTTTTAATATAGGTGAATGAAATAATTTTTCCTATCATATTCTCTATATAAAATAAAAAATTTCAATTGATATCTATATTTGGCTGCAATACATTGGTTGTTAGGTAATAAAGTGTATAAATAATAATAGAAATAAGATTGAAAAATAAAATAAATGAAATTTGGGAAATTTAGAACTGAAGATCCAGGGTTTTGAAATTTCTTTCGAATAAATTTTGGAATATAATAATATTGTTTACAAGTACTTTCTGATATAAATATTTATTATAATTCAGAAGAATTGTTTTAAAGAAGATTTTGGAGAAAATAAGTTTTGTACTTTCCTCTCTGTAACTGGAAAATAATTTCAATGATGGCGGCCGCATCATCGACTTTCATTTTCGAGTACCGAAAGGGGAAGGCCACTGTAGTAGTTCTACTGCAGATTCATTTTTGAAAATATATAAATTTTGAATTGTTTAAAATATAATTTGAGATATTATAAGTTTTAAGAATATATTTAACTATTATTTTAAAATAAATTGAAATTAACCCGGTATTAAATTCTTAAATTTCTATTAATTAATTATTTCAATTATTGTAGTGAAATGAAATGTAAGAAATTAATAATTGAAACCGCTAATTTAGGTAAGAAATTTAAGGCTAAGTTATAAAGGAAATAAAAAGGAAGTTGAAATTGTAACTTATAAGGAAAAGATAAAATTTATTGAACAATGAATTAATAAAAAGGAAATGAAACAAACTTGTATAACTTTCAATTACACCCTTAAATAACATATATATAACTTACCAAATATTAAAAGTTGAAATGTTTAATAAGAGATTGTATATTACACAAGTAGAAATTTGAAATAGTAAAGAAATTGCTGTTAAATTGAGAATTTAATGTTATAAACTTAAGTTATAATTGAAATTTTACCAAGTAAATATAATTAAAGGTAAGTATGACAAATAGATGATTATAAACTTAAGTAATTAAAGTGTAAATAAATGAGGTCATGCAACAATAAATGAATGAATAATTATAGGGGAAAAAGGGGGGAAATCTGGCATGACCTGAGTTAATGGAAATAAACAATAGTAAGTAGTAAATGAAAATAAATGAATGTAATATGATAAAGAGAAATTGTAAATTTAAGAAATAGGGTTGAAGTTATTTCTAAATAAAATTTATAGAAATAAATGAAAATAAAAGATAAACTGTTATATGAATGAAAAGAATCAAATAACTAATGTATGAAATAAAATTAATAATGAGTATTTGATTTGTTAGTAGGAATTGTTGTTGTTTGGTTATGGTTGGTTGGGTAAGATACTTTAAAACTAGATTTGGAGTGAATGAATAATCTATTTAGTTTTATCTGAGACTGTTGAGTAAATGATGCACTTGATGGTTTATTCTTCATTCCGTACAATTTAATAGTTTTGAACCCGAACAACTATTTGTTTGTTTGGTTGAATGGTTGTTTGGTATTTGTTGGGTATGTTGTTTGTTGAAATTGATGGTTGTTGTATTGATTTGTTGTTAGTGATTGAAACCACATAAATATTTCACTTTGTATAAATTGTTAACCCTTTGGAGTTTATAAGTGAAAATGCAGGTTATGGAAGCAATTGCTACTGCTTTTGGTTCCATAAATTAAATTGCCCGACAAATAGGTACGTTTTCGGAATTCGGTTTATAGCGCTATTTTATATATTTTCCCGCGTAGGGATATATATTATTTTGGAAAATATTTGTGTATATTGTTATATTTATATTATATTTTCTTTCGAGCCTCTCCATACAAAGGAGACTCTGCCAAAATTTTCCGTAAATTTTGGACTTAAAAAAAAATGAAAATGTTTACAAACTTTAAGAATTTATGTATAAAGGATTTAAATGGTTATAAATTGGTATATTTTATGTTAAATTATTTTAATTTTGTAAACTTATTTGTTTATAAATTTAATTAAGAAAGATATATTGTTTTCTTATTTCTTCTTTTCCCTTCTTTTCCTTTTCGGGGACGAAAAGTTTTGAGTGGGGGAGAGTGTAACGACCCGTAAGTTTCGGCAATTTAATTTGTTTATTTAATAGGATTTTTGTAATTTATTTTAGTAGAAACAATAAAGGGGATAAATAAATGTTAAAATGAAGGCTAAAATAAATTATGTAAATGGTGACTTTAAAACCTATTTATAGAAATTTGAATAAAATCCAAATGAATTAAGTAGAAAAAGGATTCTTACCTGGATATAAAATTTAATATGAGAAATTTGTGAAAATATTAAATTGATTTAATGCAATAAAGGAGTGTAAACTGTAATTGGAATAAATTAAGGAATCATGTTAGTGCAAGTTAATAATTTATGACTTGAATGAAATTCCAATTCAATAAAATCATTTAAATGTTATGATTTGATTTTAAATGGAAATTGAGAAAACAAATGTAAGGATTTGATTAATATATATGTTATTTATTCAGGGTATTGAATAAAATTGGGAATCCAATGGTAATAATGTTGGTATTAGCTAATGAATTAAATTTCAATGCAATACCCATAAATGAATGGAATGAAATGAATGTATGTTAATGTATACTAGGTTATTTATCAAATAGAAGGAAAGAAAAGTAAATATCGAATTGATTGATGAATACGTATGCATTGAATAGTAATTAAATGTAAAGTTAATGGTAATTGTATAAAATCAATATATGATAATGAATTGCAATAATTGTGGGTTGATAATAAGGTGTGAATGAGAAAGTGATTGTACGGTAAATGAATGGAATTCAAATTTATTGGAAAAAAATAAATGGGTACTTAGTAATAAATTTAAACGGACTTAAAAATGGAATTTATTTAATTAATAGATTTAATGGATAAGGATATACTTATAAATGTGGGATTGAGAGTTTTACCACAACTATTATGAGTTATATACTTAGTTCGTTCAATTAAATCAGAAACCATTGCAATAAATATAAATTCAATGTTATGCAATTGAGATAAACAATTGGAAAATGTTAAAGTATCTGGATATATATATATTATAATAAATGGTACCCAGGATGGTAATATGATAAATAGTGAATTTAAGAATGGGAATCAGGACTTATATATTTTTATGGAAACTTAAAGTCTAATAATTGAATTTAATTTCAATTAAATGAGACTGAATATAGTTAAATAATTCGTTATTTGAAATATAGATAATGTGAGAAATTTGTGTCATGATTTGGAATCCAATATTTAATCCATCTGTTTGACAGGAATGAATGGAATACTTATTAATCTATTTAACTAAAAAAATTTTAGGATATTATTTAAAATTTGGGAATTTAATGAAATTAAGGATTTATATTGAAATTTATAAGTTTACCTTATTTAATTTGACATCTAAACTTGTTGGAATTTTGTAAATGATTAAGAATTTTTAAAGGTTGTAAAATTGGTCAATTTTAGAATTTAAAATATAAAATTGGATTTAATGAATTTATTTAATTAGTATACAAATAGCCATTTTGGTCACGAACTCGGATTTCGACGAAACCAGTTTCATCGGATCCGTAACAGTGAATTATTGTAGGTTTTCAAGTTTCATAGCGATCGGACTTGTCGTTTGATCGTACGAACGCGAAACACTTTGAAATCGATTTAATTGAAATCAATTTGAAATCAATTGGAAATTTTTGTTTTCAGCATAACTTCTTCATACGATGGAATTTGGTCGTGAAACTTTTTCCATCGCGTTCAGAATATTTTTAAACACCTATTTCGATATATGGGTTTACCTAATTTCGTTCCGGGGTCCGAACGAGTTTTTTGGGCCAGCTATCGTTCAGCACGTTTGTTTATCGGATCCATCTACTCTATCGCAACCTTACCTATAAATTGTCAATTATAAACCCTAGCCTCCATCTATTCTCATTTGCCATACGTTTATTTCCTCAGCTCCTCCTCTTCCCCATGGCTGCTTACCTTAGATCCAATTTAAAATTCAAATCAAAAGTCAAAAATTAAAGTCCTCGGAAAAATTCCAAAAAAATATACGTCGATGCTCTCAACGAGCGAAACTAAATGGCGCAATTCGTTTTTCGATTTGGTTTTTGGTTTGACCAGAATTTGGGGTTTTCATCCCGGCCGTTCATGTTTATCGTCGAGATTTAGCGGTGGATCTCTAGCGATGGTTCGATCGGAGTGTGCTGCTGCGTAGACGGCGACTAGGGCCTTCAATCTATATGGCTACTCCATGTCAAAGGTGCTTGGATTTGATGGAATTGGCGACGAAAGCGTAACGGAGGCGGATCGCTGGGGGAGGGGGGGCCTTTGGGAATGCGCGTGGGGTCCATAGGCTCGGCCTGACGTTGGCATGGGGCCGGTGTTGCTCGATATGTATGGAGATAAGGGAGGAGGCGGCGAAAATTGCGGATAGGGTTTGTATGACGGCGGTTGGGAAGCTTTCGAACGCGGCAATTAGGGTTGTAAGGGAGAGAGACAATCACGTGGCATGTTGACTTGGCTTCTGGGTATGAGTTGTTTTGTTTTTTTAATTTTAATTTCTATTTCCAATCGTTTAACGATGATAACTTTCTCATACGACCTCGTATTCATGCACGGTTTCTTGCTTAGGATCGTGTTTAAATTCTGGAGATTTTGATGCTGGTTTGGGAAAATTTTGAGGAGTTGAAATTTTTGGCTTAAATTGGACTTGAATTCGATTTAAATTCAAAAGGTGAGTGTTTTAACCCACTCACAACTTATAAAATTTCCTATGTCTGTTAAATTTACTCAAGATATGAGTAAAAATTTATTCATGACTGTTTGGCATGTTTTATTCATCATCTCTGTTAAATCGCATTTATTTAATTTAACTGTTAATAAATTTTATTATTTCATATACATTGACCGTTAAAATTTATTTATTTGCATATAAACTGATAGTTGAACAGTTAATAAGTTTATTTTTGAATATAAATTGTTAGTTAATAACTGTCATTTATTACCTGTTATATTTTATATGCTATATATTGATGTTTGTTTAAATTGATGACGATTGAAATAATAATGTTGATGATTGATATTGGGTGAATGGATGATGTGTTCTATCTTATATAAACTGCAAGTTATCATGCTTTTCATTTCATTCGGGATTGCGGTTTGAAATGATATACAACCGCATTTTTATTTTTAAATTACAGATTGAAATGATAAATATCTGTATCACTTGACCATAGGATAGAAAATTTTATGTAGGCACCGCGGTATATATATATAATTATTTTTGAAATGATTTTTATGGTTTGGATATGATACGGTTTAATAAATATTAAATTTCGATATGATATAAAAATATTTTATATATACATACATAGTTAAATTGTTGAATTTAAGCTATGCATAAATCTGCTAAGTAAAAAAAATGAATAAGTTGAAAAATGGCATTTGATAATTTATATTATACGTTTAAGTACAGGTTTAAGATCTTGTGTATATATATAGAGTTATAAATGATTCAAATTTGAAAGATAAATTTGAAATTTAATTAGAATTGAGCTTATTTGAAAATTTTAACTCCAGAATTTGATGTTAACTTGTTAAAATAGGAAATTTTAAAGGTATGATATTTATAACGGGATTAAATAAATAATTCTAGTATAAATAAATGGAAGGAAATTTTTAGTGTTAATAAATTGGGTTTTATTTTAAATGGTTATGGATTTATCATGTAAACCTTTCAAAACTAAATAATAAGAAAATGAATTGTTGAATAGAAATTTCCCAACCTTAGTTTTGAAATTCATTAAATACTCAAAGTTTGAAAATATTGAAAATCGAAGTGTTTTATTCAAACTGGAAGTGAATCTAAAAGTTATGGGCTTAGACTGAATTTAAAGTGAATAAAAATTTTGAAGGCGTGGAAATATTTGCTTTTAAAGAAATTTTAAATTCAACCATTTATTTTATATACTGTTGAATATCCAAACCATTTAAGTTTTGAAAGTTATGGTTTTAAAACTATGGATTTCGAAGTATTATCTTTGAAAGTTAAAATTCAAATATTTGGTTTCGAGGTATTATAAATTTAAAAGTGGTATGATTTTGAAAAGAAATATATTTGAAATAAAATGATATCATATTTATTTGGGTTTTAAAAGAAAATGATATCGTATTTATAGGTTTTGAAATGGAGAATTTTATTCTTTTTTTAAAGTATAAACTATTTTTAAATGACCACGGTGTTATAATAACGTTTGGTTGTTGAAGAGACCGGGATCGGAAGTTGTCATACTCTCTGCCAACTCCGAAAACCACTTTAACAACCGTGTACGCGGTGGAGATTCCAGAATGAAGTAGGATGGTGGTGGCGTTTCCTTTAAGGTAAATACGTGGACCCAACTCCCGTGAGTTGGCATAAGGTGGCTAAAACAGGAGTGATTGACGGGTTAATAAGGTAGCACCTTTGATCGGACACATCCCTTCGATATTATACTTTGACTTTTGGATTGATTCGGTGGCCACTTTTGATTTTTATTTGGGGGTGTGGCTCGAGGTGGGCGGTAGATGCGCGCTACGCGTTACCACCGACCCGGAAGCGTAATTGGTATATCTACCCTGGCATTTTCTAGTTGTGCCGTGTCACCTACCATATCGAGCCTTATTACGAGTTTCTATTTGTGTCGTACCTATGGAGTGTCTTCTCTTAGTCTCCCGATCAGGAGATTTGCAGGCACCGTATAGACTATTGGCATTTTATGTGTTAAGGTGGAAAATGTAAAGCCTTAACGCTATTTTAAAGTAAGTTTATTTTACAATTAAACACTATTATAATAGCGAAATATACTACATAGTAAATAGTTTAACGGATCCTTAGAAGATGTAAATCCCGAGCATCTCTTGAGTTATTGCACTCATATTTATTTCTGTTAAATTAACTCACATAAGATCTTTTAATTCTGACTCGAGTGGTTTGTCTTTTCAAATTCGCTCGGGTCAGTCCGAGCGTTTCAGGATTTGACGATTTTATTCTGGAGGACGAAGACGAAGATTTGTAGTATTACTATCTACTATATTATCCCACTGCACTATTTAATTCCGCTGCATTGATATTATTGGTATTGAACTCTGATATTTAATTGCATAAAGAAGAATCAAATGTTTTGTAAACAGTTTTATGAACTGTATATTTTATTATTATATTTTATCCTTCCGCTATGAGATTCTGTTTTCTTTTTATTTCTTTCTTGTTTTTCTTATTTACCCCATAACAATCCGCCCATCCGTATGGTTTGAATTGGCACGTGTGTCGATTTAAATCGCGCGAAAAGGCCAAACGTTACATTCATGTTTATAACCATTTATTTTGTTTCATACTGAAATTTTATTTTTATATCTGAATAATGGTATGGTTGCCTAATTTTTAAACATTATTATTTAAAGACTACAATTATATATTAATATTATATTATCAAATATTAAAAATATCGAATCTTTGATTTTTATTGAATAAGAGAGATCTTGTTATAAACATTTAAAATATTTTATTTTAAGTATTCAAATCAAAACTTCCTTTACAAAGCATATATAACTGCTAAATATCAAAGATCTTATAAATTTGAAAAGCTTGTATTTAATTTAAATTAGATTAAATATTTTTTGAAATATATTGCCAAAAATTCGTGGTCGTTACATTCCTCCACTTAAAAGAATTTCATCCCCGAAATTTAAAACAATAGTTAATTTAAAAGCTTTTATATTAACAATCCAAACATACATATCATCCATAATAATAACAAACAATCAAACAGTCTACTCTAACAAACATCACTAGTTATCCGGACATAAATCTGGATAAGCTCTCCCAAAACTATCGAGAGTTTCCCAGGTACAATCTCTGGGATCCTCACTCCACTGCACCTTGACGAGTTTCACCACTATGCTCCTGAGTTGCTTCTCATCTTGATCCACAATCTGAACTGGATTTCTAACTACAGTCAAGTTGGGTTCTACTTCCAAATCTTCCTGAATTACTGGTTCTACAACAAGTGATGGATCATGAACAAACTTCCTCAAATGCGATGCATGAAACACATTATGAATTCCAGACATCTGCTCTGGCAATTCAATCCTGTAAGCTACAGCTCCAATTCTTTCCAACACTCGGAATGGTCCAATATATCTTGGAGCAAGTTTTCCTGTTTTTTCGAATCTCACTGCTCCCTTGATCGGAGAAACTTTGACGAAAACTAAATCTCCAATCTCAAATTCCAATGGTCTTCGTCTTCTATCACCATATTTCTTATGACGATCCTGAGCAGCTCTCATCCTTTTCTTGATAAGCTCAATTTTCGCAGAAGCTTCTCGAATAAGATCGGGTCCGAGCACAAGACGATCTTTCGATTATATCCAACAAGATGGAGATCTACGTGGTCTTCCATACAGAGATTCATAAGGAGCCATCTTAATACTTGCCTGATAACTGTTATTATAAGAGAATTCCACTAAATGAAGATGGTCTTCCCATGATCCTCCAAAATCTAAAACACAAGCCCGCAGCATATCCTCAAGAATTCGATTAAGCCTCTCCGTCTGTCCGTCAGTCTGAGGATGATAAGCTGTACTCAATCTCAAATTTGTTCCCATTGCTGATTGCAGAGCCTCGCAGAATTTGCTAGCGAAAATAGGATCACGGTCACTTACTATACTGAAAAGAACACCATGCAATCTGACTATCTCCTTCAAGAAAATTTCTGCCAGAGAAGCTGCAGTACGAGTTGCCTTAACCGGTATAAAATGGGCACTCTTAGTTAAACGATCCACAATAACCCATATACCATCATTTCCTTTCCTGGTTCTAGGCAAACCGTCGATGAAATCCATTGAAATCATCTCCCACTTCCAATCTGGAATTTCCAAAGGCTGCAATAATCCGGCTGATTTTTGTTGATCACCTTTAACTTGTTGGCAGATGGCACAACTGTTCACGAATCTAGCTACATCCTCCTTCATGCCCTTCCACCAAAAGACTCTCTTCATATCCTTATACATCTTCGAGACTCCCGGATGAATATTCAATTTGGAACGATGACTCTCAGACAACACTTCCTGCCTCAGATCCCTATCATTCGGAACACAAATTCTCCCATTAATCCTTAATGTTCCTTGACCATCAATTTCAAAACTGGGACACTGACATTTCCTAACTCTTTTGATGATTCTCCTCAACATTTTATCAGATTCTTGCTTGCTTGAAATCCTTTCAATAAGAGATGGAACAACTTCCAGAAGAGATAGGACTGCGTTCCTGCTAAGAGCATCAGCTACAACATTCGCCTTCCCCGGAGTGTACAGAATATCCAAATCATAGGATGCTAGAAATTCAACCCACCGCTGTTGTCTTAGATTAAGATCTTTTTGAGAGAAAATATATTTCAATGGTTTATGATCCGTGAACAATTCGAATTTCTCTCCCCAAAGATAATGTCTCCAGATCTTCAAAGCAAAAACAATGGCTAGCAGTTCTAGATCGTGCGTAGCGTAGTTCTTCTCATGTGGCTTCAACTGCCGATTCGCATACGCAATTACCCTTCCATTCTGCATCAGAACTGCTCCTAGACCAACCATACAAGCGTCAGTATAAACCTCGAATTTGCTCTTCCCATGCGGAATAGCAAGTACTGGCGCACTAGTTAGCCTTGTCTTCAACTCTTGAAAAGCTTCTTCACACTGGGGTGTCCATTTGAATTTTCCTTCTTTCCTTGTCAGCTTAGTCAGATGTGAAGAAATCTTGGAATAATCCTTAATAAATTTCCTGTAGTAGCCAGCTAATCCTAGAAAACTGCGAACTTCCATCGGTGTCTCCGGCTATTTCCATTCCAAAATAGTTTCAACCTTCGCTGGGTCTACAAAAATGCCTTCACCAGAAACAATGTGCCCTAAAAATTTAACTTCTGATTTCCAGAAATGGCACTTCGAAAACTTCGCCTTCAACACATGCTTCCTCAGAGTCTCCAATACAATCCTCAAATGCTCCCTGTGCTCTTCTTCAGATTTGGAGTAGACTAAGATATCATCAATGAATACTAGCACGAACTTATTCAATACATCCCTAAAGACTCGGTTCATGAGGTCAACAAAGTAGGCAGGAGCATTGGTTAACCCGAAAGGCATAACCAACCACTCATAGAAACAATTATTTACCCTAAATGCAGTCAAGGGAATACTGTCTTCAGCTACCCTCAACTGATGGAAACCCGAAGCTAGATCTAGTTAAGAAAAGATAGAAGCACCACGCAACTGGTCAAAGAGATCATCGATTCGAGGAAGAGGATATTTATTACGGATAGTCACTTTGTTCAATTCTCTATAATCGACACAGAACCTTAGCGATCCATCTGATTTAGTCACAAACACTGCCGCAGAACCCCAACAAGAAAAGCTGGGCCTTATCAACCCCTTCTTTAAAAGATCTTGAGTCTGCTTAATCAACTCCTCTCTCTCCCTAGGAGCCATTCTCCTACTGGGATGAATCACCGGCACTACTCCTGGAATCAAATCAATACGAAACTCTATCTCTCGATGTTGTGGCAGACACTTAACTTCTTCAAATACATCAGCAAAATCTTGAACCACAACGATATCTTCAATCCTCTATTCAGAAGTGTCAATTCCATGCAAAAGAATACTCAAGTGAATTCCAGAATTATCACATGACACTCTGGCAATTCTACCCAAATCAATTTCCAGCGAAACTATTCTCTCATCACAATTCAAAACTTCTCTATACTTATCCAGCCAATCCATTCCCAAAATAAGATCAAATCCCTTAAAATTCAACACATACGGGTCACAATAAAAACTGTGGGATAGATAAGAGATCTTCAAGTCCTTACAGATCGTATCTAATTTGGTCACCCCTTCTATAGGATTAGATACCAAGATAGGACTGTCTACAGAACTAGGGGTAAGAAAGAACTTCTCAACAGAGTCCAAAGAAATAAAACTCAAGGAAGCACCCGAATCAAACAAAACTTCCCACTGAACTTAGCCACAACACCGAAGCAAACATACTTCCTTACACCACCCAAAGTTTCACTCGAGACGATAATAGGTCTACAGTCTCGACAGATACACTTCCAACCTCAACATTCAAAACTCCGACCATTGGTAGTCGTGTTACACACACCACTACCATTCTATCTACCTTTATAACTTATATTGGAATACCAGAATAGGTAACCCAACAAATAGGTAGAAATAAATATATATACATATAAAAATTACAAATACGCTCTCTCAAGATAGATATTACTCAAGAGCCTAGGTACTCGCTCAACCTCGCTCTAATACCAACTGTGACGACCCGCCTTTCTAAAACCTAGAAAGACGTATCATCATTAAGAAAGAAAGGGAATAGAAATAGAAAAGAACAGAAAGAAAGAAATAACAACATTAGAATCTCACAGCGGAATGGAACAAAATATAATACATCACATAACTATTACATAGTTATACATACATCAGAGTTATACAATATCATACAACAGAACTGTCATATACATATCTGCCCATACATATATCTAAAATACAGCATACACTACTACACAATGGAACTATATAGATAGATACATACGTCTGGTCTTCTTCTCCAAAGCTCCTCCAGTAAAATCAGTACTTCAAATACCTATCACTTGGCTACTCATAAAAATTTGAGTACCCAAGAGTTTATGAAAAACAAAATATAAACTCCGGGTCAGACATGGGTCTGGTGTGAGTAAACGGGTTAGAAATTGTTTAACTTTGAAAATCATTTGAAAACAAAAGTATCACGTAAGACTTCTCACACATAAATACGAGTAAGTTTTTACCTTACGCTAACCAAAACATTTTATAGGAAATTCGATGATATTATAATAGTATCTAGGGTTTTCAAGTAAACAAAAAATAGCCGAAATTGCTACATTCATTAAATTCCAGCTACTAGCCACGAAAGTGGGTAAAACAAATCAAAACCGTAGGGTCTCGTAGGGAAAATGGGTTTCCAACAATGGCAGGGCTACTGGGGTACCGCCCGTCACAGTACGGGGCCTAAATCACAGTACCGAGGATCACTCCCGACACCCTACAACACAAGGCCGGAACCATTCCTTACTGAACAGTCCCGAACAAGGTAACCCCGAGTTGTGGCCAACAACTGCTCACACGGCCGAAATAAAGGGACATCTAGACAGGGGTATACCTCGTCCTGCTTGGGCATGACCCACCTAACCTTGCTGCATCTCCTATGTTTTAGCCATTCCCGTTTGATGAGGCTTGAGGCTGCGATTACCTTTATAGAACATTATTCTTAGAATGCTCATCGTCCGCTTGATGATGTGCTGAAAGCATTCTATCCATACAAGTTCGTTTCGGGTTCGAACGAAACTGAAGGCATTATCTCGTTACACTCATTTTGGAATCACCCTCAGAGTTAACGACGATAACCCTTGCATTCTAAAACACCATTTCGATCACCACTTGATATGTCACAACCTATCGTTTAATTTGGATCGATGTGGTTTTCGGAATATCGAATTGATACCCGATCCCGGTCTCATCGAAATCCAAACGCCATTTTAAGGGCCAAGTTGTCTATTTAGTCTTAACGGTTTAATTCAATATTAAGCATTTACATAACAGATATCACAGATAAATCATATACAGTTATCACAGATACATTCAGAATATATCACAACATCTCACAGAATATCACCAAACAAATATCAGAGTCAATCAAACAGAATTATCAATTCATATCAATATAGTTTGATTAACTTAACTTAATTAATTACTTAAGGTAAATTATTATTATTCTGTTTAATTAATTGCTGATTAATTAACTTAATAATGATCAATTAATTACTTAGTTAATCATTAATTATCAATTTATTAATCATCTAATCTTAAATTAATCATTTAATTAGTTAACTTTTATTCATTAATTATTACTTAATTACATAGTTAATTAATTGATTCTTAATTGATAATTAATAACTTACTTATTAATTAATAAAATTTAATTTCTTATTTAATTATTACAAATTATTTTAATTAATCATTTATTATTAATTAATTAATTATTTATGATCAATTAATTAATCATTTAATCCTAAATTAATCACTTAAGTTAACTACCATTAATTAACTTTAAGTAATTAACTAACATTCTTAAGATTGAAATTGATTTTAACACAAGATTAATTTCTAATTACAATTTAATTTAAAGTTATTAATTTAATTTTCAAGTACAAATTAATTTACATTCATAATTACCATATATTAACTAATTACCTTTACAAACTTTTCTTTAATAAACTTTAAATCAATTAGTAACTTAAAATTAACTAACATTATTTACTTTATTTAATGTTCAACTTAGTTAATCAAATAATTAAGGTGATTAGGCAAAAACATCAGGAAGTGGTCCCGAGGCAGGCACCACTTTTACTCGAGAAAGTCTCGAGTTTCCCCTACCTTTCCCCAGGTCTCACTCTTCCTTCCCATCTTCTTCTGCTCCTACCTATTTCTTTCCTTCTTCTTCTTTTCTTTTTTAGGCTTAAGTTACAAAAATTTAAACTGCACTCACGCATAACCACAGAAAACACTCGAAGCAAAACCCACCAATACTCAAGCAAAAACACGCGACAACCACGGCAACCCAACCGGACATCCCAACGCCACCGTGCATGTGCACAGTGGTTCGACTCACCTCCGGCGACCCACATCACTACCCACAAATCACTCTCTTAATCAAAATCAAAACCCAAACTGTCACGTAACGATCGAACACGAAATTTGCCTACAGCTCGAACCAAAGGCTCGAACAACCCCGAGCAAAATGCTTCGCCCCATCAACACTGACTACTAGCATCACCGCACCTCCATCTACACGCTCGTCAACGACCCAGGCACCTCCCCTCCAAGCTCGGCCACACTCGACGCTATGCCGAAGTCGCGGCGTTCAGAAATTCGAGCTCCATTAAAATTAGGGTTTAAAAAAGTAAAACATCACCACCGACACCTCTGGCGTCGTGGTCACCCGCGCATATTTTTCCCACTACCCCAGTAGGCTCCTCCACCACCTCGCAAAACCCGGTCACTCCTAGATCCACCGATCGCCTGAATTTTCCAAGAACCCACTTCCAATTCAGCTTAGAACTGCTCTATGCAAACTCAATGAAAAATTACCATTTTTGTTTTAAAAATCCTATCTTCTGATAACAATTCAAGCTATACAATTAAATTTAAGTTTCATGACACTCGAATATATCACAAAGTTAAGTTTTTCCTGTAAAAATAATTTTGCAGTTGCTACCAAACACTATTCTATTAGAAAATATTTCCAGATCTTAAAACGCGTATAATCTAACTTGTTTTGTTTAAACTACAAAGTCTAATAATGATTAAATAGGTGGATATTGAATTTCTTAATGAATTATTACTCTGAATCCAAATACAGAGAGATAAAGAAATGCCCAGATATATATGTGTGTATATATATATATATATATATGGGGTTGAATCTGATGGAAATACTCAAACAATCATTATTTAAATCCTGTCACACACATATTTAGTTCAACTTAAATTCTGAAATAGGTTGTTTACTCACCTAAAATGATTTAATAGAGAGCAGTTTCAGTTTCCAGATAAACACAGTCTTGATCTATGTTTCCCAGCCTTCAAGCTTTGAATTCCAAACTCCAATCTTTGATGTTGTTGATGTTAAACTAGTTTGTTTGTATTAAGTTCAAGTTGTAGTTTTGTTTTCTCTTTTTTTTTCTCAGTTTCTTTTTAATAAACGAACTGAAAATATAAGACGACATATATAGGGAGAATATACAGTCTGAAGACATGTTGCAAGAGATTTTTTTATGTACTTGAAATATATTTTTTTATTTGTACCAGAGATTTTATTTCCAGAATGTATGCTGATAAGAGCCTTTGTTGTGCCACATTAATTACATTTGTCTTGTGGCATTTATCATCTTGTACTTATGTACATTTTATTATACTAGTTTGTACAACCTGGTTTTAGAACTTGCTGAGCATATACGTGTGTTTCTTTGTACATTTCTTACTTAGCTTATATATATTTTTTAGTGTAGCCTGGCTGTTTTGGGAGAACATATGTATATAGTTTGTTTTGAGAATAAATATAAACTTGAATAGGCTGCAAACAATTGTCTTCTTTTGCATACCAGATTTACATACATTTAATTTGTTATAGTTTTTATAAAAAATTATGTATTGTGCAACTGAGTTTTACAGGTTAATGCTTAGGCTAACCTATCTTATCTGTTTGGGTAAAACCATTATAGTTATTGTTAGCATATTAGTTTTATTTTATTTGTATTGTTCATATATGATTATTACAGTTATAATTTCTAAATTTTATTCTATTGGTAATTTAAATTTTCAAACATTTATTTATAACATACTTGTATTTTTATAGTTCAATTTATAACTTATTTTTTATTTCCTAGTCTAGTTATAACTTATGCTTGTATATTTATATTTTTAGTTACATCTTATATTTTATATTTATATTTTATACTTATGTTTTAATGTTCAAGTTTATAACCATTTATTTTGTTTCATACTGAAATTTTATATATATATCTGAATATTGGTATGGTTGCTTAATTTTAAACATTATTATTTAAAGACAACAATTATATATTCATACTATATTATCAAATATTAAAAATATTGAATCTTTGATTTTACTAAATAAGAGAGATCTTGTTATAAACATTTAAAAGATTTTATTTTAAGTTTTCAAATCAAAACTTCCTTTACAAAGCATATATAACTGCTAATTATCAAAGATCTCATCAGTTTATAAATTTGAAAAGCTTGTATTTAATTTAAATTAGATTAAATAATTATTGAAATATATTGCCAAAAATTCCAGGTCGTTACACCATACAGAAGGGCGGATTGTTGTTGGGGTGAATATGAAAAAACAGAGAAAGAAAAAAACAAAAAGAATCTTGTAGCGGAATGACAAAATATAACAATCAAATAAACAATTCATGAAGCTGTTTTAAAACATTTGATTATACCTATACAACACAGAGCAGAGTTACACATACCACAGAATAATAATAACAATGCAGCGGAATAGTATGAATGTAGTGGAATGATATAATAAATAATAGTAATAAAATCTTCGTCCTCCAAAAATAAAGTCTTTAAATCCTGAAATGCTCAGGCTGACCCGAGCGAATTGAAAAGACAAAACACTCGAGTCAGAACTAAAAGATCTTATGTAAGTTAAATCAACGGTAAAATATGAGTGGAACAGCGTCAGAGATGTTTACGGGGTTTGACATATCCTATCCAGTGTCTAACGTGAGTGCAGTAACTTAAGAGATGTTCGGGATTTACATCTCCTAAGGATTCGTTAAACTATCTACTATGTAGTAATATATGCTATTATAATAATATCTATAAGTAAAGTAAACATACTGAAAAATAGCGTTAAGGCTTTACATTTTCCGCCTTAACAAATACATAGTCCCAGTAGTCCATCCAGTATCATTGTCCCTCCAGATCGGGAAGTCACCAAAGGATACTACATAGGCTACGGCACAAAACCAAAATCGTACAAGGCGCGCTAGGGCAGGTAACACGGCACATCTAGGCATTGCCAGGGTAGATATACCAATTACACTTCCGGGCAGGTGGTAACCCGTAGCAGCCACTACTGCCCATCTCGAGCCACACTCCTAAAAATCAAATGTGCACCCAATCAATCACAATGTACTAGAATGGTATTGAAGAAGTGTGTCCGATCAGAGAAGCTACCTCATTAGCCCGTAAATTACTCCTGTTTTAGCCACCTTATGCCAACTCACCGGAGTTGGGTCCACGTATATACCTCCATAGGACGTCGTCACCGTCCTACTTCATTCTGGAATCTCCACCGAGTACACGGTAGTTAAAGTGGTTTTTGGAGTTGGCAAAGCGTATGACAACTTCCGATCCCTGTATATTTAACAACCAAATGATATTATTACACCGCGGTCATTTCAAAATATTTTATACTTCAAAACCAAAATATCATTGTCCTTTCAAAATCATATTAATACGATATCCTTTCCATTTCAAAACCAAATACGATGTCATTTCCATTTCAAATATATACTTTTCCAAAATCATAGTATTTTTCAAAGTTATAACACCTTCGAAACCTGACACTTGAAAATTTACATTTTCAAAACATAATACTTTGAAATTCATAGCTTCGAAACCATAGTTTTCACCACTTAAACAGTTTAGATACTCAAATAGTATATATAATAAAATAGTCTTAAATTTAAAATTACTTTACAAAACAAAATAATTTCCTCAACTTCACAAATTGATTCAAATCAACTTGAATCCAAAAATTCAATTTTAAATTAACTCTCAATTCATAAATTTGAACTCAATTCAGTTTTCAATAATCCATTTCAATTTATATCAATTCCAAATATAGATTTGAACCTCAAATAAAGCATTTCAAATTTCGTATATTTCAAAGCTTAAAATCTTCCAAAATTACAAAACTAAATTTTGATAATTCCACATATATCCAATTCAATTACTATTATTTAGATTTGAAATGTTTACTAAATAAATCCAATATCACTTAAGTAAAACCTTTAAACTTCAAGTAACCAAATATTCTTTCAATTTATTTAAACTTGATATATTCATTTGGATCAACTTGATATATTCATTTAAATCACTTTAAACCAAAATCAAGTTATAAAAATCATATCCTTTAAAATCTCAATTTTATTAAATTTCAATCAAATTTATTTGAGTATAATTCTTAAATAAATTTAATTTCAAATCAGTTTCATATTTATCTTCCAACCTTAAATTTTTATTTAAATCATTATAAACTCTATATAAAAATATAGTTTAAATAAATAATTAACCATATTATATTTTAATAAAAATCAAACCTTATTATTAAACTTTTTTTATATTTTAAAACAAATTTGTACATAACTTAAAATCAAGAATTTTACTATATATAAAATAACATTTATATAATATCCAAATCAATATTTTATAAAACCATATATTTCTTTACAAAACCATAGAAATCATTTCATAATATTTTTATATATAAACCACGGTGTCTGTATATAATTTTCTATCTTATGGTTAAGTGATACAGATATTTATCATTTCAATCCGCAATTTAATATTTTACGATTGTATATCATTTCAAACCGCAATCCCGAATTAATAATAATCCATAACGAACTAGAAGTTTATAACGATATAAACTAGACATCCATTCAACCAATATCAACGATCAACATCCATCAAAATCATCATCCAAAACAATCCATAAATATCAATATAGAAATTGATAATTAGTAACATGCATTTAACTAGCAGTTTATATACAATAATAAATTAAATAACAATTTAATTCAAATAAATTCAATTTAACTAAGACGATGATTAAAAATGTGTCAAACAATCATAAATAAATTCCTAATCATATCATAAATTAAATTTAACAAACATAATAAATTTTAGAAGTCGTGAGTGGGTTAAAACACTCACCTTTGAATTTAAATTGAAATTAAATTCAAAATAAGCCCAAAATTTGAACAATCACAAAATTCGTCCAAACAAGCGTTAAAATGTCCGTAATGCCGATACGATTCTAGCAAAAAAACTCGCGTGAATCTGAGCTCGTATGAAAAAGTTATGAAAATTAAAAGATCGGAAAATTCTGGTCCGGGGTCGACTTCGAGTTCAACTTCGGTCCGCTGCTTCAAATCCCCGGTGCTAGCTCAAAGTTTTTGCCAAAACGACCCGTAGCAACCCGAGTCATTTTCTATCTGAACCGAAGTTGCTGCAGGGTTTTTGCCTCTAAAACCCGAAGCCCGACCCGAAGTTACTACAGATCTGCAATTTTTTTTGAGTTTGAAATTAATTTTTGGAATTTGGGAATTAAGTTTTGTCAGCCATTGAAATGAGGAGTTGAGAGGAGATGTATGTACAGATAAGTGAAAATAAGGAGTGGCTAGGGTTTATAATTTGTTATTTATGGGCAATCCTGAAAATAGAACGAACGGACAAGATTTGACTGAACGATAAACGACCCGAAAAGCCCATTCTGGCTCCAGAAAGAAAATGTGTCAACCTATATATGAAAATGAATGTTTTTAAATATTTTAAATTCAATGGAATATGTTTCAAGACCTAATTCCATCGTATGAAGAAGTTATTTTATAGTCTGCTTATTTCAAATTGATTTCAGTTGATTTCAATTAAATTGATTTATAGACACTACGAGTCCGTACGATCAAATGATTAGTCCGATAGTTACGAAACTTGAAATCCTACAATAATTCAACGTTACGGATCCGATGAAACTGGTTTCGTCGAAATTCGAGTCAGTGGCCAAAATGGCTATTTTTCAGTCAATTAAATAAATATTAAATTTAATTAAATCACTTTTCATTCAAATTTTAAAATTTGTGATTTTTATCATCTTGGATTACTCTAATAATTCATAATCCTTTATAACAAATTTCTATATCAATTTAAAGTTAATTTATTAACCAATTACAATATCAAATTTCAATTTCAGTAAATTCATTAATTATCAATTGAAATTCCAACAAATCCATTTATTTGATTTTAAATCTTGATATTCAGCCAATTATTATCTTATGGGTATAATTACCTTAATATTTCCCATTTCATCCTAACTTCAATTAACCTAGTATTCAATTCCATTTACCTACAATAATCCATTTATCATAGATTGCATTCCAATTAATCATAAATAATACAAATAAATTGATGTGCTTTCATTCCAATCTTTTTATCAAGTCAATTATTACCATATAAACCTAGTTAATATTCATTTATCTTTCATTACATTAATATTCAAATATCCATCTTTCTTTATTATTCAATTATATTGAATTTGTCTTATATATACACTTATTTTAAATAAAATCTCAATTAATTTATTCAACTTGGTTTCGTTGCTTTATTTTATCTTATGAATAAAAATATACATTTCCATTTCTTTATTACATTCACACTTTACAATTCTCCTAACTTACATTAATGAACATTTACTTATATTTAAATGTAACTGATTTCCCACTTTAAATTTTGCAGCCTAAATAAAAGATAACTTGCAATAAGTGGTATCATTAACATTATATTACACTCAAATTTATTATTTACACTAATTATCATAATTGCTTACATAATGTTGAATTCATTCAATTACCATAAATTATACACTAATTCATTTATCCATACAACGCTTACATTTATTTACTTATATTCAAATTTATACCCAAATGTAACATTTATAACTAGATTAATAGACCAATTAAATAGTAACTTACAACCGTCACTATAACTTTTAATCACACTTTTGAATTCATTGTTCACAACCAAATGTTACAATCCTTATATTCCCAATCTTTATTCAATGGTCATTTATTTCATACTATTTTATTTATTAATTTAATGTTTGCGTCTGTTTTCTTACATTAATTTATAGCCAAGTATAACAATTTACATTACTTCAGTTAATTGTAATTTCACTTCAATTGTTAATAATTAGTTTTTATTTACATTGGTCGCATTTCATTTTTAACATTCATTTCATTATTAAATTATAATGTTTTATTTTTTTCCATATTAAATTAACAAAACTTATTAATTTAACAAATTAAATAGTCAAAAATTTACGGGTCGTTACACTCTTCCCCACTCAAAACTTTTCATCCTCAAAAAGGAAAAATAAGGGAAAAGATGAAATTAAATAGTCAGTATATTTTATTCAGTGTATTAAATTTATAAACAATAAATTTGAAAAATAAAATAATTTAAATAAAATATACCAATTTATAACCATTAAATCCTTTTATATTCAAGTAACAAAATTTTGAAGAAAATTTCATAAAATTTTCTAGGTCCAAAATTCACGAAAAATTTCGGCAGAGTCTCCTTTGTATGGAGATGTCTGGGAGAAATTATAATATCAATAAAACAATATATAACATATATTTTCCAACATAATATGTCCTAACAGTGGGAAAAACAACATATTATCGCTTGAAAACCAAAATCCGAGAACGTACATATTCGTCAGGCAATCAACGGTTATTTTATAAAACCAAAAGCTGTAACAATTGCTTCTATAAACCTGTATTTCACTTATATAATCCGAAAGAGTTAAAAGTTATATAAAATGAAATATTTAAAGTTGTTTCAACCACCAACAAACAAATCAATATAAACAACAATCACTTGTAACCAATAGACAATCATCATATAAAATCAACACAAATTAATTATCCATTCATATCAAACAAAACAAATAGTTGTTCGGGTTCAAAACTTTATATTATACAGAATGAAAAATAAACTACTAAGTGCACCATTTACTCAACAGTCTTAAATAAAACCAGATAGATTATTCATACATCCAAACAATTTTAAAGTATTCTTGCCCAAACAACCACAAACCAAACAAACAATGACCCCAAGCAGATATTAATTTCATACTTATTAATTTCATTTCACAACATTTATTGCTTCACTTCCTTTTCATTCATATAATAATTTATCTTTTCAATTTACATTTTATTTCTTACAGTTTTCATTTCCATTCTTTTATTTTCATACGTTATCTTCATTCCTTACATATGTTACTCATATACAATTTAATCTAAACATATGCAAGCATATTCTTAGAGTACTATATAAGCTTCTTTGTAAATAATTTCATATTCATTCATTCAATCTTATTTTCATTTATTTCTATCCACTACTTACAAATTCATTTTCATTTATATCCATATAATGTAAATTTCTTTTATTTTCATTACATTCATTTATTCATTACTTAATTTCATTTATTTACCTTAAGTTATACATAGCTTCAAACATTAACATAAGCTTCAAACATTAACTTAAGTTTATAGTCTTTCACTTACGGTATTCATCTTCCTACTTATTTTTATAATAAATAACTTCAACATTTACTTAAGTTTATAATTCATTTATTTATAGTATTCATGTTCAATTCCATTGCATAGCTTATCAATTCATTTACTTAAGTTTATAACTACTTACTTACAATACCTACTTTTTATCACATTTTATTATAGTAACATTTCAATTATAACTTAATTTTATAACAACTACAACATCAAATTCTTATTTATTAAAGAATTTCATTGAATACTTTCATTACTTCAAATTTTACTTGTATAATATCCTATTCCATTTTCTAATTAAACATTACAACTTTTAATATTTGGTAAGTTATATATATGTTAAAGAATGCAAATTGAGAAAAAAAATATACAAGTTTACCTCATTTCTTTTAAATTAATTTAATTTTCAATTCTTGTAATTTCATTCATAACGTAGCATTAAGTCTCTTATTTCATTTATAGGTTTCAATTATAAGTTAAATTCCATTTCACTACACTAACTAAAACTATTAATTAACAGAAACTTTAGAACTAAATACCGAGTTTAATTCCAAATCGTTTTAAACTAATAGATGAATGTATATACTTACAACTTATATATCCAATTATATTTAAAACAATTTAGAATTTATATTTGTTTATCAAAATAAATCTGCAGTAAAAGCTACAGTGGCCTTCCCACTTAGAAACTCGAAAATGAATGTCGATGATGTGTGCACTCATTACCCAAATTATTTTCCAGCGACAAAGAGGGGAGTACAAAACCTATTTCTTTCCAAAATTTCTTTAAAGCAATTCTTTTAAATTGTATTGAAATGTTTATATCAGAAAACACTTCTAAATAATATTATTATAATATTCCAAAATCATTTAAAAGAAATTTTCAAAACCCTGGAACTTAAGTTCTAAATTCCCAATTTTATTCATTTTCTTTGTAAATTTTATTTATCAACCAATATTTATAAAATTTACTGCCTAACAACAAATATATAACAACCAAATATCTCATTTATAAAACTGTTATTTTATATACAAAATGTATTATAGGCAAAAATATTTCATTTACTTATATGTCAAAACAAAAATTGTGTATGTCTGTCCTATTACGTGTTTAGAAATCCTTATTGATGTCATAGCGTCCTATGCACCAACCAGAATTTATAAACACAAAACGGAACAAATTAACACAATATCAAAACCCCTTTTGTAACACTAGTAAATACGCTTTCTCATATATATACACACACACTCAGCGACTCATCATAAGGTATTACTACCCTATTAATAAAGAGTGAGACCCCACAAAGCTAAGGTTTTCACTAAACCTAATCTTTGATATCAACTGTAACATCCAGCGTTTTTGTACCCTTTAAATCGACCATAAACCACACACGTCAGACTCAAACCATAAAAAAGGGCGGATTGTTATTAGGGTGAATAAGAAAAGGCAGGGAAAGAAAAAAAACAGAATCTTGAAGCGGAATGACAAAATATAATAATCAAATAAACTGTTCATGAAGCTGTTTTACAAAACATTTGATTATACCTATACAACACAGATTAGAGTTACACATACCAGAGAATAATAAATAACAATGCAGCATAACAATATGAATGTAGTGGAATGATATAATAAACAATAGTAATAAAATCTTCGTCTCCTCTAGAAACAAAGTCTTCAAATCCTGAAATGCTCAAGCTAACCCGAGCGAATTGAAAAGACAAAACACTTGATTCAGAACTAAAAGATCTTATGTAAGTTAAATCAACGGTAAAATATGAGTAGAACGGCGTCAGAGATGTTTACGGGGTTTGACATCTCATATCCAATGTCTAATGTGAGTGCAGTAACTTAAGAGATGTTCGGCATTTACATCTCCTAAGGATCCGTTAAACTATCTACTGCGTAGTAATATAAACTATTATAATAATGTCTAGAAGTAAAGTATAAACATACTTAAAAATAGCGTTAAGGCTTTACATTTTCCACCTTAACACATACATAGTCCCAGTAGTCTATTCAGTATCATAGTCCCTCCTGATCGGGAAGCCACCAGAGGATATCCATAGGCTACGGCACAAAACCAAAATCGTACAAGGTGTGCTAGGGTAGGTGACATGGCACAACTAGGAAATGCCAGGGTAGATATACCAATTACACTTTCGGACCAGTGGTAATGCGTAGCAGCCATTACCGCCCACCTCGAGCCACACTCCCAAAAATCAAAAGTGCACCTAATCAATCACAAAGTAATAGAATGGTATCGAAGAAGTGTGTCCGATCAGAGGAGATACCACATTAGCTCATCAATTGCTCCTGTTTTAGCCACCAAATGCCAACTCACGGTAGTTGGGTCCACGTATATACCTTAATAGGACATCGCTACCATCCTACTTCATTCTCGAATCTCCACCGCGTACACGGTTGTTAAAGTGATTTTCGGAGTTGGCAGAGATTATGACAATTTCCGATCACGGTTTCTTTAACAACCAAACGTTATTATTACACCGCGGTCATTTCAAAATAGTTTATACTTCAAAACTAAAATATCATTGTCCTTTCAAAATCATATTAATACGATATCCTTTCCATTTCAAAACCAAATACGATATCATTTCCATTTCAAATATATCCTTTTCCAAAATCATAATATTTTTCAAAGTTATAAAACCTTCGAAACCTGACACTTGAAAATTTACATTTACAAAACATAATACTTTGAAATTCATAGCTTCGAAACCATAATTTTCACCACTTAAATAGTTTAGATACTTAAATAGTATATATAATAAAATAGTCTTAAATTTAAAATTACTTAATAAAACAAAATAATTTCCTCAACTTCACAAATTGATTCAAATAAAATTGAATCCAAAAATTCACTTTTGAATGAAATCTCAATTCATAAATTTCAACTCAATTCAGTGTCATAATCCATTTCAATTTATATCAATTCCCAATATAAACTTGAACCTCAAATAAACCATTTCAAATTCCGTACATTTCAAAGCTTTAAATCTTCCAAATTTTCAAAATTAAATTTTGATAATTCCTTATATATCCAATTCAATTATAATTATTTAGATTTGAAATTTTTACTCAATAAATCCAATATCACTTAAGTAAAACCTTTAAACTTCAAATAACTGAATATTCTTAAAATTTATTTAGACTTGATATATCCGTTTAAATCAACTTGATATATTCCTTTAAATCACTTTAAACCAAAATCAAGTTATAAAAATCATATCCTTTAAAATCTCAATTTTATTAAATTTCAAATCAAATTTATTTGATTATAATTCTTGAATAAATTTAATTTCAAATCAATTTCATATTTATCTTCCAACCTTAAATTTTTATTTAAATCATTATAAACTCTATATAAAAAAAAGTTTAAATAAATACTTAACCATATTATATTTTAATAAAAATCAAACTTTATTATTAAACTTATTTTATATTTTAAAATAAATTTATAAATATCTTAAAATCAAGAATTTTACTATATATAAAATAACATTTATATAATATCCAAATCAATATTTCATAAAACCATATATTTCTTTACAAAACAATAGAAATCATTTCATAATATTTTTATATATAGACCACGGTGTCTGTATATAATTTTCTATCCTATGGTCAAGTGATACAGATATTTATCATTTCAATCCGCAATTTAATATTTTACGGTTGTATATCATTTCAAACCGCAATCCCAAATTAATAATAATCCATAATAAACTTGAAGTTTATAACGATATAAACTAAACATCCATTCAACTAATATCAAAAATCAACATCCATCACAATCATCATCCAAAACAGTCCATAAATATCAATATAGAAATTGATAATTAATAACAAGTATTTAGCTGGCAGTTTATATGCAATAATAAATTAAATAACAATTTAATTTAAATAAATTCAATTTAACTGAGATGATGATTAAAAATGTACCAAACAATCATAAATAAATTCCTAATCACATCATGAATTAAATTTAACAAATATAATAAATTTCAGAAGTCTTGAGTGGGATAAAACACTCACCTTTGCATTTAAATCGAATTTAAATTCAAAATAAGCCCCAAAATTGAACGGTTACAGAATTCGTCCAAACCGTTAAACTGTCCGTAATTCCGATAAGGTTCTAGCAAAACAAAACGCGCGTGAATCCGAGCTCGTACGAAAAAGTTATGAAAATTAGAAGATTGAAATTCTGGTCCTGGGTCGACTTCGAGTTCAACTTCGGTCCGTTGCCTCAAATCCCCGGTGCTTGCTCTGAGTTTTAACCAAAACGAACCGGAGTGACCCGAGTCATTTTCTTCCTGACTCGAAGTTGCTGCAAGGTTTTTGCCTCTAAAACTCGAAGCGCGACCCGAAGTTGCTGCAGATCCGCAATTTTTTTTTTGAAATTGAAATTAATTTTTTGAATTTGGAAATTAGGTTTTGTATGCCATTGGAATGAGGAGTTGAGAAAGAGATGTACATACAGACAAATGAAAATAAGGAGTAGCTAGGGTTATAATGGGTTATTTATAGGCATTGCTGAAAATAGAATGAATGGACAAGATTTGACTAAACGATAAACGACCCTAAAAGCCCGTTCTGGCTTCAGAACGAAAATGGGTCAACCCATATATCAAAATTGATGTTTTTAAATATTTTAAATTCAATGGAACAGGTCTCAAGTCCTAATTCCATCATATGAAGAAGTTATGTTAAAATCTGCTTATTTCAAATTGATTTCAGTTGATTTCAATTAAATTGATTTATAGACGTTTCGAGTCCGTACAGTCAAACCATAAGTCCGATCGTTACGAAACTTGAAATCCTACAATAATTCACCATTACAGATCCAATGAAACTAGGTTCGTCGAAATCCGAGTCAGCGACCAAAATGGCTATTTTTCAGTCAATTAAATAAATAAATATTAAATTTTTTTAAATCACTTTTCATTCCAATCTTAAAATTTATAATTTTTATCATCTTGGATTACTCAAGTAATTTATAACCCTTTATATAAAATTTCTGTATCAATTTAAAGTTAATTTATTAACCAATTACAATATCAAATTTCAATTTCAGTAAATTCATTAATTATCAATTGAAATTCCAACAAATCCATTTATTTGATTTTAAATCTTGTTATTCAGCCAATTATTATCCTATGGGTATAATTACCTTAATATTTCCTATTTTATTCTAACTTCAATTAACCTAGTATTCAATTCCATTTACCTACAATAATCCATTTATTAGAGATTGCATTCCAATTAATCATAAATAATACAAATAAATTGATATGCTTCCATTCCAGTCTTTTTATCAAGTCAATTATTACCCTATAAACCTAGTTAATATTCGTTTATCTTTCATTACATTAATATTCAAGTATCCATCTTTCCTTGTTATTCAATTATATTGAATTTGTCAAATATATAAATTTATTATAAATAAAATCTCAATTAATTTATTCAACTTTGTTTCGTTGCTTTATTACATCTTATGAATAAAATGTACATTTCCATTTCTTTATTACATTCACACTTAATAACTACTGTCCTAACTTACATTAATGAACATTTACTTATATTTAAATGTATTTGATTTCCCACTTTAAATTTTGCAGCCTAAATAAAAGATAACTTGCAATAAATGTTATCATTAACATTATATTACACTCAAATTTATTATTTACACTAATTATCATAATTGCTTACATAATGTTGAATTCATTCAATTACCATAAATTATACACTAATTCATTTATTCATACAACACTTACATTTATTTACTTATATTCAAATTTATACCCAAATGTAACATTTATAACTAGATTAATAGACCAATTAAATAGTAACTTACAACCGTTACTATAACTTTTAATCACGCTTTTGAATTCATTGTTCACAACCAAATGTTACAATCCTTATATACCCAATCTTTATTCAATGGTCATTTATTTCATACTATTTCATTTATTAATTTAACGTTTGCGTTTGTTTTCTTACATTAATTTATAGTCAAGTATAACAATTTACATTACTTCAGTTTATTGTAATTTTATTTCAATTGTTAGCAATTAGTTTTTATTTACATTGGTCGCATTTCATTTTTAACATTCATTTGATTATTAAATTACAATGTTTTTAGTTCTTTCCATATTAAATTACCAAAACTTATTAATTTAACAAATTAAATAGTCGAAAATTTATGGGTCATCACATTTATAATTTAACATTACATGCAATCGCCAAAACCTGGGTTGTCATAGATTCTCCACTTATAAAAATTGCATCCTCGCAATTTCTAGAGAAGAGCTGTATTCAACATGATTATTCCTTCTAGCTAAGGAATATAGATAAGCTGGTGTTTAAATTTCTCACCCTAACTCAAGAAGATGAAAACCAAAAGAAAATAGTTCGGGAAATTCTATGGTTTCCCAAGTCTAGATATTGTGATTATCTGACAATTGAATTTTTATGAGCAGAACATTATGATTTTGAAAGCGTCTTATGTCATGACCCGAAATCCAACATTCAAAAATCGACATCAAATACCTCACTTGTGTTCGACTGCCGTAGTTTCAAACGTCGAACTCCAGTTCAGTGGAGCTTACAACAACATTAGATGAATATAAACAGCGGAAACAAATGATGATTTCATTGATCACAGCACAGATACAACATTTTGATACAATATCATCACAATATTTGATTACAACAAATCACCACCATCATCAGAGTGCTATATATATGATACAACAACAAAATGGTAATGCCACAGCGGAACAACAGAGTCTTCAAAAAGAAAGAGCGAAAATCCAACTAAGCACCTTCTTCCAAACTTTAAAGCTTCCAAGACTTCAAACCAAAATCTTCCAAAAGACTTCAAGAATCTACTTCTACTATCCAAGCTAGCTCCAAAACATGGATAACTTGCTTCTAGGCTTCCCGTGTGGAAAATTATGGGCAAGCAGAGTTTAGGAAGGGAACAATAAACTCTGGGTCAATCATGAGACTGGTATGAGTAAACAAAACAATTGTTTGTACAAAAAAATTTTCGGAAAGAAATCCGTTATGCTTTTGGAAAATTAAACTACCATAAGGCCTCCCGGAACACACACACACAATGCAATCGTGCACTTGGGGGAGATTTCTGCTTGTGATAGTCAAACATGCTTGATACGAGAAAGCTCTTTTGATATTATTATTAGTGCGTAATGTGAAAATTTTTTGAAAGTATAATATTAATCTTAGCCAGCATAGGTACCATTATACTATGCCTACTATAGCTACCATTTAAGAATTGCAGGTTATACAATTGAAATCGTAAAGGGCTCGTATTGAATGATTGGATTCCAATAAGGGCCAAGCTAAGGAACTTCCTACACCGAATGGAATGCATCTGGAGAGACGCCTCCGAGAACCTAATCGGATCTCTGCCAACACAAGGCCGGGTTACCTCTATAACTATGTAACACCACACAAGTATGCTATCCCCGGCCGTTACCGACCTTTATCCCGGGATTCACCAACAAATAGAAACAACCACAAAGTTAAATATCTAGGTTCCATACCATGATACCAGTTTTTATCCAGAAGAAAATGGTTATACCCTAGGGGCACGACCCCTAATAACCTTGCTGCATCTTTCCTATTTTGACCATTTTCGGGTTGTGAGGTTCGATGAAGTCTCGTCCATAAAGCTAAGCTTTTCACAAAATCCATGCTTCGATCAACAAATGATCAGTAGCACTCAGCATGCCCACACTACCAAGTTAGGAGTATATCACTAATAACCATCAACTACATAACCTATGAGCTCATTCGTCTCAAAGAAAGGTGTTAAGCTAAGTGAATAAATACTCTGCCACCAATAGAAATGTATTTGATAGAAATCAGCTTTATATCTCAAAGTGTAATGTCAAACATAGAACCACACAAGTCCGTTCCGGGTTCGAACGGAACCGAAGGCACTTCGTCTGATAAAGGAAGAAACCCTTGCAATCCAGGCATCCACAATCCCGATCGGACTCCCCATCACATATAGAGATCTCTATACCAGAGCAACTCAGTGCAAAGTCATTCGACGGGTTATCCTATCGTTCTCGAAGACACCCGGTCTTCACCACGGTCTTCAAATGCTATTCATTTCGTCGTATCACTATTCGGAATGGGTTATATGACACAAAGTCCTCTCGCGGCTAAACCGAATAGTGAGCGCTTAATTTAAAAACACGTAGATATATCAATCACAAAGATTCACCAATAAGAATCGATGTGGGTTTCGGATAACCAATTGGACTCCGACTCCCTGTCGGATCGAAATTCAAATGTCGTTTAAAGGCCAACAGTTTTCATATTCACACAGAAACATATGACAAATATCACAGTTCAATTCACAGCAATTCACATCACAAAGTATCATAATCACATAGCAGGGTTATCAATACGTTTAAGGCATTCAATAATAATCAATCATCTACAAGTAAGATGAATTAACCGTGTGATTATAATTAATTAATCATAAAATTATTTTCATTAATTATGCTTAATTAATGATTTATTATTCTTAATTAATATTTAATTAGTCCTTAATTCCTAATAATTAATCTTAATCACTTTTATTAATTAAGTATTTCTCAATTAATTACATTAATTAATTAATCATTAATTATAAATTAATTAACCTTTTATTAATAATTAATTAACCTTAAATGAATTATTCATTAATTATAAAGTAATTATAAATCATTTATCTTAATTAATCATTTAATTATTATTAAAATATTTAATTAATAAACCAAATAATTAATCATTATTAACATAAGAGATTAAGGTTAATTAATAATTAAAAATCAATATTTCATCTTAATTTACTTTTAATTACATTATCTATTTAAAATAAATGAAGAATTTATTTTATACATAATAATTACATAATTATTTAAAATAATTGACTTAAACCTTTACTAATCCTCTTTTTAAAAACAAATATTTTTGAAAGAATAAGTTAAAACTTGTTTAAACTTAAATTTATTTTAAAATTTGAAAACTGTTTTTAAACTTCCCCGGGACCTCCCCGAGTATCACCCGAGACACAAGCATGCTTTCTTCGAGTCGTCGCCGAGCTAACCCCCAAATTTTCATTTTCAAAACTTTGATTTTGTTTAAGTTTTATAGAACCCGGTACAACTGAAATACACTCGAATCAAAACTAGAGCCTGTGACTTGCTTCCTTGAAGACAATTTCGAGTCATCCCTCTCTCCCAAACCACAACATCACTGAAGCCACCCAACCACTTATGCACGTGCACCGTAAATTGCTAGAGCTCCGGCCTCCACGACCACCGTCGACAAGTCCCCTTCGACCATCCCAAGCTGTTTGACCACCCAGAAACTTGAATTTAACTTGGAAACGAAATCTAGTCATCTCGACCAAACTGGCACAGCAAATCATCACCAAAAAAATTCCTCGCTCTATCACCTCAGGCCACCGGAGGCCACACGATCCTAGCCCAAGATTCTTCGATAACCTATGAGTCATTTCCCCCATGTTCAGCTTCGTCCGATTCAACGTCGATGGTGAAATTGCCTTGAAACCAAGACTGACCAAAAACTGGGTTAAAACCCTAAAACATTGTCGCACCGTCGCCATGGAGTATTAGAATTTTACCTAGCATTTTTTCTTAAACTACAAACCTACCAAGAAGCTTCAACTTCGATCATAATACCAACCATGTCGCCGATCACCAGAGTTTTCCCAAAATATGATTCCTGTTCATCCTCGAATTTTTCACTCGACAAGCAATTTAAAATCTTGATTTCAATTTTAAAAATCAATGTTTTCAAAGCCGTTCAGATTATACAATCGAATCAAATAATTTAAGAAATCAAATTTTTTATCATGAATTGGGTTTGTTGTATTTCCTTATTCCAGACCTCATCCACTTGTTGTTTGTCTTTAAAAGTATTTTTAAAATTAAGTTTTAATGAATTTGAACATGTTTTACTTTAATATCCCAATCAAACAATAATTAGAAGCAGAGATTTAGGGTTTTGGATAGGTTTTTTTTGAAAATCTGGAACTAGAACCAGGGATAAATAAACCTGTATATCAACATGCACAGACAATATATACATATATACTCATATCTGTACACATGCAAACAAATTTTCAATCTTACTTCAAGCATGAATTCAAACAACTGATCAAATTCCAGAGTTTCAAATAGTTTACTCACCATTAAAAGAAGAAAACAAAGATCTTGTAAAAATCCTGGAAGTTGATTTAATTTGAAATATGGATTATGCTCTTTGATCTGGGCTTGATTTTATTGAGTTAGATTGCTTGATTGCTGAATTGAATTACTCTTTGCTTGATTATTGAACTTGATTCAGTTTTGCAATGAAATCAGGCTTCAGATTTTTAAACTGTGAAAGAAATTTGAATTCTTTTGTATTTTATGGTTTGAAGTTTGATCAGATTCAAGAAAATGAGCAAGAAGGAGATGTTGTGTTTATATAACCTTGTTTCCTATTTTTATTCATTTTCTCAAAAAAAAAATGACACTTGTTAATTTCCTTGTTTCATGGATTACACTTGTTAATTTATGTGCTAAAACTTAACATTTGTAATTTTACATGATTATATGTTTTAAATAAAAAAATTTATATTACGTTTCTTCTTTGTATAAATAGATTTCTTTTATTTACATATATATATATATATAATCTTTAAAGAAAATAGTTTAAAACAAAAATATATATTAATAAATAATCACATATATTATTTTTAAAATTTAAATTATTTTATTAAAATATTTGTTTTTAAATTTAAATTCAAATTCAAATTCAAATCTATTCATATATATTAATCAATACTTATTTAATTTGGTTTTTAAAATTTTCAAATTTATTCCAATTTAATTTCAAAATTTAATATTAATTTTCCAAATTAAATTTGATTCAAAAACGAGATCATTACAGATTCCCACTTAAGAAAATTTCGTCCTCGAAATTTGAAAGAGAGAGAAAAACAAGGAATATAAGAACACAGAAAAAATAGAGAAATGGCTTAACAGATTAAGCCAAAATATTCACTCTGCAATTGGGATAGGACTTTTGCATGCTATTCTCTATTTCCCAAGTACAGTCATTTGGATCACCACTCCATTGCACTTTAACCAGTTTCACAATTTTATTCCTCGGCTGCTTTTCATCACGATTATTGATCTTTAACAGTTCTTTCTTTACTGCAAGATTTGGTGTGATCTCCAAATTCTACTGAGCGGCCTCCGCAATAATACAGTCTGGATCATGCACATATTTCCGAAGGTCAGAAACGTGAAACACATTGCGTACGCCAGATAGCCAGTTAGGTAACTGCACTCGATATGCCAAAGGACCGATCCTTTCCAGTATAGGAAAAGGACCAATATATCGCGGTGCCAGCTTACCAATCTTTCCAAACCTCAACACTCCACGCATTGGAGACACCTTTAGGAAAAACAGAATCTCCAACCTGGAATTCTAAAGATCTTCTCCTATGGTCGTAATAACTTTTCTGACAACTTTGAGCAGTTATCAATTTCTTTCGAATAAAATCAACCTTTTAAGTATCTACTTTAATCATATCTGGTCCAAGAACAAGTCTATCACCTAACTCAATCCAACACACAGGTAATCGACATGGACGGCCATATAATGCCTCGAAAGGAGCCATCTCGATACTGGCCTGATAGCTATTATTATATGAGAATTCAACCAGATGCAAATAGTTCTCCCATGAACCGCCAAAGTCAAGAATACAAGCACGTAAGAGGTCTTCTAAGATTCGATTGATTCTTTCTATTTGCCAATCAGACGACGGATGGTAAGTAGTGCTGAAGTTCAAATTAGTTCCTAGTGTGGCTTGAAATGCCTCCCAAAATCTGCTAGTGAAGATTGGGTCATGATCACTCACTATACTACTCGGTATCCCATGGAGACGAACAATTTCTTTTATATATAGCTCTGCCAAACTTGCCACTGTTTGGGTAGATTTTACTGGGATAAAGTGGGCAGTCTTGGTCAGACAATCCATGATAACCCAAATCGCTTCATTCCTGTGACGATTCGAAATCCGACGTCCGAAAATTGACATCCATACTTCACTCGTATTCGAATGCCGCAGATTCAAACGTCGAACTCTAGTTTGGATGGAGCTTATAACACATTAAGTGCAACAACACGGCGGAAGAAAAAGATAATATCATTGATATACAACAATGAGTTTGATACAACACATTACACAAATAATTTATCAATATGATCAGAGATACAAGATACAACGGAAAGAAACAACTCCAAAAGATAATATATTTAGAAGTCCTCAAGATAGATACTCCAATTAATTACAACACCATTGCCAATGCTCCAAGACTAGGAAGAGTCCAAATCAAAAAGCGAGAACCACCATTAAGTTGGATTTAAGCAAGGTCAGTCATCGAAATACTGAAGAAGATTTCCAAAGACTGAAGGCTACCGAATCTACATCTACGATTTGACTATCTGAAAACCCAACTCTAGACTGCCCGTGTCCAGAGTTTAGAAAGGGAACAATAAACTCTAGGTCAGTCATGGGACTGGTGTGAGCAAACGAAAACATTTTTATCTTTTAAACAACAAATAACAAAAGAAATAAAAAGGAAATCCGCTATGCTTTTTCGAAAATGAAACTACCATAAGGCCTTCTACCGCATACACCATGAAACACAGAATTGGAGGAGATTTCTCCTTATAATAGTCAAACATGCTTGATACGCGAAAACCTTTTTATTTTATTATTAGTGTATAGTGGAAAACATTTGCAAGTATAATAATAATCTTAGCCAGCATACAACCATTATTGTATGCCACTATAGCTACCATGTTCGATAGCAATTTACCGCCACATTCCATGGCAGATTATACAGCGAAAACCGTACAGGGCGTGTATTGTTTCTTAGGATTTCCAATAAACGGTCAGGCTAAGGAACTTCCTATTGCCATAGGAGGTACGCCTCTGGAGGGACGTCCCAAGAACTTAACCAACTCTTTGCCAACACAAGGCCGGGTTACCCCTGCACGGAAGTAACACCTACAAGTATGCCATCCCCGGTCATTTGCGACCTTTATCCAAGAGCTCTCAACCACAAAGCAACAATAAAGTAATAAATTTGCAGTGACCACATGAGTTAAATATCTGGGCTCCATACCATGATACCACCCTTTTCTAGAAGAAATGGACATACCCTAGGGGCGCGACCCCTAATAACCTTGCCGCATCATTCCTGTTTCGACCATTTTCGGGTTGTGAGGTCCAACGAGGTCACGTCTACAAAGCTATACTTTTCACAAAATCCATGCTTCGATTAACAAATGATCAGCAACACTCAGCAGCACTCAGCATGCCACACTACCAAATTGGGAATGTATCACTAGCAACCATCAACTACATAACCTCTGAGATCGCACGTCTCAGAGAAGGGTATTAAGCTAAGAGAATAAATCTCCGCCACCAAACAGAAATGTATTTGATAGAAACCATCTTTACATCTCAAAATGTAATGTCAGACATACGTCCATACAAGTCTGTTCCGGATTCGAATAGAACCGAAGGCATTTCCAAAGAAGCCCTTGTAATCTGGATAATCCTTAATCACGTCCAGACTCCCCATCACAAAGGGTGATCAAATCTCTATACTGGGGCCATTTGGTGTAGAGACTTTTGAAAATATCCGGTCTTCGACACCGATCTTCAAATGCTATCCATATCGCTGTATCACTATTTGGAATGGGTTATATGACACAAAGTCCTCTTCGGCTAAACTGAATAACGAGCGCAATATTTAAAAACATATGGATATTTGGGTTCTTAGTTAAATAAAAACTTAAAGCCCAAAACCTTTCCTCAAATGGTTTAAACAAATTAGCATTTTCAAATCTTTAAACAAAAAGATTCACTTAACAAAGTTCACCAATCTTCCACAAAGATTCATTCACAGCTTTCAAAATAATTTCCTTTTCAAATTGGATTAACTCATCCAATCATTAAATCAAAGACTTAATTCATAGCTTTCAAAACCATTTCCAAAGATTCATTCATAACTTTTAAAACAATTCCCGTTTCAAATCTTGAAATCTTTCAACACAAATTGGAAATTCTTTCTTTATATGAAAGCTATTATTATTTGAAAAACAAAGGTTTTCGTTTCGGAAAAATCCGATTACATTTGCACAAGTTAAAACCCTTCAAGTCTAAAATTTGGGTTAAATTCAAATTTCCAAATAATATTTTTAAAATGGTTTAAAACACATATACACATTTATAACTTGTATACCCTTTTTAAACCATAATTTCCAAACATAGAATTTAATTTCATATCTTGAATTCAAATCAAACTCTTTAAATTTCAAAACTTTATCAAGTTATTCAAAATAGCTTTTATCTTTAAAACTCCTTGTCAAAAGCTTTTCATATTTAACCCAATTCCATTTCCAAAACCATTTGGATTCAAAATTCAACATTAAAACCATTTCAATCTGTGACTTAACCAATTTCCTCATGCAATCCATGTTGTGTGTGTATACTGTAGTCAAGGGGTTTCACATAATAGTGCAACATCATCAATCATCACAGATTCAAGCACATCAATATTGATAAGCGGTATATTCCTATAACGCTTATCTTCCATTCACAGATCCACAGACAAATAATATACATTCATCACAGATAAAATAAATTACATTCATCACAGCTCGAATCAAAATAATTCATATCACAAAGCATCACACATCAGGGATATCAAACAATTCAAAGCATATCATACAATTCAAACATCCATAAGTAAGATTACTTATTCATCTAATTAATTTAAATCAGATTAATCACTTATGAATAAATTATTAATCCTGGTTAATTAACATTAATTAATTACAAACCGTAATCATTAATTAACCTTTAATCATTTATTAATTAACCTTTACTTATTAATTAATCAACTTTAATTAATAAATTAATCAACATTTAATCATTAAATAATTAACCCTTAATTATTTAATTATACTTTAAATTAATTACCCTTAATTAATTAATTAGTAAATTAATTAACCCTTAATCAATTACCATTAAATAAATTATCCTTAATTAATTACAATAAGTGATTATCCTAATCACTTATATTAATAAATCACAAATTAATTACTTTGAGTAATTATCCTTTAATCACTTGATTAATTAACTTTAATCATTAATCAATTACTTTTAATTAAGTAATTATCTTTAAGCAATTAATTACCTTTAATTGCTTTCATTCATTAATTAATTACATTAATTAATTAATCCTTAATTATAAATTAATTAACCTTAAACTAGTAGTTAATTAACGTTTAATTAATCATTTATTAATTATTAAGGAATCATCAATTGTTTAATTATCATTAACAATATAAATGAACTTACTTTTAAGTTAACAATTTAAAACATTTGACTAATTCCTTAATTACTTTGTTAACTTCACTTAAAATAGACTTATAAAAATAAAAGTTTAAAACATTCTTAAACTTGATTTATTCAAAATATTTTATTTCAAAACCTTTAACTACACATTTCTACTTAACAAATAATCATCATTTTAAAAAGAATAAATTTAGAAATAAATTTAACTTAGATTGTTAAAGTTTTAAAACTAGAAATCATAACACCCGAGACTCACTCGAGTGCTCCCCGAGACGAATACAAGTTTACTTCGAGTCTTCACCGAAACTAACCCGTAATTTTCTTTTTAAGACTTAAATTTTGTTTATGTTCTTTTATACCCAGTACCATTCAAAAATACTCGAACCAGTACTCGAGCCATCTACCCATTCCCCCGACATCCGCTTCGAGTCGCACAAGTCTCTACCCGAGATCGAAATCGAGGGAAACATCATCTTCCCAATTCGAAACAAAACTAGGCACATCAACGTGCACTGTGCATATGCACAGTTGCTCTGACCACCGTTGATCAACACTGCGTCCTTCCTCTAGTCGACGACCATCTCTACTGACGACCTGACCCCTTAGATCCACCAATCTCGAAAGAAAACAAAATCGAGCTATCGAACGAAAAACTGGAACAAAGCTCGATCAACAAATTCCCCTGCCGTCGTCGATCACGTCAATTGGAACCCATGGCCCTCCTTCAGAGTTGCTTCACGTCATCATGTCGCGATCACGGCCCTCACGATCGAGCACGATGAACTATCGCTGTCGAACAAAGCTTGACATCCTCACGACCCAAAACCTAGTCACAAACCCTAAATCGCCCCTCTCTGGCCACCTCTGCCATCCGAAAAATTCCTACCCAATTTTCCTGAGTTCCCCTACTCCTTATCCTCCTCTAGCCTGAATCTCGATTGTTCCCTTGCCGCCGTTCGATGGTAATCGGCCAAAAACTGAAAATCAATCATCATAGCATATCACCACAATCTCTACACTAAAAATCCTGATTTTTCTCCTTAAATTCATCATTTACCATTACAAATCTATTTACGGATTCAAATCATAAAATTAAATTTTTTGATTTTTAAGCTATACTCAGATCATTACTGTATCTTTTTATTTTTACCTTGAAATTATTTTTAAAATTAATATTACATTGTTATAATCATTTCACATTTACAAATCCTAGCCTAAATCAAATGCATTGGAAGATATGAATTCCTTTCTAATACATTTGAAGCCTGTCATAAGAACAGAGATCATATATATATATATATATATATATATATATTTATAGATATTTCACTGACATTCTACTGTATTATCCTATTTTCGAATTAATTACTGAACATAAATTTTCAAAACTATTTTTAAAATTGGCTTTACATAGTTATCTCTACTTTTCATTAAAAATTTGGAACCTAAAATTGCTTAAATAGAATGATTTTTGAATTTTCAAAGAGGGTTTTAATACCTATAACAAGAATAGAGATGTTCCTTCCTATTCCCAAACATGCACAGGCAAACATAAACAAATATACACACTGGCAAACATGCACATTATCATTCATTCAAACAACTTCAAATATATATATATATATATAAGTTTAAGGGTTTGCTCACCTTATCTTGGAGACACAGAGGACTGGTTAAAAATCTGGAACCAGATATATTGATGCTGAACTTAGATTTGTTACTTGAACTTGCTTTTGATCTTGAGTTGCATCTGATCTTGAAACAAAAGATTACCTGCTTGATTTGTATTCAAATCTTCTCTGAGCCTTTGATTTGGCTGAAATTGATTCTTGTTCCAGGTTTGAAGCAGATTTCGATTTTTTATTGCAAGATGAAGACTGAATTCTAGTTGTTCTGATCTGAACACTTTATTTACATTTTGAATCTGAACTTGGCTTTGATTTTTAGTTTGCTTGTCTGAGATTTGGATTTTCTCTTTAGCATTTTTTATCTTTCTTTTGGTTAAAGATTTCATTTTAATTTTGGTTTTGATTTCTAGATTTTTAATTTTTTTCTTTGAAATGAAGAAAAGAAATGAGAGGAAGAGGATATATATATATAACATAATTTTATCTTTTATTTAAAATGAAAAGAAATTGGAAAACTTGACACTTGTTTATCTATGTAGTTACTTATCTTATGTTTGTTAATTCATATAATCTCAAGCTTACAAATGTCCATATGTAACATTTTGTGTTTAATCTCCTAATTTAATTTAATTTACAAATTTTGTTTTAAAACCCTTATGCTATTATAACTTACATATGTATTATATTTTAATAATTTTTATTTATATTTTTAAATGTTTTTAAATCCTTGTTTAAATTAAGTACTTATGTCTATATTTTAAACACTTTAAATAATATTTTAAATATAACTTTATATTATATTTCCTATTTAAATAAATACGTTTTCATTATTAATCATTGATAAAATCTTTTAAGCAAAATGATTCTTAAAATCTTATTTATTATTATAATTAGAAAACAGCTTTTATTAGTTTTAAATATAAAATCTTCAAATCCAATTTATTTATGAAATATTTATCATTGAATTTCAAATCAAAGTTTTATTTACAATTTACTTAATTCCCAAATCAATATTCTATTTAAAATACATATCTTTATTTATTCTGGAAATTTTCTGATTTATTCACAATTAATCCAAAATTTCATATTAATTACCAAATGAATTCTAATTTAATCCAAAAATCAAATTAATTACTAAATTAATTCGGCTTAAAAACTGGGATCGTCACAATTCCCCTTTCGAGTGCTTGGCAACCCGTCTATAAAATCCATAGACACTTGATCCCATTTCCACTTAGGCACCTCTAATGGTTGGAGTAAACCCACCATCTTCTTTTGATCACTTTTGATTCGTTGGCACGTTGCACATCAACTGACATAAATAGATATATCCCTTTTCATTGCGTTCCACCAGAAAATCTTTTGATATCTCGGTACATCTTATCAACTCCTGGATGGATGCTAAGCTTGGACTTGTGACACTCTCCAAAACTTCACGTTTTAGATCCAGAATGTTTGGGACACACATCCTCCCTTTCAGTCTTACAATTCTATTCTTACCAACCTCAAAACTGGAATTTTCACTACGACGAATTCTCCTATAAATTTCTAGAAGAAACTTGTCTTCTTTATGTTTACTAGCGATCTTCTTAAGAAGAGTAGGAGAAACCACAAGATGAGAAAGAATAGCATGTCTTCTACTCAAGGCATCGGCTACCACATTGGCTTTTCTGGGCGTATACAGAATATCCAGGTCATATGACGCTAGAAATTCCAACCAACGTTGTTGCCTCAGATTTAAATCTTTCTAGGTGAAGAGATATTTAGAGATTTATGGTCAGTGAATAATTCAAAATTTTCATTCAAAACAAGAAGGATTTATTAAGCATAAATATTAGGTTAAGTTAAACTTTTTAATTTTTTTAAGAAAGCTGAAAAAGATTCTTACCCAGAAGATAGTGACGCCAGATTTTTAAAGCAAAAATAACAGCTAGAAGCTCGAGATCGTGGGTTGGGCAGTTTTTCTCAAGTGGACGCAATTGTCTACTTGCGTAGGCAATTACTCTATCATCCTACATGAGCACAGCACCCACACCATCGCCACAAGCATCTATATAAATAGATAAGCCTTGATTCCCGTTAGTAATAGTGAGAACGGGAGCAGTAGTCAATCTCCTCTTCAACTCCTAGAATGCTTCATCACATTTCGGAGTCCAATCAAACTTGTCATTCTTCAAAGTTAGCTTAGTTAACGGACTAGCTAACTTGGAGAAATCTTGGACAAATTTTCGATAATATCCAGCTGAACCCAGAAAACTTCTAACTTCTTTCGGAGTTGTGTGTTGCATCCAGTCCAGAATAGCGGAAATCTTTCCTGGATCTATAGAAATTCCCTCTTCAGTAACAATATGACCGAGAAACCTAACTTCCTTGACCCAAAAGTGACATTTAGAAAATTTGGCAAACAGAACATTCCACCTTAATATCTCCAAAACAATTCTCAAGTGTTCAGCATGCTCCTCTTCGGTTTTGGAGTAGATCAAAATATCGTCGATGAATACAAGAATAAATTTGTTCAACACTTCTCGAAACGCACGTGTCATAATTCTACGAAGTATGCGGGAGCATTGGTTAGTCCGAAAGGCATGACTAACCATTCGTAGAACGTGTCAGGACCCCTGAAAGATGTTAAATGAATACAGTCTTCAGTAATTCTCATTTGATAAAGTCTTGGGCTAGATCCATCTTTGAAAAGAATCGAGCGCCGTGTAGTTGATTGAACAAATCGTCGATTTTGGGCAAAGGGAATTTGTTTTTAAGAGTTAGTTTATTGAGATAGCGGTAGTCCACGCACATTCTCAAGGATTCGTCAGACTTGGCTACGAAGACAACAGCTGAGCCCCAACTAGAAACACTGGGACATATTAATCCTTTCTCTAGCAAATCTCGGGTTTGCTTAACCAGCTCTATTTTTTCCTTGGGTGCCATCCTGCGGCTTGCATGAACAACAGGATGAGCATTGGGAACTAAAACGATCCTGAAATCAATTTTTCTATGAGGAGGCAAGGATTTAACTTCTTTGAACACGTCAGGAAATTCCCAAACAATAAGTATAGATTCCAGACTAGGTTCGGGATATCCTAAAGTATACATCAGCTTATCTCTCATAGGACACGGATCCTCACAAGAAATTTCAATAAAATTCCCAAATTTGGTTCTGATCGAAATTGTTCGACTGTTACAATCTAATTTGGCTTCGTATTTCATTAGCCAGTCTATTTCGAGTAAGATTTCAAATTCATTAGAATCGAGAACAAAAAGACTAATAGGAAATTGAAGACGAGAGTACGAGATAGGAACTTCTCTACATCATAGGAAAAGATTTGGAAGGCCACCAACCGGATTCTTTACGCAAATGGGCTCATCGAAAAATTCGGGTTTAAGTCTTAATTCGTTTACGGTTTGTTGGTAGATAAAGCTATGTGTAGCTCCCGTGTCGAACAAAACTTCAACAACTCTATGATAAATGAGAAGGTTACTTTCTAAAACTCCTTTTCCTTTGTCCGCCTTTGAAGTTGAGGGGTCATCTTTAATCGCGTACATTTTCACTACTTGTGCTTGCTTCTTTTTCGGGCAATCTTTAGCTTCGTGACCTGGCTTGTGACAGTAAAAGCATTCCTTGGTTATTCAACTTGTCTCCACAGGTTGATCTTTCTTTACTTGTTTCTTTGGATTCTTACAATGGTTTGAATAATGGCCTTTCTCCCGACAGTTGTAACAAGTAATATCCCTTGCCTGGTTCTCCTCGTTACTCTTCTTCTCCTTGCCTTGATCTGGTTTCTTCCCTCCGAACTTCCCTTTCTTCCAATTCAGATTGCTTGAACTTTCCTTCACTTTCAGAACTTCCTGCTTATCTAGGGTAGCATATCTATAACCTATATCTATTAAGTCAGAAAAAGATTCCTTCACGTGGGCAGTCATCATCGCATGGAATTTCTTATTCATCCCTCGAATAAATCTTTCATTCTTCTGCAAAGGTGTGTTTACCAGCTCCTGACCAAACCGAGATATTCAAATACTCCTCCAATGATAAACTTCCCTGCTTCAAACCCGTAAACTCCTGGTACATTCTGGAGATACTAGCAGATGGCATATAACGCTGCTCAAATACCTCTTTGAATCGACTCCAAATGAATTCATCCTCCGGCTCATCCATTATAACAGTCTCCCACCAGGTTAGAGCTTCCTCTTGGAGTTGCCAAGTAGCTATCAATCTCATCTGGTCATCCTCCAACTTCAATCCTTTGAAAATCCTTTCACACGATCGAATCCAGGCTTGTGCTTCGATAATAGACTGCTTTCCAGTGAACGGCTTTCCACCTAGTCTAGAAAAACTTCGATATAAATTAGCCAGATTCGGTTGAGGTTGAGTGGGAATAGCTGCTGTTGTTGTAGGGACTTGACCAGCTGTAGTGGTATTTCCCCATCCCCTAGCTCGTCCTCTTCTCCCGCTCATTCTCACTATCTGTAAATAGTAAGAAAACTTGATTTAGGTATACGGACGAGATATCTTAGGGAATATCAACAGTTTAAAGAAATAAACCAAGAAATTTTAGGCTTTCGGTCTCTCGGGTTATACTTATTCTAGGGTATTCTTCACCCTATCTCTAATGAGTCACCTAATGTGTTATACTCCTAAGCTAAAGTTCTTACTCAACCTTTAGCTCTGATACCACTTGTCATGACCTAAAATCCAACGTTCAAAAACCGACATCAAATACTTCACTTATATTCGACTGTCGGAGTTTCAAATGTCGAACTCCAGTTCGGTGGAGCTTATAACAACATTAGATGAATATAAACAGCGGAAACAAAAGATGATTTCATTGATCACAACACAGATACAACATTTTGATACAATATCATGACAATATTTTCTTACAACAAATCACCACCATCATCAGCGTGCTATATATATGATACAACAACAAAATGGTAACGCCACAGCGGAACAACAGAGTCTTCAAAAAGAAAGAGCGAGAATCCAACTAAGCACCTTCTTCCAAACTTCAAAGCTTCCAAGACCTCAAGCCAAAAGCTTCCAAAAGACTTCAGGAATCTACTTCTACTACACAAGCTAGCTCCAAAACATGGATAACCTGCTTCTGGGCTGTCCATGTCGAAAATTAGTTTAGGAAGGGAACAATAAACTCCGGGTCGGTCATGGGACTAATATGAGTAAACAAAATAGTTTTTTGTACAAAAACAATTAAAAAATAAACCCATTATGCTTTTGAAAATGAAACTACCATAAGGCCTCCCGGCACACACACAATGCAATCGCATACTTGGGGGAGATTTCTCCTTATGATAGTCAAACATGCTTGATACGAGAAAACTCTTTTGATATTATTATTAGTGCATAGCATGAAAACATTTCGAAAGTACAATATTAATCTTAACCAGCATAGGTACCATTATACTATGCCTACTATAGCTACCATTTAAGAATGGTAGTTTATACAATTGAAATCGTAAAGGGATCGTATTGAATGATTGGATTTCCAACAATGGTCAGGCTAAGGAACTTCCTACAACGAATGGAACGCCTCTGGAGGGATGCCCTCGAGAACCTAACCAGATCTCTGCCAACATAAGGCTAGGTTACCTCTGCAACTAGGTAACACCACACAAATATGCCATCCCCAGTCGTTACCGACCTTCATCCCGGGATTCACTAACAAATGGCAACAACCACAAAGTTAAATATCTAGGTTCCATACAATGATACCAATTTTTATCCAGAAGAAAATGGTCACACCCTAGCGGCGTGGTCCCTAATAACCTTATCGCAACTTTCCTGTTTCGACCATTTACGGGTTGTGAAGTTCAACGAAGTCTTATCCATAAAGCTAAGCTTTTCACAAAAGCCATGCTTCAACCAATAAATGATCAGCAGCACTCAGCATGCCCATACTACCAAGTTGGGAGTATATCACTAATAACCATCAACTACATAACCACTGAGCTCATACGTCTCAGAGAAGGGTGTTAAGCTAAGAGAATAAATTCTCCGCCACCAACAGAAATGTATTTGATAAAAATCAGCTTTATATCTCAAACTGTAATGTCAAACATACAACCATACAAGTCTGTTTCGGGTTCGAACGTTACCGAAGGCACTTCGCCCAATAAAGGAAGAAGCCCTTGCAATCCGGGAATCCACAATCCCGATCGGACTCCCCATCACATATGGAGATCTCTATACCGGCGCAACTCAGTGTTGAGTCATTCGATAGGTAATCAAATCGTTTTCGAAGACACCTTGTCTTCACCAACGTCTTCGAGTGCTATCCATTTCATCATATCACTATTCGGAATGGGTTATATGACACAAAGTCCTCTCCCGGCTAAACCGAAAAGTGAGTGCTTAATTTAAAAACACGTGGATATATCAATCACAAAGATTCACCATTAAGGTTCAATGTGGGTTTCGGATAACCAAATGGAATCCGACTCCCTGTCGCATCGACATTCAATTCCATTTAAAGGCCAACAGTTTTCACTTTCACACAGAAACATATCACAGATATCACAGTTCAATTCACAGCAATTCACATCACAAAGCATCACAATCGCATAACAGGGGTATCAATCAGTTCAAGGCATTCAACAATAATCAATCATCTACAAGTAAGATGAATTAACCATGTGATTATAATTAATACTCACATAATTATTTTCATTAGTTAACCTTAATTAATGATTAATTATTCTAAACTAATATTTAGTAGTCCTTAATTACTAATTAATTAATCTTAATCACTTTTATTAATTAAGTATTTCTTAATTATTACATTAATTAATTAATCCTTAATTATAAATTAATTAACCTTTTATTAATAATTAATTAACCTTTAATTAATTATTCTTTAAATATTATGTAATTATAAATCATTTATCTTAATTAATCATTTAATTATTATTAAAATCTTTAATTAATAAACCTTATAATTAATCATGATTAACATAAGAGATTAAGGTTAATTGAGAATTAAAAATCAATATTTCATCTTAATTTACTTTTAATTACATTATTTATTTAAAATAAATTAAGAATTTATTTTATAAATAATAATTACACAATTATTTAAAATAATTAACTTAAACCTTTATTAATCCCTTTTTAAAATAAAGCAAATATTTTTAAAAGAATAATTTAAAACATGTTTAAACTTAAATTTATTTTAAAATTTGAAAACTGTTTTTAAACTACCCCGAGACCTCCCCGAGTGTCACCCGAGACGCATGCATGCTTTCTTCAAGTCGTCCCCGAGCTAACCCCCAAATTTTCATTTTGAAAACTTTGATTTTGTTTAAGTTTTATAAAACCCGGTACAACTGAAAAACACTCGAATCAAAACTCGGGCCTGTGACATGCTTCCCCGAAGACAACTTCGAGTCATCCCTTTCTCCCAAACCACAACATCACTGACACCACCCAACCACTTGTGCACATGCACCGTCAATCGCCACAGCCCCAACCTCCACGACCACCGCCGACAAGTCCCCTTCGACCATCCCAAGCCGTTTGACCACCCAGAAACTCGAATTGAACTCGAAAACGAAAGTCATCTCGACCAAACTGGCACAGCAAATCATCACCAGAAAATTTCCTCGCTCTATCACCTCAGGCCACTGGAGGCCACACGATCCTAGCCCAAGCTTCTTCGATAACCCATGAGTCATTTGCCCCACGTCCGGGTTCGTCCGATTCGACATCAATGGCAAAGTTGCCTTGAAACCAAGACTGACCAAAAACTTGGTTAAAACCCTAAAACGTTGTCGCACCGTCTCCATGGCGTATTAGAATTTTACCTAGCATTATTCTCGAACTCCTAAACCTACCAGGAAGCTTCAACTTCGATCACGAGACCAACCATGTCGTCGATCGCTAGAGTTTTCCCAAAATGTGATTTCTGTTCATTCCCGAATTTCTCACTCAATACGCAATTTAAAATCTTGATTTCAATTATAAAAATCAACGTTTTCAAAGACGTTTCAGACTATATAATCGAATCAAATAATTTAAGAAATTAAATTTTTTATCATGAATTGAGTTTGCCGTATTTCCATATTCCAGACCACATCCACATGTTATTTGTCTTTAAAAGTATTTTTAAAATTAAGTTTTAATGAATTCGAACAAGTTTTATTTTAACATCCTAATCAAACAATAATTAGAAGCAGAGATTTAGGGTTTTGGACAGGTTTTTTTGAAAACCTAGAACTAGAACTAGGGATGAATAAACTTGTATATCAACATGCACATACAATATATACACATATACTCATATCTGTACACATGCAAACAAATTTTCAATCTTACTTCGAGCATGAATTTAAACAATAGATCAAATTCCAGAGTTTCAAAAAGTTTACTCACCTTTAAAAGTAGAAAACAGAGTGCTTGTAAAAATCCTAGAAGATGATTAATTTGAAATCTGGTTTATGCTCTTTGATCTTGGCTTGATTTTATTGAGTTAGATTGCTTGATTGCTGAGTTAAATTACTTTTTGCATTATTTTTGAACTTGATTCAGTTTTGCAATGAAATCAAGCTTCAGATTTTTAAACTGTGAAAGATATTTTAATTCTTTTGGTTTTGCTGATTTGAAGTTTGATCAGATTCAAGAAAATGAACAAGAACGAGATGTTGTGTTTATATAACTTTGTTTATTATTTTTATTCATTTTCTCAAAAAAAATGACACTTGTTAATTTCCTTGTTTCATGGATTACACTTGTTAATTTATGTGCTAAAAGTTTAGCACTCGTAATTTTACATGATTATATGTTTTAAATAAATTTTTTTAAATTACATTTCTTATTTGTATAAATACATTTCTTTTATGTACATATATACATACATATATAACCTTTAAAGAAAATAGTTTGAAACAAAAATACATATTAATAAATAATTACATATATTATTTTTCAAATCTAAATTATTTTACTAAGATATTTATTTTCAAATTCAAATTCAAATTCAAATCTATTCATATATATTAATCAATACTTATTTAAATTGGTTTTTAAAATTTTAAAATTTATTCCAATTTAATTTCAAAATTTAATATTAATTTTCCAAATTAAATTTGATTCAAAAACGGGATCGTTGCATCTTACCTTCTAAACAAGAACACAGACATGATGCCACACAAAAGATCAATCGGATGAGAGCGATTCCTTAAAGGCTGCTCGAATGGAATCGGGATTTAATCACCTCTTTATTTTGGACTCTAACTCACAAGATAGAAGACATGATCTTCCGTATAAAACTATGGAGGAGGCCATAACTTTTTTAGATTGAAAACCCTCATGATAAGAATACTCAACAAGAGGTTGGTGGTTCCTCCAAATACCACCAAACTCATACGACTGCATAAATGCAAGTCATAGAATAATTGCACAAAGGAAATACAAACTCAAAATGGATTATACGTTTTCTTATTTTTTAAAAACTTTCATAAAGTTTCCAATCCATCATCCTCACAAAAAAATTCTCAATTTTCAACTCTTGAATTTTTCAAAACTTCTTATTTAAATTTTAATTCAAGCATACTACTCTTTATTTAGAGTAAATAAAATTTAGGTTGTTTCATGTGACGACCCGCCTTTCTAACCCCAGAAAGATGTATCATCATTAAGAAAGAAAGGGATAGAAATAGAAAAGAATAGAAAGAAAGGAATAATAACATCAGAACCTCACAGCGGAATGGAACAAAATATAATACATCACATAGCTATTACATAGTTATACATACATCAGAGTTATACAATATCATACAACAGGACTGTCATATACATATATGCCCATACATACATCCAAAATACATCATACACTAACTACACAGCGGAACTACATAGATAGATACATACGTCTGGTCTTCTTCTCTAAAGCTCCTCCAGAAAATCAATACTCCAAATACCTATCACTTGGCTACTCATAAAAATTTGAGTACCCAAGAGTTTATGAAAACAAAATATAAACTCCGGGTCAGACATGGGTCTGGTGTGAGTAAACGGGTTAAAATTGTTTAACTTTGAAAACCATTTGAAAATAAAGGTATCACGTAAGACTCCCCACATATAAATACAGGTAAGTTTTTACCTTACGCTAACCAAAACATTTTATAGGAAATCCAGTGATATTATAATAGTGTCTAAGGTTTTCAAGTAAATAGAAAATAGTCGAAATTGTTCCATTCATTAAATTCCAGCTACTAGCCACGAAAGTGGGTAATACAAATCAAAACCATAGGGTCTCGTAGGGAAAATGGGTTTCCGACAATGGTAGGGCTACTGGGGTACCGCCCGTCACAGTACGAGGCCTAGATCACCGTACCGAGGATCACTTCCGACCCCCTACAACACAAGGCCGGAACCATTCCTTACTGAACAGTCCTGAACAAGATAACCCCGCAGTTGTGGCCAAAAACTGCCCACACAGTCGGAATAAAGAGACATCTAGACAGGAGTATACCTCGTCCTGCTTGGGCATCACCCACCTAACCTTGCTGCATCTCCCCTGTTTTAGCCATTCCCGGTTGATGAGGCTTGAGGCTGCGATTACCTTTAAAGAACATATTTCTTAGAATGTTCATCGTCCGCCTGATGATGTGCTGAAAGCATTCAATCCATACAAGTTCGTTCCGGGTTCGAACGAAACCGAAGGCATTATCTCGTTACACTCATTTTGGAATCACCCTCATAGTTAACGACGATAACCCTTGCATTCTGAAACACCATCTCGATCTCCAATTGAGATGTCACGACCTATCGTTTAATATGGATCAATGTGGTTTTTGGAATATCGAATTGATACCCGATCCCGGTCTCATCGAAATCCAAACGCCATTTTAAGGTCCAAGTTGTCTATTTAGTCTTAACAGTTTAAATTCAATGCTTAGAATTTACAAAACAGATATCACAGATAAATCATACACAGTCATCACAGATATATCCAGAATATATCACAACATATCACAGAATATCAGCAAACGGATATCAAAGTCAATCAAACAAGAATCATCAGTTCATATCAAAACAGTTTGGTTTACTTAACTTAATTAATTACTTAAGAATAAATCATTATAAATCTGTTTAATTAATCACTGATTAATTAACTTATTAAATTCATTGATTATTACTTAATTACTCAGTTAATTAATTGATTCTTAATTATTAATTAATAACTTAATTATTAATTAATAAAATTTAATTACTTACTTACTTATCACAAATTATTTTAATTAATCATATATTATTAATTAATCATTTATTATCAATTAATTAATCATTTATTATCAATTAATTAATCATTTATTATCAATTAATTAATCATTTAATCCTTAATTAATCACTTAAGTTAACTACCATTCATTAATTAACTTTAAGTAATTAATTAAATTTCTTAATTTTAAATTGATTTTAACACAAAGTCAATTTTTAAAGTTCAAATTTATTTAACTTTAAGTTATTTATTTAATTTACAAGTATAAATTAAATTACATTTTTAACCACTTACACTTCAAATTAATTTAATCATCTTAGATTTGAAAACTCTATCAATGATTTTAAATCAAATCTTAGCTTTAAATTTGCCAATATTAAAAATTTTCACGAAATAACCCAAAGGTTGTAAACTGATTCACATAGAAGTTGGAACCCGAAGCAACTCACACGTTTTCTCGTGTAAAGCCCGTGCCTTCTTTCTGTACCCCCGAGTTACCCTCTGCTCTATCTACTTCTTCTTCCTGATCCTTTTCTACTTCTTTATTTTTTTTATACAAGCTTCAGTTATAAAATTTAAAACAACTGCAGTTCATCGACACTCATGAGCGCGAACCAGAACGACTCGAAGCAAAATCCCAAAAATCTTGAGCAAGAGCACGCGACCATCACGACACCCCATTGGACATCCAAACGCCACCGTACACGTGCACGGTGGTTCGCCGCACCTCCAATAACTCGCGCTACCTCCAGCAAACCACGATTTAACCTCCCACTCATAATCGAAACCTAGATTTTCGAATAAAGGTCGAAATTGAAAAATCACCTGACGCTTGAACTAACGCTCGAACGCCCCACCGAAAAACCACCGCGTTCTGCCATCACCCATCACCGGAGGCCAAGCCCCTTCTCCAACGCCATGTCCAGACCTTCATCGGCCTTCACCCAAACCCACATGCCACTTATTTAGCTTTTAATTTATTTCTTACTTAAACATGTATAAACAGTTTTTATAAGTTGCTGTGATGCTTAAAATTCATTTCAGGTTACAATTAAAGTTTTAAACAATCTACTTATTTATAAATTCTAAGCTTAAGATGTTATATATGAAGATGTATAAGTTATTTTACATTCTTTCTCTGCAATGTTTTAAAAAAAACTGAAGAACATCAGAGATTCAAGCTTCCAGATAACATCTTAGGACAACATTCTTACAATATGTAATAAACACAAGATTTCATGAACTAATTACCCAATTTAAGCTTTAAAAATAGTTAGTTTACTCACCTAATAATCTTTGAACAGAAAGCAAGATGTTGAAGAAACCGCAAATTTGAATTTCGTGAAAGCTTTTCTTTTGTTTTGCCGTAGAACTTAAATGGGGTTTTCAAAGACAAGATGCTACTAAATTTTCTTCTTCTCGGGTTTGCTTTACAGGTTTTGTTATGTTTTTTAAACGAACACAATAATATGAGGTTTGTATATATATAGAAAGACTTTGAACAGTATAGGTATTTACTGGACAAGTTTTATTTGTTTGACCATATATGACTTGTATTAAATTTCTGCAAAAATTGAAATGATGTTGTAATCTCGGCTGTAGGATTTTCTTTGACAAAGAGTGGTGCTAATTAAATGCTTGTGTCTTCATTTATGTTAACAACTAATTAATATTGGCTGACACTAAAATTTGGTACATAGATATTTGTTATGTTCGTACAAAGATATTTATGAATATTAAGTGAATACTTGTCTTCAGATTAGTTTACATATATTTAATTTTTGCTAATTCTTGTATTTTGAACAAAGATATTTGTATATGAATTTGTCATCTTTGTTGTACATATGTGTATACAAGTTATGTAAATAGTTATCTTCTTTTAATAACTTCAAATATTAACTTGAAACTAACCAATCATTATTTACTTAAATAAATGTTGAACTTTGTTAATTCAAATACTTAAAGTATTAAGGCAAGTCAACAGACCCGAAGTAATCCACGTTTTCCTTCGAGTAACACTCGAGCCTCCTCCCTATTTCTCGCGTCCACCTTTCCCACTACCTTTCTTCTTCCCTCACCTGTTTCTTTCCTTCTTTTTTTTTCTTTCTTCCTTATTTCTTTGCATTGTTCATATGTGTATATATATATATATATAGGTTATTCTCTTTGCATACTTGATTTCATAGCAACTATTATAATCTTTGTTAAAGATTTTGTGTTGTATAAATGTATTTCACATGTTGTTGTTTAGGCTAACTTATCTTATATATTTTGGGTAAATTTATTATGGTTATTTTTAGTATATTAGTTGCATTCTATTTGTAATTTCAATTTCAAACGTTTATTTATAACATTCTATTTGTATATTTATATTTCTAGTTACATCTTAAATTTTATAATCATGTTTTATACTTATGTTTGAATATTCATGTTTAATATTGATATGATTGTTTATTTTTAAACATTATTATTTAAAGACTACAATTATATATTCATATGTATATTATCAAATATAAAATATTGAACCTTTATTTTGTTATTGAATAAGACAGATTTTTATATAAATGGTTTGAAACATTCTATTTTAAATTTTCAAATCAAAACTTTCTTTTACAAACACATATATAACTGTTAAATACCAAAGATCTCATCAGTTTATAAATTTGAAAAGCTTGTATTTAATTTAAATTAGATTAAATATTATTAAAATATACTATCAAAATCCTGGGTCGTTACATTCCTCCCCCCTTAAAAGAATTTCGTCCCCGAAATTTTAAAACAACAATTAATTCCAAAAGCTTTTATATTAACAATCCAAACATACATATCATCCATACAATAGCAAACAATCAAACAGTCTATCCTAACAAACATCACTAGTTATCCGAACATAGATCTGGATATGCATTCCTAAAACTATCAAGAGTTTCCCAGGTACAATCTCTGGGATCCTCACTCCACTGCACTTTGACGAGTTTCACCACTTTGCTGCTGAGTTGCTTCTCGTCTTGATCCACAATCCGAACTGGATTTCTGACCACAGTCAAGTTGGGTTCGACTTCCAAATCTTCCTGGATTACTGGTTCTACAACTAGTGATGGATCATGAATAAATTTCTTCAGATGCGATATGTGAAGTACATTGTGAATCCCAGACATCCGTTCTGGCAATTTAATCATGTATGCTACTGCTCCAATTCTTTCCAACACTCGGAATGGTCCAATGTACCTTGGAGCAAGTTTTTCCGTCTTTTCGAATCATATAGCACCTTTGATCGGGGAAACTTTGACAAAAACTAGATCTCCCATCTCAAATTCCAATGGTCTTGGTTTTCTATCTGCATACTTCTTCTGACAATCTTGAGCAGCTTTCATCCATTTCTTGATAAGCTCAACCTTCTTAGAAGCTTCTCGAATAAGATCGGGTCCAAGCACAAGACGATCTTTCGATTCTATCCCACAAGATGGGGATCTACACGGTCTTCCATACAAAGCTTCATAAGGAGCCATTTTAATACTTTCTTGATAACTGTTATTATAAGAGAATTCCACTAGATGAAGATGGTCTTCCCACGATCCTCCAAAATCCAAAACACAAGCCCATAACATATCCTCAAGAGTACGATTAAGCCTCTCCATCTGTCCGTCAGTCTGAGGATGATAGGTTGTACTCAATCTCAAATTTGTTCCCATTGCTGATTGCAGAGCCTCCTAGAATTTGTTAGTGAAAATAGGATTACGGTCATTTACTATACTGACAGGGACTCCACGCAATCTGACTATCTCCTTTACAAAAATTTCTGCCAGAGAAGCTGCAGTACGAGTTGCCTTAACTGGTACAAAATGGGTACTCTTAGTTAAACGATCCACAATAACCCATATTCCATCGTTTCCTTTCCTGGTTCTAAGCAATCCGTCGATAAAATCCATCGAAATCATTTCCCACTTCCAATCCGGAATTTCCAAAGGCTGCAATAATCCGGCTGACTTCTGTTGATCACATTTTACTTGTTGGCAGATGGCATAACTATTCACGAATCTAGCTACATCCTTATACATCTTCGAGATTCCCGGATGAATATTCAATTTGGAACGATGACTCTCAAACAAGACTTCCTGCTTCAAATCCTTAAAATTCGAAACATAGATTCTCCCGTTGATCCTTAATGTTCCTTGACCATCAATTTCAGAACTGGGACACTGACCTTTTCTAACTCTTTTGATGATCCTTCTCAACATCTTATCAGATTCTTGCTTGCTTGAGATTCTTTCAGTAAGAGATGGAATCACTTCCAGAAGAGATAAGACCGCTTTCCTGCTAAGAGCATCAGCTACCATATTCGCCTTTCCCGGGGTGTGCAGAATATCCAAATCATAGGATGCTAGAAATTCAACCCACCGCTGCTGTCTCAGATTAAGATCTTTTTGAGAGAATAGATATTTCAACGGTTTGTGATCCGTGAGAAATTCGAATTTCTCTCCCAAAAGATAATGTCTATAAATCTTCAAAGCAAAAACAATGGCTAACAGTTCAAGATCGTGCGTAGCGTAGTTCTTCTCATGTGGCTTCAACTGCCGACTCGCATATGCAATTACTCTTCCGTTCTGCATCAGTACTGCTCCCAAACCAACTATACAAGCGTCAGTATAAACCTCAAATTTGCTCTTCCCATCCGGAATAGCAAGCACTGGTGCACTAGTTAGCCTTTGTCTTCAATTCCTGAAAAGCTTCTTCACACTGGGGTGTCCACTTGAATTTAGCTCCTTTCCTAGTCAGCTTAGTCAGATGTGAAGAAATCTTGGAATAATCCTTAATAAATTTTCTGTAGTAGCCAGCCAATCCTAGAAAACTGCGAACTTCCGTCGGTGTCTCCGGATGCTTCCATTCCGGAATAGTTTGAACCTTTGCTGGGTCTATAGAGATACCTTCACCAGAAACAATGTGCCCTAAAAATTTAACTTCCGATTTCCAGAAATGGCACTTCGAAAACTTCGCCTTTAACACATGCTTCCTCAGACTCTCCAATACAATCCTCAAATGTTGCCTGTGCTCTTCTTCAGATTTGGAGTAGACCAAGATATCATCAATGAATACCAGCACGAACTTATTCAATACATCCCTAAAGACTCGGTTCATGAGGTCAACAAAGAAGTCAGGAGCGTTGGTTAACCCGAAAGGCATAACCAAACACTCATAGAAACAATTCGGTCCCCTAAATGCAGTCGAGGGAATACTATCTTCAGCTACCCTCAACTGATGGAAACCTGAAGCTAGATCCAGTTGAGAAAAGATAGAAGCACCATGCAACTGGTCAAAAAGATCATCGATACGAGGAAGAGGGTATTTATTACGAATAGTCACCTTGTTCAATTCTCTATAATCCATACAGAACCTTAGTGATCCATCCGATTTAGTGACAAACACTGCAGCAGAGCCCCAACAAGAAAAACTGGGCCTAATCAACCCCTTCTCCAAAAGATCTTGAGTCTGCTTAATTAACTCCTCTCTCTCCCTTGGAGCCATTCTTCTACTGGGATGAATCACCGGCACTGCTCCTGGAATCAAATCAATACGAAACTCTATTTCTCGATGTGGTGGCAGACATTTAACTTCTTCAAATACATCAGGAAAATCTCGTACCACATCGATATCTTCAATTCTTTCTTAAGAAGTCTCAAATCCATGCAAAAGACTACTCAAGTGAATTCCAGAATTATCACATGACACTCTGGCAATTCTACCCAAATCAGTTACCAACGAAACTTTTCTCTCATCATAATTCAAAACCGCTCTATACTTATCCAGCCAATCCATTCCAAAAATAAGATCAAAACCCTTAAAATTCAACACATACGGGTGACAAGAAAAACTGTGGGATAGATAAAAGATCTTCAAGTCCTTACAGATCGTATCTAATTTGGTCACACCACCTATAGGATTAGATACTAAGATAGGACATTCTACAAAACTAGGGGTAAGAAAGAACTTTTCTATGGAGTCCAGAGAAATAAAACTCATGGAAGCACCCGAATCAAACAAAACTTTAATATATTTGCCATCCAAAAGTAAAGTACCTTCTAAAAATCCTTTGCCTTTCGAAGAAGAAGATGGACCGGCTTCCAAAGCAAAGACCTTATTCTGAGGCGCCCTCTGCAGAAGTGGACAATTCTTGATCATGTGTCCTGGTTGATGACAATTAAAGCACAACGATCTCTTAACCATAGCTGATCCTGGGCCACTATAATGCGGTTGTTGCTGCTGCTGTTGGAATCCTTTTCAAGGACACTTATTTGCCAAATGTCCTTCCTGTTGACAAATGTAACATTTGCGAGGTCCGTTGTTATTTCCAGGCTTCATCTTGCTCGGCTTTCTCCATTTGAGATCGAACTTTCTCTTATTCGGGTTAGTGAAATTCCCACCTGAAGTTGCAACTGGTGCCACTGATTTCTTACTCATCAAATTCTCATATCTCAAAGCCGTATCAATCAAATCGACAAAAGATCCTTTCAAAAGCACCATCATCTTTTCATGAAATTCATGCCTCAATCCTTGCACAAACTTCTCATTCTTTTTTAGGGGAGTATCAATGAGTCTTGGTCCATAACAAGAAAGTTCGTTGAATCTGGTCTCATACTCCGAAATAGACATGTCACCCTGCTTCAAATACAGAAAATCCTGAAACAATTGGGTTTTCCCTGCTGTTGGCATAAACTTCTCCTCAAATAGCTCCTTAAATCTGTCCCAAGAAATGTCATCCTCAGAAATATTTGCTACTGTTGCATCCCACCAGGCTGCTGCACCACCCTGCAATTGCCACGATGCCATTTCTCTCTTACACTCATCCGACAACTTCATGCTCTTAAAGATGCGCTCATAAGAGCGTAGCCAAGCTTGAACTTCAATTATCGACTCTGAACCTTCGAATGTTTGGCCTCCGAGATTGTTGAAATCTTTGCATAAAACTGCAAAACTAACTTGAGGCGGTACTGGATTTACAGCCTCACTTGCATTTTGACTTCGTCCATTATCAGTTGAAGTACTGGCCCTAACTCTGCCTCTTCTTCCAGAACTCATGTTGGCCACCTGGACAGGCAACTCAAAAATTTAGATAGATATATATAATTATATGAAATACAAATACGCACTCTCAAGATAGATATTACTCAAGAGCCTAGGTACTCGCTAAACCTAGCACTCTGATACCAGCTGTAATGACCCGCCTTTCTAACCCCCGAAAGATGTATCATCATTAAGAAAGAAAGGGATAGAAATAGAAAAGAATAGAAAGAAAGGAATAACAACATCAGAACCTCACAGCGGAATGGAACAAAATATAATACATTACATAGCTATTACATAGTTATACATACATCAGAGTTATACAATATCGTACAACAGGACTGTCATATACATATATGCCCATACATACATCCAAAATACATCATACACTAACTACACAGCGGAACTACATAGATAGATACATACGTCTGGTCTTCTTCTCCAAAGCTCCACCAGAAAATCAATACTCCAAATACCTATCACTTGGCTACTCATAATAATTTGAGTACCCAAGAGTTTATGAAAACAAAATATAAACACTGGGTCAGACATGGGTCTGGTGTGAGTAAACGGGTTAAAATTGTTTAACTTTGAAAACCATTTGAAAATAAAGGTATCACGTAAGACTCCCCACACATAAATACGGGTAAGTTTTTACCTTACGCTAACCAAAACATTTTATAAGAAATCCAGTGATATTATAAAAGTGTCTAGGGTTTTCAAGTAAATAGAAAATAGGCGAAATTGTTACATTCGTTAAATTCCAGCTACTAGCCACGAAAGTGGGTAATACAAATCAAAACCGTAGGCTCTCATAGGGAAAATGGGTTTCCAACAATGGCAGGGCTACTAGGGTATCGCCCGTCACATTACTGGGCCTAGATCACCGTACCGAGGATCACTCCCGACCCCCTACAACACAAGGCCGGAACCATTCCTTACTGAACAGTCCCGAACAAGATAACCCCACAGTTGTGGCCAACAACTGCCCACATATCCAAAATAAAGGGACATCTAGACAGGGGTATACCTCGTCCTACTTGGGCATGACCCACCTAACCTTGCTGCATCTCCCCTGTTTTAGCCATTCCAGGTTGATAAGGCTTGAGGCTGCGATTACCTTTAAATAACATATTTCAAAGAATGCTCATCGTCCGCCTGACGATATTCTGAAAGCATTCAATCCATACAAGTTCGTTCCGGGGTCGAACGAAACCGAAGGCATTATCTCGTTACACTCGTTTTGGAATCACCCTCAGAGTTAACGACGATAACCCTTGCATTCTGAAACACCATCTCGATCTCCAATTGGGATGTCACGACCTATCGTTTAATTTGGATCGATGTGGTTTTTGGAATATCGAATTGATACCCGATCCCGGTCTCATCGAAATCCATACGCCATTTTAAGGTCCAAGTTGTCTATTTAGTCTTAAGAGTTTAAATTCAATGCTTAGAATTTACATAACAGATATCACAGATAAATCATACACAGTCATCATAGATATATCCAGAATATATCACCACATATCGCAGAATATCATCAAATGGATATCAAAGTCAATCAAACAAGAATCATCAGTTCATATCAAAACAGTTTGGTTTACTTAACTTAATTAATTACTTAAAGAATAAATCATTATAATTCTATTTAATTAATTAATGATTAATTAACTTATTAAATTTATTGATTATTACTTAATTACTCAGTTAATTAATTGATTATTAATTAATAAATTTAATTACTTACTTACTTATCACAAATTATTTTAATTAATCGTTTATTATTAATTAATCATTTATTATCAATTAATCATTTATTATCAATTAATTAATCATTTATTATCAATTAATTAATCATTTAATCCTTAATTAATCACTTAAGTTAACTACCATTCATTAATTAACTTTAAGTAATTAATTAAATTTCTTAAGTTTAAATTGATTTTAACACAAAGTCAATTTATAAAGTTAAAATTTATTTTCTTTAAGTTATTTATTTAATTTACAAGTATAAATTAAATTACATTTTTAACCACTTACGCTTTAAATTAATTTAATCATCTTAGATTTGAAAACTCTATCAATGATTTTAAATCAAATCTTAGCTTTAAATTTTTCAATATTAAAAATTTTCACGAAATAACCCAAAGGTTGTAAACTGATTCACATAGAAGTTGGAACCCGAAGCAACTCACATGTTTTCTCGTGTAAAGCCCGTGCCTTCTTTCTGCTCCCTCGAGTTACCCTCTGCTCTATCTACTTCTTCTTCCTGATCCTTTTCTACTTCTTTATTTTTTTTATACAAGCTTCAGTTATAAAATTTAAAACAACTACAGTTCATCGACATTCACGCGCGCGAACCAAAACGACTCGAAGCAAAACCCCAAAAATCTCGAGCAAGAGCACGCGACCATCACGAATCCCCATCGGACATCCAAACGCCATCGTGCACGTGCACGGTGGTTCGCCGCACCTCCAGTGGCTCGCGCTACCTCCAGAAAACCATGATTTAACCTCCCACTCATAATCGAAACCCAGATTTTCAAATAAAGGTCGAAATTGAAAAATCACCTGATGCTTGAACTAATGCTCGAACACCCCACCGAAAAACCACCGCGTTCTGCCATCACCCATCACCGGAGGCCAAGCCCCTTCTCCAACGCCATGTCCAGACCTTCATCGGCCTTCACCCAAACCCACATGCCACTTGATACAAACACGGTGACGAAAACAAATTTTTACAGAACATCAAAACAACATGAACCCAAACCCTATTTATATTTTGACCGCAAAATCCTTGCATTAAAAAAATATTTGGCATTTTTCCTATGTTAATTCATCTTCAAGCTTGCTTCATAAGAAATTTCAACAATTAAAATTAATTGGATCAACCGAAATTGACAAAAATGTAACTTTTGTTCATATTCAAACTGTACCTTAAACACTCACTTAGAAATCATAATTTTTATACTAAAAATCTTGACTTTGTGTGTGTAATCAAGATATGTGATCAAATTCACAAATTAAAATATTCGATTTTTAGCTTTTAATTTATTTGTTACTTAAACCTGTATAAACAGTTTTTATAAGTTGCTGTGATGCTTAAAATTCATTTCAGGTTACAATTAAAGTTTTAAAAAATCTACTTGATTATAAATTCTAAGCTTAAGATGTTATATATGAAGATGTATAAGTTACTTTACATTCTTTACTCAGGAATGTTTTAAAAAAAACTGAAGAACATCAGAGATTCAAGCTTCCAGATAACATCTTAGGACAACATTCTTACAATATGTAATAAACACAAGCTTTCATGAACTAATTACCCAATTTAAGCTTTAAAAATAGTTAGTTTACTCACCTAATAATCTTTGAACAGAAAGCAAGATGTTGAAGAAACCGCAAATTTGAATTTCGTGAAAGCTTTTCTTTTGTTTTGCTGTAGAACTTAAATGGGGTTTTCAAAGACAAGATGCTACTAAATTTTCTTCTTCTCGGGTTTGCTTTATAGGTTTTGTTATGTTTTTTAAACGAACACAATAATAGGTTTGTGTGTGTGTGTGTGTGTGTGTGTGTGTGTGTATAGAAAGACTTTGAATAGTATAGGTATTTACTAGACAAGTTTTATTTGTTTGACCATATACGACTTGTATTAAATTTCTGCAAAAATTGAAATGATGCTGCAATCTCGGCTGTAGGATTTTCTTTGACAAAGAGTGGTGCTAATTAAATGCTTGTGTCTTCATTTATGTTAACAACTAATTAATATTGGCTGACACTAAAATTTGGTACGTGGATATTTGTTATGTTTGTACAAAGATATTTATGAATATTAAGTGAATACTTGTCTTCAGATTAGTTTACATATATTTATTGTTTGCTTATTCTTGTATTTTGAACAAAGATATTTGTATATGAATTTGTCATCTTTGTTGTACATATGTGTATACAAGTTATGTAAATAGTTATCTTCTTTAATAACTTTAAATCAAATATTAACTTAAAACTAACCAATCTTTATTTACTTAAATAAATGTTGAACTTTGTTAATTCAAATACTTAAAGTATTAAGGCAAGTCAACAGACCCGAGGTAACCCACGTTTTCCTTCGAGTAACACTCGAGCCTCCTCCCTATTTCTCGCGTCCACCTTTCCCACTACCTTTTTTCTTCCCTCACCTGTTTCTTTCCTTCTTTTTTTTTTCTTTCTTCCTTATTTCTTTGCATTGTTCATATGTATATATATACAGGTTATTCTCTTTGCATACTTGATTTCACAGCAACTATTATAATCTGTGTTAAAGATTTTGTGTTGTATAATGTATTTCACAGGTTATTGTTTAGGCTAACTTATCTTATATATTTTGAGTAAACTTATTATGGTTATTGTTAGTATATTAGTTGCATTCTATTTGTAATTTAAATTTCAAACATTTATTTTTAACATTCTATTTGTATATTTATATTTCTAGTTACATCTTAAATTTTATAATCATGTTTTATACTTATGTTGGAATATTCATGTTTAATATTGATATGATTGTTTATTTTTAAACATTATTATTTAAAGACTACAATTATATATTCATATGTATATTATCAAATATAAAATATTGAACCTTTATTTTGTTATTGAATAAGACAGATTTTTATATAAATGGTTTGAAACATTCTATTTTAAATTTTCAAATCAAAACTTTCTTTTACAAACACATATATAACTGTTAAATACCAAAGATCTCATCAGTTTATAAATTTGAAAAGCTTGTATTTAATTTAAATTAGATTAAATATTATTAAAATATACTATCAAAATCCTGGGTCGTTACATTCCTCCCCCCTTAAAAGAATTTCGTCCCCGAAATTTTAAAACAACAATTAATTCCAAAAGCTTTTATATTAACAATCCAAACATACATATCATCCATACAATAGCAAACAATCAAACAGTGTATCCTAACAAACATCACTAGTTATCCGAACATAGATCTGGATATGCATTCCTAAAACTATCAAGAGTTTCCCAGGTACAATCTCTGGGATCCTCACTCCACTGCACTTTGACGAGTTTCACCACTTTGCTGCTGAGTTGCTTCTCGTCTTGATCCACAATCCGAACTGGATTTCTGACCACAGTCAAGTTGGGTTCGACTTCCAAATCTTCCTGGATTACTGGTTCTACAACTAGTGATGGATCATGAATAAATTTCCTCAGATGCGATACATGAAATACATTGTATATGAATAAATTTCCTCAGATGCGATACATGAATAAATTTCCACAAAGCGAAGAAGTTCCAAAGTTACGATTTACTTCATGTATTTATCTTTTAATAGAAACCATCCACAATTAGAAATACATTCATTACTTTTCATAAACAAGTTCTCCAACGATTGATTTGTTAAAAATTCAATTTGAAAGAGGTAATTAATCTCTTCCATTCGTAAGAGACAAATATTCGTCCAAAATAATGTTGGATTTACATTTTAAATTTTAAAATTGTTCCCCAATTTTAAAATGATTGAATCTCATAACTTATTCATTTATTATATCTTACATTTCATTATGAAGCATTTTATAATAAATGTACCCTTTAAATTTTTATTCCCTCTTGCCACAAAATTAAATTAGGTTGATAATTAACTCAATCTTGTTTTCAAAAGAATTTTACAAATTCATATCAACCAATTTCAATACTGCCAAAGTTTTAAATAAGAGCTTACTCACAAATTCATGCTAAAAAATTAAAATTAGCATTTGATTATTTTCTCTAACATAGAATTTTAACTCTTACTATCTATTGTTATTCAATTCCCAATTGTCAAAACAAAATTTTTACAATCATGTTTATAACCTTGAACTTAAAAATTCAATTGATATTTTAATTTTATTCTACTCAATACATTTTCTTATTTTGAATACATCATTTTTTAATCAAAGCATCACATGGATTCCTTTTCAATAAAAAAATATCTATTTAATTAGAATTATTTACTTTACTTACTCAAGTTTCCACATGACATTATTATTTTGATTTCTATTGGTTATACTCACATAACCAAATAAAATCTTAATCGTATTCAATTTCTCAAATTTAAAATAATTTAATGGCATTGCCTCGCCATTAGGTTATAGTGAATAACATCATCGATTGGCTAGAGAGTTGACCAATGATCAAAACTGGCTTGCCACTCATCCGATAATTTCTATGGTTTAATGGCTGCACTAGACATCTTAAATTAATACTCAAACCCATTTTAATTTATTTTCAAACCTTAATTTATTACAACTCAATATTTTTCATGTCTGACTGTCTCATCATAGAGTTTAGGAAATTCCTATCGATAACATTGATCAGGCACATCGACCAGAATTCTTAAAGCACTCGATGGAAAACCCAACACAAAACCATTCTCTATATGAAAAATATACCTCTTATATAATTTTGCAAAACATTCTTTGCTTGTCTCAATAAAATATTCCAATTATACTCATTAGTATTCTTCTATTAGAGAGATTTGCAATTTAATTTATTGTATTCACTCATCGTTAACTAATACATGGACAACTCATTGAGATAATCCCAGAATACTTGATTCCTAAGATTGATGAATTAATCTAGAATGTTTGTTAAACCGAATGGTATAACGAACCACTCCTAAGACTCATAACGAGTGCGGAATCCAATAAGAGGAACGCTATCCTCCGCAATTCGTAACTGATGAAAATCATTGATAGGTCAAGTTGAGAAAAGACCCTAGCATCCCTCAATTGATTGAACATGACATTGATCTTAAGCAATGAATACTCGTTCTAATAGATAACTCGTTAAGCTTTGAGAAATGGATGCAAAGCCTAAAAATACCCTTAGATTTCATGACAAAGATCACTATGGCATCCCACCGTAAAGATTGGACTGAATGAATTGCTTAGCTTCAAGCTTCAGCGATCACTTTCCAAGTTCCTTATTTCCTTACCGAACATCCTTATAGAAGGTTGGCTATCAGTCGGAGAATAGGAACGAGGTCAATACGAAACTTGATTGCCCACTTGGGTGGCAACCCGAATGGACTCAAATACATCAGCCGAATCACAAACTATAGGAGTTCAAGATACTTCATCATCATCTCGAGACTCAAAAGCAATTAAAGATATTTTAGAACCTTCATCAACATTCTGAAGAACAAGAGACAACAGATCAGCCGAATTAGGATACTTAAATATAGGATCCTCTCAAAAACATGGAGTTCGAGCTTGATAACATGCAAGCCAATCCATCCCAAATTCACAACAAACCCAAGATAGTAAATAACATGCAATTTCGTACGAAAAGAAAAACTACAAAGAACAATCTCGATATTCCCACTCAACAAGCCAAATCTTATGGATACCTCAATAGGATTCACAATCCTCTAAGAAGTAATAAGACAAGAACATCCCACGACATCAACAAATTTCTTCGATACGGGTGAGTTACAAGCACCTGTACCGAAAAGAACTCAAATAGAACAATCACGATAAAGATTATTCATAGGGTATGATATCATTAATTCAATTGTGGAATACTACGGAATTAAAATACAATACTAGACGTATTCCCATCTATATCTACCCCAAAGGACACGAAAAGGTTAAGGATAAGATTAGAAATAACTTCAATTAGGGACAATGTTTCCCTCATATCATACTAGATGTATTGTAATACGTATATTATTCTGTGTTGATCACATTTTGTTCTGAATTCAGCTCTGATACCAAGCTGTGATGCCCCACCTTGAGACCCACACTAATAAAGAGTATTACTAGGTTATACTGTCTGCTAGTGCAGTGAATATGCTATTTAGGAGCGACCATCATAGTCTTGTATTGAATAAGTACTAAGTACATTGATAAGGTGCTCTATATTTTTTTCATTTCATCTTAAGCGGTTCGACATACTTAATTCTTATCCAATACAATACCAAGGTGGCTACAGGATCTATTTAGAACAAAACAGAATAGAATAATATACACAAATCATAGAACAGCAAACACAATCATATATATGTGTGTGTGTGTGTGTGTGTGTGTACATACATCAAATATAATACAAAGTGTCATGCACGAGTAGTGGTACACCACTTTATAAATATATATCAAGTCCCCCTCAAAAGAATATACAAAATCAAGTCAAGCTACTATAAGATATCTACTCAAAACTATGCATATATCCAAAAGATCGATAAGATGATCCATAAAGAACAGCTAAGCAAAAGCTAACTAGCTAACCTGCAACTCGGTCTGACCTAGGTAATAAATACACGGGTCAGTTAAACTTGAACAAGACGATTAACAATAATAAATAGGATATAAGACTTATAAGGGAAGCATTATTTTAATAAAAAAGGAATGGTATAAACTTGGATTTACACAAATTCAAAGTGATGGAAAACTCAAAAACATCTCAAGGGCTAACTCATTAATAACATCAATTCAATATGAATGCGCGTTCTTAAAAGCTACTCGGAAAATAATTCCAACCAAATCATATAAAATCTCCGAAGAAACCGCAGAAATCATCCAAAAACTCATAACTCGAGGAACTCAATTAAGAGTTCAAAACTTAGAAAATCTCATACTCGTGGAACTCACTAAGAGTTCAAAACCACATAAATGAAATCACTATATACGAGTAAAATCTCATATAGCTTTGGGGTACAAAACATACAATAAAACATCCTGAAATGGTGAAATCATAATACATCAAAACTCAGAAAAATCCCGGATTGGCCAGATCCATGATTGCATGCCGAAGCAATGCTGTACGTGCTATCCTCGTGTCCAGTACTATAAATTAGGTACCTATATGTTTATGATCGAAGTTGTAATACTCGTGACGACCGATGTCGTAATAACTTGAGACGACCGTAGTCGTGATAACCAAAGTCGTAATATCTCGTGACGACCGAAGTCGTAATATCTCAGGATGACCCAAAGGTCTATAGTACTGGCATAACTCGTGAATGTGTCACAAACTCTCAAATAGGAGTCCAAAAAGTGTTAACAGCGCGTCCCATACCACATGTTCTCACTTAACGGTTTAGTAACTGCTAGTCAATGTCACATTATAAAACAACATCATCAAAATCATAAGTCTTAGAAAGTTCATAACTTGCCTCATATCGTCGCTAAGTAAAAAAGACACCGTGATGGCTTTTTTACAAACCATAGCTCCTAAAATAGGAGATCTTCAAGCTCATAACTTGCCTCATATCATCGGCAAGTACAAAAGACATCGTGATGGTTTTCACACCATAGCTCCTATAATAGGAGATCTCAAACTCATAACTTTCCTCATATCATCGGTAAGTATAAAAGACATCATGATGGGTTTCAAGCCATAGCTCCTAAAATAAGAGATTACAAACTCATAACTTGCCATAGAATAACAATCTCAAACAAAACCACGAAAGTTCATAGCTTCAAATGAACAGGTCCGGAATTAGCCAGAAAAGTAAACGTATGTGTCCCAAACCATATATTTTACTAAATCGTTTAATTCTCTTTCTCATACGTTCAAAGTGTGCAAAATAGTTTATTTTATATATAAAATAATTTACTTGAGAAAACTAGTTTTTAAAACCATTTTTGAAATCATTTGGAAAACAACACTTTGAAAATTCCTCTTTAATATCGAGAATGTAAATTTTAATTTCCTTTAAAAATAAATTTAAATATTGAAAAACATTTATTTCAAAATCTGTTTTAATATAAACACCTCTTCGAGAACCGTTCAGAAAATCTATGGTCGAAAACAATAGAAATTATCGAAAAACACTGAAAATCCAGCTTATGAAAACATTTTGAAAACTCATAAATCTGAAATGTGGATTAACCAAAATATTGGCTTACCTATTGATAGGATATAGCCATTTGAAAACGTCACAAAAATAGCACAAGAACAAGTAGCAAAAGCCATAGAATAAAGGGGTAAACTGTTGCAAACACAAAGGAATAAACAAGCAAAAATGGCCATATACAGGTCGACCCTAAGGTCGACCATTGAACTCCATAGGTCGACCTATGATTTGCTCAGGTCGACCCTAAGGTCGACCTGTAGAGAGCATGGGTCGACCTTAAGGTCGACCCTTATCACGCGAATATGTTCCGGTTGAAACCCTTGTTCAACTCGATTTTTGCACTGCAATTTCAGCTAGCTACAAGATGATTCAACAATGAATTTTTGCATGAACAAAGTACAACACTTAAACTACAATTCAGAAAAGATCCGGCCCAATTTCATGACCAAAACGGAAAGTTATGAACACCCGAATTAGCAACCAAAAACAGTTTTCACAAGAAGTTTTCAACTACATGAAACGTTTACAATAAAGCTCAGATCAACGGATTTCTTGCACAAAACATGTTTAGAGTTGGAAATTGTGAGATTTACTCATTGTCAATGATTTAGAGTGATTAGAAAAGCAAGAAGCAAGTTTCAAGTGCAAATGAGCCTTCAGTAACATGTAGAAACTTGGAAAATAACATGCAGATAGAGAAGAAAGTGTTACAAACTCTAATTTCTCAAACAGAGAATTTGAAGAAACAATTTAAGATTTTAGATTTTATTACCTGATTATAATATCTAAATTGCAAGCTTTCTCTTTTTAATTTTACTAAATTTATGAAGCTAGAATTAGAGAGTTAAGTTGGAAGCCATGGGTTTTCCTTATTTTTTATGTTTTGCTTTTAGAAAGATATGAAGTAAGTGAAAGAAGAACTACATACAGGTTATCTTTTTTGAATATTCCAGAATTTGGAATTTGGGTTTAGACCAAATATCCATTTACCCATTAACAGCATCTAGTTAAATTCTACTGTGTGTGTGTGTGTGTGTGTGTATTTCATCTTTATTTTCAACATTAACACATATTTTCATATAATAAAACGAAATAAATTTCTACAACAAATGTTTATGCAAACTAAAATGTTTTAACAACATAATAAAATTTATTTTATCTGTAAAAAATTAATTTCTTTCATTAAAATGATTTTTTTACATAAATACACCAATGTACATCCTTTATTACATAAAACACCATTTTTAACATAAAAAATAACACAAAAATTATTTTCCTTTACAATTAAATACAACCCCCGTTATTTACATTATTTTTCATCCAAATATTATTTCAAAACAAAATTCCATCTTTTTATTTACAAAATACGTCATAATAAATTCAAACACTTCATATAAAATAATTAAAATTCAAATTTGGCAATATTTGCAAATTTATTGCATTTTCTCAATTTAAAACTCTTAAATTGTCATTTTCTCCAAACTAACTTTTCAAAACTTTATTTTCATCATTTCGCCTTTATTATAACAAATTAATGTTGACATAATTCATTTTATCTCACTTAATTAATTCAACAAATCCCCAAATCATCATATTCCCATTGTTCACCATTTGTAACGAATATTATCATCTTAACTCCATTTTATTCTTTCCAATTTATTATTTATTCAAAATAAATAATTTTAAATCTATAATTTATTTTTATTTTCATATATTAAATTATAACCACCGTTATAATTTAATGTTAGAGGTAATCACCAAACTAGGGTTGTTACAATTTAATATCTTAGATGATTTATGTGGATGTTTGAAAATTGGTTGATTATATGGTTTGTAACTTGGTAATGACAAATATAACTAGTAATGGAAAAATCATAATAATCCAAAATAGAAATTTTTAATCAATTAATCATAATTAATTCGTGGAAAAATAAATTTCATTAATATGTGTAGGTGAGTTAGCAAGCTTCTTTATGGTTTTGAATATAAAAAGGTTGAAAAATGAATATTATAAAATGGATAATGCGGTAAATGAGTTTTTAATATAGTAATATTTGTTTGAAATGATTTAAAATTATTTATTATGGCATGTTAAACATTTTAGCAAGTTTTGGCATAGTTTAATGAAGTCTTAAAAATAGAGCGAAATCGAGTTCGTTGTGTAGCGGGAGTTTATTATTTTCCAACCTGAAAATTTAAATCAATGTATAAGATATAATGTAAGTCGGAAATCTTTGGAATAAGAATTTTTCGGACCCATGTGTAGTTTTCAAACAAAAGAAGGAAATTAAAATTTCATTTAGTAGAGTGTGATATAGGTCCAAATCAAGTTTTCAAAAACATCTCCTTTTGGCAGTTTAGAAACAAAATTGGTAAATTCTTTAAAAATAGATATTTTAAATCGTAAAAAATGTAAAATAAATCCTACAAATATGATTAAATATTTTAAAAGAGTTTGAAAAGAAAATTTGGAAATATATGAGTTGGAAAATTTATTTAGAGCCGAGAAGCTCCAAAAATAATATTCGAATCATTTTTGGCGATGGTTTTTGGTAACTTTTGAAAACCATGGTTTTGACTTTATCATTCTTCCACAATCTTCTAGTAATCTTTTAAAATGAATAATTAAGTATTTTGAAAGCTATTTGGAAGTTATATAATTATTTTAAAGGATTTTAAATTAAATTGATTAAAGGAAAATTATTTTAAAACAATATTTGGAATAATATTAAATAAATAAAAACCATTCCTAAAAGATAATATTAAAGGATTTAGAGTTTATCAAATAAATTGACTACCTTATGGGTGACAGAGCGACAGTCTCTAGACATGATCTTGGATAACTAATGTTTGGGTTCCGCTCTAGCTATCCAGACCGGCCCGATGGAGGAGATAGTTAATTTGATCTACTCGGACCGCATTTTCTTAAGTTAAAAGAAAAGAGATTTAGATTTTCTTTAAAGTTAAACAATATTTCAAAATATGATTTTAGTGGTATAAAGAATACCCTATTTAAGCTCTATATTAAATTCTGAGAAGGGAACTCGTACTATCCGTGTGAATTTAAAAGGTGATTTCACCATTATTCAACAAATAGTACATGTTGAATATGGAAATTGGTATTGAGTATAAATAGTCTAACCTCTATGGATCCTTTTCTACTCGATAATATGGATTTGGTTTATAGTAAACAATGTATTAAATAACTTTGTTTTTGACCCATTTAAAAGTTATGATTTGAAAATAAAAATCTTTATTAAGATTTAAATAAGTGATTTGGAAATGTTTTCCTAAGTAAAAGGTGAAATGATTTGAAATTATTCCAAGATTAAAGAGGTTTAATCAACTAGACATTTTGATAAATAAGGCTTAATGATTCCATATACTCTTAAAAGATAAAGGAATAGTTTAAAAGAATATATGTTCGAAAGATATTTAATTTGATGAAAAGATAACTTGATTGGATGTTGTTTGGTAATCATCTATATACTTGACATCTTTTTATCGATGATTGGTTTGGAGAAACCAGGATCAGATTTGGTTAATTCCTATCCGAAAACCACTTCGAACAAATATACGTATTCAAAAGTGAAGATATGTGGAAAACAATGATTTGAATACAGAGATCTTTATGATGTAGAGCTGCTTGCCACTAACCTCTAGGTTAATCATCATCATATATATATATATATATATATATATATATATATATATATATATATATATATATGGTAGTAGTAGTGCCTTCATTTTGAAATCTTTGATTTGCAGGGACTACACGCTATTATTCCTAGGGGTGATTACCAAAAAGGAAGTGGTAGGAGCAATGCCTTCGGTTTTTCCTTCACAGGGACAACTTGTATGGATGAGTGTCTGATGTTGCATTTCTAAAACTACGTAAATTGACTTCTACAAATGTACATCTGTTTGGTGGTGTAGGAGGTAACCCCATCTATACTTAACACCCTTCTCTAAGATGTGCGAGCTCAGAGGTTGTACTTTTATGAAAATCAATACTATGTTGTTAGTATTGAAAATATGGAATTCTAAATGGAATTTGCTTTGTGAAAGTAAAGCGTGGCTTTGTGAAAAGTAAAAAGTGTCGCTTTGTGGAAAGAAGAGCATAGCATCATGAACCTCACATGCTAGGAATGATACTATATATTATGTTGTCTGTAGGACATATATTTTAGGCTATCGGTTTTATAGATGATGGAAGATTCCACTAGTGTTTGGACCCTTAATTGTTTAAATGGGCAGGTATTGGAGGCTCGAATGAGAAAGAGCAAAGCCACCAATATACAATTGTATATTAGCGTAACAATGTAGCATGGAGGCTTTCTTGAGAAAAGTGAATAGTCATCGGGGACTAGAACTGTTATGCGTGGAGTTTGCATCTGACAAAAGACCACTAGTACTCTATCATAATGGAAATCCAATCCTACACGATCTTTATGGTTTTGGTTGTATTCATGAAATAGTTGTAATGGTTTGCAAACATTTCAGCTACCGTTTTTGTATCATATGCACCGTTTAACATTGTTCGGTTATTGGTACCTTTTTATATATTTATCTGAAAATTGTTTTCAAACCAATGTCATCAATGATAATATCAAATTTGTTTTGGTATAAAGTATTTTGGTTATCATAAGGTAAAAACCCATCCATGTTTATATGCGGCGTAGTCTTATGAGATACCCTTCTTTCTATAAAAATTGATAGTTATCGGTCTGGTCTTTGACGCTGTTATATGAATTCGTAAATTGAGTTTTCTCGCGTTGGTTTATTAAGGCTGATTTGGGTATTTTTAATACTCGGGTAAGATCCAAGTAGTTTCAAGTTTAGCTAAAGAAGCTTAGAGTTTCCAAAGGAGTGTTGCAGATCTTCATTAGTAAGGACGTATTATATTCCGCTACATTTCTTTTACTTTTTTTCAGCATTTGAAAGGACAAAGGATTTATAACTGTTTAGGCTATATATAGGTTAGACTCTGAGATTGTATTGAAATTTTGCCGCTGAATTTTTTTTATGGTCAATAATTTATGATTATTCCATTTGTGTGAGATTCAATTTTCTACTCTGTTCTATCTTTGTTTTCATTTTACCCTTGATCATTTACCTTTTCGGCACTTATATTTGCAGCATGTGAATACCGAGGATGTATTAGTGTCAATTTTCAAGAGTTGAAAAGGCGGGTCGTCACATACTCATACCTAAATCTTTAGCCACCAAAAACTCTAGCCGTCTTTGCTGTCTCATATTCAAATCCTTTTGAGATAATAAATATTTCAAGGACTTATGCTCCATAAACAACTCGAATCGTTCTCCCAAAAGATAGTGTCTCCGTATTTCAAAGAAAAGATCACCACTGCAAACCATAAATCAGGATTCAGATAACTAGCTTCGTGTAGTCGAAGCTGTCGAGAAGATAAGGCAATCGCTTTATGTTTTTGTATTAACATTGCTCTTAACATTATCCCACAAGCATCTGTGTACACCACTAAATCTTGATTCCCATATAGAACAATTAATGGAAGTTGATCAATTAATTTTTTAGCTTTAAGAGTGCCTCTTCACATATATCGGTCCAAACTTACTTTACGTCATTCCTTGTTATTTTAGTCATAGGCGCCACTTTATGGGAGAAATCCTTTGTAACGGCCCGACTTTCTATCACTAGAAAAACATATCACTAATTAAGAAAGAAAGGGATAGAAGAAGAAAGAAAGAAAAGGAAGAAACAACAACACATCAGAATCTCACAGCGGAACGAATGAAATATAATATATAACATATTCATAGTATCATATACATCAGAGTACACAACTTACATCTCAATTTAGACAGTTATAACATTTCTGTCTAATATACAATACAAGTATAACTATACAAAATAACACACGGTGGAAACTCTAACTATATATCTACACGCTGAAGTCTCCTGCTCCAAAGCTCCTCTAGAATTTGTCAAGGATAACCTGAATCACTTGAATACTCATACAGAATATGAGTATCCAAGAGTTTAATAAAACAGAAAATAAACACTCGGGTCAGACAGGGGTCTGGTGTGAGTAAACGGTTTAAAATTGCTTAACTTTAGAAAATCCTTTGAAAAGAAAGGTATCACGTAAGACTTTCCATACATAAAAATGGAAAAGTTTTTACCTTACGCTAACCAAAACATTTGATAGGAAATCCAGTGATATTATAATAGTGTCTAGGGTTTTCAAGTAAATATGAAATAGCCGAAATTATTACATTCATTAAATTCCAGCTACTAGCCACAAAAGTGGGTAATACAAACAAAACCGTAGGGTCTCGTAGGAAGAATGGGTTTCCATCAATGGCAGGGCTACTGGGTACCGCCCGTCACAGTACGTGGCGTAGATCACCGTACCGAGGAGCCACCCTAACTCCCCTGCAACACAAGGCCGGGACCATTCCTTACTGAACAGTCCTGAACAAGACCACCCTGCAGTTCACTGCAGATCCAACTGCCCACAAAGCTGAAATGAAAAGGGACATCTAGACAGGGATGAATCTCGTCCTACTTGGGCATGACCCACTTAACCTTGCTGCACCTCTCCTGTTTTAGCCATTCTCGGTTGATGAGGCTTGAGGCTGCGATTACCTTTGTAGGACACTTTTATCTTAGAATGCTCATCGTCCACCTGACGATGTTCTGAAAGCATTCAATCCATACCAGTCCGTTCCGGGTTCGAACGGAACCGGAGGCACTATCTCTTTGCACTCATTTTGGAATCACCCACAGAGTGAACGACCATAGCCCTTGCACTCTGAATCACCATCTCGAACCTGTAAGTAGTACCTCCGTCAAACTCATCATGGAATCATCCCCAGAGTTATACTGACGAATAGTTTTTACACCTCGAGTCTTCACTTGCACTCCACTTGGATTCACGACCTAAAGTTTATTTTGGATCGATGTGGGTTTTGGATATCCAAACATGGAAACCCGATCCCGGTCTCACAGAATCCAGACGCCATTTTAATATCCAAGTTGTACTTAAGGGTTTTAAACAGTAGATATTCAAATATCACTTAACATAAATGGATGATTCATATTACATAGATAGATAATCCACTATTATCACATTCATCCATACATATCACAAAGCAGCATATATATCACATTTCAGATATATCACATTCATATCATTACATATCAATCAGTGACATTCAATATCATCCGATATCATTATCTCATCCAATGATACTTATCATCCAGTCATTATTCATCCATAACAAGTTTGATTCAACTTAATTAATTTAATTAATCCTTAATTTAAATTAATTCTAACTTAATCTCTTAGATTATCATCAATCCTGCTTACTTATTCATTAATTAATTACAAATTAATTAATTAAACATCACATAATTCTCCACTTTGATTAACCTCCCTTGATTAATTATTGCTTAATCACTTTAAGTAATTATTCCTTAATTACAATATTAATTAATCATCTTGATTAATTACCTCTTAGTTATACTAAGTAATTATCTCTTAATTACTCTTTTAAATTAATCACATTTGATTAATTATTCCTTAATTATTCTGATAATTATTCCTTAATTATCCTTTAATTAATCACATCTGATTAATTAACTTTTAACTAATCACACTTGATTAATTATTTTTTAATTAAACTCTCTTCATTAATTACTTTTAATTATTCACATTTAATTAATTACTTTTAATTAATCATATTTGATTAATTACTTTTTTATTACATTTAGTAATTAAAACTAAATTTTAAATTATTTATCCTTAAATTATTATTTAACAATTAATTAATTATTTCCATTAATTAATGATTACTTCCATTAATTAAATCTCTTCCTTAATTAATTACTTTAACAAGTAATTGATCACTTAATTAATTACTCTTAATCCTTTTATTAATTAACCATTAATTAAATAATTAAACCTTTAATTAATTTTATTAATTAATTCTTTAATTAATAACTCAAGTGGTTAATCCTTAATCACATCCACCTAATTACTTTCATAAAGTAATTATCCTTTACTTAATTACCTCCAGAAATCAATTACTTAATTACTTTCCAAGTAATTACACTAAATTAATCCATGAGTGATTATCTTCAATTAATCACAAATTAATTGCTTAATTAATTATTAATTAATCATTTAAATTAATTAAATTATTCTTTAATTTACTATATTAAAAGATTCTTAATTAAGAAACCTATTATCTAAATTAAATGATTTATATTAACCAAAACATTTTAATAATTAATCATAATTGAAGTATTCCAATTATCTTCATATACTTGATTATCTTTAAATTAAATCAAAATTCTAAATTACTTAAGAAAATCTTTATTATAATTGATTTCCAAATTCTAAATCATTACACTTTACTTAAAAAAATAGAACATTTTGGAAATCAATTTATAATCAAACACATTTTAAATTAAACTTTTGGATCTTTTAAAACTTTTTTCCAAAGTTATTTATTAAAGATTAATACAAATTTTATTTCAAAATCCACTTATTTTATTTTAAAACTTTTCATAATTTAATATATATATAAACTTGTTTAAAGCTTTAACTTGAAACAAATTATTTTATTTTTTTATTTTTTTTATAAATAAAAACTTGTTAAACTTGCTTTAAACTTGAATCATTTACAAATACCAAAGTTTCTTTGTTTCAACTTATAAAAATATTATTGTACAAAACAAATTCCACTCAATTACTAAAACCCGAGCCAGACTCAACTAATACCTGAGTCGATCTCGATAAAATCAACCAAAACCCCGAGTATTCCCAAACCCAAACCTAGCTTCGAGCCAAAATAGCAGTTACTCGATGAATGCTTCGAGCCTCCACCTTTCTTCCCCAAAATCCAACCCAGATACACACAACCGTGCACGTTTATGTGCACGACCTCGCCGATCGTTGGCGAACTCCACGCTGGCCTCCATCAAGTCGACTTCAACTACGACGTCAACAAATTAAACCCAGAAAACTCAATTCGATTGAAAATCAAAATTTGACCCAAACGAACAAATCAGTTCGAAACCACATCACCAAAATCCGACCCTCCACGGCAACCCTAGCTTCGAGAATCCTCGTCACCTTAGCCGTAGCTCCTCCACGTCGCCTCGAACCCACAGCACCACGCGCGGTCGCCTCCGATGGCGTTTTGACGCCGCAAAATCCACTTGAACAATGTTGAAAAATACAGGATGCTAAACCCTACATCTTCGATTTACGATCATCTCAAACATCAATAAATTCCCAAATCAATTTTCCCATGATCCCTGACTTCACCATGATCTTCATGCTCAACGGCGCCGCTAATCTCATCGTACTTCGCCGCGAATTGACCAATATGCCCAAATCAATCAAACTCCAAATTCACACAAAATAATATCCTAAAAATTGTGATTCAACTATTCAAATTCGTAATTTAACATCACGAATTAAATTATGTAATCAAAACTTAAATTTGTTTTGATAAATTTTTGACCAAATTTAAATTTTACTGTATATTCAAAGATTTAGAACTATTTATTCACTTCAAAATCCTAAAACTATTTTTAACTGATAGATTACTTGATTACAAACAACTGCCATTTACAATTCAAAGTCAATTTCGAATTCAAAAACTAGTTATTGAATTTTTTTATAAAAATGGAAACTGTTATTTTACACAGAGCCGAAATTCTAACAACATAGGTATTTCAAAATTCATCAATCAAATATGCATCCAGTAATTCAAGTAATTTCAGATAACATCATGTTATTCAATCATAAGAACAAGTTGAATTCAATGTTTGAAACTGTTGTTAAAAGATTTTATTTACTCACCAAAAATTTGCAGAGGATAGAAAATGTTTCCAGGCTTTTGAAATTCACTTTGCATGTTGAATTTCTTGATTGATTCCAAATTGCATGTTGATAAATCCTGAATTGTTTGTTGATTTTGAACTGCTTGATTGCATTGATGTTGAAAACAATTTGTTGCTTGATTTAATTAGAACACCTGAAGATCTTGCTTTCCAGATCACATTCTTTTGCTATTTTAGATTTTACAGTTTTCACAGATTTCACATTTTCCTGTTCTTTTTCTTTGATTTGTTTTACATTCAAATTTGTTGAAATGAAGGAAAGGATTTGCTGAAGAATAAAACTCTTCTTTTAATTTTACAATTTAATTTTAAATTAAATAAAAAGGATTGACATTTGTCATTTTAATGCTTTAAGGATCTTACACATATGCATATGATTTACAAGTGTCTTTAACATACATTAAAAAGTTAACAAGTGTTATATAATGTTCAATTAATATTTTAAATACTATTTTTCTTATTTAAGTTATATATATATATAAGTAATTATGTAATATTAAGCACTTATCTTTTTAATAAACAAGTTTTATATTTTGATAAATATTGAAAAATGAGTTCATGTAAACATTTATAAATAACTTATATTTTTGATTCAATTTAATCTATCATATGATTATGAATTTGAAAAATTGAGTTTAACTCTTTATATAAAAAATTTAAAACAATTTATCTTATGTTAAAATTAAAATGAAAGTGAACTTCATATTTAATTCTTATTTAAAACAAAAGCTTAAAATAGATACATAAATAAGAAATTAACTTTGTTATTAAAATTTAAATCTCAAATATCATTTTCAAAAGTATTAAGACAAATTAAATTCTCAAATTACAAATTATATATATATTAAAGTTTGAAAATACTTATTAAATTCAAATCAATATAATTCCTATTTCTAATATATATATATATATACACACACACAAATACATATACACATTTCAAATAGAAAAACATTTTAACATTAAATTTGAAAATTACCGTATTAAATCTTAAAACAAATTTCAACTCACAATATATACATTCATATATATTATAATTTGAATAGATAGCTTTTATTACTTAAAGACTTCCTATTTACAAGATATATCAATATATATTATAAATAGAAAATATTCTGATTTACTTTTGGAAAATAAATCTTACCAATTTTAAATTGCTAAAATAAATATTCTCAAATTAAAATATTATTAGTTTTTCAAAAGAATTAAACTTGCCAAATTATATTGTTAAGAAAAATGTTGATAGATATTAATAAATTATTATTATCATCCTTTAAAATAATTTTAACTTGTCAATTTATAACGTAAAATGATCAAATCAATTTAATTATTATCAAAGATTATTAAATTGATATTGCTCAAAATTCCGGGTCATCACATTCCTCCCCCTTAAAAGAATTCGTCCCCAAAATTTAAAAGCAAAGTTAATTTAATAACCCAACAAAAAAATTTAAATTCCAATCATGCACTATCAATCGTAGCAACCAATTCAAACAAGTAATTTTAATTATCCAGACAAAATTCTGAATATAACTTCCTAATATTATCAAGAGTTTTCCAGGTACCTATTCTGGAATACTCGCTCTACAGAATCTTAAGTAACTAGACTACTATAACCAAGAACTCCCACAACTGATCTACAAATCTGAGCAGGATGTCAGACTAAACTCAAAACCAGCTCAACTGCTAGATCCTTCTAAACTGCTGATCCTATCACTCGAAGAATCATACACATATTCCTCAGAAATATGTGAAATACAATGAGTTCCAGCTATTCGAACTGGCAATTCAATCCTGTAGATCAAAATCTAATCTCCAGAGAATACAGGGAAACTCAAAATACCTCTGGAGCTAGCCCTCCAGTTTTTCCACATCTTATATCTCCTTTGATCGGATAAAACTATAGCAATATCCAAATTCCAATTTCACATCCCAAATCTCCTCAATTCCTAACTGCATAACTCTTCTGATACTCCTGAGTCACCTTCAACTTTCCTAATCAGCTTAACCCTTGCTGATTGCTTCATGAACAAACTGGACCAAAAACCAACCAAATCTCCATGTCCCACTCAACAAAATGGTACTCCCAAAAATTTGCTAAAATCCAAAATACAACTCTATTCCACAAAGTATTAGTGAACTTCAGACCTACCTCTCCTATCTGGAATAGCCAAACAGTTGTACTTGACAACCTTACCTTCCAATCCAGAAAATTTCTTCATACTTGAATTCCCTGTAGAAATCCTCTAATCCAAGAAAACTGCAACTCCTGGTTGCTCCCATACTAGAATAACTGCTATCTCGGTCTCGCTGCACAGCTCTGATCTGGAGTAGATGAGAATTCTATCGAAGAACTCGAGCACAAACTTTCTCCATACACTGTTTATCCGACTCGTAAAATCTTAACGACCATTCCATTTGGTCAAAACATCCCAACAGAATCTCAACTAGAACTAGATGCTTAATCCTTCCTTAAGAGAATCCCGAGCTGCCTTACCAACTCTTCTTGCTCTAAGAGTCATCCCTCTACATGGTTGAACCATTGGTATTTCTCCTAGAATCCAAGTCGATAAGAAAACTCAATCTCCGATTCGGGTTAGCTTTTGATTTCCTTAAAACATCTCGAAAATATCTGACTACTTTCATAGCTTTTACCTCCATATGAGATTCCTCAAACCAAAGAATACTCAAAGATTCCCAAACAAATCGCAAGTCACTTTTGCGATCTTACACAGTTCAGATTCCAAAGAACTATCTTTACCAACTAGAACAGCTACCCTAATCAAGGTTAATTCTTTCCAGAATGGCTTATCTACCAGAAAAACTGATAGATCACTTCAAACAATTATCCTGCTCTGTTGAGCCTCCCAAATGAATAAGCCTTCACCATCTGCCTGGTCTGCCGACAGTAGAATCCCAAAGAATTCAGAATCATCGAAGAAACGGATCCACGCTGCTGCTTCCAAACTTCACTTCAATGCTACTACTAAGCCAAAAGATCATCCTTAACCACAAGCTTCTTGAAACTCAAAACTATCACCCAATTCTAATAAAAATCCTTGAGATGAGTAGACATCTCCTCAAGAAATTCGGCTCCAAATCAAACACTAACCACTTGTTCTTCTTAAAGGAAACAAATGAGACCATGTCCGAAATTAGGTAACTCATCGACCTTAGCCTCGTACTTCAATATAGATAAGACTCCCTTACTTGAGATCCATAAAATCCCTAAACATCAGAATCCTCCCTGCAGTAGGCATCAATGTTCCTTCAACACTATCCAAATCTTGCTCCAAAAGGACATCTTCAGAACCATCTATGAATACTGCAACACACCACACAGTTATTCCTTCCTGAAGCCACCAAGATACCATCACCTTCTTCTGCTCAGCTGACAGATTCAACTCTTGGAAGTCCCGCTCACTCGAGAGCAAATTAACCTCACACTTCAAGAGTATACTTCAATTCTTGAAAATACTTCCTCTGGGATCAATGAAATCCTTTCACCAATCTACAAAGCTTATTCGAGATGGTATTAGGTCTACAATCTCGACAGATACACCTCCACCCACAACATATGAGCCTCTTCCATTAGTGGTAGTCGTGTTCCATACACTCCTACTATATCTACCTTTATAACCTATGCTATAAAATCCGAACAGATAACCCAACATATTAGGTGTATACACACACACACACACACACACACACACACACACACACACACACACACATATATATAAATTACAAGTATGATCTCTCAAGATAGACACCACTCCAGAGCCTAGGTATTTACTCAACCTAATGCTCTGATACCAACTGTAGCGACCCGACTTTCTATCACTAGAAAGACGCATCACTAATTAAGAAAGAAAGGGATAGAAGAAGAAATAAAGAAACAACAACACATCAGAATCTCACAGCGGAACGAATGAAATATAATATATAACATATTCATAGTATCATATACATCAAAGTACACAACTTACATCTCAATTTAGACAGTTATAACATTTCTTTCTAATATACAATACAAGTACAACTATACAGAATAACACACAGTGGAAACTCTAACTATATATCTACAAGCTGAAGCCTCCTGCTCCAAAGCTCCTCCAGAATTTGTCAAGGATAACCTGAATCGCTTGAATACTCATACAGAATATGAGTACCTAAGAGTTTAATAAAACAGAAAATAAACACTCGGGTCAGACAGGGGTCTGGTGTGAGTAAACGGTTTAAAATATCTTAACTTTAGAAAATCCTTTGAAAAGAAAGGTATCACGTAAGACTTCCCACACATAAACATGGAAAAAAATTTACCTTACGCTAACAAAAACATTTGATAGGAAATCCAGTGATATTATAATAGTGCCTAGGGTTTTCAAGTAAATATAAAATAGCCAAAATTATTACATTCATTAAATTCAAGCTACTAGCCACAAAAGTGGGTAATACAAACAAAACCGTAGGGTCTCGTAGGAAGAATGGGTTTCCATCAATGGCAGGGCTACTGGGGTACCGCCTGTCACAGTACGTGGCCTAGATCACCATACCGAGGAGCCACCCTAACTCCCCTGCAACCCAAGGCCGGGACCATTCCTTACTGAACAGTCCCGAACAAGACCACCCTGTAGTTGGCTGTAGATCCAACTGCCCACAAAGCCGAAATAAAAAGAGGCATCTAGACAGGGATGAATCTCGTCCTACTTGGGCATGACCCACTTAACCTTGCTGCACCTCCCCTGTTTTAGCCATTCCTGGTTGATGAGGCTTGAGGCTGCGATTACCTTTGTAGGACACTTTTATCTTAGAATGCTCATCGTCCACCTGACGATGTTCCGAAAGCATTCAATCCATACAAGTCTGTTTCGGGTTCGAACGGAACCGAAGGCACTATCTCGTTGCACTCATTTTGGAATCCCCTCAGAATCAACGACCATAGCCCTTGCACTCTGAATCACCATCACGAACCTGTAAGTACTCTCTCCGTCAAACTCATCGCGGAATCACCCCTAGAGTTATACTGACGAATAGTTCTTACACCTCGAGTCTTCACTTGCACTCCACTTGGATTCACGACCTAACGTTTATTTTGGATCGATGTGGTTTTCAGATATCCAAATATGGAAACCCGATCCCGGTCTCACCGAATCCAAACGCCATTTTAATGTCCAAGTTGTACATAAGGGTTTTAAACAGTAGATATTCAGAATATCACTTAACATAAATGGATGATTCATATTACACAGATAGATAATCCACTATTATCACATTCATCCATACATATCATAAAGCAGCATATATATCACATTTCAGATATATCACATTCATATCATTACATATCAATCAGTGACATTCAGTATCATCCAATATCATTATCTCATCCAATGATACTTATCATCCAATCATTATTCATCCATAACAAGTTTGATCCAACTTAATTAATTTAATTAATCCTTAATTTAAATTAATTCTAACTTAATCTCTTGGATTATCATCAATCCTGCTTACTTATTCATTAATTAATTACAAATTAATTAATTAAACATCACATAATTCTCCACTTTAATTAATCTCCCTTGATTAATTATTGCTTAATCACTTTAAGTAATTATTCCTTAATTACAATATTAATTAATCATCTTGATTAATTACTTCTTAATTATACCAAGTAATTATCTCTTAAGTACTCTTTTAAATTAATCACATTTGATTAACTATTCCTTAATTATTCTGATAATTATTCCTTAATTATCCTTTAATTAATCGCACCTGATTAATTACCTTTTAATTAATCACACTTGATTAATTATTATTTTGTTAAACTCTCTTCATTAATTACTTTTTAATTAATCACATTTAATTAATTACTTTTAATTAATCATATTTGATTAATTACTTTTTAATTACATTTAGTAATTAAAACTAAATTTTAAATTAATTATCCTTAAATTATTAATTAACAATTAATTATTTATTTCCATTAATTAATGATTACTTCCATTAATTAAATCTTTTCCTTAATTAATTACTTTAACAAGTAATTAATCACTTAATTAATTACTCGTAATCCTTTTATTAATTAACCATTAATTAAATAATTTAAACCATTAATTAATTTTATTAATTGTTTCTTTAATTAATAACTCAAGTGATTAATCCTTAATCACATCCACCTAATTACTTTCATAAAGTAATTATCCTTTACTTAATTACCTCCAGAAATCAATTACTTAATTACTTTCCAAGTAATTAAACTAAATTAATCCATGAGTGGTTATCTTCAATTAATCACAAATTAATTACTTAATTAATTATTAATTAACCATTTAAATTAACTAAATGATTCTTTAATTTACTATATTAAAAGATTCTTAATTAAGTAACCAATCATCTAAATTAAATTATTTATATTAACCAAAACACTTTAATAATTAATCATAATTCCGATTATCTTCATATATTTGATTATCTTTAAATCAAATCAAAATTCTAAATTACTTAAGAAAATATTTATTATAATTGATTTCCAAATTCTAAATCATTACACTTTATTTAAAATAAAATAGAACATTTTGGAAATTAATTTATAATTAAACACATTTTAAATTAAAATTATTGATCTTTTAAAACTTTTTTGCAAAGTTATTTAGTAAAGATTAATACAAATTTTATTTCAAAACCACTTATTTTATTTTAAAACTTTTTATAATTTAATATATATATATATACAAACTTGTTTAAAACTTTAACTTGAAACAAATTATTTTATATTATTTTTATTTTTATAAATAAAAACTTGTTAAACTTGCTTTAAACTTGAATCATTTACAAATATCAAAGTTTCTTTGTTTCAACTTTTAAAAATATTATTGTACAAAAAAAATTCCACTCAATTACTAAAACCCGAGCCAGACTCAACTAATACCCGAGTCGGTCTCGATAAAATCAACCAAAACCTCGAGTATTCCCAAACCCAAACCTAGCTTCGAGCCAAAATAGCAGTTACCCGATGAATGCTTCGAGCCTCCACCTTTCTTCCCCAAAATCCAACCCAGATACACACAACCGTGCACGTTTATGTGCACGACCTCGCCGATCGTTGGCGAACTCCACGCCGGCCTCCATCACGTCTACTTCAACTACGACGTCAACAAATTAAACCTAGAAAACTCAATTCGATTGAAAATTGAAATTTGACCCTAACGAACCAATCAGTTCGAAACCACATCACTAAATCCGGCCCTCCATGACAATCTTAGCTTCGAGAACCCTCGTCACCTTAGCCGTAGCTCCCCCACGTAGCCTCGAAACCACAGCACCACGCGGATCGCCTCCGGTAGCGTTTTGACGCCGCGAAATCCACCTGAACAATGTTGACAAATACAGGATGCGAAACCCTACATCTTCCATTTACGATCATCTCAAACATCAATAAATTCCCAAATCAATTTTCCCATGATCCCTGACTTCACCATGATCTTCATTCTCAACGGCGCCGCTAATCTCGTCGTAGTTCGCCGCAAATTGACCAATATTCCCAAATCAATCAAACTCCAAATACACACTAAATACTATCCTAAAAATTGCGATTCAACTATTAAAATTCGTAGTTTAACATCATGAATTAAATTATGTAATCAAAACCTAAATTTGTTTTGATAAATTTTTGACCAAATTTAAATTTTATTGTATATTCAAAGATTTAGAACTATTTGTTCACTTCAAAATCCTAAAACTATTTTTAACTGATAGATTACTTGATTATAAACAACAATCGTTTACAATTCAAAGTCAATTTCGAATTCAAAAACTGGTTATTGAATTTTATTATAAAAATGGAAACTGTTATTTTACACAGGGCCTAAATTCTAACAACACAGGTATTTCAAAATTCATCAATCAAATATGCATCCAGTATAATTCAAGTAATTTCAAATAACATCATGTTATTCAATCATAAGAACAAGTTGAATCCAATGTTTAAAACTGTTTATAAAAGATTTTATTTACTCACCAAAAATTTGCAGAGGATAGAAAATGTTTCCAAGCTTTTGAAATTCGCTTTGCATGTTGAATTTCTTAATTGATTCCAAATTGCATGTTGATAAATCCTGAATTGTTTGTTGATTTTGAACCGCTTGATTGCATTGATGTTGAAAACAATTTGTTGCTTGATTGAATTAGGAAACATGAAGATCTTGCTTTCCAGATCACCTTCTTTTGCTATTTCAGATTTTACAAGTTTCACAGATTTCATTTTTTCCTGTTCTTTTTCTTTGATTTGTTTTACATTAAAAATTTTTGAAATGAAGGAAAGGATTTTGCTAAAGAATAAATCTCTTCTTTTAATTTTACAATTTAATTTTAAATTAAATAAAAAGGATTGACATTTGTCATTTTAATGCTTTAAGGATCTTACACATATGCATATGATTTACAAGTGTCTTTAACATACATTAAAAAGTTAACAAGTGTTATATAATGTTCAATTAATATTTTAAATGTTATTTTTCTTAGTTAAAACTTATTTAAGTTATATATATATAAGTAATTATGTAATATTAAGCACTTATCTTTTTAATAAACAAGTTTTAGATTTTGATAAATATTGAAAAATGAATTCATGTAAACATTTATAAATAACTTATATTTTTGTTAAATTTAATCTATTATATGATTATAAATTTGAAAAATTGAGTTTAACTCTTTATATAAAAATTTTAAAACAATTTATCTTATGTTAAAATTAAAATGAAAGTGAAGTTCAAATTTAATTCTTATTTAAAACAAAAGCTTAAATTATATACATAAATAAGAAATTAACTTTGTTATTAAAATTTAAATCTCAAATATCATTTTCAAATGTATTAAGACAAATTAAATTTTCAAATTACAAATTATATATATATATATATATATATATATATATATATATATTAAAGTTTGAGAATACTTATTAAATTCAAATCAATATAATTCCTATTTCTAATAGAGGTTTTTGGGCTCAAGGAAAAAGTTAGAGAAAAATTTAGTTTCAGGGACAAGAAGTTTGTTTTTTAGGCTGAAGGACACTTTTTAGTGTAATTCACAGAATGAAAGTTGTAACTATCATTTTCAGTTTACACTAAAAAGTGTCCTTCAGCCTAAAAAGCAAACTTGTCGTCCCTGAGACTAAATTTTTTTGCAACTTCTTCCTTGTGTCTATTTACCTGTTTCTAATATATATATATATATATATATATATATATATATATATACAAATACATATACACATTTCAAATAGAAAAACATTTTAACATTAAATTTGAAAATTACTGTATTAAATCTTAAAACAAATTTCAAATCATAATATATACATTCATATATATATTATAATTTGAATAGATGGCTTTTATTACTTAAAGACTTCCTATTTACAAGATATATCAATATATATATTATAAATAGAAAATATTCTGATTAACTTATGGAAAATAAATCTTACCAATTTTAAATTGCTAAAATAAATATTCCCAAACTAAAATATTATTAGTTTTTCAAAAGAATTAAACTTGCCAAATTATATTGTTAAGAAAAATGTTGAGAGATATTAACAAATTATTATTATCAGCCTTTAAAATAATTTTAACTTGTCAATTTATAACGCAAAATGATCAAATCAATTTAATTATTATCAAATATTATTAAATTGATATTGCTCAAAATTCCGAGTCATCACATCCTTGATGAATCTCTGATAATAACCAGATAATCCTAGAAAACTTCTTAACCCAGTCATAGTCTTGGGTCCTTCAATTATTAATAACTTTAATCTTAACTAGGTCTACCAATATCTCTTTTTCTGAAACTACATGACCAATGAACTTCACTTCATTCTTTTAAAAATGACATTTCGAAAGCTTCACTTTTAGTTGATGCTTCTTCAACGTTTCTATCACTATTCTACGATGAATCTCATGATCTTGTTCATTCTTAGAATATATTAGAATGTCGTTTATAAATACTACCGCAAATTTGTCCAAATGTTCTTGGAAGATCTGGTTCATCAAATCTACAAAATAAGCAAGCGTGTTGGTCAGTCCAAAGGGAATGGCTAACCATTCATGTGAACCATATCTTGTTCAAAATGTCATTAATGAAATGTCGTCCTTTGCCATTCCCAATTGATGGAACCATATTGCAAAATCCAATTGGGAAAACACCGGGTTTCCACTCAATGATAAAATAAATCATCCATTCTCAGCAAAGGATACCGATTTTTTATCGTATTCTCATTCAACTTATGATAATCAATATACATCCTCAGAGACCCATCCAATTTCTTTATGAATACCACGGGTGATCCCCAAGGGAAGCTAATTGGCCTAATAAAATTCTTTCCATCTGAGTACACTAGCTGCACCTTTAAATTCTTTCATCTCGGTAGGTGTAATTCTATTAGGCGATCTACTTACGGGTTCAGCTCCAATTACAAGATCTATTCAAAAAATAATAGCTTCTTTCGATGGTAATCCTATAACAGTTTCAAAACATCTGCATATTGTTTTATAACAAAACCCGATTCACCTTATCTTCCACTTACATTGCACACAATAAAGCATATATATCGAAACTCAAATTTTTATTGAGTGTATAATTCGATCACAACTATTTGGCTATCTTAATGATGTCTTCCTATCCTAACATCATATCTTCTTGACTAATCCATATCCAGGATAATCCCAAAACCTACAAAATCAAACACATGTAAATTATATAATCTAACAGCTCAAATTCTAAATATGCACATCTCATCCCTAGAGTTGTATAACCTCCTATTGGATTCACAACCCTTAAGGAAGTGATAAGATATGATGGTTGAAGATTTAACTTATCTATCAAACATTGTGAGATAAAATAATGTGATACATCGATATCGAATAATATTATAATAGGTATGCCATGAATCAAAAGCGTACCTTCCATCATAGACTTTCCTTTCTCTTTTGTGGTTGGTCCAGAAGCTAATGATTCTGGAGTAAAAACTTTCTCTTTATCAGCGTTAGCTGGTTTTGGACATTCATTCTTGCAATTCCGCATCCGGTTGTAGTTATAACACTTCACGCCTTTATTTCCCACAACCTTTTTTCCATCACCAGATTGAAACTTATTAGCAAAGTGCCCTTTCTTATCATACTTATAGCAGAAAAAATTAGTCTTTCCTTTCTTGGAAGCTCTGCCCTTCCAAACTCTCTTATTATTAAAAAACTTTCTTTTTTTGCCTTGAAAACCTTAATTTTCATAGGCTTCTCACTACCAACTTTTGAAAGCATTTCCTTATTTCTTTACGCCCCATATCACATGGATCTTTCTAGTGCAGCATTGCTTCCCAGTCAATCTTAGGATTTAATCCAGAAATGAAGTCCTCATTCCTTTTAATCATGGTAACAATAGTAGCATATCTGCATCCAGACAACTCATGAAACCTAGTCGCACACTTCAGTATGGACATCTCTTCCTGCTCCAATGTCATGAACTTCCTGAGCAAAGTTGACTTGGCTATTCAGACAAGAACATTTTCTCAAATCTCCTTTTAAATTCATCCCAAGTCAAATTCTCCTCTGGTACGACTATAGTCACACTATTCCACAATACAAAGCAGCTTATTGCAACTATTTAAACGCTGACCTCCTCTTCTGCTCATCATCCAAGCCTTAGTTAGCAAATGCCCTTTCACATTGCAACAACCAATTCTCCACTTCAGTAGCACTTTCTATTCCTAGAAAAGGCTTCCTTTCCAGACTAGTATAACCACGGCTCAACTTGGAGTAATTGTTGTGGGCGGGTACCTCAAGTTATCACCTCCTGTCGATGTTTCCTCTAGCCTAAATAGCTGCAGCTTTAGCTTGCATCATATTTGTGAGAATTGGTACATAGTGCCCATATTTGCTGGTGGGGTTCCATGACTCACATTAGCATTTGCTAGTCGACCTAGATTCCTTCTATTATTAGGCCAAACATTTCCATTAGTTGTGGCGGTTCCTCTATCTAGATTCACTCTTCCATTTCTTACTTTGATATCTTACATTTTCATAATCTACATACAAGACTTTGTAAGATATAAAAGAATGGGCTAAGAGAGAGGTGAAAATAGAGATAAAATACCTACTTTTTTTACAGAAAATGACAAGTACGTTACTTAGTGTTATCCTATACCACAATCTTAACCTATAATTTATTAGGATTCTAGTTTAAAAATCTTTTAAGTTTTATTTCATCAAAATCTTATATGTTTTACATAAACCTATGCTTTGATACCAACTTGTAACATCCCCCATTATGAGTCCCAAAAATAAGCGCTACTGATGCTCTAATCATTAACGGTATTTTTTTCTTATGAAAAAATAAGATCGGTTAATTATATCTATAATATTAGGAGCACATAAATGTGAAAATTTTCAAAACTCGTTTCATTAATAAACTTCCATATTCATTACATAATCCCATCGATTACGCATTCGGATAAAATATAATAATCGTAAATATATTCCAAAAGAGATATATATGAAGATGCCCCCTTAGATGATCAGAGTCTAACTACTTGGCAGTCATAAATTTTATCATTATATCCATTCAGACATAGCATAGGCTTTAAACAACATAGCCTGAATAAACTCCTAATATTAGCTAGCTTATTTCTTTTACATCTCCAGAAGCTCATTCGTCAAACCTAAAAATCATTACTTCTGGCCTGCTCAAATGAGTACCTGAGAGTTTAATGGGGAAAACAAAACCCTTCGATTAAACAAAAAGTCTAGTGTGAATAATGTATACCATCTCGAACAAAAATAGATTTCTAGTGAGGCTATGTTGATGAGCTGTATGGGTTTTCTCTTAGCAAGTATCTTATCCATAAGTGTCAACCGTAAATCATGTACTTGCAACCATAATGATTAAAACAAAATATAACATGATCATATACATGCAGGTAATAAGGGTAAGTGTGACTAGTCTGTTATCCTAGGGTCATGCACACAAAAAGTTTACCCTTTCTAAAATAGAACGTTCGTCTCAGTACACAGTTTTCCTAGGGTCACTATAAACCTAATGGTTTTGTAGGCCAACCTATAACCTATCGGGCTAACTCGGGCCAAAATTTCAATCAGATATTCCAAAATATCCAGATATGATTAAGAGGAAACTAGACCGACTACTCGAGTAATAGTTTTCCTATGGTCACTATGAACCAAATGCTTTTGCAAGCCATCCTATAATGATCCGAAATTTAACCACTTCAAAATATAATATTTAAAGTGATTTTAAACATATAATATAACAGGTTTTCTGATTCGGACAATATTAGGTAGGATTTGAAAATAGAAATATACAAAAAATTGTAACATTTGCTTATATCGACAAATGTGACAAAATCTTGATTTCAGAAAAGCAAGTTTAAATGGTTTAATCAATTATTTTAATTTAATTATGACTGTTTATATTTTTAAATAACATTATACAAATTTATTTTTAAATTTGGTTTACATAAATAAATAGTTTAACTAAAACGTCAAAATGTGACTGTAAATTTTTTAATCAAAAATCAACGTTTTGTCGATTTAAAGTTGTCGCAATGTTTATTCCACATTTATGTACATAATTTAATGAATATGTTAACACATAAAGATAGTTAATAATTAACTAAACAAGGTTACTTTTAATAATTACACTTAGAAAATTCTAGAAAGTAATTAGCAAAAGTAAACTAAAAAAGACAAAACACATGTCACATCACATGTGACATAAAGTAAAGAAATGTGACATAAAGTAAAGTGATCATTCTTATTCTTTACTTGACTCTTAAATATTTGAATTTTAAAAGTGTGATGTGATGTGGATGGGAAGTGCTGAATTAAATAAGTTTACTTAATTCTTTAGGAAGGTTATTTAAGTAAAACACAAATCTATATTTTAATCTCAAATAATTTCTATAAATCCCCATCCACTTCTTCTTCTCTTTTATACCATTTCCTCTCTACTTTCTCAAGCTTTCTTACCTCCTTTAATGGCTTCATTCCATAATTAAATAATGCCAAAATATTGCCAAAAATAAAACAAAGGAAAATATTAAAAAAACTTCGTCCAAACCACTTCAAACTCCTCCACCTCCCTATCATTTCTCTTGCCCCCCCTTTCCCTATCAACCAAGGCAGAGTACTCCTAGCCTTTTCCAAGCCAAGTCGAGCCATTCAAGTCTAAGCGTTGACAGAATCGTAAGCTAAAAACGTCGAGTAGCGAAGCTATAGTCGATTTTCCGTTCCCTAAAACAAAACAAAGTGAGAACTTTAAATTGTTAAGAAGAATATATATATATGATATTTTTCAAGTTATAAATGTTATTTGAATGATAATAATGATGTTTGATAAGCATTTGAAAAAGAAAGCAACCACCTTTAAGTCATTTGCAAAAGTTAGTAAACAAATATGTACATAAATGACAATCATTTGACATTGTAATAAAAAGTTTTTAAATTGATTTGTAAGTTCACATGACATGTTAGGATATGTTAAAATTATTATAAATATTATTTTGATTGTTTATTAGTTGTAAATTGAATATATATGTTGAAACAAGTCACGGATTTATACGACGTATAACCACTTGGAAATCACTTTCCAAAAGAAATGAAATGTGATATGGAATCAATTATACCTTTGAAAAATCTTTGAATATGCTTTAGAAATGATTCCTAAAATACGCCTAAAATTTGATATGGAAGTTCAAAATACGCCTAAAATTTGACGCGTAGCGTAACGGTAGTTCTTGTATTCGCGTCAAAAGTTCAAATGGACATACGAAGTGGAATATAGTTCGGAATTCTTCGAAGTAAGAATTTTCCGAATCCTTATATCCACATCTTTTATTTAAAAAGAAAAATCAAGATTTCATCTTGTATATTTTGAAATATGGAAAAATCAATTTTCAAAAAAATCTAGTTTTTGCACTAAATGACCAAAGTAGGAAATTGATAAAATTAAAGTTTTAAAAATATGAAATAAATTGTAAAGATCTTTTAATATGTTTTTAAAGTGATTTTAGCTGAAAATATTGTTTTCTAAATGATAATTTTTTTTTTGAAGAATATAGCTTTTAAAGCACTTTTGTCACACTATTTGCAACACTTTTCGCAACACTTTTCAATAACTCTTGAAATAAAGGTTGAAACTTAACAATTCTTTCCTAAATCATTAGTAATTTTTTTTAAATAACTAATAAAGCATTTCAAAAGAAATTTTAACGATTTAACATTATTTGAAAGATGGTTAAACAAATAGTTAAGTGATTTAAAAATGGAAAAATTAGTAGTGGAAACGACTAGTACGTTTGTCCCTCCTGTGAGATCTAAAAGTGAAAACAACATGTGTAACTAAGGTTAGGGATGGAGAAACTATTTCCCAGAACATACCTAGCCTCGGTTTTCTCTTTTAGGCGAAGGGTGGAGCATATCGAAAGGAAAGCCCGGATGCTCAACTTGGATTTTGTAGAAATAATATTCTTATACTCATTATTAAAATACGAAGAGGGAACTTGTCCTATTCGTGGAATTTAAAAGGTGATCTCACCGTTATTCCACTCATAGCACTCGTTGAATAGGGAAGTTGATTTTGAATAAAAGTAGATTGATTTCTATAATCCTATTTTCTCAAAAGATACTCTTTAAAAATGATTTGAGAAATATTCAAAAACAAGTTAAAATGATTCCGTATTTACTAAAAGAATATTTTGAAAATATATATCTCTCAAAGATATTTAGGTTAAGGAAATGAATGAATCAAAAACAATCACCTAATTACATCATTTTTATCGACGATTGGATTTCAAAGGAACTGGAGTCGGATTTGGGTGATTCCTATCCGAAAACCACGTCGAACCAATTTACGTGTTTGAAGATTGAAGAAGTTTAAAGACGGGGATATTAAGAAGAACAATAACGAGGGACTACTTGTTGATTAATTTGGGATAAACTCTCGATTCACAATATTGTAGCAGTGGTCCCCTTGTTATGAAAATCCTCAAAATCACAAGGACTTCTCGCCTAGTAATAGCCGAGGAAAGTACCCTCGGTTTGTCCTATTCGTGAACAACTTGTATGAACATTTGTCAGGCATTGCATTTCTAAAAATTATGTACATTGATTACATCAGTGGTGGCGAAGAAGGAAATGTTTCTTTGCTTAACACCCTCCTTCAGATGTACGAGCTCAAGGGTTGTATTTTTGTGGAAGGCAATTAGTAGTCAATGGAAATGGCAATGTGGCATTCAAAGCTGTGATATGTGCTTTATGAAAAGGTAATCACTGCCTCGAGCCTCATCAATCGAAAATGACCAAAACAGGGCTAGATGCGGCAAGGCTAAGAGGGTCATTCCCAATTAGGGAATGATCATCCCCTTCTAGATATACTTCTTCCCACTAAGACATTTGGGATGTAAATTAATGTGGATGTATGCGAAGAGAGCTTTCAGATAAAGGTAGGTAATGACCGAGAGATGACATATTCGGTACTATTTAGTTATAGAGATAGACCAGTCTTATGTTGGTAGGTGAGCTTTGTGATGGTTCCTCGGTGCATCCATCTGGAGGTGTACCCATCGGAAGTTAGTCCCTTCACCTGGTCATTTGTATGGAAATCCATTCTTCAATAAAAACTTGCGGTTTTGTTTGTAGAACCAGTATGTTGGAATTTAATATTGGTAACAATTTCGGCTAAGATTAATAAGTTTATTTTCAAGTGTTTTCAAGAATGTCATTAAAAATAATATCCCAAATTTTACGTAATAAAGAGTTTTGGTTATCATAATGTAAAAAGTTTATGTGCATCATGATCTTATGAGATACCTTTTTGTTTTCAAAACATCATACTTTGAATTCTAATACCAGTTCCATGACTGACTCGGAGTTGGTTTTTCCCTTTAAACTCTAGGTGCCTAATTTTTTGGGCAGCCGTGTAGTCAAGATACCTTAGGAGAATTTTGGAGCATGTTGGAGAGCATTTTGGAGAAGTCTTTTGGAGCTATGAAGCTGAAGTAGCTTATGTAGATATCTACCCATTTTTCGCTATGTTATGTACTATGTATTTCCAGTATAGGTACGGATATACCGTTATAACTATCCCACTGGATTTGTATTTGACTCTAATCATTTACGTATAATTTAAATGTAGAGTGCAATGTGAGATTCTATTATTATGTTATCTTCTATCTTTATTTTCTTTTACACCCTTGATAATTTGCCTCCCAGGCACTTGGATTTACGGCATGTGAATACCATGGATGCATCTGTGTCGTTTCCTGAGGGTTGAAGAGACGAGTTGTCACATGTGGTATCAGAGCTGAAGGTTAAGCGAGAACCTTGGCTTTGTTGGGATATGAGTCATTAGAGATGGGTTCATAATGCCCAAGAATGAGTTTAGTCTGAGAGAGCGCATAATTAAAACTTTTAACTTGAATAAATATATTCATATTGTATAGCATTTCCTAATATATCTCGTTTATATATCCTAAAGATCATTTCTTACTATATACAGATAGTACAAAATTAGTGGAAGAAGAGTACGAGGTAGGGGAGGAAGTAATACCTCAAATGGTCAAACTCCCGTAGCTGCAGTAGTCGAGGAAGTAGTAGTTTTGGTACAGCTCCAAATTAACTCTGCAACTTTATGCAAAAACTACACCAGCCTTAGTGGTAAACCTATCAAAGGAACATAAACCATCATTGAAGTACAAGCTTGGATCTTCTCTCGTGAATGAATTTTCAAAGGACTGAATATTGGAGATGAGCAGAAGAGATTCTTAGCCTCTTGGTAACTACAAGATGGAGCTCTAGTTTGGTGGGAATCTATTACTCAGAATGAGTCAGAGGATGATTTTTCATGGGAACGATTCAAGAAAGTTCTGGAGGACCAGTACAAGGTTTTAAATATCGGATTTCGATCACGTTTCGTCTTGGAATTTTTACACAAGTTATCTCATATCGGGAGAGATCTCGGACGATATGAGTATGTATCGGGTGTACTTCTCGGATTGACATCTCGGGTCTTATAATGCATCTCGGGAATATCTCGGATGTACTTATGTGTTTAAAATTGATGTGTCAAAAATTTATTTAACGATTATAACTTTTTTAGTAAAAATGAAAATGGTAACATACTTGATTTACATGGAAAAAGAAATATTTTTAGAAGAGTAGTAGCTTGATTAGCTTAATTGATTTGGTAATGATTGAATAATATTCTTTTATTTGAACGTAATAAAGAAGTGAAACCTTTCGCTATGACTCATTAAGATAAAAAGTGAACAATATATTCAAGAAGTTGGTAAATTATAATTGGATTGAGTAGTTTCTTTTGAATCAATATGAAAATAATTTTTTTATGGAAAATAGGGAAAATGTATAACTTCGGGTGAGAACTCGGATTGAGATTTTGATCTATATATCGGGTGATATTTGAATATCTCGAACGAGATGAGTGTCGAGGGAGATATGGAGGAGATTTGATGTCTCGTCTCGTTTAAGTGTGAAAATGAGATCTCGAGCGAGATCTCGAGCAAGATATAGGAGATTTAAAACCATGTATGCAGGAGTAGGAAAATCCCATCTTTACCAAAATTTTATTGATTTTTAAAAAGAGGAGGATATGTCGTTTGAGGAGCATGCTAACAAGTTTAAGGATTTATCTTCTTTTGGGCCTGGATTGATAGATACGCCCCTAAAAAAGAATGAAAAGATTATTTCTGGATTGAAGACGAAATACCATGTTAGAATGACTGGGCATATGAAAGAACCATTTGTAGACTTAATAGACATGGGATAAATATATGAAGCATTGGAAAAAGTAGATCCACCTGTAGTACAAGAAGGCAACAACAATAACTGGAAGAAGAAGTTCAATGGCTAGAAGCCGTGGCAGGGAAAATCCAAAGGAGGATCTCAAGATAACCACTTTAAAGATGTCACTTGTTACAATTTCAAACAAAAGGGCCATCTATCAACTTATTGTAGAAAACCCAGAACTCAAGGAACTCAAGGATCTACACCAAGAAGCTGCTTTAATTGTCATTAATCAGGACACATGATAAAGGATTGTCCCCTAATGATGAAAGGAGAACAAGCCAAAGTTTACGCTATCAAGGATGAGCCTTCAACCTCCCAAAATGTGAAGGTAAAAGGCGTGTTGGAAGGTAATATTTTTATCAAAGATGTTTTAGGTAGAATATTATTTGATACATGAGCTTCTCATAGTTTTATTTCTAAAACAACTATAGAAGAATTGGAACTTAAACCTAAAATTGTTGACGACCCTATATGCGCCAATGCTATAGAAGGTACCACTAATCTTTGTATGCACTGTGAAAAAGACCCATTTCTTATCCTCCCAGTCACTTTCCTTTTGATCCTTTCGTCTTGGATTTTATTAGATTAAAATTTTTACTCGGTATGGGTTGGTTGGCTAAGTACAAAGCTATACCCAATTATGAAAAAAGAACGATATCTTTATGGACCATCTTTGGGAAAATCATAGAAATATCTTGTTAAGGTCCTAGTCCAAGAAGGGATAGTTTTCTTTAGGCTTTGGATGCATCCCAGAGAGGATTAGAAACAATACCCGTTGTTAAAGAATTTGCATATGTCTTTGAGGAAGTAAAGTTTTCCCCCACATCGAAATTGAATTCTGTACCGATTTAGCTCCTAGTGCGATGCCAATTAAACAACGAAATAGAAGAATGGCTCCGAAAGAAAGGGATGAGTTGAATAGCCAAACCCAAGAGTTGTTAAAGAAAGGACTGATAGGACCTAGTCGTTTAAGTTGGGGATCAGCCGTTGATTTTATAGCTAAGTCAGATGGATCATTGAGATTGTGCGTAGATTATCGAGATCTAAATAAGCAAACCATTGAGATTAAGTATCCTTTACCTCAAACGGATGTCTTGTTTGACCAATTGCACGGAGCTTGAAGTTATTCTAAAATGGACCTAGCTACAGGATTCCATCAGTTAAGGATCGCAAAAGATTGCATCCATCAAACAGTATTCAAAGGTCTGAATATTTTCTATGAGTGGTTGGTTATGCCTTTTGGGCTGACTAATGCACCCGCTTATTTGGTTGACCTTATGAATAGAGTGTTTAGAGATGTGATAAACTAATTTATGTTAGTCTTTATCAATGATATCCTTATCTATTCAAAGAAAAAAGAAGAACACATAAGGCATCTAGAAGCTATGTTGGAGATATTGAGGAATAATGTGCTTAAACCCAAATTCTCAAAGTGCCATTTTTGGAAAAAGGATGTGAAATTCCTTGGACACATAATATTAAGTGATATAATTTCAGTAGATCCAAGGAAAGTTGCAGCTATTCAAGATTGGAATCAGCCACAAACTCCTAAAGAGATTTGTAGCTTCTTAGGTTTGGCAGGATATTACAGAAGATTCGTTTAAGACTTCTCTAAGATTGCCTATCACCTAACGAAGTTGACAATGAAGGATGTTAAATTTATCCGGACTCTTAAGTGTGAAGAAGCACTCCTAGAACTAAAGAAGAGATTGATAACCACTCTAGTTTTAGCGATTATAAATGGAAATAATGGATTGACCGTTTATACAGATGCTTGTGGAGAAGGAGTTGGTGCAGTTTTAATGCAAGAGGAGAAGGTTATTGCTTATGCAAGTACACAGCTGAAGACACATGAGAATAATTATGGAACACACAACTTAGAATTATAGGTCGTTCGCTCTAAAGATATGGAGACATTATTTGCTGGGTAATAATCTTTCATAGTTTATTTCGATAAAATTTTGAATTGACCTTAGTAAATAATATTCCATCTTTTAGGTGAAAAATTCAAACTCTTCATGGACCATAAATCTTTGAAGTATCTTTTCACCCAAAAAGATTTGAACATGAGACAGCAACGCTGGCTAGAATTTCTCGCATCATATGATCTAGATATTCTGTATATACCCGGGAAAGCCAACGTAGTAGCTGATGCATTAAGTAGGAAGTTAGCTACTATTTCTTATTTGGTAGTAACTCCAACACTTCTAGAAAGAGTTGCCAATAAACATGGAGAAGATAAAAGATTAGAGAAATACATTAAAGTAGCCGAAGAAGGAAGAAAATCAAGCTTTAAAATAGATAACCATAAAGTATTGCGGTTAAATGGAAGAATTTGTGTTCCAGGTGTTGAAAATCTTAGGCAAGAAGTACTAGCTGAATGCCATACAACCAAACATAGCATTCATTCGGGGATTTATAAGATATATAAGGACATGAAGCATACATTTTGGTGGGAAAATATGAAGAGGGACATATCTATCTATGTCATACGTTGTGAAAATTGCCAAAGAATTAAAAGTGACCAACAAAAGATGGCAGGATTAATTCAACCTTTGAAGATTCCAGCTTGGAAGTGGGATCAAATATCCATGGACTTAATCGATGGCTTACCTCGAACAAGGAAAGGAAATGAAGGCATTTGGGTTATCATAGACCGATTAGCCAACAGTGCATACTTTTTTCCAGTTAAGCCAACATGAACTGCAGCAAGCCTTGCGGAGATATATATGAAGGAGATTTTCCGATTGCATGGGGTTCCGAGCAGTATAGTAAGCGATCCTGATCCAATCTTCATTAGTCGGTTTTATGAAGCACTACAGACAGCTTTGGGAACCAAGTTGAGTATAAGCACTGCATATTACCCTTAAACTGATGGAAAGACAGAAAGAGTCAACCGTATTTTAGAAGATCTTTTAAGAGCATGTATTCTAGACTTTGGAGGCTTGTGGGAGAATCATTTAAATTTAGTAGAGTTCTCCTATATAATAGCTATCAAGCTAGTATCGGCATGGCACCGTATGAATCTCTGTATGGTCGTCCATGTATGTCCCTAGAATGTTGGATAGAATCTGGAGATTGGTTAGTGCTTGGCCCAGATATGATACAAGAAGCTTTTGAAAAAGTTAATATAATTAGAAAGAAGCTAAAAGAAGCATAAAGTAGATAGAAGAGTTATACAGACCGAAGGCGTAGAAATCTGGAATTCTCAGTTGGAGATTCAGCCTTTTTTAAAGTCGCTCAATTAGAAGAGTAGTAAGATTTGGAAGAGCCGGAAAGTTAGCACTTTGATATATTAGACCTTTTCCCATTCTCGAACGAACCGGCCCACTAGCTTATCGAGTACAATTCCCTAGAAGATTGTCTTGTATACACAATGTTTTTCACGTATCGCATTTACGGAAGCATGTATATGACCCAGAATAAATCATAGAAACAGCTGCCCAGGATGACTTGGAGATAGAACCAAACTTAGCGGTTATTCGAAAGCCTATTGGAATCATGGATCAAGATGAGAAACAATTAAGAAGGAAGGTTGTAAGGTTGGTAAAAGTTCATTGGTGCGGGGATGCTGATGATTGCACATGGGAAACAGAAGATAGAAAGAGAAAAACATTTCTCGAGTTTAGGATCGATGTATATACTTTATCTATCATTTGAGTGTACTCACCGCCTGTGTTGTAGTCACTTATTGTATATATTCCATCTTATTTAATATATATTTTCTTTTAAGCTATTTTCTTCTTATCTAATTTCGAGGACGAAATTCTTTAAAGTAGAGAAGAATGTAACGACCCAAAATTTAACCACTTCAAAATATAATATTTAAAGTGATTTTAAATACAAAATACAAAATGTTTTATGATTCAAACATTATTACATAGGACTTTAAAATAGAAATATAAATAAAAAAAGTAACATTTGCTTATATCGACAAAAGTGAAAAAAATCATGATTTCAGAAAAGTAAGTTTAGATGGTTTAATTAATTATTTAATTTATTTGTGAGTGTTTAATTTTTAAATAACATTATAGAAATTTATTTTTAAATTTGGTTTACAAAAAAAAATAGTTAACTAAAACGTAAAAATGTGACTATAAAATATTTTGTCAAAAATCAACGTTTTATCGATTTAATGTTATCGCAACGTTGTTGCACCTTTATGTACGTAATTCAATAAATATGTTAACATATAAAGATAGTTAACAATTAACTAAACAATATTACTTTTAATAATCACACTTAGAAAATTCAAGAAAGTAATTAGCAAAAGTAAACTTAAAAAGACAAAATACATGTCACATCAAATGTGACATAAAGTAAAGAAATGTGACATAAAGTAAAGTAATCATTCTTATTCTTTACTTAACTCTTAGTATTTGAATTTTAAAAGTGTGATGTGATGTGGATGGTAAGTGTTGAATTAAATAAGTTAACTTAATTCTTAAGAAAGATTATTTAAGTAAAAACACAAATCTATATTTTAATCTCAAATATTTTCTATAAACACACATCCATTTCTTTCCCACTTTTACACCATTTCTTCTCTACTTTCTCAAGCTTTCTTACCTCCTTTAATGGCTTCATTCCATAATTAAATAATGCCAAAATATTCTCAAAAATAAAATAAAGGAAAATATCAAGAAAAACTTCGTCCGAACCACTTCAAACTCCTTCTCCTCCCTCTCATTGCTTAAGCCTTCCCCCTTCCCCCATCAACCAAGGCCGAACACTCCTAACCTTTCCCAAGTCAAGTCGAGGCATCCAAATCTAAGCGTTCAAGGAATCGTAAGCTAAAAAGTCGAGTAGCGAAGCTATAACCGATTTTTTTTTCACCAAAACCAAACAAAGTAAAAAATCTAAATTCTTAAGTAGGAAATATTTATATGAAGTTTTGCAAGTTATAAATGTTATTTGGATGTTAATAATAATGTTTGATAAGTGTTGGAAAAAGAAAGCAACCACCTTTAAGTCATTTGCAAAAGTTAGTAAGCAAATATGTACATAAATAACAATCATGTGAAATTGTAATAAAAAGTTGCTAAATTGATTTTCAAATTCATATGACATGTTAGGATATGTTAATATGGTTATAAAAATTATTTTTGTTGTTTATTAGTTGTAAATTGAATATATATGTTGAAACAAGTCATAGATTTACACAACGTATAATCACCTGAAAATTGCTTTCCAAATAAATGAAATGTGATATGAAATCATTTATACCTTTGGAAAATGTATGAATATGCTTTAGAAATGATTCTAAGTGTTTAAACTTGTCTCGGGAAAGTTTGGATATGAATCTCAAAATACGCCTAAAATTTGACGCGTCGCATAACCGTAGTTCGTGTTTTCGCGTCAAAAGTTCAAATGAACATACGAAGTGGAATATAGTTCAGAATTCTTCAAAGTAATAATTTTCAAATCCTTATATCCATATCTTTCATATAAAAGAGGAAAACCAAAATTTCATCTTGTATATTTTGAAATATGGGAAAATCAATTTTCAAGAATAATCTAGTTTTTGCACTAAATGATCAAAGTTGAAAATTGATAAAATTAAAGGTTTAAATATATGCGATAAATTTTAAAAAACTTTTAAAATGTTTTGAAAGTGATTTAAGTTGAAAAGATGGCTTTATAAATGATATAAAAGTCGTTTTTAAGAATATAGCTTTTAAAGCACTTTTTGTAACACTATTTGCAACACTTTTCGCAACGCTTTTCAATAACTTTTGAAATAAAGGTTGAAACATAACAATTCTTTCTCAAATCCTTAGTAAATGTTTTTAAGTAATTAATAAAGCATTTAAAATGAAATTTGAATGATTTAACATTATTTCAAAGATGGTTAAACAAATGCTTAATTGATTTAAAAGGGAAAATGAGTATGCGGAAACGACTAGTACATTTGTCCCGCCTATGAGATTTAAAAGTGAAAACAAGGTGTGTAACTAAGGTTAGGGATGAAGCAACCAGTACCCTGAACTTATCAAGCCTCGGTTTTCTCTTTTAGGCGAAGGGTGGAACATATCGAAAGTAAAGCCCGGATGCTCAACTTGGATTTTATATAAATAATCTTCTTATACTAATTATTAAAATCCAAAGAGGAACTTGTCATATTCATGGAATTTAAAAGGTGATCGCACCGTTATTCCCGTAGCACTCGTCGAATACGAAAGTTGATTTTGAATAAAAGTAGAATGATTTCTACAATCTTATTTTCTCAAAAGATGCTCTTTGAAAATGATTTGAGAAATATTAAAAAGGTGGTTCAAATGATTCCGCATTTACTAAAAGAATATTTCAAAAACATACATCTCTCGAAGATAAAGGAAATGAACGAATCGAAAAACATTCAACTAACTACATTATTTTTATCGATGATTGGATTTAGAAGGAACCGGAGTCGGATTTGGGTGATTCCTGTCCCAAAACCACTTCGAACCAATTTACTTGTTCGAAGATTGAAAATGTTTGGGGACGGAGATATTGATACGTATAATAACATGGGACTACTTGTTGATTAATTGGGGGATAAACTCTCGATTCACTATATTGTAGCAGCGGTCGTTTTGTTATGAAAAACCTCAAAACCACAAGGACTTCTCGCCTAATAATGGCCGAGGAAAGTACCTTCGGTTTGTCCTATTCTTGAACAACTTGTATGGACATTTGTCTGATATTGCATTTCTAAGAATTACGTACATTGGTTTTTACAAAGGAACATCAGTGGTGGCGGAGAAGGCAACTTCTCTTAGCATAACACTCTCCTCGAGACGTACGACCTCAAGTGTCGTATTTTTATGGAAGGCAATTAGTAGTCAACGGAAATGGCAATGTGGCATTCAAAGATGTGATATATGCTATGTGAAAAGGTAATCATTGCTTCGAGCCTCATTAGAAATGACCAATATTGGGTTAGATGCCGCAAGGCTAAGTGGGTCATTCGCAATTAGGGTATGATCATCGCCTTCTAGATATATTTCTTCCCTCTATGATGTTCGAGATGTAAATTAATGTGGATGTATGCAAAGATAGCTCTTGGATAAAGGTTGGTAACGACCGAGGGATGACATATTCGGTACTATTTAGTTATAGAGATAGGCCGGTCTTGTGTTGGTAGAGGAGCTTTGTGATGGTTCCTCGGGACGTCCATCTAGAGGAGTACCCATCAGAAGGCAGTCTCTTCACCTGGTCATTTGTATCGAATTCCATTCTCCAATAAGAACTTGTTGTTTTGTTTGTAGAACCTAGTATGCTAGAATTTAATAATGGTAACAATTTCGGCTAAGATTAATAAGTTTATTTGCAAGTGTTTTTAAGAATGCCATTAAAAATAATATCCCAAGTTATAAAGAGTTTTGGTTATCATAAGGTGAAAACCCGTTCCGTGTTTATATGCGCGTGGTGTTATGAGATACCTTTTTGTTCTCAAAACATCATACATTGAGTTCTCACACCAGTCCCATGACTGACCCGGAGTTTGTTTTTCCCTTTAAACTCTGAGTGCCCTATGGTTCGGCCATTCATGTAGTTAGGATACCTTAGGAGCATTTTGGAGCATGTTGGGGAGCATTTTGGAGAAGTCTTTTGGAGCAATGAAGCTGAAGTACCTTATGTAGATATCTATCCATTTTCCACTGTTTTATGTAGTATGTATTTTCCAGCATATGTACGAATAGACGGTTATAACTATCCCGCTGGATTTGTATTTGACTCTGATCATTTATGTATAATTAAAATATTGAATGCGGTGTGAGATTCTATTATTGTGTTATCTTCTATCTTTATTTTCTTTGACACCCCTAATATCCCCGGCACTTGGATTTACGGCACGTGAATACCATGGATGTATTAGTGTCGTTTCCTAAAGGTCGAGGAGACAAGTCGCACACATCCAATAATCTTTTTCTATGAATATATAAAGCTATGAGTTCCTCTCTATGCACAAACATCCTTCAGTCTCAATAATGACAAGCCCTGCACACTTGAATCACGAACCTTTACCAACTAGTAGCTAATGGCTGAAAGAAAGGGCGCGACCCAACAATAGTCTTGCACTTATTATTTTGTTTTAAATCCATGAGTCCTACTCTACTTTTAAGTGCGATTATGGGTTTTTACACATTTGAATGAAGTGTTTCGGTGCGGGCCACGAGAGCGGTACCAAATTGAGGCAAACTCTAAATATTTCTTTTGACCTTTTCAAAGGATTCTAACACAAATGATCTATTTGATCTCCTGGAACCAATCCTACTAACTTAGGAGTTTAGTCTGACCATACTCCCTACTAAGACAACCTAACTTGTAATTACACCTCCAAATCCTAAGATGCAATATTCGGTCAGAATGATGGGAGTATGATCACGATAAATATGCATATTTAACTAGTCAAATGATATCAAGAACATATAGCATCATTCATCAACATATGTTCAGTAAATAGTCATTGGCATCACAAAATTGCTTAATCTTAAGTAATAATTTCCTTCGTCAAACTCATGTTTAAAGGGCAAAATTTTGTATTTTTTCCTCAAAAACACAACCTCCATATTTTAGCCTGAAGAACAAAAATTTTCCCAAAATTAGTCATAAGGACAGACCGTAAAAATTACCAATCACCAGAATTCACACTACCGCCACCGCCATCACTTGCACCACCTGCCTCGTCGCTGCTCCTAACACCACCACAATTGCCCAAACCTGAAATTTTAGTAGCAGGTTCGACACTACTACTATGTAGTATAAGTTTTCTTTTATTAAATAAAATGACACTAGGTAGTATCATTAGTGTCATTATAAGCTAAAATATACATTTATTTCAGCTTTTCCAATTTAAATTTGCTCCATCATAATCACCATCAATACATATCCTACTATACATAAAGAAACTGTGCATCATTAATTCCTTTTAAAATATAGAAAAAATGATACTACACATCATCATTTATATCTGCTATCAAAAAACTGCAACTATCCATGTGTATAAAACTGCTACTTTCAAATGTATATGTACTATCAAAAAACTACTACTATCAAATCTATATAAAACTGCTACTATCAAATGTATATCTACTATCAAAAAACTGCTGCTATCAAATGGTTGTAAAACCAATACTATCACATGTATATAAAACTTATACTATAAAACTGTGTATAAACTGCTTAGGAAAAAGTGTATACAGTATAATTTACTGCTACTATCAGAAAACATAGAATGTGCATAAAAACTACTACTATAATTCATAAATATTATTAAATGTGTACAAAACGCTACTAAAATTCATAATTACTATTAAATGTGTATAAACTGCTATAGCAATTCAAAAGAAATTAAAATTGATAAACTACTATTACAAAACAAAATAAATGCACACTTCATCGGTAAAATGGTACATTTGTTCAAAAACACCTAAGTAAGTTCATAAACTACTATTATAATTCATAAATTGCCACTATAATTCATAAATACAATTAAATGCATATAAATTGCTATTACAATTAAAAACAACAACAATTCAGAAATTTCTACTATAAGCATAATAAGTATTAAAAAATAAAATAAAATGATGCAACGTTTGTAATTTTTATTACAAGTATAATACAACAAACAACGTTGAACAAAACCAATACTATATAGTATTATTTAATTCTTGTTTAATTCAATTAAAAATATTATTACAACTCGTAAAATGCTACTACAAAGTAGTACTGTAGTCTAAGATTACATACTCCACCTATAAAATAATACTAAAAATCATATGAATAATACTACAAATCAAAAAATGTTAGTAGCACTGTCCTTCTCACTGAATTTTTGTCCTTCTGTTATATTACATTGCAAAGTTTGTCCTACTAGCTGAAAAATTAACAGCATGTCCTTGAAGCTAAGAAATTAATGAATTTTGTCCTTCATACTATTTTCTTACAAAATTTGGGCTTAAACACCATTTTATATTCTTGAAAACATTTACCTTCATAAAAGATGGTCTACTTAACATCATTCTTTAAAATAAGGAAAACACAGCCCAATACTTAGCCAAAATCCTTCCATCTTTAAATGGCTTTTTAATATTTTGATATCATCAACGAGGCTGTTGAGCCTCTAAAACACAAGACTATCGAGCCACTGAAAAAATATTTTTATGGTTCACAAAACATAAGTCTATGGCGCTTATAAAACATAGTTGTCAAGTTTGCAAACATATGGTAGCTATGCCATAAAACATTACTCACTTAGATATGATGTTTTGAGCCACTAAAACATTAGGGTTGTTGAGCCCTTAAAAACTCAGAGGTGTCGAGCCCCTAAAACTTGTTGGTTTTAAAACTTTGAAGGCATGAGGTTGTTGAACCCATAAAACGAAGAAGGTGTCGGACCTTTAAAAAGAATAGTATTGAGTCCTGAAAACATAGGTTGCCGAGCCTCTACAACATTGAGCTATCGAACCCCTACAATACTTAGTGCTGAACTTCTATACGAGTAGGTATATCACATATCTATTAAGTATATATCACATGCATCAACCAATATAGATGCCATTCCCATAAATTCGATACCTCATATAATTATAAAGTAGTTATTCTAGCTATCGCCTACTATAGATGTCGAATATCAATCTAAAGGAGGTGTCCAGTATATACAATGGTATTTCAATATTTAAGTTTAAAATTGTCTTATTTCATTTTTAAGCTCATACTTTCCACCAACTCTTGCCTCTTTCAAAATTTCATGGGATAATAAATTATTTTACATTTTCTTTTTTGAAATTACTAGTAGATCACATTCTATCTTCGTAAGATAATTTTCATACCTTTAAAATTAACATTGTTAAGTAATGTTAATTAAAAGCTCTTCTTCAGTATAAATTCATAGAAAATCATAACTACTTGCAAAAAAAATCCACAAATATCACCAAAATCCAAATTTGCATCTTCTTTCTTATATAACAATTTCAGGACTAAAATATTTATTTATTTATTTTAATAATTAGATCCCAAAAAAACAGATTTATCCTCTTAGAAAATTCATAAAATATTCATATGAACTTGAAAAATTATAAATTTGGAAACCCGTCTCCAAAATAATGTTTTACACAACATATTCAAAAAAAATTAGCAAAGCTAGCCGGCATTTATCGACAGCCGTCCACATATATAAATAAATTTGAAACAGGTGCTTAAGTGCAAGCACTAGAACATCTAAATGAATAAAAGGAAGCACGGGAGTCTAGTGAAACTGCTAAACTATTAATCAACAAAAATCGAAACTAGTCTCCCTTCAAGGAAGAAGATCCACTACCCTCATCCAAAGATTCAATCCCAATAACATGATCATACTTAGAGAAAATAGAAGCTAATGTAGGAACAAAATCCATAGAATCCGCATCGCAATGGAGTTTCATGTTCCACGAGGTATTCGAGAGAATGGAATGATTCAAATCACCCAACCGACCTTTAACCGAGAGCACAAAGCTATCACCCTCAATAGGATAATACAGCCGCATTTCTTCATCATCTCCACCAATGTACTTAAGGAACCTACCATCCTCAAGGTCAAATATCATTTTAGAAGGCTCATAAACTCATCCCTACTTAGACAGACCGTAAAAGAATTCATCAAAGGAGGCATCCAAATACAGAATTCTTACAGCGCCGACCTATTAATATTTCAAAAACATCTTCATATTTCAAATCAGTTGGAGATAAAAGACTTGGGCGTTCTTTTAAAACTTATTAAAATAATTCCAAAAAAATTCTAAATCATCATTCAATCTAGAAATGATAATCATTGATCAAAACATGACATATATTCACAATCTATTCGAAAATCTTTCATAGATCCGAAAACAAGCATAAATAAGTGAGATACATACTGCTATTCACCTTAGATTGGATAAGAAAGATTAAGATTTGGTGTAGATTACTCCTTTAAGCCTTTCCTTTTATTCCGTTTAGATTTTCCCTTCTTTTCTTCTTATGTAATGGTCGGCCTCCTCTTATGTTTTGTTTTTGATTAGTAAAAGGAAATTAGAATGAATAATAGAGGGAGGGTTTAGGGAAATGAATAATGGAGACATTCCCATTATGCCCCTTTTATAACTATCTTTCTATTTTATGTTTAAATCAGTATAATTAATTCATTACTTAAGGCACAACCCGATTAATTAATAAATCTCATTCTCCTTATCACCTACATTATTCTACATAATTTATCTAATTAAATCTTCTAATTAATGTGCACAAAAATTATGGGAATTACACCGCGTCTAAGTCAAATATGAAAAATCCCACATTATTATGGTGGATTATAGCTTTGAGCATGACATTCCATTTTCTTATGAAAAATTAATGGATGGAGATGACATGGTAGATGACGTTGGAATATTATTTAGGGTTGTTATAGGAGATGGCTCAGGGGTTGTTGGAATGGTGTTCCGAATTAGGTGGAATTGCTGCAAGAACTACTCTTGATAGTGCAAGCGAGATGGTAGATGGTGGCGATGAAGTGTCAGATTTTCTAGCACTGGTTTCAAACTATGATGGGCCAATCATTCTTGAAGCAGGGGATGGTTCGATCATCGAATCGATTGTTTTGGATGCATATTATTCACTCGACTCTCCTTTAGACGTTCTAGTATCATTTCCAGAGGTGCTATGGAATAAATTGGAATTTCAAACACTTCGTATTTAAATATTTGAATTATTTAAAAAATTTAAAATTGGATTAAAATTGACTAAATTGACTTAAAAACCATGTTAACCCCCTTTTAATTAATAAATAATAAAGGTAAACTTGTTTAGCGAAAATGTTTACAAAAATAAACACTTCAAAGAAATATCTATAATGTATCTGAGTATCATTTTATCGATAAACAACTTTATATTCAACATTAGTTGTTCAAACTTTTTTTTACATACACTAAAATATTTAGGAAATCATTAACAATAAATGAAAATATTTTGCACTAAACTACTTCTAGGGAATCTTCTAGGAGCTTCTTGAAGGATGAGTGGAGATATTTATAGAGGATGGCACTTTGAGAATGATTAAGGCTTAAGTACAGGAGGTGTAAAGGTGAGATGATGGACATATGGAGGGTGAGCCTTCTTGGCCTGAAATTTTTTATGGGGGTGAGGGGTGAATGGAAGGGTATGGTGACCCTTGAAGCCTATTAAACACATACCCCTATTGAATTCATCTTTGCATATATTTATAGTTAAACTAGTTCATCATTCTCCTTCTCTCTCTTCATAATTTCTTAAATAAAAATATATTCAAATCGCTCCAATTTAACTCAAGCTTCTTTTATAAGCTTGCTAAAACATTATAAAGCCTTCCATCATCTGAAGGCTTGATGATTTAAAGCACCCAAGCCTATACAAGGTATGGTCATTGGCAGCAAGTGGGGTTTAGCCTAGGCCATGAGCTAAGGAGGTAGGGTAGGAAGATTAGGATTTTACAAGGATGTCCTAGGAAGTGGAGGCTTATACTTGGTTGTTTTCATGGTTCTAGGTGAGCTAACTCACCACTTAAATGAACATGAAGTGTTTATATTGTTGTTTGAACTATATAAATGTTGCTTGACTTTATATTGTGATTTTTTATTTTGGTTCTTGCTTCTCCAACAAATGACATATGTAAATTGACTTGTTGACTTTCTATGATGAGTAAAAAAAAATTTAGGTTTATAGTAACAATGTAAACAGTATTTGTTTTTAGTCAAATAATTATATCTTTAGAAAGAATGTTTTAAAGATAGTTATAAGTGAAATGGTTTTGGGTTTATAGTAACAATGTTTAAACAACATCTATTTTTAACCATTTAAATATACTTAGTAGTATAATTTGATCTTTAAAATAGAATGTTTTAAAGATAATGACATGTATAAAATGGTTTTGGGTTTACAGTAACAATGTTTAAACAACATTTGTTTTAACCTATTTAAATATACTTAGTAATATAACTAGATCTTTTAAAAGAATGCTTTAATGATAATTATAAGTGAAATGGTTTTTGGTTTATAGTAATGATGTTGAGCAATATTTGTTTTTAACCCATTTAATATTATACTTCTGCAAATCTGAAATGTTGTTTAAGATTTGTGAGTATTCTTATACTATTTGGGATAAGAATATGGATACATTTCTAAGTATTGAAAAGAGTAGAAATGAATAGCAAAGAGTAGAAATGAATAGTAAACTGTAGATATAAATAGTGAAAGAGTAGTATACATGTATATATCTTTTGTAAAAATATTTTGAATATATATACAAGTATTCAAAAAGGAGTTTTAATTAATAAATGGATTAATTAAATAAAAAGGGGTTAAGAATTACTTGTGTGGCTTAATCGGCTTTTTGTGACTTATGCTTTACGCAACTTACTACTTAATTGGGATTTGCGTAACTTAATTGGCTTGTTTGACTTAATCGTGTTCTTTATGACTTAGCCGTTCTTTTTTTTATGGAAAGTAACTAACTATACTTAATACTAAAGTCCAATGAAGTAGGCATGTTCTATCTATGAGATTTAAGAATGATGTCCGAGTAGGGTTTAAAAGCAATAGTGCTCTAACCCATTGGCTTTACTCTTGAATGAGGGATAGAGTGGAACAAAAAGGCTGGAAACATAATAAGTATATGAAACTTGATTTCCATAAGCATTTGTTTGTAGAACTAGATATTTAATTAGTTAGCTATCAAAATTAACTAAAATAACTTAAGAAATATCTGAAGGAAATACTAGACTATATAGTACGGCTATCTTCAGTAATGTTGTATTATACGTATAAACTCATCTTGCTCTTCTAGGACAAATGATAAGGAAATTCGTCCGAATAGGAGATGATCTCCACCATTATGTATTGTTTATTTATTTCTAAAAGAATTTATGTCAAGTCAACTGAAAATCTATAGAGCGGTTTTGGAGCATCCGATAAGTGGGGGAGTGTACTTATATGACCTGATGTGAAACTTTAACCACTTAAAACCATAAACATGATTTATGTTCAAGAAGTGGTTGCGAAGCTAGATGTTACATAGTTGCACTATTTATCCTAAGGTTAAGTCCAAGGGAGAGGTCAATGTTAACATTTCAGACGATACTATCATAGGAGACTGTCTATCTTGAGAGTGATCACAAGGGATAGGACATACGTTAGTACTCATTATAGACTTATGCTAGAATCCATTTGGGGATTCATGGACTGTTAGAGATGTTTGAATCAAAAGAGAGATCTAAGATATATTCCAGTGATGAAGACTTGTGTGATGAGTTGCTAAACATGACTTCATAATCGGTAATGACAGAAACTGGAGAAGAGGGCATAGCCAAAGTGCTTAGTGAACCCAGGAGTATATCATTATGTGTCCAGTGACACTTTTGGAGATTCCTGGAAGCGCATAAACTAGCTTGGTTTCCATGTGGTACATTTTAACTTGAGATATACGATGCCTGGAAGGATATTTCCGATCCTCATGCTAGAGATCTGCCTTCGTTCATTGAGTGTGTATCCATGGAAATCCTTACACGTATATGTTCGCACCTTAGCGGTTTTTGATTGTATACCTATTATTATTGTGGTGTACATGTGGCACAACAATTTTTTTATTTATATTCTACACCTTAAGCATTATTGATTATACTACCTCATGTACTTATCAGATGGTTTGGTTTCTTTGGAGGGAAAAACTTTATGGTGATTTGTATGGTCTCAAAAGTTACTATTATATGTTGGACGTGTATATCGTGAGCTTCTCAAACCTGACTTATGTCCGACTCTTGGTTTTAATTCCCCTTAATTCTATGAGTGCTTTTTTGAGTAGTCTAGGAACGACAAGTTTTCGATGATGTCTAGAGGAGCTCGAGGAGACGAGCTAGATGCTTTCACCTCCTGTAGCATTCTTATTTTCACTACATTACTACATTGTATATATCAACATATGTTAGGACAAGTTGTTATAACTATCCAGGCTGATGATAGTACTTATGATTGCAACTTTAAAATGCTATGTATCTTAGAGTGATTTTTTTATTATCTTTTGACCTTATATTGTTATCATTTTGTTAAGAGATTCTGATATTATGTTCTCTTCTTCCTAGTTATGTTTTTTTTCTTATATTTTACCCTAGCAAATTATCTTTCTGGCACTTGAATGCTCGACACATGAATACCATAGATTTATCAGTGTCGACATTTGGGGGTCGAAAAGATGGATCATTACACTTGGTATGAGAGCTAAAGTTTAAGCGAGAACCTGGCTTTGGTTGGGTATGACTTATTAAGAGGTATGGTATGAAACGCCTTAGCATGAGTTGAGTTTGTGTGTATGTGTGTGTGTGTGTGTGTATATACATATACATATATATATATGAGCATATATATATATATATAATTCTTATATATTTTTAATGTAAATAAGTAGGAGTTGATAGTGTAGTTTAATTAATGTATGGATTAATGATGTTCATTCTTTACCCTCATTAGATAGTTTAGCCATGCTTGGCAGCTTTTGAGCATTGCTATTCTTTATAGAATGATTTGACGTCCTCAACCAGTTTGCACGCATTTATTATTGTTTGTCGATTGTTGATTTATGCTCAATCAGTTTATGAGCAGTTTTACCTTTTAACTTAATAGCTGGTGTAGGCGGTATTTGTGGGAGCGTTGAAATGAACACCTTGTGAATTTAATTTCATAGTTTGACTATCAGGCATCAGTGGAAGTATTGGGTTAGAAGTTAAAATTAATAAAAGATGCTTACTATAATTTAAAGGGAGAATAAGATATTTAGTAAATAAAATTTTATGAGAAGATTAAATAAGAAAGCAACTTTATATAAATACGGTTTATAAAACATGGTTTATAAATCAAAAAGGATTTAAATTGAGAATTTGAGAACTTAAATCTTGGTGCTTTTATGAACTGGCTTTATCAAATTTTCGAAAATAATGATAGTATTATTTGAAAGTAAATATTTAGGAAATTGATTTATGGAATTGGGATCATGATAGTTAGTACTATTATATAAAGTATTTGATACCTCTTTGTAAATGATTTTGGGTTAATCCTAAAAGTATGATTGAGCATATTGAACTCACATATGTTGTTTGAAAATAATTTTGGTGATGACTGTAGCGAATTCATTTTTGGGTTTTTAAGTGGGGGATGCTACTTTAGTAGTTTGCTATACAAAAGATATATGAATGTAATTTTGTTTCAATTGATTTGAAATAAAACCTGAAGTTTAGTTCTAAAGTTTTCCCTACAGAAATCTACAATAAAATATAGAGTAATTTAAAAAAGATTTTAAAATAAGCTTTCTATATGGAAAAGATTTGTATGTATGCTATATTGGGTATCTAAGTGATAAGGGTACAAACCTAATAATTAAGAAACATTTTTTATTTCTCTTTATAGTAAAGTGTATCTAATAAATAAGGGTAACATTGATAGGTTATTTTATGTACGTGTAACGACCCATAAATTTTAACAGTTTTAATAACGTAATTAACTGAATTTTTGGGAAATATTAAATAATAAAATTTGGAAATAAAAATTTTATATTTGGAATACGTCTATTTAAACATAGCAAATGGAAAATTTTCATCAAATAGTATAGTGTAATTTTATTTCAATTCAAATCAGTTAAAAATTGATGATAATAAAATGTTTTTCAAACTTGAATATTTTTATATAATAAATTTGTAAATCATATTCTGGGTGAGACGTCATATTTCGTTTCTGTAGTGACCCGAAATTTTCGATCTTGAAAATTCCAGATTGTTAGGGTATAGAAGAAAGAGATAGAAGAAAAAACAGAAAACAAGTCACATAATCTCACATTCGTAGCGGATCAAAATATAATATAAAATAATAACAATTATACAAAATAAAAATGTATCTGTTTACATTTATTTACATCAGAGTTACAACCATTACACAAAATTAGATAGTTAAAATTAACTTTTTCCATAAATACAAACAATAATATACACAGCAGAAACTCCATATGTTCCTGCCATCCAGCTCACCTCCTGAGTTCCAAAACGTCCTCACCTGAAAATCTGTAATACTCGGTCTGACTCGAGCATTACATCAAAGTAACACCTGGGTCAGGCTGGAAACCAGTGTGAGTAAACCCATATAATTTGAAATACTAAGCTCAAACCATAAAAGAAAAACCAGGGGTAACTCGTAACTTATTATGTGTTCCTTTCCTGTTAAAACCCATCACTTATTTCGCAAACTAATTACTAAGTACCCTTACTTAGTTTCAAGGGTCCAGTTTACTTAAATTATTTTATTCCAGCCTATAGATTACACATATCAAATCCATGAAGAATTATATAAGCTTTCAAATCGAAGTGGTTTCGGGTATCTACTGACACCCGACCCTAGCCTCTTCGAGTCCCATGTCCTCTTAACCCGCGTTATTCAAATGAAATTTAATTCAAACTTAAAAAAAAAGGATGTCACTTATACAGCAATTCATCTCGATAGATAACCACATTATCACTATTCGACTCAGTCATATCATAAACATTTCATACCAGAAATATCAAATAATCCAAGGCTTCTAATATCATTCAATCAATCATAAGCAAGATTAATTAGTCACAATTCCAGTTAATTTAAATAAATTAAATTAATTCCTTTAATCACTTTAATCATGCTTACTTAACATTAATTAATTAATTAAAAACCATTAATTAATCATCCTTTAATTTCCTCTTTAATTACATTAAGTAATTGGCCTTTAATTAATAACACAAATTAATTAACCTTCACCCATTCACATTAATTATATTTATCCTAATTAATTTTGCAAATTAGTTATACTATGATCACTTATATTGATTAATTATCCTTTAATTAATCACACTCATTAATTCTTAATTACTTCTCTTAAGTAATTTACCTTTAATTACTTTCATCAAGTAATGCTCCTATTGGTTAATTATCCTCAATTAATTAACTTTAATTATTAATTAATTATCCTCTAATAATTAATTAAATGAATTTAAGCCTTAGTAGATTAATCCTTTAATTACTTACATTAACTAATTATCATTTAAGTAACTAAACTTTAATTACTTACATTAATTAGTCCTTAACTACAAATTAATTAATCTATAAGTAATTAACTAATAACCCTTAATTATTAATTAATTAATCCTTAACCATTAATTAATTAATTTTTCTTTAATTAATTTTATTAATTAATAAATCTTCATCACGCAAACCATAATTAATTAAAACATAAGTCGTTTATCTTAATTAACTTCTTAATTATCACTTTAAAATCTTATTTAATAAACCTGGATTTAATTATAATTTAACTTAAGATCTTTAAGTATAATTAATGATAAAACATTTTATTTCCTTAATTACTTCTTAATTACACTATTAATTAAGTTTTAAATTTAACTTAAGAATTAACCTGCTTAAGTTAAAATAAAACATACAACTTTAATTAACAAATATTTAAACAACATCATTATTTAAAAGAATAGTTTAAGAAGTTAGTTTTTAAACTTGATTTTGCTGAATGTTAAAACTTGAGAATATCCTCATATTTGACCCGAGACAAGCTTGAGAAAACACACCCTGAAACCCGAGTCAAATCCCTTTCTTCTTTCTTCTTCTTTTTTAAAAAACTTGTTTAAAATTTAAACTGTTACAAGTTTAAATAACCTCGCGAACAACACGAAGCAAAACCCGAGATAATCTTCCTCTACACCGAGACCAACCCCGAGACAACACTTCCCATCTCCTCGAATATAAACGCTAACACACCAAAAAACCTCGTGCACATGCACGAACGTTCTGGTCATCTCCGACCGGCACCGCTACCCTCATCTTATCGGCGACATCACAGTTGTCCAACCTGACAACCTAAAATCTCGAAATCATAACCCACTCGAAATAGAGCAAGACAGCTTCCTTTGGATCCCATAGATCATCCCAAATTTACCTCGACTTCGACGATCCGATCATCTGAATCCTCGAAATTCCGTCCACAGCTCCTCCAGGAATCTTCGCATCCATTCCCACACGACCGATCACCTCCCGACCACCCACGACCTCACAAATGATCCAACTTCATCAATAACCCATCAGGCTTCCAAAACCCTACATCATCGATTTTCTGCCGCCTTGGCAGGTGAAAAATCCTGTAACTAATTTTACCGACATCGCCTGCTTCTAGGCAAGTGTGACGCCCCACCTCTATACCCACGCTAGCCAAGAACACTACGTTGCAGTGCTGTCAACTTGCACGGAGAATAAGGCTGTTGAGGAGCGGCCATCAATAGTTAGGCCTTACACTAGTATTGGTTATCTCGATAGGAGTGATATATATATATATATTCTTTCTTTTTTTTCATCTCTGATTTATTTTATCCCATCGAAATACCCCAATTCCAGTATAAAACGAACTACGATGGTTCATAATAGTTTAGAACAGTAAATATAAAATATTACACAGATAATATAATGCGGAACACAAATAAAATAGAAAGTCTCATATATACAATAACTGATGTCAGTTACAATAGATTTGATACAATACATATGACACGGTACATATGATACAACTACCACAGTCGACTCAGGAAGTTACATATACAAGTACATTAACGTATATAATATACATGAATACATATTTTCCTATACAATTTTACAGACTACTACAAATGACGACGACTACTCCAGAAGATATGAAAGAACTTCATAGCTCTAGCAGCAACCCAAAGCAGAATATCTACAACCTGAAATACTCAGTCTGACCTGAGTATTAAATTCAAAAGAAAATAATACTCGGGTCAGTCTAATTCAAACTCAGTTATTAGTGCACAGAAGCAATAATAATTAAATAGTGAATAGACGACAGTAATTAAACCAGATCAGAATGCAATTCAGAATATTGAATTGAAATGAACAAATCAGTTCAAACCATTGAAATATTGATTAAAATATTGATTCAAGTAGGGCTGTAGTACACGCACGCGTGCACTGCCTCGCCACTACGGAATATGGAATACGCAAAAAGATCCATAAGTCAAAACAAATAGAATATCATACACGCCATACCGTGTGGCTGCAGTTCACGCTTGCGTGCATTGCCTTGCCACTATAGTGATGTCGTGCCTAAAATCTCAATACCGTGTGGCTGCAGTTCACACTTGCGTGCACTGCCTTGCCACTACAGTGATGACGTACTCAAAAGATCAATGAACCAAAATCAATGAAAATTCAAATATTAATTAAAATATTAATTCGAGTATAGAACACAACAGGTCCAACCCTCGAGTTCAAGTATGAAGTACACGTGTAATGCACATGCCAACAGTCAAAGGCATGCACCAGAGAACCAATGCTACCATATAATGAAACATGCTACTGTGCAACATCAAGGGAAGCACCATTAAAACAGGCTACACAGTGGATTACCACCTAATCGAACTATCGCAGACCAATGGACAGTGGCAGTGAAACAACAAAGAAATGCTCCAGTCAATGAATCGACACGAGTTCAAAAATCGTAAAACAGCTGTCTCAAATCAAGACAATGCCACCCAGATTATTTTCGCAAAAAAAAATCAAGTATGCAAACCAAGTCCCAAAAATAACTGCAGTGCAATTTAACAACACATGCATACACACATACAAAGGTATGTATGAACACATATGAAGACAAGTAAAAAAAATAAGTAGGCAGTGAATTGCAAAATCAATACAGAGGGGATTCCAACCCATAGTTCAGAGCAATGCCCAAGACACAATCGAAACGAGTTCGAAAACTCATGGGCTGCTGTTTCAAATCAAGACAGTAATCCAAAGTGCACAATCAAAGGATGCAAGCATTCACATGAACACATGAAGTAATGCAACGAAGCCACAATACCCAGAGTTTCAGTGAAACAATAATTGCAGACTAAATGCATCGGTGGACATAAGCACAATGCAAATCATCACAATATCATATAATCAAATACCAGACACCACAATGCATCAACCACTGACTCCAGCAATAAGTAAACAGCAAGAGGGATGCCAGTATGATATGCAACAGACCTCAAGGAGGACGCAAAACAGGGAGTGAGCAATGCATATGAACAAGTGAAACAGGGTAACACCAAAGAATACCAGAACAAACAAAAATGTTTGTACTAAATAGTGTGGATTCCAAGCAAGAGAGTCTTGAAATCAAAGAATCAGCAATTTTCAAAATTCCAGTTCCATAAAAGTCAAACATTATCAAAACCGGAGTCATAGAATAACATATACAAATTAGGGCAGGGAACCAGATTCAAAGTAATACCGAAATCAAGGAGGAACCAACAATGATACACAATAATCGAACGGCCGCGCACAGAAGAACTTCACAAAACAACATCGAATCAACGTGAAATTGCCGAAACACTATATTAAGCATGAATTAGATGTGAGTGGTAGCACTCACCTTGTCGACGAATTTAAGCAGTCGAGCATCACAGAGACGAAGCCGGGGCGATCGAAGAATCGAGCAAGCCATCTTCGAATTCACGGAAGCGCAATTTGAAGAAGAAGAACGAGCCGCCATTATCTCGTTTGTTTAGGGTTTTTTTAAAAAAAAAATGAAAATGAGAAAAGGGGGGGGGCCGGGTCGAACGAAAATGAAGATGGAGGAAAGGGGGTTTATTTGCTTTGAGAATTAACACGGCCCAAAAAAAAAAAAAGTGGACCACAATTTAATTTCGAAGCCCAAAATTCCTTTAAAAAAATTTATAAAAGAATTTAAATTCAAATTTAAAAACTTCAAATGGAAATTTGTGACAATATTAATCGTTTTATGTCGATTATAAATCGATGCGAAATACCGGGTTGCTATAGACTTCCCTCCTTAAAGAAATTGCGTCCTCACAATCATAAGGAATAAATGAACAAATGTTAACAACCATAAAGAACATCACCACAAGATGAAGAAATTTCAAATAGGAAGTTCACCATAAAGAGCATGAAAAGGTAATCTTTAAATTTCATAAAAGAAATTCCCAAATTCTCAACAAAATTCTAATTATCAATAAATAATTCAGAAATCTCAAATCACTAATATTCGATTATCAAAAACGATAATCAAATCAACATCTATTCGATTTTCAACATCGAAAATCAATCTCAAATCACAGATATTTAATTATCACAAACGATAATCAAAAACAACAAATATCTGATTATCAAAAACGATAATCAGAAATCACAAATATTTGATTATCATAATTGATAATCAAATCTCAAATCTCAAATGTTTAATTATCACAATTGATAATCAAATCTCAAATCTCAAATGTTCAATTATCACAAACGATAATTAAACCACAAATATCTAATTATCACAAACGATAATTAGAAACAATAAATATCTGATTATCAAAATCGATAAATCAGAAATCACAAACATCCGATTATCAAAATGATAATCAGAAATTATCACAACGGTAATCAAATTTCAAATCACAAATATTTAATTATCACAATTGATAATCAAATCTCAAATCACAAATGTTTAATTATCACAATTGATAATAAAATCTCAAATCACAAATGTTTAATTATCACAATTGATAATAAAAAACAACAAATATCTGATTATCAAAAACGATAATCAGAAATCACAAATATTTAATTATCACAATTGATAATCAAATCTCAAATCTCAAATGTTTAATTATCACAATTGATAATCAAATCTCAAATCTCAAATGTTCAATTATCACAAACGATAATTAAACCACAAATATCTAATTATCACAAACGATAATTAGAAACAATAAATATCTGATTATCAAAAACGATAAATCAGAAATCACAAACATCCGATTATCAAAACGATAATCAGAAATTACCACAACGGTAATCAAATTTCAAATCACAAATATTTAATTATCATAATTGATAATCAAATCTCAAATCACAAATGTTCAATTATCACAATTGATAATCAAATCTCAAATCACAAATGTTTAATTATCACAATTGATAATCAAATCTCAAATCACAAATGTTTAATTATCACAATTGATAATCAAATCTCAAATCACAAATGTTTAATTATCACAAACGATAATTAAACCACAAATATCTAATTATCACAAGCGATAATTAGAAACAATAAATATCTGATTATCAAAAACGATAAATCAGAAATCACAAATTTTTCAATTAACGAGTCCGAAATTAACCGAAATAGCAAACGCACATGACCCATAACCACGAGTTTTACTAAATCGTTTAATTCACTTCATCGTTTCCTTGAAAGTGCAAAATTGTGTATTTTAAATAAATAACATTTTACGTTCTCAAACGGACAAGTCCGGAATTAAGCGAATCAGTAAAAGTAAGGGGTCATCGCCCTCGATTTTACTGAAACGTTTAAATCGCTTCCTCATTCTTTTGAAAGCGTAAACTGTAAAAATTTTGAAAACAATTTTGATTTATATTTTGAAACAATTTTTAAAACACGTGATTAAAATAGCGACATCAGTAGCAACTTCGATAAGTGGATTTTCATTCATCAAAAGTGTCACAAGAATCCTCTCAAAGATAGAAAGGGGTATCATACCCTAAACTTGTATTCATAACAAGTCAATAACACACGAGTTCACCAATGCACAAAAATTGATAAAACTTATCAATAGAAATCACGAAAATTGGTGAAGCACAAATTCTAGAAATCTACACAAGAAATCCAGAAATCACAAGATGGGAGTATGAAAACTCGAACGGAGTATGAAAACTCGTACGTGAGTATGAAAACTCGAACCGGAGTATGAAAACTCGAACGGAGTATGAAAACTCGAAGGAGAGTATGAAAACTCGAACGGAGTATGAAAACTCGAACGGAGTATGAAAACTCGTACGCGAGTATGAAAACTCAAACCGGAGTATGAAAACTCGAACGGAGTATGAAAACTCATCAGCACATGTAAAGCAAAGCGAGAACGGGAGCACGGAATCTCACCTACACGTGAGCATGAAAATCACCAACACGTGCAACGCAAAGCGAGAACGGGAGCACGGAATCTCACCTACACGTGAGCATGAAAATCACCAACACGTGCAACGCATAACGAGACGCTATCTCATGGTTGCAAGCCATTAATTTTGACACACGAATGGCCCGAAGACCGTGGGGCGCTACCCCACATGTGTGAGTCGGAATCACACAGATTGAGGTCTAGACTAATCAAAATTCAAAAAGGTATGTGTGAGTGGAATCACACAAGTGGTGTCTAGTCTAACCCCACAAACAAAAGGAAAGTATAAAATAGAATAAAAGATATGGCATAACATAAAATATCCATAATAACATACTACTATAAGTATGTAAATAATGATCAACAGGAGATCAACCGATGAGAGTTATGGCATAAATATGAAATATCCATACTGACATACGACTATAAGTATGCAAATAATGATCAACAGGAGATCAACCGATAAGAGATAATCAATATCACAAGAATCTTCTCAAAGATCCAAAGAGGTATCATACCCCAAATTTGTACTCAAGACAAATCAATAACATATGAATTCACCAATACACAAAAATAGGTGAAGCATAAAATTTCCAGAAATCAACATAAGGAATCTAGAAATCACAGAAAAAGGGAAAGAGGCCTATCACATGACGGTCCGAAGACCATGGGGAGCTACCCCACATGTGTGAATGGAATCACACAGATTGAGGTCAAGACTAACCAAAAAGCAGAAAGGTATGTGTGAATGGAATCACACAAGTGGTGTCTAGTCTGACCATCAGAACGATCATCATGATCAACGAGGAGTGTCAATTACACTAAGCATGTGTGAATGGAATCACACAGATTGAGTTCAAGACTAACCAAAAAGCAAAAAGGTATGCGTGAGTGGAATCACACAAGTGGTGTCTAGTCTAACCTTGCAATGAAAGAGACATCGCGCAATTGCTAGTCTAATTCATAAAGCGATCATCAAGATCAACGAGAAGTGTCAATTACACTAAGCTAGTGAATATAAAAGTTTAGCTTCATGTCCCATAACCACTAGCTTAACTTAAATATTTACGAACAAATTGTAGATCTTCACTAGAAAAATGTCACATATGGTTCAATCGAACAAGTCCAAAAATTAACCGACGAAGTAAACGCAAGCGTTTCATACCACTTGTTTTGCTAAGCCGTTTAATTAGATTTCTCATACGAGTGAAATAAAGGTTTGTATATACTAATAAATTGGAAAACGGTTTAGGAAAAGATTTTGATATTGAAAATAAAGTTGAAAACATTTTGATAAAAGAGTTTTGATATTTACAACTAGTATTGAAACATTTATATTTTTAAAGTGACAAATCACAAAAATGATTGTAAAAACAATCAATCACAAGAATTCACATACGAAGACGTGAATAGAATCCAAAGAAATCGATACTGTATCCATCCAAAAGTATGTTCACGAAAATCCCGAAGAAAATGTTATCAAAGTTGCTAATAAATGATAGCAATAAATCGGGAAATTAACAAGAATCGATTAAATTTGGAAACCAAATCAATTCACTAAAATTCACCTTCGAAGACGTGAATAAAATCCAAAGAATTCGATTCTAAATCCATCAAAGTAGGAATATCCAAAAATTCCAGAAATAGAAGTTATCAAAGTCAACAAAGGAGATATCATCTAATCGGAAAAGAAGAATCGATTAACAAATGGGATAACAAAGCAAAACGAGCATAAATGCATAAATGACTTCAACAAAAATAAAAATCAAGTCGAAGTCGAAGTCAACAATTAATGGCCATAATAGAGTACAAAACGATTCAACATCATCATCAAAGGACTCAACGGCAAACAAAGTCAGAGTCTTGGAAATCAAGAAATTAGAAAATTCTCAAAAACACAGTGACCGAAGTCGAATGGAAATCAAGCCGAGGAAAACATAAAATATCAAGTTTAGAATCGCTGAGATTCGAACAAAATCAATCATCGGTTAAATCAAATCAAAGCCGAAAACACAAGAATCAAAATCAAATGCATATGAATAAGCGTTAGGAATTCATACCTAACAATTCAAAGACAATCATATGCAAATATGAGAGATAAAACGTCGACAAATAGTTGTAACACATGTACTATCTAAGTTATGTTTTATATTTGTTCTAAACCCCAGGCTCCGATACCAAGCTGTGACGCCCCACCTCTATACCCACGCTAGCCAAGAACACTACGGTGCAGTGCTGTCAACTTGCACGGAGAATAAGGCTGTTGAGGAGCGGCCATCAATAGTTAGGCCTTACACTAGTATTGGTTATCTCGATAGGAGTGATATATATATATATATATATTCTTTCTTTTTTTTCATCTCTGATTTATTTTCTCCCATCGAAATACCCCAATTCCAGTATAAAACGAACTACGATGGTTCATAATAGTTTAGAACAGTAAATATAAAATATTACATAGATAATATAATGCGGAACACAAATAAAATAGAAAGTCTCATATATACAATAACTGATGTCAGTTACAATACATTTGATACAATACATATGACACGGTACATATGATACAACTACCACAGTCGACTCAGGAAGTTACATATACAAGTACATTAACGTATATAATATACATGAATACATATTTTCCTATACAATTTTACAGACTACTACAAATGACGACGACTACTCCGAAAGATATGAAAGAACTTCATAGCTCCAGCAGCAACCCAAAGCAGAATATCTACAACCTGAAATACTCGGTCTGACCCGAGTATTAAATTCAAAAGAAAATAATACTCGGGTCAGTCTAATTCAAACTCAGTTATTAGTGCACAGAAGCAATAATAATTAAATAGTGAATAGACGACAGTAATTAAACCAGATCAGAATGCAATTCAGAATATTGAATTGAAATGAACAAATCAGTTCAAACCATTGAAATATTGATTAAAATATTGATTCAAGTAGGGCTGCAGTACACGCACGCGTGCACTGCCTCGCCACTACGGAATATGGAATACGCAAAAAGATCCATAAGTCAAAACAAATAGAATATCATACACGCCATACCGTGTGGCTGCAGTTCACGCTTGCATGCACTGCCTTGCCATAGTGATGTCGTGCCCAAAATCTCAATACCGTGTGGCTGCAGTTCACACTTGCGTGCACTGCCTTGCCACTACAGTGATGACGTACTCAAAAGATCAATGAACCAAAATCAATGAAAATTCAAATATTAATTAAAATATTAATTCGAGTATAGAACACAACAGGTCCAACCCTCGAGTTCAAGTATGAAGTACACGTGTAATGCACATGCCAACAGTCAAAGGCATGCACCAGCGAACCAATGCTACCATATAATGAAACATGCTACTGTGCAACATCAAGGGAAGCACCATTAAAACAGGCTACACAGTGGATTACCACCTAATCGAACTATCGAAGACCAATGGACAGTGGCAGTGAAACAACAAAGAAATGCTCCAGTCAATGAATCGACACGAGTTCAAAAATCGTAAAAAAGCTGTCTCAAATCTAGACAATGCCACCCAGATTATTTTCGCAAAAAAAAATCAAGTATGCAAACCAAGTCCCAAAAATAACTGTAGTGCAATTTAACAACACATGCATACACACATACAAAGGTATGTATGAACACATATGAAGACAAGTAAAAAAAATAAGTAGGCAGTGAATTGCAAAATCAATACAGAGGGGATTCCAACCCATAGTTCAGAGCAATGCCCAAGACACAATCGAAACGAGTTCGAAAACTCATGGGCTGCTGTTTCAAATCAAGACAGTAATCCAAAGTGCACAATCAAAGGATGCAAGCATTCACATGAACACATGAAGTAATGCAACGAAGCCACAATACCCAGAGTTTCAGTGAAACAATAATTGCAGACTAAATGCATCGGTGGACATAAGCACAATGCAAATCATCACAATATCATATAATCAAATACCAGACACCACAATGCATCAACCACTGACTCCAGCAATAAGTAAACAGCAAGAGGGATGCCAGTATGATATGCAACAGACCTCAAGGAGGACGCAAAACAGGAAGTGAGCAATGCATATGAACAAGTGAAACAGGGTAACACCAAAGAATACCAGAACAAACAAAAATGTTTGTACTAAATAGTGTGGATTCCAAGCAAGAGAGTCTTGAAATCAAAGAATCAGCAATTTTCAAAATTCCAGTTCCATAAAAGTCAAACATTATCAAAACCGGAGTCGTAGAATAACATATACAAATTAGGGCAGGGAACCAGATTCAAAGTAATACCGAAATCAAGGAGGAACCAACAATGATACACAATAATCGAACGGCCGAGCACAGAAGAACTTCACAAAACAACATCGAATCAACGTGAAATTGCCGAAACACTATATTAAGCATGAATTAGATGTGAGTGGTAGCACTCACCTTGCCGACGAATTTAAGCAGTCGAGCATCACAGAGACGAAGCCGGGGCGATCGAAGAATCGAGCAAGCCATCTTCGAATTCACGGAAGCGCAATTTGAAGAAGAAGAACGAGCCATTATCTCGTTTGTTTAGGGTTTTTTTTTTTAAAAAAATGAAAATGAGAAAAGGAGGGGGGGCCGGGTCGAACGAAAATGAAGATGGAGGAAAGGGGGTTTATTTGCTTTGAGAATTAACACGGCCCAAAAAAAAAAACGTGGACCACAATTTAATTTCGAAGCCCAAAATTCCTTTAAAAAAATTTATAAAAGAATTTAAATTCAAATTTAAAAACTTCAAATGGAAATTTGTGACAATATTAATCGTTTTATGTCGATTATAAATCGATGCGAAATACCGGGTTGCTACAGCAAGCTCCAACCAAAATCTCGAAAACCCAAACTTTGTCGATCGTCGAAGAATGCTCGAAACCCTTTTGCCAACCAACATGCAATTGTCCATGATTTACAAGCTTAAAATCCATGATTTCAATCTTAAAAATCCTATTTTTCGAAAATGAAGAAGATTATATACAAGAAACTAGAATTCTTTTAAATTGAAATTTTGATATAAATTGAATTTCATTGTTTTTCTTCCTTTTTATAAAAACTATTATCAGATTCTTATTAGAAATATTTTAAGTCAATTATCCTGTTATTATGAACAAGTTTTTTTTATGCACCGAGGTTTAAAATGAATCAGGAAAGAGATATTTAAATTTGATCAGGTTTTGAAACCTGTATAACCAAAACAGAGTATCCATTTATATTCAGACATGCACAGCCTATAATTCATATATATATCTACATGCAATTCATATAAAAAAACATGCAAATACTTATCATACTTTGTTTAAGTAATTACTGCATGCAACAGGTTTTTAAACAGGTTAAAAACTTGATTTACTCACCTATAAAAATATGTTTGAACAGAGGAGCAGTTTTTCTTTGAAAATGCTTGATGCTGAACTTAGATTTGTTTTCCAGTTTGTGCTTATTTGAATCCGATCTACACTTGCTTTGTTGTTTTAAACTGAGTTGATCTAAGATGATTTAGCTTGATAAACTGAATCCTTGAAGTTTAACTGGTCTTGCTTAATGATTTAGCTACAGGTTGTGGATTTAAAAAAAAAAATTGATTGTTGTCTTCTTCTTTTTTCAAGTTGTTAACAAGCTTGTTTTATTTCTTCTTATATGGAAAGGAAGATAGGGAAGAATTTGAGGAGAGAAAAGTATAAGTATATTAAATCTTAATTTATGATTTTGAAAAGAAAATTATTGTGACACTTGTAAATTTCATGTTAAATTAACTAACTCTTGTTTAATCTTTATCATAAAAACATTACACTTGTAAATTTATGTGTTAATATCTTAACACTTGTTATCCTACATAAGAATATATTTTAATAGATATTTATAAGTCCTATACTTGTAATATATGTGTATTCATACCCTTTTTTTTATGTTTATATATATGTATATATGTGTTATCAAATTTATATTCATACTTTCCCTTAACAAAATATTGAAAAAACAATTTTAAAAAGAAAAATTGAAACTAACTATACATAAATAAAAATCTAATATATTATTGTAAGTCCAATTTACTTTTAAGACATTTTATTTTTGAATTTCAGATTCAATTCAAATTACATAGGAATGGCTTGGGTTAAACAATAGCTTCCTATACACACACACACACACACATATACACTTGTATATAAACACACTTAAAATTTTCAATAAAGTTTGGATGTCTATTATCATATTTTTAATTTACCATAAGGTTTATCATTTCTATATATTTTATCATAATTCCACTTATTTATTTAAATAAAAATTAGTATTTCTATTAATTGACCCAGTTAATTATCAATTAACAGATATTCTAAAATTCGAGTTATCACATTCCTTCCTCCTTTGAATCTTTTCGTCCTCGAAAAGAAACGAAGCCAGAATTTATTTAATACTTAAAATCAGATAAATAACTCTTTTATCATTTTTAAAACACTTTAAAATCTATATAATATTACCAGAACAGATTTATAAAAATACTTTTATAACTCGATATTTCAACAAGTCCATCCTTGTTCTTATAGAAATTCGGTCATACAATGATTAGGCGTAGGACTGAAAATCTATAAGTGCTTGGTAAATGCATTTCAACACGCAGTGAAAATACTTGGAAAATAATTTTATTGAAAATATAGAAAACATTTTTGAAAATAGAGGAAACATCTTTGGTGAGAATGCTCTGGAAATCAGCACCGCCATCCATGGTCACAGTTAACCCGATGGTTACGTTGCCGTCCCGGCAAAATCCATAGATAACTATAGGCACTCTGCACCCCTCGATTACGCCATGGAACCCGCTACAGATCGCAGCTACATCTAGGGTTACGTCGCTATCACAGCAAAACCTATATAACTGTAGGAATCAGCGTCCTCGAATTCCGCTGCCAAAAAGTGACACTTCTCCATTCTACTCGGCCATAGATCGCAGTCTACCGATGTTACATTGCCTTCCTGGGAAAATCAAGCGTAGACCGTTGACACTCATCTCCATACGATTTCCGCTATGGTCCACAGTAGATCGCAGCGACATCGAGTTACACTATCATCACAACATAACCCAAATGCCCTTGTAGCATCAACGCCCTCGACATTTGCTACCCAATAATCCTCAGGAACTTCATTTTGTTCGGGCTTCCTCACAAGATCCACTTTAGAGCCTCCTACTTGGGGCTCAAGGAAGTACCAACCCATGGTACTCCTAAGAAGTTCATTTCAAGGGAGCGCCTTTTTCACAGAGACAATTCAAAACACTTTATACTATGCACATATAGTATTTTCCAAATCATACACCTAGTATGAATCCCATATAAATCTCCTTTTCTCAAAATCGATTATTCCAAAATCGATAATTCTCAACCTAAGCTTTCAAAATTTCCAAAATTGATTTTTTTTCCCAAAAATCAAAAGCCTTTCCAAAATCCATAGGTTCCCAAAACCTTTTTTCCAAAATCATTCTACTAGGATCCTTTATATATATATATATATATATATATATATATATATATAACCTTGAAAATCTTTGGATCGTTTCATACTTGTATAAAGTCCCTTTTTATATAATAAATACTTTCAAAAACCTTTTTTTCTGGCTTAGATTCAACAAGGGGAGTTTTATCATATATATAACAAAGATACATAACATTGTTAATTCCAAATCAAATATTCAAATTTGATTTCTCATTACTTTTCTTCATAAAGTGAACCTTTAATCATAGAAATTTCCAATTTCCAATTTACTTCATCATATATTTCACAAAATATACTTTTCATTTCAAAACATTTTACAGTTCTTATCCATAAATTTTCAATATCAATTTCATTCAAACCCATACGATGTACACTATCATCCGTATGCTATATCAATCTGATCGCTCATTCGACACTCATTTTCACTTCCAAACTAGTATCGTCACCCAACTTCCTACTGCGGACTCAGATCCGGTTTCTTGATCAGAAACCGTCATTCTCCTTGCATAGCCACAACTATGATAGAGAATATCCAAAACCAATAAAAAAATCCATATCCAGTTTCGCCGTCGAAAATCGAGTGAAAAATTCCAACTCGGATTGATATATTATCTCGAAATTCTGTGCTCGAATCTGGATCAAATCATTATGCGAATAGAATAATATACGTCACCCTACGTATTTATCTTTATTGATTATTAGCCAAACCAATCTCCTTTTCTATTCACATTCACTTTAATTTCTATCCACTTATTCACAATTGTTTCAATTCCATTTGGATTATCACTTTAATTTTCATCTCAATTGGTAATTAATCATAAACAGTTTGCACTCTGACTAGCTTACATTTAGAAAATAGCTTAAAAAGTTAAAAAATAGATAAGTAGTCGAAAAATAATTATTAGTTCGTAAAATAGCTGTAAAATAGTTAAGTAGTTATAAAATAGTTATAAAATAGTTAGATATTGCAAAATAGTTTTTAAAATAGTGATTAGTTATAAGTAATTGAAAAATAGCAATTAGTTTATAAAAAAATTGCAAAATAGTTAAATAGTTCCAAAAATAATTGTAAAATAAGTATAAAATAGTTTGGCTTCAAAAGATAGATTGTATATGAAGTAGCTTGGAAAAAACAGGTTTATATTAAAACAACTTATTTTGAAAATAGTGCAGAGCCAAACTGTACAACTTCCCAATCTCTATTTCCAATCAGTTGCTAATTTCCAATTAAATTTCAATTTCAATTCAAATTAAGTTAACTTCCATTTACATCCCAAATTCAAATCAACTTCCATTTTAATTTGAACTCATTCAACTTCAATTTCATTTCAAATTAATCCAATTCAAAATTTCCATTTGAGTTTTAAACTTATCCATCTTCAATCATAATTCCAATTAATTCAAATAAATTTCAAATTGAACCAATTTCAGTTCTAGTTTGAATTAATCCCAATTCCAATCTCCACTTTTAAATCATCTCGAATTATATAAATTCGAGTTAAATTTTCAATTACTGATTTAGTTTCCTTAAATCAAATTAATCTTTACATTAATTTAACAGTTAAAATTTTTAAACAATTAAATTCTGAGTCCAAATTTCAAAATTCCATTTTAAATAATCTTTACTTAACTTATTTCAAAGTTCAAATAAGAATTCAAAAATAATTTAGTCTTCAGATTCTAATTTATTATCCATTTTTAACTTCAAAACCAATTCTCAATTTCATAAATTATTTATAACAATAGAATGATATCAGGATAAATAAACATCAAAATTTATCCAAACACCAATTAACAACATCCATTTCCAATTTCTAAATCTCAAACCCATTTTGAGATCACTCATAACTCCCATTTTAAATCAACCATTTAACTTCCCAAGTTAAATTTCAATTTCATCTTGAAATTTCCAAATTCAAGTTGCTTATTCCAAATTTATTTAACTTCCTCTTAAGTTAAATTCAATTAAGTCCCATTAACCTTACTAAAATATGAATTCCCACCTCAAACTTCAAAATTTTTTAACTCCTTATCAATATTCTTTCCCACTTATAAGTTCAAAACTAATATCACTTTCGATTATCACACTTCATGGAAAATCAAAACTCAACACTTTAGAGTTTATTTCAAATCACCTTTGATATTATGTATATCCCTCATTTATACATATTTATTTTCTTTACACACCAAGTTATCCTTAAATTTTAAACCACCTTTGGTTTTTAATTCAAAAAAAATTCCTTTAAATTTTCAAACAATTCTTGTTTGAAATAGGACCATTTCATTCAAATACATTTAAATAAAATTATTTATTATTTCTTTATCACTTTGAAACAATTTTCAAATTTTTGGACCTAGATTTAAAACTTCATAATTTAGATCATCTTCAGTTCCAATTTATAAGTCATACTTACCTAAATGTTTTACTTCCCTAAAACATTTCATTTTACTTACTCATTAACACACATATCGTTATTAAATACAACAATCATTTATGATAATAACAATGATTATCATATCTGGATACCCATTTCACTATTATCTTATTCTGAATTCACTTTTAAAAATTTAGGATTTTAGTTTCAGTTTGGATTCATTTCAAACTTATCTTTATTTAGTTTTTAATTTAGTTGTATTATTACCACCTAATTATTTTATTTAATTCCTGTTTATATATATATATATATATATATATATATATATATATATATATATATATCACTTAATTCTTTATTCAATTTCAATATCCAACAACAAATTATTGCTTTATATATAAAATATAAGCTTTTATAAAAATCATTCATTAAAATCATTTTTATAACCTTTATATAAGAAAATAACAAATTCGCCGTCATATATATACACACACACTCAACTAATTCTAGGGTGCCACTAACCCTATCCTTAATGAGTATTCCCACTAGAGCCAAGATTCTCACTTAACCTTCTGCTCTGATACCAAAATGTAACGACCCGAAATTTTCGATCCCGAAAAATCCAGATTGTTAGGGTAAAGAAGAAAGAGATAGAAGAAGAAACAGAAAACAAGTCACAAAATCTCACATTCGCAACAGATCAAAATATAATATCAAATAATAACAGTTATACAAAAGAAAACTGTATCTATCAATTTACATTTATTTACATCAGAGTTACAACCATTACACAAAATTGGAAAGTTAAAATTAACTTGTCCTGTAACATCCCAGAATTTTTAACAATATCAATTTAATAATCTGTATTAAAATTAAATTGATATTGATATTTTTGTTAATAATAATTCGAATTGATTTAATAATCTTCTTCAATAATTATTTAATTGGTTATTTTATTTTTAGAAATAATAAATTGGTTTCTATTTATAATATAAATATATAGTTCATATTGTAAACAGATTAGCATTGTTTTAAATTTAATAAATAAAGCATATTTTCTAATTCTAATATTTTTATTAATTTGGAAAATTAGTTTTTATTTAATATTAGCTTTTCAAAGTTATTAAATAAATAATCTTGGTTTAAAATAATAAATGAATCATGATTTAAAATTCTAATAATATACATTAATAATTTGGAAATTTTATTTTAATTTAATATTAAGTTTTTCAAAACTATTTAAGAAATAAATGATTTTTAAATTATTAAGACAAATGTTTAAATGTTTAAAATAGTTTTAGCTTGAGTTTTAAATTTAATTGAATTGACAAAAAGTTTTATAGCTTAATAAATAGGTAATTTATTAATAAAGAAATGATTTCTTTTATAATTATTTCAATTTAATAATGAGTCATTTCTAAAAATAATATCAATAGTGTATTGTCTTTACAAATAGGTTTTGAATTAAAAAAGCAATTGTTTATTTTAAATTTAATTTGCATTCATAACATGATTTTTAAATATTATTTTGTGAATTTGATTTGAATTTAAATTCCAAAGTATAGATTTTAGATTGTTTTAATTTTTATATGTATAAGCTTTATTTTAAGTATAGTTTTTTTTTATTTCTTTTATAAATTTATATACATATTTAAGTACTTACTAACAAATTAATTAGGCATATATATATATATATATTAACTAATGAATTAAATACAAATTACTTTTAAATAAAAGGACAAGTGTTATAAGATTAACATTTAATTTGACAAATGTTGAAACAGTTTACAAGTGTCAATTTGTTTTAATTTTTCTTTTATTTAATAAAATTTGAAAATACACTTATATAAGCCTACATCTCCATCTCTTTCTTTCTTTTTCTCATCTCAATTCAAAAGACAAAGAAAAGCTTTAACTTCAGATCTGCAAACAAATCTGAAACATGAAAAAACCTAATTTCAAAGCTTTGTCAAAAAAATCAGTAAGTCCTCTTATAAATCAAACCTGCATCTTCAAAAGAACCAAAATCACTTCCCTATTCCAAAATCCTGTAAAACACTTTTCAAAACAAAACCAAATTTCAGAAAATCATGTTCAATAAAAGATCAAAACTCCTCAATTTCAAACTCTGCACTTACCATTTTTAAAAACGCCTCATATCAAACACAAAATTTGAAAATTTGTAGCCTACATCATTTTTCTGTAATCTGGAAAATATGTTCTGCAAACAAGCCTACATTTTCAAGAGCAACCTGGATTATCAAAAGAAATCAAGGGTCATAGTGAAATCTGGGTTATCAACGCAATCTGTGGAATTAAAGCTTCAACCTGTATCTAACCTTGTTTTTCAAGCTTCAGCATTTTGGTTTTCAAATGTTTTCTTCTTCAAGTTCAATAGCATTTTATCTGGGTGCTCTGTTCTTCATATTAGATCAGGTGAGTAATTTTTATAAAATTTAATATAAAAAAATGGTTGCATGCTTGGATACTGAAATAAATAAGTATTGCATGTGTGATTGTTGATGTGAAGTTGTATTTGTATGCATGATATTTAAATGTCCTTTGTTTATGTTTTTTTTCCAGTAAACCTGTTTGTTTTAAATACATATTCTCTTTGATCCGATCTCTGATAGGATTTAGATTACAGACAATAATTGTTTGTTTAAGTTATTAAGTAAGTTTAAATTTGAATTAAGTTGATAATAAACTGGGATTGGCTCTGGAAAACCAGACAATTGAGAAAGTTCAAAGATAACTGAAAATTTAATCATCATGTTTTCTGGATTCATGAATATAGGTTGAATACTAAAATCATAATGTGATTTTTAAAACAAAAAACTATAATTTTTAGTAAAAAGATTAAGGAGCAGTTAAGTGTTGAACTGAATATGAACTTTGGGGTTTCTCTTCTGATTCATGTTTCTGGAGGGAATGGGTCTCTGCATGATGAAGGAGGGGTGATCAGGGATGCTAGGAAAAATATAGGATGATGTTGTAATTCAGTGAGGAAATTGCGGTATTGATTTTCTTTTTAAAACCCTAGTTTTAGTTAGGATTAGGAATTCGATCAATAACGGGTTCTAGGGTGGATCGAGTGTTTCAGCCTTTTTGGTGATGAATGTTGGGAAGTAGAAGAAGGGTTGGCCGGAGATTCAACAACTCCGATGATCAGAATTATGCTGGCGAGGCAAACTTTTAGGTTGAAGCATTTTTCTATGATGATGGTTCCAGGTTTTAGAATTGGTGCTCGGTTTTAATTTCTAGCAAGCGAGGTGGCTTTGGAGAGTCGTGATGTCGTCAGGGGATGATCACTGATGGGTAGAAGTGCTGGTGGATGGCCGGTGATGGCCAGAGCCATGGTGCACGTGCACCGTGCAGTTGAAGTTCAGATGAACCTTTTTAGTGGTGTGCAGATTTTGAACTTGGGAATGACTAGAGTTATTCGAGTTTTTGACTCGAAGCAAATGAGGGAATTGCTCGAAGTAAGTTTTGGGAAGTTTTGGGTATTTTCATTATTTTACAGGTTTGATAAAACCTGTAGCATTTGGGTTTAAAAATTTGTAAACCCTGAAGCTTTTAAATGTAAAGAAAAGTTTAAATCAAGTTTAAATTCAAGTTTGAATTTTAGAATTCATGTTTAATTTAAAATCTCAGTTTTAAATAATAATAAAAGTTTCAAAACTTGAACTTAATTGACTGCTTTATTTTAGTAAGTAGTTTGAACTTTTTAGAAATGAAGATTTTAAAAATATGAGCAAGTTTAAATTTAGATTTAAATATGGAAATAAAAAGTTAAATATGAACCTCAATTTTTGAAACTAAAAGGAGATTTAAATTTGAAATATTTAAACAAAATGTAAATTGAAGTTATTGAAATTTTTAAATGAAATTAGTTTCAAACTCTTCTGAATTTCATTTCTAAGACAAACAGTTGTTTGTCTTGAAATTTTTAAAAGTTTTAAATTGTTTAAACTTTGATTAAGTTTAAATTATATTCATTTTAAATCTTGTATTTAAAATGAAATTTAAAAGTAATTTCAAAAGTAATTTGTTTTCAAATAAATTTGTTTTTAAACGTAATTTAAAAATGTTTTATCTTAAAATTAATTAAGATTATTTTTTTAATTTAATTTAATTAATGGAGTAATTAAGGAATGGTTAATTAATTTAATTAATTAATAATTTAGAATTAATAAATATTGATTACGAGTTAATCAATTTGTAATTAAGATCATTAATTCGATTTTTAAATTAATGATTAATGAATTATTAATTAAGTAATTAAGTTTTAATCAAGGTTAATAAATTAAATAATTAAGGATTAATTAAGTGACAGTTAACACTTAATTAGTTAAATAATTTGACTTTAATTGATGGATAATTAAAGATGATTTAATTTGTGATTAATCTAAGTTAAATACTTAATGAAAATAATTAAAGAAATGTTAATGAAGGTCATTAACCAGGATTATTTAATAATTAATTAATGTGGCTAATTTTTATAATTAATTAGATTAATTAATTTAATAATAATCATTTGTGAATTGTTGAGTATAATTACTTAATGAAGTAATTAAGAAATTAATTACTTAAGGTAATTAATTGTGTTAAATGTGATTGTTTAATTTAATTAATTAAGTTTAATTAATTTTTAAACACTGGATGTTTTAATGATAATTACTTAATATAATTTATGGATTGGAAATTACTTAGTAAAGTAATTGATTGATAATTACAGGTTGTAATTTATAGAAGATGTTTAAAGTGAAAGTAACTTAGTAATTAATCAGGGGATTAATTAAAGAATTAATTAAGGAATAATTAATTTGTTTTAATAAAGTAATTAAGTTAGTTAATTACTGAATATAGTTAATCAAGAATGATTAATAAATATGGGTTAATTACTTAAGGTAATTAATTTAGGAAGATAATTAATTAAATATAATTAAGGATCATTAATTAATACAATAAATGATGTATTTAAAGTTGATTAATTATGATTAATTAATCAATGACAAGTGATTAGAGGTAATTAATTAATGTAATTAATTAAGGATTAATGTAATTAATTATAGTTAATTAATTAATTGAAATAATTAAAGGTTAATTACTGTTTTTGGTTAAGACTAATTAATTTGTGAAATTAATTAAGGATAATTACATGAATGTAATTAAAGGATAATTAATCAAGGGTGATTAATTAAGGTGATTAAAGTTGAGTGGTTAATTAATTGATTGTAATTAATTAAATGGTTAAGTAAGCAAGATTTAACGATGAAGTAATTAATTTAATTCATATTAAATTAATTAAAGGTAAAGTAATTAATTTAATTCACTTTAAATTAATTAGAGATGGATATAATTAATTTCATTCATTTTAAATTAATTATATTGTGATTAAGTAAATCTTTGTTTATGAATGAATGGGTGATATTGATTGCCTTGAATGGATGTGATCCCATAAATGAGATATGTAATGTTGTGTGGTATGAATGCTTTGGTTGCATTGTGATAATAATATAGATCATCTATTGTGATGATGATATGGATTACCTATTTTGATGATGATATGGATCATCTGCTTATTATGATAATGATGATTATCAATTGTGATTTGTGAGTTATCTATCTGTGTGTATATAGATAATTGAATTTTTTAACTTTAAAACAACTTGGACTTAAAAGACACGTTTTGGATTTCGATGAGACCGGGATCGGGTTTCCATATTTGGATATCTGAAAACCACATCGATCCAAATTAACGGTAGGTGGTGAATCTCAGGCGAAGAGGAAGATTCAGAGTGCAAGGGTTATCGTAGTTAACTTTGAGGGTGATTCCAAAATGAGTGTAACGAAATAATGCCTTCGGTTTCGTTCGAACCCTGAACGAACTTGTATGGATTGAATGCTTTCAGAACATCATCAGCTGGACGATGAGCATTTTAAGTGATGTGTTCACTAAAGGTAATCGTATCCTCAAGCCTCATCAACCGAGAATGGCTAAAACAGGGAAGGTGCAGCAAGGCTAAGTGGGTCATACCCAAGTAGGACGAGATTTTCCCCTGTCTAAAGGTCCATTTTATTTCGGCCGTGTGGACGGTTGTGAGCTCCAACTGTTGGGGTTGTCTTGTTCGAGACTGTCCAGTAAGGGATGGTTTCGGCTTTGTGTTGCAGGGGAGTTAGGGTGTGTGACGCCCCACCTCTATACCCACGCTAGCCAAGAACATTACGGTGAATGCTATCGACTAGCACGGAGAATAAGGATGTTGAGGAGCGACCATCCGTGTAATTTCTTTGTGCGAGCGCCGATATGTCAGATAATATAACATGCATTCTATTTCAAGAGGAAATCCGACATACCGACACAAACTCAAAGCTACTACACGGTGGCTATATAAATCCTTCGGAAAACAAATATAGAAATAAGCATAACACAAATCAGTCACAGACAATTCATATCACAAAGGCGGAAATAGATACGAATATTACACTTGGAAGTGTACATCAGAGTAGTGGTCTAAAAAGATCCACAATATCACAAAAGAATAGTTACATGAACTACACAAAAGAATAAGTATACATTATGGAGTCTATATCTCAAATGTATACAACAAAAACTACTAATCTAAGTAGTTAACCAAAAGCAAGAGAAATCAATCCCAAGAGAGAAGTCAAGCAGAAGCACCTGTAACATCTCGGTCTGACCCGAGTATTATTTAATAAGAAAATAATAAACGGATCAGTCTAACTATAGATATCAGATGAAACGATATAGAATCAGAGTTATGACTAAACACATAATAATCACAAGGCCAAGCTGTGATATATAAGTAGTTGATAATCAACAAGAGATTAATCAATATAAAAAAATCTACACAAGAATCCAAGAAGTGTCATACTCCTTCATCAAACCACAAATATTGACGATAATATCAATGTCAATCGCAAAAGTCAATGACACACAAATTCCAGAAGACTACACAAGAAATCCAGAAATCACTAAAGTCAATGACACACAAATTCACCAATGCACAAATATCGATAAGACTTATCAATGGAAATCATGAAAAATTGGTGAAACACAAATTCTAGAAATCTACATAAGAAATCCAGAAATCACAAAAAGGGGGGGAGGCCTATCACAAACGGGAGCATAAAGCTCACCAACATGTGTATCGCAAACGGAACGCTAACTCTATGGTCGCTAACCATCAAAAATTGAGCCGAAGCTCCACAAACGGCCCGAAGACCATGGGTTGCTACCCCATCACAAATTAAGTCGAAACTCCACAAAACGGGGTTTAGTCTCCCTCGCAGACAAAGAGACATCGCACATTGCTAGTCTAAATCACAAAGATGATCGTCATGATCAATGAGAAGTGTCAATTACACTAAGCTAGTAAATATATGAGTTTAGCTTCATGTCCCATAACCACTTGCTTAACTTAAATATTTACGAACAAACTGTAAATCTCCACTAGAAAATTGTCACAAGAGGTTCAATCGAATAAGTCCAAGAATTAACCGACAAAGTAAACGCAAGCGTTTCATACCACTTGTTTTACTAAACCGTTTAATTAGATTTCTCATACGAGTGAGGTAAAGGTTTGTATATACTAATAGATTGGAAAACGGTTTTATAAACGAATTTGGTATTAAAATAGTATTGAAATCGTTTGAGGAAATAGTTTTGATATTTACTACTAGTATAGAAAACCTTTATATTTTTAAAGTGACAAATCACGAAGAAGATTGTAAGAACAATCAATCACAAAAATTCACATACGAAGACGTGAATAAAATCCAAAGAAATCGATAAAGGATCCATCGAAATGGATATTCAAAAATCCCTAAAAAGAGTCATCAAAGTCATAATAGATGATAACAACAAATAGGATTATCACGAATCGATTTAAATTGGAATTTCAATCCAAAAAGGCAAATTGGACTCAAACAGCAGGTTCAGTCGACTGAACAGAGTTTTCAGTCGACTGACCCTGTGCCTGGAAATTTTCCAAGTTCAGGAAACTTTCTATTTCCAGTTTCAGTCGATTGTGCAGAGTTTTTCAGTCGACTGAATCATGCCTGGAAACTCTTGGGTTTCAGGTTCAGTCGACTGAACAGAGTTTTCAATCGACTGAATCATGCCTGGGCTGTTTTTCAGCCTTATTCAAATGAAGAGCAAACTCTTCCAAAATGCAACCGGACGAACATTGGCTCTAAGGGTTTATGCCAATCGGCAACCTGGCCCTATATGCTCCTCGATGCATCACCAAAAGCATGATCAAACATCCATAAAAGGTTTCACACAAATTTGACTTAAAAACCCAAAAATTGGAGTATTCACAAAACCAATCCAAATCAAGAGCAAATGCACATGAAGAAGTGTTAGGAATTCATACCCAACAACCAAAGATAATTATAGTCATAGATGTGAGATAAAAATCTCACCTTTTCACAAAATCGAACAAGAAGAAGCTTGAAAGCAAATGGAGAATCAACCTCTCTTCAACACAACCCAATTGAGCTCGAATCTAAGCTCAAAAACAAGAACATTCCCAAAATTAGGTTTAGGAATTTCTGAAATTGGTAAGAGAATAAGTTGGAGAAGAAGAAGAGAAGCTTACCAATGGGTTCTTCTTGAGTTTGGAGCTAGGAATTTGATTTGCAAGGGAAACTAGGGTTTTGGAGTTTTAATTTCCAATCTCTCCCACCATTAAAGCTAAGAAAACTGAAAAGAGAAAGAAGTGAGGGAGAATGGGGAGAGTGGTTCAGTTTTGGAGTATAAGTTAACATAGGGCTGAGCCCAAAAACCAAACCCAAAGTAAAAAGTAGCAAAAATCAACTTTCTCCAAACATATCGAAGCTTATACTCAAAAAGGTCACAAACGGCATTTTAAACTCAATGGGAGTGGTCCCGACTCCTAATTCGACCGTATGCAAAAAGTAGCTTTTCGGACTAAAAATCCGACTAACGATGAAATATTTAAATAAAATATTTAAATATAAAACCGATAAATATGCGGGTTGTTACAGACTCCCCTCCTCAAAGAAATTGCGTCCTCGCAATATTTTAAGAAGAAGATATATAGTAACAACCATAAAAGCATATTCAACACAAAAGAAGTTTGAAATAAGAAGTTCACCTCAAAGAGCACGAGAAAGTAAGTCCGGATGTGTATGCTCGATGTACTCTCTAGATTCCCAAGAACAATCCTTAGGATTTGAAGACCATTGAACTTTAACAAGCGGAACATCTTTATTTCGAAGTCATTTGACTTCCGAAGCAATGATACGAATAGGATGTTGCTCATAAGTTAAATTAGGTGAAACTTCAATCTCTTCCACAACACCGGGCTCAAGAATAGAATCGGAATCTCGAAGACATTTCCGAAGTTGAGAAACGTGAAACACGTCATGCAGAGCAGAAAACTGAGCCGGTAATAAAAGGCGATAAGCCATGGAACCAATACGTTCGGTGATAGGAAATGGCCCAATATATCGAGGCGCTAGTTTTCCCGATCGACTGAAACGTACAACACCTTTCATAGGTGAAACACGAATGAACACAAGATCTCCCACAGAAAATTCTAACTTCCTTCTCCGGTTATCGACATAGGATTTTTGTCTACTCTGGGCTTCTTTCATCCTATGACGAATAAGTTCAATTTTCTCTGTGGAATCACGAATAAAATCTGGACCCAAAACCAGCTTCTCACCGGCCTCAAGCCAACAAGAAGGAGATCGGCATGGCCTTCCGTAGAGTGCCTCGAAAGGTGCCATACCAATACTAGATTGGAAGCTATTATTATAGGAAAATTCAACAAGTGAAATATGATCTTCCCAACTTCCACCAAAATCAAGAACACAAGCACGAAGAAGATCTTCAAGAGTTTGATTCACACGCTCAGTTTGTCCATCGGACTGGGGGTGATAAGCGGTGCTAAAATTAAGCCTCGTTCCTAAAGCTTTTTGAAGACTCTTTCAAAATCCACTAGTAAACAATGGATCACGATCACTAACAATAGAAGTAGGAACACCATGCAATTTAACAATTTCTTTGATAAATATTTTGGCCAAAAGAGGAACGGTTCGATTAGACCGAACGGGAATAAAATGGGCAGATTTAGTAAGCCTATCAACAATCACCCATAAGCTATCATGACCCGAACGAGAACGGGGAAGGCCATCTATAAAATCCATGGAAATTTGGTCCCACTTCCAAATTGGAATTTCTAAAGGTTGCAATAACCCACCGGGCCTTTGATGTTCGGCCTTAACGAGTTGGCAAGTCATGCAACACTTAACAAAGTTAGCAATATCGAGTTTCATTCCCTCCCAATAATAAAGTCACTTCATATCCACGTACATTTTACTACTACCGGGATGAATGGTAAATTTAGAGTGATGAGAATCTTCTAAAATATCTTTACGAAGATCACCAATATTTGGCACGACAAGTCTACCAAATTTCCGAATGCCGCCACGAGAATCGATATCAAAGTCTTTCAAACCTTCAATATCAATTTTATCCTTAATATTTTGGCCAAGAAGAGCCAATTCGGGATCTAGCCTTTGAGCTTCAAGAATGCGGTCCAAAAGAGAAGGATGAGCCTCAAGGCTACATAAAACAAATGATGAGCATAACTCGGATACGCGGTCTCGAATCTCACAAGTGGATAAGATCTCGAGATCGTTCCATTCGGATATCATCATAGAAACAATAGCTTGTTGTTTACGGCTAAGAGCATCGGCGACACGATTACCCTTACCGGGAGTATAAAGAATATCAAGACATATGGTGCAAGAAATTCGAGCCAACGCTGTTGACGCAAATTAAGTTCCTTTTGAGAGAATAAATATTTCAAAGACTTATGATCTGTGTAAAGAACAAATTTCTCTCCTAAGAGATAATGACGCCAAATCCGAAGAGCAAAAACAATAACCGCGAGCTCTAAATCATGAGTGGCATATCTAGTCTCAGCAGGCTTTAATTGCCTAGAAGCATAAGCAATAACATGTTCCTTTTGCATAAGAATGGCACCCAAACCAATGCGACTAGCATCGGTATAAACAACGAAATCTTGATTCCCATCAGGAATAACAAGAATAGGAGCATCAGAAAGAAGTTCTTTTAATTTCTAAAAAGAAGCTTCACATTTGTCCGACCAAATGTATTTAACACCTTTCTTCGTCAAGCTAGTGAGAGGCACGACAATTTTAGAAAAGTCTTTAATAAAATGACGGTAATAGCCCGCCAATCCAAGAAAACTACGAATCTCTGTCACACTCTCCGGTCTCTTCCAATCTTGAATCGCTTCAATCTTTGAAAGATCCACGGAAATTCCGGATTCGGAAATAATGTGACCGAGAAACTTCACACGAGATTGCCAAAAATGGCATTTAGAAAATTTTGCCTTTAATTGATTACTCCTAAGAGTTTCCAACACAATCCGAAGATGTTTTTCATGCTCCTCCTCGGTTTTAGAATACACAAGAATATCATCGATAAAGATGAGAACAAACCGGTCGAGAAAGTCTTTAAAAACTCGGTTCATTAAGTCAACGAAATAAGTCGGGGCATTTGTTAACCCAAATGGCATAACAAGCCATTCATAAGATCCATACCGAGTACGGAACGATGTCAAAGGAATGTTATCCTCTGCATTATGAAGCTGATGAAAATCGGTAGCCAAGTCCAATTGTGAAAAGACTCTAGCACCACTAAGTTGATCTAACAGATCATCAATCCGAGGTAAAGGATATTTATTTTTGATAGTAAGATCATTAAGCTTGCGGTAGTCAACGCAAAGCCTAAGTGTACCATCGGATTTCTTCACAAAAATAGCTGAAGCTCCCCAAGGCGAGGAACTAGAGCGAATAAATTGCTTCGTTTCCAATTCAGATAATTGTTTACGCATCTCCTCGTTTTCTTTATTGGACATACGATAAGGAGGACGAGTGATAGGTTGAGCTCCAGGAATAAGATTAATTCTGAACTCAATTGCTCGCTTAGGTGGTAATCCTAAAACGGGCTCGAATATGTCGGAAAATTCACAAACGACGTGAATAAGAGAAATAATATCACCCTCATCATCGTCATCGTCATCACGAGGATTTAAAGAATATAAAGATGCAACCAAAGCAGAATCTGAATCTTTAAGAATAACAGAAATCTGATTAACAGATTGAGGATTTCGAAGATGAATAGTCCGCTCAGGACATAGGATATGAGCTTCATAACGGTTAAGCCAATCCATTCCAAAAATCATTCCAAAGCCTAAATAACGCATGACATGCAAATCGGCTCGGAAAGAAAAATCACACAAAATAATCTCGACATCTTTACACAATAAACTGATTGTTGCGGATCCACCAACCGGATTCGCAATTCTCAAAGAAGTCATTAAACACAAAACAACCAAAGAAAAAGTATCAACAAGTTCTTTTGATATAAAAGAATGGGACGCACCCGTATCAAAAAGAACTCGAATAGGATGATCACGAAATAAAATAATTCCATCTAGAATAGAATGAGAAATACCTTGGCCACGAGATGTGTTGCTAGGGCCTTGAGCAACATTTAAGTTTCCCTCCTTCTTGCCCTGAAGCTTGGGCATGAAGATATAACATGACCGGGAACTTTGCAGTAGCGACAAGAAAGAGACTTTGGGCACTTATTCGCATAATGGTCCTTCGAACCACAATTATAGCATTCCCCATGACCAAAGGAAGAAGTCTTTGCCACGGAGGTTGCTTGCTTCCCTTTCCTATTGGGATAAGGGCATTTAAATTTGTTTGGCCTCTTTTTGTTGTTGAAGTTTGGTTTGGAACCCACCACTTCAACGTCATTCTCTCTATCTCTTCAAGATGAAGAGCGATATCAACGTGTTGGTCGAAAGAAACTTCTAACTTTAGAAGTAATGGCTTCTTGAGACTTTTGTTTAAGCCATAGACGAATCTCTGATTCTTCTTCAGAGGGGTGTTGATGTATTCAACCCCATATTTGGAAAGCGACTCGAAGGAGGCGACGTAATCAGTCACGGATGACTCACCTTGAACAAGGTCTATAAATCATCGAGCCAATGTCACTTTTTCTGCTTCTGGTACGAATTTTAACTCGAAGTGCTCTCGGAATTTCTCCCAGGTGAGATCCGCTTCATTAATCTCAGAAATAAGAAGTTCGTACCAGTCCAATGCTCTTTCTCGGAGCATACTAGAGGCCACCTGAACTCGGTGAAGGTCAATAAGATTCATGCGAGAAAAGATTCGATCGCATGACCTTAGCCAGGCCTGTACTTCAATAACAGTTTCGGAACCATTGAATGGCTCCCCACCCAAATTTGTGTAATCGCTGCACAAGCGTGCAAATCCCGACTTTGGGTGAGTAGGTTCCGGGTTAGCTCCAGCTGCTTGAGCATTTGTCACTAAATCAAGAAGCTGTTGAGCAGTCATAAAAACTCCATCCTGGGGCGGAGTGCTAGATGGCACGGCTCTGGGGCGGCCAGGTCTAGACATTTATCTTCCTTTAGAAAGAAAGAAGAGGAAGAAAAAGGTCATTCACCAAATTGAATATCAAGCAATCTTGATAGACAAAACAAGGAATCATAAAAGAAAATAGGATAGAACGGTACGTAGACCCGAATAAAATCCTAAAGCACGACTCCTAAGATGAACTTAGGACGATGATCCTTGTTATAATATTCCAAATTGTTTCGAAGTTTGGCTCTGATACCAAGCTATGACGCCCCACCTCTATACCCACGCTAGCCAAGAACATTACGGTGAATGCTGTCGACTAGCACGGAGAATAAGGCTGTTGAGGAGCGACCATCCGTGTAATTTCTTTGCGCGAGCACCGATATGTCAGATAATATAACATGCATTCTATTTCAAGAGGAAATCCGACATACCGACACAAACTCAAAGCTACTACACGGTGGCTATATAAATCCTTCGGAAAACAAATATAGAAATAAGCATAACACAAATCAGTCACAGACAATTCATATCACAAAGGCGGAAATAGATACGAATATTACACTTGGAAGTGTACATCAGAGTAGTGGTCTAAAAAGATCCACAATATCACAAAAGAATAGTTACATGAACTACACAAAAGAATAAGTATACATTATGGAGTCTATATCTCAAATGTATACAACAAAAACTACTAATCTAAGTAGTTAACCAAAAGCAAGAGAAATCAATCCCAAGAGAGAAGTCAAGCAGAAGCACCTGTAACATCTCGGTCTGACCCGAGTATTATTTAATAAGAAAATAATAAGCGGATCAGTCTAACTATAGATATCAGATGAAACGATATAGAATCAGAGTTATGACTAAACACATAATAATCACAAGGCCAAGCTGTGATATATAAGTAGTTGATAATCAACAAGAGATTAATCAATATCACAAAATCTACACAAGAATCCAAGAAGTGTCATACTCCTTATTTCGTTCATCAAACCACAAATATTGACGATAATATCAATGTCAATCGCAAAAGTCAATGACGCACAAATTCCAGAAGACTACACAAGAAATCCAGAAATCACTAAAGTCAATGACACACAAATTCACCAATGCACAAATATCGATAAGACTTATCAATGGAAATCATGAAAAATTGGTGAAACACAAATTCTAGAAATCTACACAAGAAATCCAAAAATCACAAAAAGTGGGGGGGAGGCCTATCACAAACGGGAGCATAAAGCTCGCCAACACGTGTATCACAAACGGAACGCTAATTCCATGTTCGCTAACCATCACAAATTGAGCCGAAGCTCCACAAACGGCCCGAAGACCATGGGTTGCTACCCCATCACAAATTGAGTCGAAACTCCACAAAACGGGGTTTAGTCTCCCTCGCAGACAAAGAGACATCGCACATTGCTAGTCTAAATCACAAAGATGATCGTCATGATCAACGAGAAGTGTCAATTACACTAAGCTAGTAAATATATGAGTTTAGCTTCATGTCCCATAACCACTTGCTTAACTTAAATATTTACGAACAAACTGTAAATCTCCACTAGAAAATTGTCACAAGAGGTTCAATCGAACAAGTCCAAGAATTAACCGATAAAGTAAACGCAAGCGTTTCATACCACTTGTTTTACTAAGCCGTTTAATTAGATTTCTCATACGAGTGAGGTAAAGGTTTGTATATACTAATAGATTGGAAAACGGTTTTATAAACGAATTTGGTATTAAAATAGTATTGAAATCGTTTGAGGAAATAGTTTTGATATTTACTACTAGTATAGAAAACCTTTATATTTTTAAAGTGACAAATCACGAAGAAGATTGTAAGAACAATCAATCACAAAAATTCACATACGAAGACGTGAATAAAATCCAAAGAAATCGATAAAGGATCCATCGAAATGGATATTCAAAAATCCCTAAAAAGAGTCATCAAAGTCATAATAGATGATAACAACAAATAGGATTATCACGAATCGATTTAAATTGGAATTTCAATCCAAAAAGGCAAATTGGACTCAAACAGCAGGTTCAGTCGACTGAACAGAGTTTTCAGTCGACTGACCCTGTGCCTGGAAATTTTTCAAGTTCAGGAAACTTTCTGTTTCCAGTTTCAGTCGACTGTGCAGAGTTTTTCATTCGACTGAATCATGCCTGGAAACTCTCGGGTTTCAGGTTCAGTCGACTGAACAGAGTTTTCAGTCGACTGAATCATGCCTGGGCTGTTTTTCAGCCTTATTCAAATGAAGAGCAAACTCTTCCAAAATACAACCGGACGAACATTGGCTCTAAGGGTTTATGCCAATCGGCAACCCGGCCCTATATGCTCCTCGATGCATCACCAAAAGCATGATCAAACATCCATAAAAGGTTTCACACAAATTTGACTTAAAAACCCAAAAATTGGAGTATTCACAAAACCAATCCAAATCAAGAGCAAATGCACATGAAGAAGTGTTAGGAATTCATACCCAACAACCAAAGATAATTATAGTCATAGATGTGAGATAAAAATCTCACCTTTTCACAAAATCGAACAAGAAGAAGCTTGAAAGCAAATGGAGAATCAACCTCTCTTCAACACAACCCAATTGAGCTTGAATCTAAGCTCAAAAACAAGAACATTCCAAAAATTAGGTTTAGGAATTTCTGAAATTGGTAAGAGAATAAGTTGGAGAAGAAGAAGAGAAGCTTACCAATGGGTTCTTCTTGAGTTTGGAGCTAGGAATTTGATTTGCAAGGGAAACTAGGGTTTTGGAGTTTTAATTTCCAATCTCTCCCACCATTAAAGCTAAGAAAACTGAAAAGAGAAAGAAGTGAGGGAGAATGGGGAGAGTGGTTCAGTTTTGGAGTATAAGTTAACATAGGGCTGAGCCCAAAAACCAAACCCAAAGTAAAAAGCAGCAAAAATCAACTTTCTCCAAACATATCAAAGCTTATACTCAAAAAGGCCGCAAACGGCATTTTAAACTCAATGGGAGTGGTCCCGAGTCCTAATTCGACCGTATGCAAAAAGTAGCTTTTCGGACTAAAAATCCGACTAACGATGAAATATTTAAATAAAATATTTAAATATAAAACCGATAAATATCGGGTTGTTACAGGGTGGCTCCTCGGTACGTTGATCTAGGCCACGTACTGTGATGGGCGGTACCCCGGTAGCCCTGCCATTGATGGAACCCAAAATCCAATAAGTGTCGTACGTATTAGTTGTGCCCAACTATGTTGGAACGTGAGATGTAAGCATTCCAACTATTTCTGTATTTTACTTGAAAAACCTAGACACTATTATAATATCATCGGATTTTCCATCAAATGTTTTGGTTAGCGTAAGGTAAAACTTTTCCATGTTTATGTGTGGGAAGTCTTATGTGATACCTTTCTTTTCAAAAGGTTTTTAAAATTTAAGCAACCTTAACCTGTTACTCACACCAGACCCATGTCTGACCCGAAGTTTATCTTCTGTTTTCTTAAACTCTTGGGTACTCAAATTTTTACGAGTAGCCAAGTGATTCAGGTTAGCTTTGATGAATTATGGAGGACCAATGGAGCAGGAGGCTTCTACATGCAGATATATATATATATATATATATATATATATATATATATATATATATATATATTTCCGCTGTGTTGATTTCTCTGAGTTGTTCTCTTGTGTTGTATTGTATTGATTTGTATAACTAGATAGGTGTTAATAACTATCTAGTATGTGTTGTTTATCTGTGTAACTCTGATAGTGGTTGTAAACTATGTAATATTTATGTTATTAATATAATTTATTCTTTTTATGTTTAGATTCTGTGTTGTTTCTTCTTTCTCTTCTTTCTTTTCTCTTATCTATTCCTTTCTTTCTTCAAGATTGATGCGATTTTCTATGGTGAGAAAGTCGGGTCATCTCATTTGGTATCAGAGCATTAGGTTGAGTGAATACCTAGGCTCTGGAGTGGTGTCTATCTTGAGAGAGCGTATTTGTAATTTTTAAATACATACATACATACATACATATATATATATATATGTATGTATATATATATATATATATATATATATATTTTACCTATCTGTTGGGTTACCAGTTCGGGTTTTCCAATATAAGTTATAAAGGTAGATGGGTAGTAGTGTGTGTAACACCACTACCATTGGTTAGAGTTAGAATATTTGAGGTTGGAAGTGTATTTGTCGAGACTGTAGACCTAATACCGTCTCGAGTGAATTTTTGCTGTGATGAAGGATTTCACCGATCTCTGAAGGAAACCTTTTAAAGGTTCGGAGTCTATTTTTGAAGTTGGATAAGTAGAGTTTGGATCTGTTGGCTAGGCAGAAGCGAGTAATGTTATTTTGATATCTCAGAAAGTAGTAGCTGCGTGATGAGACGCAGTGACTATGGATGTTCCCGAAGATGTTTTCTTTGGAACAAGTTTTAGAAGTGAGTCTGCTTCGGTGTTATGGTTGTGTTCAACTGGAGTTTCTTTTTGATTTGAAGTCCGAGTTTCTCAAAGAGCTTTGGATCAGGAGATCTTTGGCATCTGTGACAGCAGTGCAGCTCAGAGTGTTCTGTGTTGGCAGGAGATCCTTTGGCTTAGCAATTTTTCTGGAAGTGGAGTTCATAAGCAGCAAAGTGGACCCGTTTCTTCGATGGATTGGCTAGTTAAGTGTAAGCTGTTCTATTTGGTAAAAGGAGAACAGACTTCCTTGGATTTGGTTTGGTTGATCGCAAAAGTGACTTGCGATTGTTTGAATGTTCTCTTGGTTTATCGGAGTTTTTTTGGATGTCTTCAGGAAAGTCAAAGGTTTGTCCACATTTGGAGATTGAGTTTCCTTATCGACTAGGATTCCAGGAGTGCTACCCACGGTTCAGCGTAGTGGAAGGATGGTTCTTAGAGATTGAGTTGGTGAAGAAGCTCAGATTTTAGTGGGGTTTCTAAGTTTTCTTTAAGGATCTATTGTACCATATTTCTGGGTTATGTTGTCTAGTTGTGCTCGTGTTCTTCTTCAGCATTCTCTTCTACTCTGGATCAGAGTTGTGCAACAGAAGCAGTTTGGAAATGTATCTGCTTGTCTTTACCGGATAGGAGAAGTAAGTTCAGTCTTCTGTTGTTTGTGGAGTAGAGTTTGTGTTTCTTGATTCTGGTTGATCTTGAGGAGATCATTTTGCTAAGTTGATTGGTTTTGTTTGTTTCTAGAGACATCAGCGAAGGTTGAGCTGATCAAGAAGGGTGTAGGCAGCCCAGGATCGTCTGGAGATTTTTATGGATTAGAGACGAAGGAATTTGGATTCTGAAGTCGCAGATTTGATCTTGGATAAGTTTTCTCCGATCAAAAAGTGAGCTATAAGATTGGGTAAGGCTGGGAAGCTAGCACTGAAGTGTTTTGGATTTTTCTGTAAGAATAAGTGATTGATCTGTAGGATTGAATTGCCAGTTTGGATAACTGGGATTCGATGAGTTTCACGTATCTCTGATGGAGAACGTGTATGATGTATCTCTGGTTGTTGAACCAGCAGTTTGGGAGTTTTGATTATTGAGTCGGACTCGTTTGTAGTCTGATATCCTGTCTAGTGTTGTAGATATAGATGAATAGGAATTCTGTAGCTTAGTAGTTTTGATTATTTGGATTCTGTAGGGCGAGTATCCAGGTATTTACACTTAGGGAAACTCGAGGAAATTTTATCCATAATTTTTCCTGGATAATTAGATTTGTTTGATTGGATGAATTGGCTGTTTTGGTTGTTAACATATGTTTGATATATGCTTGTGTTTTAAAATTAAAATATTTAATGAGATTATTAAATTACCTTTGTTTTAAATTTCGGGGACGAAATTCTTTTAAAGGGGAAGGATTGTAACATCCTGGAATTTTTAACAACATCAATTAAATAATCTGTATTAAAATTAAATTGATATTGATATTTTTGTCAATAATAATTCAAATTGATTTAATAAGCTTCTTCGATAATTACTTAATTGGTTATTTTATCTTTTAAAAATAATAAATTGGTTCCTATTTATAATATAAATATATAGTTCATATTGTAAATAGATTAGCATTGTTTTAAATTTAATAAATAAAGCATATTTTCTAATTCTAATATTTTTATTAATTTAGAAAATTAGTTTTTATTTAATATTAGCTTTTCAAAGTTATTAAATAAATAATCTTGGTTTAAATTAATAAATGAATCATGATTTAAAATTCTAATAATATACATTAATAATTTGGAAATTTGATTTTAATTTAATATTAAGTTTTTCAAAACTATTTAATAAATATATGATTTTTAAATTGTTAAGACAAATGTTTAAATGTTTAAAATAGTTTTGGCTTGAGTTTTAAATGTAATTGAATTGAAAAAAAGTTTTATAGCAATAGTGTATTGAATTTCTAATTATTTTAACATTTAATAATGAGTCATTTCTAAAAATAATATCAGTGTATTGTCTTTACAAATAGGTTTTGAATTAAAATAGCAATTGTTATTTTAAATTTAATTTGTATTCATAACATGATTTTTAAATATTAGTTTTTGAATTTGATTTGAATTTAAATTCCAAATTATAGATTTTAGATTGTTTTAATTTTTATATGTATAAGCTTTATTTTAAGTATAGTTTGTTTTTATTTCTTTTATAAATTTATAAACATATTTAAATATTTACTAACAAATTAATTAGGCATATATATATATAAAATAATGAATTAAATACAAATTACTTTTAAATAAAAGGACAAGTGTAATCAGATTAACATTTAATTTGACAAATGTTGAAATAGTTTACAAGTGTCAATTTGTTTTAATTTTTCTTTTATTTAATAAAATCTGAAAATACACTTATATAAGCCTACATCTTCATCTCTTTCTTTCTTTTTCTCATCTCAATTCAAAAGACAACGAAAAGCTTAAACTTCAGATCTGTAAACAAATCTGAAACATGAAAAACCCAATTTCAAAGCTTTGTCAAAAAAATTAGTAAGTCCTCTTATAAATCAAACCTGCATCTTCAAAAGAACCAAAATCAATTCCCTATTCCAAAATCCTGTAAAACACTTTTCAAAACAAAACCAAATTTCAGAAAATCATGTTCGATAAAAGATCAAAACTCCTCAATTTCAAAATCTGCACTTACCATTTTTAAAAACTCCTCATATCAAAAGCAAAATTTGAAAATCTGTAGCCTGCATCATTTTTCTGTAATCTGGAAAATATGTTCTGCAAACAAACCTACATTTTCAAGAGCAACCTGGATTATCAAAAGAAATCAAGGGTCATAGTAAAATATGGGTTATCAATGCAATCTGTAGAATTAAAGCTTCAACCTGTATCTAGCCTTGTTTTTCAAGCTTCAACATTTTGGTTTTCAAATGTTTTCTTCTTCAAGTTCAAAAGCATTTTATCTGGTTGATCTGTTCTTCATATTAGATCAGGTGAGTAACTTTTTAAAATTTAATATAAAAAAAATGGTTGCATGCTTGGATACTGAAATAAATAAGTATTGCATGTGTGATTGTTGATGTGAAGTTGTATTTGTATGCATGATATTTAATTGTCCTATGTTTATGTTTTTCTAGTAACCCTGTTTGTTTTAAATACATAATCTCTTTGATCCAATCTCTGATAGGATTTAGATTACAGACAATAATTGTTTGTTTAAGTTATTAAGTAAGTTTAAATTTGAATTAAGTTGATAATAAACTGGGATTGGCTCTGGAAAACCAGACAATTGAGCAAGTTCAAAGATAACTGAAAATTTAATCATCGTGTTTTTTGGATTTATGAATATAGGTTGAATACTAAAATCATAATGTGATTTTTAAAACAAAAACTATAATTTTTAGTAAAAAAATTAAGGAGCAGTTAAGTGTTGAACTGAATATGAACTTTGGGGTTTCTCTTGTGATTCATGTATCTGGAGGGAATGGGTCTCTGCATGATGAAGGAGGGGTGATTAGGGATGCTAGGAAAAATATAGGATGATGTTGTAATTTAGTGAGGAAGTTGCGGTATTGATTTTCTTTTTTAAACCCTAGTTTTAGTTAGGATTAGGAATTCGATCAATAACGGGTTCTAGGGTGGATTGAGTGTTTCAGCCTTTTTGGTGATGAATGTTGGGAAGTAGAAGAAGGGTTGGCCGGAGATTCAACAATTCCGATGGTCAGAATTATGCTGGCGAGGCAAACTGCCAGGTTGAAGCATTTTTCTCTAATGATGGTTCCAGGTTTTAGAATTGGTGCTCGTTTTTAATTCGAGCAAGCGAGGTGGCTTTCGAGAGTCGTGATGTCATCAGAGGATGATCACTGATGGGTAGAAGTGCTGGTGGATGGCCGGTGATGGCCAGAGCCACGGTGCATGTGCACCTTGCAGTTGAAGTTCAGATGAACCTTTGCAGTGGTGTGCAGATTTTGAACTCGGGGATGACTCGAGTTATTCGAGTTTTTGACTCGAAGCAAATGAGGGAATTACTCGAAGTAATTTTGGGAAGTTTCGGGTATTTTCACTATTTTACAGGTTTGATAAAACCTGTAGTATCTGGGTTTAAAAATTTGTAAACCCTTAAGCTTTTAAATGTAAAGAAAAGTTAAAATCAAGTTTAAATTTAAGTTTGAATTTTAAAATTCAAGTTTAATTTAAAATCTCAGTTTTAAATAAAAATAAAAGTTTTGAAACTTGAACTTAATTGACTACTTTATTTTAGTAAGTAGTTTGAACTTTTTAGAAATGAAGTTTTTAAAAATATGAGCAAGTTTAAATTTAGATTTAAATATGGAAATAAAAAGCTAAATATGAACCTCAGTTTTTGAAATTAAAAGGAGATTTAAATTTGAAAGATTTAAACAAAACGTAAAGTGAAGTTATTGAAATTTTGAAATGAAATTAGTTTCAAATTCTTCTGAATTTCATTTCTAAGACAAATACTTGTTTGTCTTGAAATTTTTAAAAAATTTAAATTTTTTAAACTTTGATTAAGTTTAAATTATATTCATTTTAAATCTTGTATTTAAAATGAAATTTAAAAGTAATTTCAAAAGTAATTCATTTTCAAATAAATTTGTTTTTAAACATAATTCTGAAATGTTTTACCTTAAAATTAATTAAGATTAATGCTTTGAAATTAATTTAATTAATGGAGTAATTAAGGAATGGTTAATTAATTTAATTAATTGATGATTTGGAATTAATAATATTGATTAAGAGTTAATCAATTTGTAATTAAGATCATTAATTAGATTTTTAAATTAATGATTAATGAATTATTAATTAAGTAATTAAGTTTTAGTCAAGGTTAATAAATTAAATAATTAAGGATTAATTAAGTGACAGTTAACACTTAATTAATTAAATAATTTGACTTTAATTGATGGATAATTAAAGACGATTTAATTTGTGATTAATCTAAGTTAAATACTTAATGAAAATTATTAAAGAAATGTTAATGAAGGTCATTAACCAGAATTATTTAATAATTAATTAATGTGGCTAATTTTTATAATAAATTAGATTAATTAATTTAATAATAATCATTTGTGAATTGTTGAGTATAATTACTTAATGAAGTAAATAAGAAATTAATCGCTTAAGGTAATAAATAGTGTTAAATGTGATTGTTTAATTTAATTAATTAAGTTTAATTAATTTTAAACACTGGATGTTTTAGTGATAATTACTTAATGTAATTTATGGATTGGAAATTACTTAGTAAAGTAATTGATCGATAATTACAGGTTGTAATTTAGAGAAGATGTTTAAAGTGTAAGTAATTTGCATTAACTTACTTAGTAATTAATCAGGGGATTAATTAAGGAATTAATTAAGGAATAACTAATTTGTTTTAATAAAGTAATCAAGTTAGTTAGTTACTGAATATAGTTAATCAAGAATGATTAATAATTATGGGTTAATTACTTAAGGTAATTAATTTAGGAGGATAATTAATTAAATATAATTAAGGATCATTAATTAATACAATTAATGATGTAATTAAAGTTGATTAATTATGATTAATTAATCAATGACAAGTGATTAGAGGTAATTAATTAATGTAATTAATTAAGGATTAATGTAATTGATTATAGTTAATTAATTAATTGAAGTAATTAAAGGTTAATTACTGTTTTTGGTTAATCATAATTAATTTGGGAAATTAATTAAGGATAATTACATGAATGTAATTAAAGGATAATTAATCAAGGGTGATTAATTAAGGTGATTAAATTTGAGTGATTAATTAATTGATTTTATAATCAATTAAATGGTTAAGTAAGCAAGATTTAATGATGAAGTAATTAATTTAATTCATATTAAATTAATTAAAGGTAAATTAATTAATTTAATTCACTTTAAATTAATTAGAGATGGATGTAATTAATTTAATTCATTTTAAATTAATTATATTGTGATTAAGTAAATCTTTGTTTAAGAATGAATGGGTGATATTGATTGCCTTGAATGGATGTGATCTCAGAAATGAGATAAGTAATGCTGTGTGGTATGAATGCTTTGGTTGCATTATGATGATAATATAGATTATCTATTATGATGATGATATTGATTACCTATTTTGATGATGATATGGATCATCTGTTTATTATGATAATGTTGATTATCAATTGTGATTTGTGAGTTATCTATCTGTGTGTATATAGATAATTGAATTGTTTAACTTTAAAATGACTTGGACCTAAAAGACACGTTTTGGATTTCGATGAGACCGGGATCGAGTTTCCATATTTGGATATCTGAAAACCACATCGATCCAAATTAACGGTAGGTCGTGAATCTCAAGCGAAGAGGAAGATTCAGAGTGCAAGGGTTATCGTCGTTAACTTTGAGGGTGATTCCAAAATGAGTGTAACGAGATAATGCTTTCGGTTTCGTTCGAACCCGGAACGAACTTGTATGGATTGAATGCTTTCAGAACATCGTCGGGTGGACGATGAGCATTCTAAGTGATGTTTTTACTAAAGGTAATCGTAGCCTCAAGCCTCATCAACCGGGAATGGCTAAAGCAGGGGAGGTGCAGCAAGGCTAAGTGGGTCATGCCCAAGTTGGACGAGATTTTCCCCTGTGTAGATGTCCCTTTTATTTCGGCTGTGTGGACGGTTGTGAGCTCCAACTGTCAGGGTTGTCTTGTTCGGGACTGTCCAGTAAGGGATGGTTCCGGCCTTGTGTTGCAGGGGAGTTAGGGTGGCTCCTCGGTACGTTGATCTAGGCCACGTACTGTGACGGGGGTACCCCGGTAGCCCTGCCATTGATGGAACCCAAAATCCAATAAGTGCCGTACGTATTAGTTGTGCCCAACTATGTTGGAATGTGAGATGTAAGCATTCCAGCTATTTCTATATTTTACTTGAAATTCTAGACACTATTATATTAACATCGAATTTCCTATCAAATGTTTTGGTTAGCGTAAGGTAAAAACTTTTCCATGTTTATGTGTGGGAAGTCTTACGTGATACCTTTCTTTTCAAAAAGTTTTTAAAAGTTAAGCAACAATAACCTGTTACTCACACCAGACCCATGTCTGACCCGGAGTTTATCTTCTGTTTTCTTAAACTCTTGGGTACTCAAATTTTTAAGAGTAGCCAAGGGATTCAGGTTAGCTTTGATGAATTGTGGAGGAGCAATGGAGTAGGAGGCTTCTGCGTGTAGATATATATATTTCCGCTATGTTGATTTCTCTTAGTAGATCTCTTGTGTTGTATTGAGTTGTATAACTAGACAGGTGTTTATAACTGTCTAGTATGTGTTGTTTATCTGTGTAACTATGATAGTGGTTGTAAACTATGTAATATTTATGTTATTAATATACTTTATTCCTTCCGCTGTTTGTGTTGTTTCTTCTTTCTCATCTTTCTTTTCTCTTTTCTATCCCTTTCTTTCTCAAGATTGATGCGATTTCTGTGGTGAGAAAGTCGGGTCGTCTCATGTCCCAGAAATACAAACAATAATATACACAGCGGAAACTCCATACGTTGCTGCCATCCTGCTTGCCTCCTGAGTTCCAAAATGTCCTCACTTGAAAATCTGTAATACTCGATCTGACCAGAGCATTACATCAAAGTAACACCCGGGTCAGGTTGGAAACCAGCGTGAGTAAACCCATATAATTTGAAATACTAAGCTCAAACCATAAAAGAAAAACCGGGGGTTACTCGTTGTTGGGCGTATTCTCACCCAGAAGTCCGAACCAACTCGAGCCAAAGCGTCACCGGACCAGGCGCTACCGAACCTCTCCATGTCCCTGCCGAACCGACCACTTCCAGCCGAACCAACCACCTCCAACACTTGGACCGGACCAAGGACCACCGGTCCAAATCCATGCAACCGAGACAAAGCTCGGAAGGCGCTACCGAACCTCTCCATGTCCCTTCCGAACCGACCCCTTCTCTCCATTCACCACCGAATCAACTACCACCGGACCAGGCACTACCAAACCGACCCCTTCTCTCCATTCACCATCGGATCAACCTCTACCGCTCCAACCACTACCGGACCACCCACAATCGGACCAACACTGCCAGGCCAGACTACATCAGCCCAGGCCCACCAACTGCTATATACATCCAGGACCCCTGCCCCCAGCCTCACTCTATAAATAGAGGGGCAGGGGTACAACAATGGCAGACAAGTTTGAGAGCTCAAGCACAGATAGAACTTTTAAACAACTTTCAGTTACTTGTAATCAAAGCTTTGTACTTGTAATCTGAATAGAAAAGGAGAATAACATGTAAAGTGGACGTAGGCACGTTCTGGACGAACCACTATAAATCTGTGTGTCTTTTACAGTTTAGTCCCTGCTTTTTATATATTTGCATAAATCACCCAAATCACTAAAAACAACAAAAACTCAACTAATTCATACGACTTGGAGGTGTTTGCCCATTTTTTGTGCAAACATTTTTGGTGCTTTTGCTGAGAAATGAACGCAGGAGCTCGAAGCTTCAGCTTCTCCCACTTAACCCTTTTTCTATCCGCATCGTTCATTGCTTGGAAAACATGCCTCCCGGACGAAAGAAAGATGCTAACAAAGGAAAGAACATCGCAACTAGCAGTATCCCAGGTCCAGTGATCAGAGATCAAGACAATCGTCCGGTTCCAACAGCAAATGGAAATCAGGCAAATCCGACAGCCCTTGTTACGGAACAAACAATTACAAGGACGGATCTGGATAGGGTTGTAGCTGAAGTAACTAACCGCTTCGCATCTCAACAAGAAGCCTTGGTGGACCAACTCATGTCACGAATAAGGGATGCTGACGAATTCAACCGCAACACTGAATCATGGGGAGAGTTCCGATCTGGAGGATCTGGGAGATGACAAAGGTCTTTCTTCTTCGAAGAGGCTAACAACAGAAACAGCAATGGTAGGAGCCGAGCTCGGACTCAGCCCGAATTCCGACCCGAGGAAACACTTGGAACCGAACCCAATGGGGGAGGCACCAAGCAGGGGTCAGATGTAGCTGAGCCTGCCATGCTACCTAACTATGGAAACACCAATAGACGGGGCCGAGCTGGAGTCCAGCCCGAAGTTGGACCTGAGGAAGTGCTGAGAACAGAACCCAGCAGGGGAAGATCAAGGCAAGGGCCAACTATGGCTGACCCCAGCATGCCCCCGGAAGACCAGAGGCAGCCATTGGAGAATGTTAGGAGTGATAGACGATACCATCCCTACAGGTCATCCGGACGGAATCAATCCCGTAGGGAAGAACCGAACTCATTTCTATCCGCTCTAAGTTCTGATGAAAGAATGGCGCGATTGTTCAGAGAGTGCGTCCAACGGGAACAAAGGGAACGAGGGATCGGTGCTAGGGTAACCAGCCCCTACACCCGCAATATCGAAACTACCATCACACCCCGGGAATGGAAAATGCCAACAATGGAACCTTACAAGGGAACCTCTGACCCCGTTGTACACTTGCAGAGATACACACTGCATATGCTAATGAGAGGAGCAACAGAGGGAGTCTTGTGTAAGTGCTTTCCACTATTCTTGGCAGATCTAGCTACCTCCTGGTTCTGCATCTTCCCCAAGGATCCATCAGCTCATAGGAAATGTTGAAAGAAAAGTTCATCAGCCAGTTACGCATTCATGTGGAACAACCCAAGGACGCTTATTCCCTATCTAATATCAAACAAAAGCCCGGGGAGACAGTGCAACAATGTCTAACCTGATTCAACGCCGCAACAGCCGCAGTCCAAGATGTCGATGAGGAACTTATCCTAATGGCCCTCTGCAGTGGTGTGCATCCGGATACTAAATTTGCTAGGAGACTAACGAAAGAAAAGCCAGCTACCTTACCCGATTTCTTCCATGAAGCCGGGAAATATATGAGACTTGAAGACGCTGCCATTGAAAGGCAGACAGGGCAACAAACCAAGGCAGCTCATGGCAACACATCCGCAGTAGCAAAGGACGTTCGAAGAAATGACTACAGAGATCGTACTAGGGGCAAGAAGGGGGAAAAGCGCTTATATAAGCCAGGACCGAGATTTGACTCTTACACTCCTCTAAATGAAACAATCGAAAACATCTTCTTGGCCACCCAGGATGAAGTTAGATACAAGCGCCCCCCGCACAAGAAGGAATCAGATAATGCAATTAAGTCTGGAAAGTTCTGCCGATTTCACGAATCTCATGGGCATGACACCAATGAATGCCATCATCTCCGGGACTTGATTGAAGAACACATCAGAAGGAAGAGACTAGAGCGCTAAGTGAAAGGTCAGAACAGGACTTCAACTCCTGCCAGTGAGAATCCAGGGCTACCCCTCCTGGAAGTAGGCGGAGGAAATCGCAACATCAACGGCTCCAGTCAAGAGAAGATAGTGGTCCTTACCATATCAGGAGGACCATACATCGCCGACGGAAGCTGGGCAGAGATGGAAAGATACGGTAAGTCACTTAGAAACAATGAAGGCTACGTTAATTCTGTTACAGAAGAACGCCACCCGAAACGGAAAGAGAATGATGACATCACATTCGGTAGGCGTGATCTAGAGGGAAGGCAGTACCCTCACATGGATCCTATGGTCATCTCTGCCTGGTTCGGTCCAGCTAAGGTTTTCCGAATTCTAGTAGACACTGGAAGCTCAGTAAATATCCTATTCAAGCATGCTTTCGACAAAATGAAGCTGTCAATGAAGGATGTGTCTCCCTGCAACAAACCGCTTCATGGTTTCACTAGAGATGCGAAGATGCCCCTCGGGCAACCGGACCTCTTTGTCGAAATAGGAAGTCATCTCCGCTCCGTTGTGCGAAAACAAACATTTATGCTAATAGAAAACCACTTGGCCTACAACGCCTTTTTGGGAAGACCAGCCTTGTCTGACTTCCAAATCCTAGCCCCGAGGCGCCTGAAGATGAAATTCCCAACATATAACGGAGAAGGAGAAATAGAGGGAGATCAAGACGCCGCTCGAGATTGCTATGTGACTGAACTTCGCAATAACCGCAAGAAGGATAAAGGGAAGGATGCAGAGACTTCTCTCTGCAAGAAAAACTTAGAAGCATAGCAATTAAAGAAAGCCCCTCCTCTTCGATATACCAGCGATCCTTTCAACGAATTAGACCCCAGGGACAAGGAGGAGAAGGCCACCACTGAGCCTGCAGAGTCTATGGAATTTGTATCTGTAGACAAACACGACCCAAGTAGACTGCTGAGAGTCGGGTCTCAGTTAAGAGCGGAATTGAAGGATCAACTCGTCGATTTTCTTCGCCACAACATGGATGTATTTGCATGGACGCACGCTGACATGACAGGAATCTCCCAAGACGTAGCCTGCCACATACTGAACATCGATCCCACCAAGGCACCAGTAAAGCAGAAAAAGAGAAGCATGGGGGCAGAACGATCAGCAGCACTCGAGGAAGAAGTAAAGAACTTACTTGCCAATGACTTCATACAAGAAGCCATCTACCCAGAATGGATCGCCAACCCGGTACTGGTAAAGAAGGCTAACGGAAAGTGGCGAACATGCATCGACTTCTCCAACTTAAATGACGCTTGCCCGAAGGACTACTTCCCACTCCTCCAAATCGATCAGCTCGTGGACAGCACAACCGGACACGAACTCTTATCCTTTATGGACGCATACTCAGGATATAACTAGATCCCTATGCACGCCCCCGATCAAGATCACACTAGTTTCTTCACTGACCAGGGATTGTACTGGTACAAAGTAATGCCTTTTGGACTTAAAAACGTCGGAGCTACTTATCAGCACCTCGTCAACAAGATGTTTGCGAAATTAATAGGACGAACTATGGAAGTTTATGTGGATGACATGCTGGTAAAATCGAGGAAAGCCAACGATCATATAAACCACCTGGACGAGATGTTTCAAGTACTTCGCCAATATGGAATGAAGCTGAATCCTCTAAAGTCCCCCTTCGGAGTATCGTCGGGAAAGTTCTAGGGATTCATCGTCCATGCCAGGGGGATTGAAGCAAATCCCGAACAAGTCCCGGCTTTGCAAGATATCAAGATACCATCCACGCGAAGAGAAATGCAAAGCCTAAACGGGAAGGTGGCTGCCCTGAGCAGGTTCATCTCTAAAGCGACTGACAAATGCATCCCTTTCTTTGAAGCTCTGAAGAAAGACAAAGGAAAGTTCGAATGTACTGACGCATGCTCGGCTGCCTTCCTTAACTTAATCGAACACCTCCAGAAACCACTAGTACTCTCAACTCCAAATGAAGGCGAGGAACTATAACTATACCTTGCTGTATCGTCCCATGCTTTAAGCGCCGCTTTGGTGAGAGAAGACAACCACGCACAACGATCCGTATACTTTGTAAGCAAGAGATTTACAGGGGCAGAAGCTAAATACCCTAAACTTGAGAAGCTAGCATATTGTTTTCTAATCACGTCACGGAAGCTATGACACTATTTCCAATCTCATTCCATCAGAGTTCTAACCGATAAACCGCTAAGGCAGGTACTCCATCGCCCCGACACTTCTGGGCGGCTACTTAAGTGGTGCATTGAACTAAGTCAATATTATATCACCTACCATCCTCGCACCGCCATCAAAGGACAAGCCATGGCCGATTTCATTGCCGAATTCACTGCCAACGAAGGTAAAGATCGATCTGAGATAACAAAGGATATCAGGTGGAATCTCTTTGTAGATGGAGTGTCAAACGAACAAGGCTCGGGGGCAAGTATTGTGATGATCACTCCCAGGGGAAGGAAGCTGCACTATGCCCTAAGATTGGAATTCGCTGCCACCAACAACGACGCAGAATACGAAGCGGTGACAGCCGGATTGGAACTTGCCCTAGAGATTGTAGTCGGTTCTTTATGTCTCCATAGTGATTCTCAACTTATTGTAAATCAAATACTGGGAGAATTCTAGACTCGAGGGGAACGACTCACAGCATATCTAAAGAAGACCAAGCTGCTGCTCAATCAATTGGATCACTATGTAATCAAACACATTCCTCGAGAAGAGAATCAAGAGGTCGACGAACTGGCAAAGCAAGCTAGCATGAAGGACGACACCACTTCCGGAACAATAACCATCTCAAAGCAACTAGCCCCGAGTTTCGAGCCAATGAATCTGATAGCGGCAATCGAAGAGGAAACTTGGATGACTCCCATCCGGAAGTACTTACAAAGTGGCACACTACCCGACGGGCGTAGCGAAGTTAAGAAAATTCTGAGGAAAGCTTCCCGCTACACAATACAAGAAGGCATCCTCTATCGGCGCGGCTTCTCTAACCCCTTATTAAGGTGTGTCGCTGGAAGGAAAGCCGAGGAAATCTTATCCAACATCCATCAAGGAAGTTACGGAGACTACACCGGAGGGCAGACTCTGGCAAAGAAGATACTCCGATATGGATATTTCTGGCCCACCTTAAACAAAGATGCCTTGGACTTCATCAAAAGATGCGACAAATGTCAGAAATTTGCTAAGATCCCTTGACTGCCAACCAATGAGATTACTCAGATGACCAGCCCTTGGCCCTTTGCAATATGGGGAATTGACTTGATTGGCGAGCTGTCAATGGGCCGAGGCGGAGCCAAATATGCAATAGTGGCAGTCGACTATTTCACCAAATGGGTGGAAGCGGAACCTCTAAATAAAATATCTTCGGCAAAAGTTATTAACTTCTTGATCAAAATTTTTTTATGCAGGTACGGGGTTCCACTCAAAATCATATCGGACAATGGACTTCAATTTGACAGCGAGCAATTCAACGACTGGTGCCGAGAGCACGGAATTCACAAAAGCTTCTCATCTGTAGCTTATCCCCAGGCAAACGGACAAGTCGAAGCTATCAACAAAATTCTCAAAACTCTAATCAAGAAGAAACTTGAAAAGTCAAAAGGCGCTTGGGTGGATGAACTTCCTACGGCACTTTGGGACTACCGCACATCTTAAAGAACATCAACTGGACATACTCCTTTCTCTTTGGCATACGGATCGGAAGCCATGCTCCCAGTTGAAACTGTAGTGCCCTCCCACCGTAGGATCCACTACAACCCAGAAGAAAATGAAGAACTCCTACACATGTCTTTGGACCTAATTGAAGAAAGAAGAAATGATGCAGTGCTCAAGGCGGCAGCTCACAAGCAAAAAGTGGCAGCACAATACAACTCCAAGGTCAAACACCGCAGCTTACAAGAAGGAGACCTTATCCTCAAACGGATCTTTCCGCGCCCTGTAGCGCTAGATCCAATCTGGGACGGACCCTAAGTAATTCATAAAGATCTCCACAACGGAGCTTATATTTTGTCAACAGTGGACGGAGAGGTGTTCCAAAGGGCATGGACATCCAACACCATCGTCGATACTTTTCTTAACTTGTACCGCCCATATGAAGTGAATTAACAAAGAGAATCAGTGGACGTAGGCATTTTCGTGCCGAACCACTTTAAAAATCTTGTCTCTTTTTAACTTGTTCCTTTATATCTTGGCTGCTTGTTAAGCTTTATCCTTTTCTGTTGAACAAAATCCTGTGTAACGACATTTCCATTCTGGACACTTCACAGCACAACCTCACCTGGACAAGACCTAACATGTACGATACGAATCTATGCCCTCGCTAATGAGACACTTTTGCTCCAGCATCTTTCTGATGCGGGTTAACTCATTGCTCGCGACGGCCCTCAAAGCCAACTGTAATGAGCCGATCGTAAGCCACCGAGAAGGCCGACTATAGCCGAGGCAGCTCATTACGGCGTTCGGATCGCCGGCGACTGTGAACCGATTATAAGCCCCAACATAAGGTGTGGCCAGCCAAGGGCAGTTCACAGTTGACGATCGGCACCCACGCTAGCAGGCCATGGTAAATCGAATAATACCCACGATTACGGGCCATAATGGCCCGGGTAGTTACTGTGCGCGATCTCGGCTCCGATGTGTCTTAAGTACGGCTGTGGTAAAAAAGAAAACTCCCCGCGGAGGCGTAAGATGGGTGATGAATGTCTCCAAGACCCACAGCTAGGGAAAGTGACTACAAAACCCGTTTGCCACGAACTTAAGCACATCGAAGGCCTTCCGTGATTGAAAGTTTTACTATTTCTTATATTTCCATTTTATTTATAAAAAACTTTCCTCCTATCCTCTACAACGATCGCTAAAGTACAAGACACAAAATAGGAGACACTCGCTAGTGGAAATGAGAACTTACAACTGGATAACAGGTCGCTCAGCTGCATTCCATCCTCAGTCACACAAGACATTCAAAGCTACCGTCTACAACTAAAACATGAAGGGCGGGTACTTCCTTTTCTTGTACATAAACATGTAGCTATAGCCTATTCACACATCACACTAACATTGCGAGACATGAAATTACATTTTAAGCAAGAGCTTAGCATCAAACACGATTAAAGCACATGCATATACACAGCTATATTTCTATTGTAACACATCAAAATAACGATAGCATCCAAATATGACAGAATCAGCTCATGTTATAAAATTACATGTTAAAAATAAAGTCGTTCGTTGCAATGACATAATTACGACCTGAAAATACATTGATGTTTTAGAACTAGTATATACAGGAATGTCAAGTAAAACTAAAAGTGCCCGGATCAAGTCAAAATAGTCAGCAGCATCAGAACTTCATCTCTATCCTTCCAACCCCCCAAGATCTACTTGACCACAGGATCAGAACTCCCAGCATGTTGACCAGAGGTCCCACCTGTCCAATTCAGGAGAAGAATCTATTAGACAAACGATGAGCAATCAAGTTAAGAAAAGATTAAAAGGGAAGACTTACCAGCGTCTGCTTCCTGATCATCATCCTCCAATTGCACACCCACTTCCTCGGCGGTAAGCAGCCGCATGCCCTCCTTCACCGCCACCTTCTCCTCCTTGGTGAACTGTGTGGTAACCACATCCATTCTGAAGGCCGCGCTACCCTCTTTATCCGCTTCAGCCTTGGCTTCCTCCAAATCCCGGAGTTATATCCTAGCCATAACCCGGGGATAATCGTCCATCCAGGACAGGTTGCCCTGCTTCCAAGTACGGAAGTACATGTCCTGGAGCATCTCATCCATCATCCCCTCGTTCTCCTCAAACTCCCTCATCCGGGCCTCGGAAGCCGACAACCTTGCAACGGTAGCGTCTCTCTCCAATCGGTATCCCGAACAGTCAGCCTAAAGGGATTTCCGCATCGCCTCCATCTCCTCCTTCAGCTTAGCTTGAGCAAGCTCTGCGGCCTCAAGCTTCCTAGATAACTCCTCTATCTTCTCAAGATCCGCTCTTCGAACCTCATCCACAGTGGCAATGGCCATATCAATCCTTTCCTTGCAGGTGGCCTCCATTTTTCGCAGCTCAGCTCTGCTAGCCTCCTCCATAGTTTTCTTTAGCCGTCTGGAGGCCGCCTCATGCTAGGAGATCTGAATGGCCTGATCGGCAAGCTATTTGGCCTGATCGGAAACCATTAGCCGCAGCCGAATGTTAGCACTTCCGATTTCCTCTCCAGCCTTGACCAGTCGGGCATGATACCCCATTAACTTCTTGGTCTCTTCACCCACCCGATCGATGTTTGCCTTGGCCTCATCCCCCATAGTCACATTCCGAGTGGTCAACAAGTCGAGATCCAAAGACTTAGCCTCATCAAGCACCCTTACCATAGGATTGTAGGGTAGGAGGTGCTCATCGGTAACCTCATCGAAGGAAATATCATGAGAACTCGGATCCAGATCTGGATGACCCGCAAATGGGTTACGAGCCAAGCCAGGACGACCAACATGAGTAACGGAAGGATTCTGTGATGGATGCGGAGATGGTATGGACTCAGTATCCTCCCCCGTGATGTCATGAATAGGCTGGGTTGGGGGCTAAGGTCCAAGTGAGGGTTCGCACATGGAACGCCTCCTCTTTCTCTTTTGAATATCCTCTTCAATGACTCCGAGAAGAGGACGGTAACTGACTACGCCCCCGGAACGGTCAGTCGAGGGCTTCGGTTTAGCAGAAGCTTTGAAGAGTTTGAATTGCTCGAGGCGGTTCCGAATGTCTGATGTCTTGGCCTCCTCAACCGTTCCTGGAATAAAAACCAAGTGATGCAAGCGTGCACGAGACTATAATCCAAGAAACATGTGAAGTTAAAAGAGAAGTCGAAAATTCACCTTGAACCGCCGGAGTTACCCCAGCTGAAAAGCTCTCAGAAGATGGACTGGCACCAGTCCCGGCCTTATCAGATTTCTTCGGTTTCCCCACCAAGGCCGACCCTTCCTCCAACCCCTCAAAGGCTTGGCGGAAAGCATCATCCGTCCACTCTTGAATCTCACCTGCTTTCCCAGAGGTCAAGGCACCAACTCCACTACCACTCTGCCCTTCGCCACCGTTACCGCCATCACCCTCTCCATCACCTCCGCTCTCCTCCTTGCCTCTTTCCTCCTCTCCACTTTCCTCCTTCGGAACATCTGGGCATGTGCTGGGAGAGGGTCCATCAGACATCTTGAGCTTCTTCCCCCCGACGACTGGTGGTACCGAGAAGGGTCTCCTCTTGCTGCTCTTTGTCGTGGCCCCTCCTTTTGCTTTGGCAGCTCTTTCCTTAGCCGTATCCCTCTGTTTGACCACAGACTGATGTGGTAGAATCAAGTTATGTCCCAGGAGAGTGGCATTCCTGATTAGGTAAGAAGCCGACCTATCCCTTTCCGAAATGGCCTCTATCTCCGCGGCTATCTGAACCAGATGATCATTCTCCACGACCGCAAAGCCACCTGTCGCTAGCAAGAGATAAAAGCACATAAGAAGAAGCATCTCAGTTAGAACGGAAATTATAAATAAGCTTCAACTTACAGCCAGAGGTGAAGCGGTGGATCAAAACGGTGTCATCCCGGACGAAGAGCCATTCCTTCTTGAACATGGTGAACTTTGAATACAAGTCTAGGACCGGCTTGAAGGACACTGCCGATTCCAAGTTGATGTATGGAGACCCCTTCTTGTAACCCCTCAAGTTATATAGATATCTAATTTCCCAGTTGGAAGAGGGGAACCCGTACTTTCTTTGGAAAATCACGAATAGGCACACCAAGATAGCGAAGGAGTTGGGCTGGAGCTGGAAGGGGGCCACCTTCAAATAAGTAACGAAGCTAACTATCCAGGCATTGATTGGAGGAATTGCCCCACACATGCAATGGTACCTACTATAAGCAAAGTATCCTTTAGGGGGATTATACGGCATGACCCCCTCCCCTGGCAACGGCATGCGTGCTCTATCAATCCCAAAGGAACGGGAGATAACGTCAAGCTGCTCCTCTCTGAGAGAGCTCGGAAAGCAATCAGGAGGAGAGTTCAGAAGCTCTTGGGGACCATACCCATCTACTAGCGATCTCGGGATGGGTCCACGACGTTCCGGTCCTGACTGGGCTGGGGGCACAACGGGGGACTCTCGTCTATCCGTAGATTTTCTCTTTTCTGATCGAGTTTCCACTTTGCGAGACATTTATCTGCAACACCAAAAACAAACATACCGTTAAAACATGGAGTATGGAGATATAAGAAAACAAGAGCGTGCAGTCTGTAATCCCGTTCGCAATTCAAAACATTAAAGACCGATCGGTAGTTTGAGAATAAGGCCCGTTCGACCTCGTACTTCTCAAACCCGTCCGGTAGTACAAGACCCATTCGGCACTTCTCAAGCCGAGTACCACAGTTCATTCGGCACTTCTCAAGCTGAGTACCATAGTTCATTAGGCACTTCTCAAGCCGAGTACCACAGTTCATTCGGCACTTAAGCCCGCGAGTTCATTTGGCAAACCGAATACAACAGTTCATTTGGCACTTGCTACATTCGGTAGTCAAAAAGCTGTTCGGCGAGAGAAGGCTAAATCACCTGATTCGGTATTCTAACAAGATTCGGCTGCGATTTTGATTCGGCAACGAGTTTGATTCAGCAGGAAAATTGGTTCGGCCGTCTCTCTTAGTAAGGAATAACAGTAACTTGCAGCCCCTACTTATAGGCCAACATGGAACGACCGGACCAATGGGTTCGGCTCTTAGGACCGAATGGGGATAAGCAACCTAAAACAAAGTGCGGCATATACCGGCATATGCCCCCACTTTGGGGGGCAAATGTTGGGCGTGTTCTCACCCAGAAATCCGAACCAACTTGAGCCAAAGCGTCACCGGACCAGGCGCTACCGAACCTCTCCATGTCCCTGCCGAACCGACCACTTCCAGCCGAACCAACCACCTCCAACACTTGGATTGGACCAAGGACCACCGGTCCAAATCCATGCAACCGAGCCAAAGCTAGGAAGGCGCTACCGAACCTCTCCATGTCCCTGCCGAACCGACCCCTTCTCTCCATTCACCACCGAATCAACTACCACCGGACCAGGCACTACCGAACCGACCCCTTCTCTCCATTCACCACCGGATCAACCTCTACCGCTCCAACCACTACCGGACCACCCACAACCGGACCAACACTGCCAGGCCAGACTACATCAGCCCAGGCCCACCAGCTGCTATATACATCCAGGACCACTGCCCCCAGCCTCACTCTATAAATATAGGGGCAGGGGTACAACAATGGCAAACAAGTTTGAGAGCTCAAGCACGGATAGAACTTTCAAACAACTTTCATTTACTTGTAATCAAAGCTTTGTACTTGTAATCTGAATAGAAAAGGAGAATAACATGTAAAGTGGACGTAGGCACGTTCTGGCCGAACCACCATAAATTTGTGTGTCTTTTACAGTTTAGTCCTTGCTTTTTATATATTTGCATAAATCACCCAAATCACTAAAAACAACACAAAATCAACTAATTCATACGACTTGGAGGTGTTGCCCATTTTTTGTGCAAACACTCATAACTTATTACGAGTTCCTTTCTTGTTAAAACCCATCACTTATTTCACAAACTAATTACTAAGTACCAATTTACTTAACTTGTTTCATTCCAACCTATAGATTACACATATCAAATCCATGAAGAATTATAGAAGCTTTCAAATCGAAGTGGTTTCAGATATTTACTAATACCCACCCCCAGCCTCTTCGAGTCCTTTGTCATCTCAACCCAGGTTATTCAAATGAAATTTATTTCAAACTTAAAACATAGGATGTCACATATACAACACTTCGTCTCGATAGATAACCACATTATCACTATTCAACCCAGTCATATCAGAAATATCAAATAATCTAAGGCTTCCAATATCATTCAATCATTCATAAGCATGATTAATTAGTCACCATTCCAGTTAATTTAAATAAATTAAATTAATACCTTTAATCACATTATCCTGCTTACTTAACATTAATTAATTAATTAAAAACCATTAATTAATCATCCTTTAATTTCCTCTTTAATTACATTAAGTAATTGGCCTTTAATTAATAACACAAATTAATTAACCTTCACCCATTCACATTAATTATATTTATCCTAATTAATTTCGCAAATTAATTATACCATAATCACTTACATTGATTAATTATCCTTTAATTAATCACACTCGTTAATTCTTAATTACTTCTCTTAGGTAATTTACCTTTAATTACTTTCATTAAGTAATAATCGTATTGGTTAATTATCCTCAATTAATTAACCTTTAATTATTAATTAATTATCCTCTAATAATTAATTAAATGAATTTAAGCCTCAATAGATTAATCCTTTGATTACTTACATTAACTAATTATCATTTAAGTAACTAAACTCTAATTACTTACATTAATTAGTCCTTAATTACAAATTAATTAATCTATAATTAATTAACTTATAACCTTTAATTATTAATTAATTAATTAATCCTTAACCATTAATTAATTAATTTTTCTTTAATTACTTTTATTAATTAATGATAAAACATTTTATTTCCTTAATTACTTCTTAATTACACTATTAATTAAGTTCTAAATTTAACTTAAGAATTAACCTGCTTAAGTAAAAATAAAACATACAACTTTAATTAACAAATATTTAAACAGCATGATTATTTAAAACAATAGTTTAAGAAGTTAGTTTTTAAACTTGATTTTGCTAAACTTTAAAACTTGAGAATATCCTCATATTTGACCCGAGACAAGCTTGAGAAAACACACCCTGAAACCCAAGTCAAATCCCCTTCTTCTTTCTTCTTTTTTTTTATAAAAAAACTTGTTTAAAATTTAAACTGTTACAAGTTTAATAAACCTCGCGAACAACACGAAGCAAAACCCGAGCTAATCTTCCTCTACCCCGAGACCAACCCCGAGACAACACTTCCCATCTCCTCGAATATAAACGCTAACACATTAGAAAACCTCGTGCACGTGCATGATTGTTCTGGTCATCTTCGACCGGCATCGCGACCCTCATCTCATCGGCGACATCACCATCGTCCAACCTGACAGCGTAGAAACTCGAAATCATAACCCACTCGAAATCGAGCAAGACAGCTTCCTTTGGATCCCATCAATCATCCCAAATTTACCTCGACTTCGACGATGCATCACCTGAAACCTCGAAATTCCGGCCACAGCTCCTCCAGGAATCCTCGCATCCATTTCCCCGTGACCGATCATCTCCCGACCACCCACGACCTCGCAAATGATCCAATTTCACCGACAACCCATCAGGCTTCCAGAACCCTGCATCGTCGATTTGCCGGCTCCTTGGTAGATGAAAAATCATGTAACTAATTTTACCGACATCGTCTGCTTCCAGGCTAACTCCAGCCAAAATCTCAAAAACCCAAACTTTGCCGATCATCGGAGAATGCTCGAAACCCAATTTCCGACCAACATGCAACTCCCCTTAATTTACAAGCTTAAAATTCATGACTTCAATCTTAAAAATCGTAGGTTTCGAAAAGGAAGAAGATTATATACAAGAAACCAAAATTCTTTTAAATCGAAATTTTGATACGAATTGAATTTCACTGTTCTTCTTCCTTTTTATTAAAACTATCATCAGATTCTTACTAGAAATATTTTTAAATCAATTATCCTATTATAATGAACAAAATTTGTTTATACATCAAGGTTTAAAATGAATCGGGAAAGAGATATTTAAATTTGATCAGGTTTTGAAACCTGTATAACCAGAATAGAGTATCCATTTATATTCAGACATGCGCACCTTGTACTCCATATATATATCTACATGCAATTCATATAAAAAACATGCAAATACTTATCATACTTTGTTTAAGTAATTACTGCGTGCAACATGTTTTTAAACATGTTAAAAACTTGACTTACTCACTTGTAAAAATATGTTTGAACAAAGGAGCAGTTTTTCTTTGAAAATGCTTAATGTTGAACTTAGATGTGATTTCCATTTTGTGCTTATTTGAATCTGATCTACACATTCTTTGTTATTTTAAACTGAGTTGATTTGAGATGATTTAGCTTGATAAACTGAATCCTGGAAGTTGAACTGGTCTTGCTTGATGATTTTGCTACAGTTTGTGAATTTAAAAAAAAATTGATTGCTGTCTCTTTTTTTTATCAAGTTGTGAACAAGCTTGTTTTATTTCTTCTTGTATGAAAATGAAGATAGGAAAGAATTTGAGGAGAGAAAAGTATAAGTACATTAAATCTTAATTTATGATTTTTACAAGAAAATTATTGTGACACTTGTAAATTTCATGTTAAATTAACTAACACTTGTTTAATCTTTATCAAAAAGACATTACACTTGTAAATTTATGTGTTAATATCTTAACCTTGTTATCCTACATGAGAATATATTTTAATAAATATTTATAAGTCTTATACTTGTAATATATGTGTGTTCATACCCCTTTTATTTTTATGTTTATATATGTGTGTGTGTGTGTGTGTGTTATCAAATTTATATTCATACTTTCCCTTAACAAAATATTGATAAAAAAAATTAAAAAAAAATTGAAACTAACTATACATAAATAAAAATCTAATATATTATTGTAAGTCCAATTTACTTTTAAGACATTTTATTTTTGAATTTCAAATTCAATTCAAATTACATAGGAATGGCTGGGTTAAACAATAGCTTCCTACACACACACACACAGATATATACACACTTGTATATAAACACACTTAAAATTTTCAATAAAGTTTGCATATGTCTATTATCATATTTTTAATTACCATAAGGTTTGTCATTTTCAGATATATTTATCAGAATTTTACTTATTTATTTAAATAAAAATTAGTATTATTATAAATTAACCCAGTTAATTATCAATTAACAGATATTCTAAAATCCGGGTTATCACAGTTTCATCAAATTTGTACTGCTATTGCTCCGTTTATCTTAATTTCTGCATTTTTGCAGCATTTCCGGTACGATTATCAACTTTTGATCGGATGATCGTACCATTGATATTTGTATGCCGTTTTGATCGTCTCGCCGTGCTGATCTGTGAAATATATTCGTCCCTATGTTTCAGCTTCTGGTACCGAGCAAAATCAATAAAACGATTTTCGTAACGGTACTCGTTTTAAAACACTTTATGATTCGGTGACTTTTTCAGTTATTCACGAAATCAAACAGCCGTTAACAATTCTTATTTCAGCTCTTGACCTTATATATCCCACCATTTCAAATTGCAACTATGGTCGGTTTCTCTGCCTTCTCATTTCCTATTCTCGTGAGATTATAATAAATAATAACGTTTGTGACTTTACCTTTCATTTATTATTTACCTGTTCCAAAATGTGCCTTTACATTTTGTTTAGTTGCTTATATGTTTCGTGCATTTGTGTTTTTCTAAATTGCTTCTTCCCAAACTGTGCATCACCCGCACCTCTTACCCATGCATCTTCCTACCAAGCACCGCCCATACGTCTCCACATCCTTTCTTAACCGCACATCAGCAGCTCGCCAACCCTTGCTCCGCCCTAACTCCTCCGCGCCGACCTCCTCTGGCCCCCTTTACTTCGAACCCGAGCAGCTTTCCTCACCTCTAACTCAGCCTGCACTTGATACCAAGCATGTAAGGTCTTTTATATATGTTGTTTTCTTTTGTATACTACTTTATGTAAAATATAAACTTATATATACTGTGTAGATTCGACGTTTTCTACCTGTAAAGTACTTTTATATATATATATATATATATATATATATATATATATATGTTTGTATGCGCCTATGTTAGTAAATTAAATGTGCGCAATATTTATGCATATGTCTACGAGTTTAGACATTAAGATTATTTATATTTTGTTATGGTTAGTTGTATAGTAGTATGTCAGTATTTATATATGAGTATACAGGTGGTATACGTGTTAGTTTTATGCAAAGTTTATGCAAGTTATGAAAAGAAAATATGTTATTTGCATGTAGATAAGAGTTCAAAGAATGTTTACATTTTTGTGTACTAATATATGGTTTTACATTGGGTACGAATATATACATATATATATATTTCTTTCTTTTCCTTTTGGCAGCCGTAAGTCATTTTGTATATATGTTGCAGTTATTTTTGTGTGACTTTCAAATTTAATAGCATAGTGTTTATATATATTGGTTACATGGGTTAGCATATAGAGTATAATTGTGTGTATATGCAAGCTTCAGCAACTCAAAATTTTCATTTGTATATATATTAAAGTAATGTATATATATAGGATTATACAAATATGTATGTTTTATATAAGTTTACAGTTAGTTCTGAAAGTGTATAGTATATAAAATATGTTTATATTATATATGTTAGCATATGGTATATTAAAGGTGTTATAGGTTATGGCAAATATGTCTACAGTTCATAGATATACTTATAGTGATGTTATTACATTGTTTTGAGAAAAAAATGATGACTTCGGAATATAAATCTTTAACTGTGAAATGTATACGTTATATTTGTATTTTAAAAACAGAGGTTGTTTAGGATACTATGCTGTTTGTATATATGTACGACAGTATTTGTTTAAAATGAAGTATAAGTGTATATACAAAATTGTACAGGTTTGCATTTATTTGACTATATATATATATATATATATATATATATATATTCGTCTACATATGTATTGTTTGTAAATGCTATATATATATATGGTTATATATGAAATAGGTAACTAATATCGATATTTATATAAACAGATTACGTGTTCAGATTTATATATATAGATATATTTTGGTTTTTAAATTGTATGTATATATATGAAATTATATAATGTATATGTTCATTTATATATATATATATATAAGTATCTTGCCTTTTTTTAAATATGTATATATATATTATATATTGTTATAAGTATTGTTTAAAATATAATAATTTGTTTACATCGATTTGATAATAAATATTGATTTTATTTATAACTTGTATGTAAGCTTGTATATGATTACATTTGTTTTATATATATGTGAAATTTGGTTTTTCAATTTTATATATAAATATTACATATGTTTGAATTTAGAATATGATTTTATATATATAGTTATATATATAGTTCACTCATACTAATTATCTTCATCGATCCTATTCTGATTTGATTTCATTGATTTCTGTTATCAGCTCTATCCGTCGAATTCATTTCATCGTCCAATCTATCTAGCCTCTAAAGGTGAGCAATCACTCACGATGAACGTTCTTGTATTTATTAAATTTGATTTCAATTGAAATGACAATTGAAATATGCTATTGTAGTTATTTAAATTGTTTTATATGCTATTATCTGTAATGGTTCACCTGTGGGATATGACACCATATCCTATTGTTTATATTATATTGTTATTGACGATATATGCCTGTTATGTTAGTATCATATCTATTATCACTTTGCAAGTACCCTATTAGTATAGAATTCCTTATGGGTTGAAATGATGCATACCCGAACGATCGGTAGAGTAGGGGAAAATCGTTATGGGTTGAAATGATAAACCCAAGTGATTTTCATTGAATTGAGTTTAGGATTGCAGGTTGAAATGATATATACCCATATATATTTTAAGTGCGGATTGAAATGATAAATACCCGTATCATTTGACGATAGGATAGAAAATTATATACAGACACCGTTGGTCTATATATATATATATTAAAATGATTTCCAAGGTTTTAAAAGTGAATATTTTAGTTTTAATAAATAATTAATTTTAAGATTATATATATATATATATGTTATTTATAGGGGTTTAAAATTAAGATTTTTAAAATTTATATGTTTTGAAAATGGTATGGTTATAAATCAATTTTGAAATTATATTTCAAATATAAAGTTTATAATAGGAATTGGTTTGAAATTATATTTATTTAAGAATTATACTTAAATAGGTTGAATTGAAATTCATTAAATTTGAGATTGTAAAGATATGATTTTATAACTAGAATTCAAAGCGATTTAAATGAATATTTCAAATTTACATCAATTGAAATGGTATATTTAGTTTTATTTAAAATTTGGAAATTTAAGGTTTATTTAAATGATATTGGATTTATTAAGTGAATATTTCAAAACTAAGTAATAATGAAGTTAAATAAAGAGATATATGAAATTATCAAATTTAGTTTTGAATTTGTGGAATATCTAAAGTTTTGGAATATACTGAAAAATAAATGGTTTATTTGGTGGTTCAAATCTGTACTTGAAATCGATTTAATTTGAAATGGGTTATTGAGAGACTGAATTGAATTAAAAACTGATGAATTGAGATTAAACGTGAATTATGGCGTTTGAGTTAATTTGAATCGATTTGTGAAATTTGAGGAAACAATTTTATTATATAAATTATTTTTAAATTATATTTAAAACTATTTATTTATTTTACTTTATAAATTATTTTGATATAAATTATTTTATTATAAATCATTTTAATGTAAAACTATTTTAACTATTTAATACTAATTATTTTAATATAAACTATTTTAACTTATAACTATTATCTTACAAACTATTTTATTATATATATTATTATTAATATCTAAACTGTTTAAAAGAAAGTGTTATGATTTCAAAAAGTTATGATTTCAAAGTGTTATAATTTCCAAAGTGTTATAAATTCAAGTATTTGGTTTCGAAATTGTTATAACTTTGAAGTGCTATGATTTTGGAAATAGATATATTTGAAATGGAAATGATATTTTGGTTTTGAAGTATAAACTATTTTGAAATGACCACGGTGTTATAATAACGATTGGTTGTTAAAGAGACTGGGATCGGGTATTGTCATACTCTCTACTAATACAGAAAACCTCTTTAACAACTGCATACATGGTGGAGATTCCAGAATGAAGTAGGATGGTTGGTGACGATTCTATATGGTATTTATGCGACCCTGACTCCCGTGAATCAGCTTAGATTTGACTAAAATCAAGAGTCATGCCGGGCCAAGTGAGGTCACTCCTCCTATCGGGCACATTTCTTCGATTCTATTCTGATTTTTGTGATTGTTTGGCGGCCACCCCTAGATTTTTGATATGGGAGTGTTCCCGAGGTAGGCGTAGTAGTTGCTATGCATTACCACCAGTCCAGATCCACAAATGGTATATCTATCCTGGCATTTCCTCGTATGCCGTGTTCACATGCCTAGCGCGCCTTCTACGAGTTTGTTTTGTACTATACCTATGGAGTGCGCTCTAACTGCCCTCCAGTTTACGGAGGGAATTACAGTACTGTATAGACTATGGGAATATATAAAAAGGTGTTAAAGGGGATATGGGTAATACCTTAATTCTATTTTAATATCTTTTACTTTACTATAGACATATTATAATAGCTTATATTACTACATAGTAGATAGTTCCACGGATTCTTAGAGGATGGTTATCCCAAACATCCTTTAAGTGACTTGTATTTCAGTTGATATTTCACTTGAGTTCGATTTATTGGCATAGGAATGTCAATCCTGACTCGAATGTTTTGTGTTTTGCTTTACGCTCGGGTCAGACTGAGTATCACAGCATTTGAGACTCACCTTTGGAGTTGGAGCTTCACTTGAAGAACCATCTGCATCTATTCAGCTTTCAACTTTCCATTTGATTTGTTCATAGAAGTCATCTGGTTGTATTTGAGACTTCACTATATTTGAGATATTTTCTTGTATTTTATTTCAAACTCTATTGTTCATATACTAGCTTCATGAACTACTATTTATCTATTTCGCTGCTTATTTTTATATTACTCTATGTTTGTGATTTCGTGATTTATTTATTTACTGTATATGCTTAGTTTTTCCAAATATAAATTAATAATCTGATATTTTGAGCAATTGAATTCCGACATGTGTGGATGCGAATGGCAGAAAATACCAGGTCGTTACAAGTGGTACCAAAGCACTGGTTTAGGCAAAACTTATCATATAGATAAAAATAATAATTACAGAATCACCTTCGTTTGAGCTTGAATTCCTTCCTCTTTGTTTCGGATTTCTTTCGAACATTGGAACTCTCCCTTTTGTTTAGAAATCCATTATTGTCTCTCCCTATTCATATTTTTTTCTCTTTTTCTGGAGTATCCCTGTAACATCCCCGTTTTTAAATCAAATTTGAATTGGTAAGTAATTTAATTTTTGAAATTAAATTGTGAATTAATTTGGTATTTTCCAAATTTAATAGATATTTGTTTGTTTATTAATATAAATGAATATAGATATGAGTTTAAAAAAGAATCTCTAATTGGAAATTCAAAAATAAATAATTTGAATAATATTTTGATTATAAGTTTAATTGTTGATTAATTTAAAATTTTGAATGAATATATATATCAAAAGATTGTATATAAAGGAATTTGGATTTGAAATTCAAATACTAAAAATATAAATAGGCATTTCGATTTAGAAGTTATGACTTAAATTTAATATAATAAATTTCTAAAAGCTATTTAAAAAGAATAAATTCTATTATATATATATATATATATATATATATATATATATTGATTTGGAATTCAATAGTAAATGTTTTATTGATAAATAGATTTTTAAAATCATTTTCCTGAAGGTTATATAAATAGTTATAAAAGCATATAGCATTTAAAACACAAAAATTATAAATTTAAATAATATAATCATATTTCATAATTTATAATAGCATAAAGGGTTAAAAACAAAAATTTATAAATAAAATAAAGAAACAGGTTCAAACACAAATTGTTTTCATACTAACAAACTAATAAAACAAAGGATATAAACATAAAAATACAAATTTTTACATTTGTAAGGTATTTAGAGCATGCACATACATGTGTAAGTATTATAAACATGGAAATTAACAAATGTAAGGTTGAGATTTTATTATTAACATGTGTGAGCAAGATATTAACATAGAATTACAAGTGTTAGTATACAAATTACAAGTGGCAAATAAGTTCTACTTTTAATTTAAAATTATATGAAAATATGAGTAAAGAAAAGAAATAACCATTTTTTTGAATCTCTTCATTCTTCTATAACTAAACCCGAGAGTTGAAGAAAGCAAACCAAAAAGAAAAAAGAAATCTGTTTCAATTTCAGGCAAAACAAAAAGCAAGCTAAGTTTTAAGCTAAAACACTCTCAGTAGATTCAAAAAAAACAAGCATCTTCAAAATCTCAAACCTGCGAACCAGATTCCAGTTTAAAACACAAAAGCATTTTAACCTGATATTTTCAAATTTGAAAGCAATCAAAATTTAAAACCTGATCATAGCAAACTCGGATCAAAAGCAAATAAAATTTCAACTCAGTTTTGAAGCAAGTGCAGTTTGGAAACAAAGCATGGATTCCACAAAGGTTACATTCAGTTTCCAAAACCTGATAGCAGAAAACCAATTTTAAAAAAAAAATATCCAAAACCTGGAAGCAAGCTAATCAACTCAACAAGAATCAAACATCTAGTACAATTTCAAGCTTAAGCATGTAACAAAATTCAACATTATCAAGCCTCTGTTCTTCATCATCTCAGGTTAGCAAATTCCGTCAACCCCGTTATATTTCTACATGTTGGATTTGTGTTTGAAGTTATGATGTATATATGCCTATATGACTGTGAAAAAAAAACGTTTATATGTTGTGTACATATATAGTTTGTGTGCATGAATGTCTGCATACACCTCTGTTTAGAGGTTACTGGCATAAGAAAAAAACTCAAAACTCAAAATCTTGTTTCTCAACCTCAGTTAGAATTTGATGATTGAACAAAATATAATTTAAATATCAGGATTTAAATTTTAAAAGTACTCTCGAGTATTAAAAATAAGTGAGCTTGCTAGGAATGTGAAGACATAGAAAAAAATCAAATCTTGTCAAACTTTAGTTGATTAAAATGCGGATTTTGATTGCATGCCCCTATTCTTCTTTATAAACCATGAGTTTTGACAATGAATTCATGATTTTTTAGTTAGGGAATCACGTGCACTCTTGAGTTAAACGTAAATAGGGTTTTGACGAAGATCTGATGATTGGAGTAATGATAAATCTCGTGATTAAAGGGGAAGCATGTGTGAAGGTCAAAGATCATCAGAAAAGTATTCAATAATTTTATAATTCGTTATGGGAAGCAGACGAGGTTGAATTAGGGTTTTAGGTGTAGTTTCGTTTGACTGGGTTTGCAAGAAAATTTTGCCATCATGGTTGAACCATAGGCGGTCGGATTTGGTGGAAACGAGACGTGGGCAAGTGGCAAAACTTTGGACATGGCCGCGAGTTCACCAGTGATTGGAGGAGATGATACGCGATGGGGTTTTGATAAAGTTTGGTTCAGGTGGTCGTGCGTACTGTTCGATTTCGATCCTCTGTTGAATTTGACAATCTGGGTGGTTGTAAGGTATGTGGAGGCCAGCAGCGACTCGTTGACAACGACGATGGTGATCGTAATCACTCCGACGAATTGTGCATGTGCACTGTGGCCATTGATGTATCTGGATTGTTTTCATGTTTGAGGAAGATGCTTGTGCTCGAGTACGACTTGAGATTATCGGAGTTTTTTCTGGAAGTAGAGGGGGTTTGCGAGTGAGTGAGATTGGCTCGGGGAAAGTTTGAATTGGTTCGAGGATTCTTTAGTTTAGACTCGGGCTGATTTTAACCTTGTAAAATTGCTTCCAAATTTTTAAAATATAAAGTTTAATAAGAACAGATGTTTTCAAAATGGAAGATCAAGTTAAAGTAAAGAAAAATATGAAATAGTTTTACAAAAGCATAAGTTTAAAAGCAAACAAAGGAAGTTTTCTAGTATTATCAGATTTCATAGTATATGTTAATAAGTTTTAAAGATTTTTATAAAACAAGGTTTGAATTTAAATGAATTTGGTTTTTAAGAAAAGTTTTTCTTTAACATTTGATTTAAAAGGTTTTTAAATTGTTTTAAAATTTGTTAAAGTTAAATTTGTAATTATTTTAAATCTTTAATTTGAAATGAAAGTTTAAAAGTAAATTTAAAAGTAAAATATTTCAAAGGCTTTTGTAAGTGGTAATTAAGTCATTGATAAGGATAAAGTTTTTGTCTTAAAGTTAATTAAGATTTAATAATTTGAGATTCATTAAATTAATGAGGTAATTAAAGGGTAATTAATTAATTTAATTAATTAATAAATTAGTATTAATTAATTAAGTAATTAAGGACTGTAAGTAAATAAATTAGAGATTAATAAATTAATTAATTAAGGCTTAATTAATTATGAAATCAACTTTAAGGTTAATTAAATTAATGTGATTAATTAAGGAAAAATTTATTAATTAGAAGGGTAATTAAGGATTAATTAATTAATTAATATTAAGTGATTAATTTTGGTAATTAATTCATAAGTAATTAGTTTAATTTAGAAATTAATTGAATTAATTAAGGATTAAACAATTAATAAATCCTGCTTATAAATGAGTATTGAATGATCGAATTGCTTAGGAATGATTGTATTGTGTGAAATGCCTTGAATTGATTATCCTATCTGATCTGTGATATTCTGATTTGTGATTGAGCTGTGAAATGTAATTTAATTACCTGTGATGTTATTTATTTATCTGTAATGAATTTATATTATTTATCTATGATCTGTAAATGAAGATGAGCGTTATAGGAATATACTGCTTATCTATATTTCTGTATGTGTATCTGTGATGATTAATGTTGTTGCACTATTGTGCAAAAACCTAGACCATACCTTACACACACAAATATGGATTTCATGAGGAAATTGGTTAAGTCACGGATTTTTGAAATGGCTTTAAAAATTGAATTTTGAATCTAAATGGTTTTGGAAATTTAATTGGATTAAATTTGAAAAGCTTTTGTAAAGAAGTTTTGAAGATGAAAGTTATTTTGAATAACTTAATAAAGTTTTGAAATTCAATATTTGAAATTGAATTCTATGATTTGGAAACTATTGTTTAAAACGGTTATACAAGTTATAAAGGTGTTTATATGGGTTTTTAAACCATTTACAAGTATTGTTTTGGGAATTTGAATTTAAAACAAGCTTTATACTTGAAGGGCTTTAACTTGTATAAATGTAATCGGATTTTTCCGAAACAAAAACTATTGGTTTTCAAATAATAAAAGCTTTCATGTAAGGAAAGGATTTCCAATTTAGGGTGAAAAGTTACAAGTTTGAAAGAAATTGTGAATTGTTTTGAAAGCTATGAACGAACCTTTTTGAAAGATGATTAAATCTTGTTTTGAAATCGAAGAGGATTTTAAATGGTGTATCTTTTATATAAAAGATTTGAATTGGAAATGGTTTGAAAGTTATGAATTAAAATTTTAATTTAAAGATTGGATGAGTTAATCCAATTTGAAATCGAATTGTTTCGAAAAGCCGTGAATAAATCTTTGTGGAAAATTGGTGAACTTTGTGAAATGAATCTTTTTGTTTAAAAGACTAGAAATGGTAATTTGTTTAAACCATTTGAAAGAAATGTTTTGGACTTCAAGTTGTGACTTAACTGAGATCCAATATCCATATGTTTTCAAATATTGCGCTCATTATTCGGTTTAGTTAGGAGAGGACCTTGTGTCATATAACCCATTTCGAATAATGATACGACGATATGGATAGCGTTTGAAGACCGGTGGTGAAGACCGGGTATTTTCAAGAACAAAAGGATAACCCATCGATTGTCTCGGCACTGAGTCATGCCGGTATAGAGATCTCCAAATGTGATGGGGAGTCCAATCAGGATTGTGAATATGCGGATTGCAAGGGCTTCTTTGGAAGTGCCTTCGGTTCTGTTCGAACCCGAAACAGACTTGTATGGATGTGTATGTGACATTACACTTTGAGACGTAAAACCAGTTTCTGTCAATTACATTTCTGTTTGGTGGCGAAGATTCATTCTCTTAGCTTAACACCCTTCTTGGAGACGTACGAGCTCAGAGATTACATAGTTGATGGTTACTAGTGATGCGTTACCAATTTGGTCATGTGGCATACAAAGTGCTGTTGATCATTTGTTGATCAAAGCATGGATTTACGAAAAACTGTAGCTTTGTGGACGTGACTTCGTCGAGCCTCACAACCCGGTAATGATCGAAACAGGAATCGTGGCAGCAAGGTTATTTAGGAGTAACTCCCCCTAAGGGTATGACCATTTCCTTCTGGATAAAAAGTGATATCATGGTATGGAGCCCAGATATTTACTTATGTTGATTTTGAAAGTGGTATCATGGTATGGAGCCCATATACTTTACTGTGTGGTTGTTGGATTGAGGGCCCTCGGATAAAGGTCGGTAACGACCGAGGGATGGCATACTCGTGTCAGTAGTTACTTCTGGGCAGGTGTAACCCGGCCTTGTGTAGCAGAGACCCGGTTAGGTTCTCGGGGGCGTCCCTCTAAAGGCGTTCCACTTTGTGTGGAAAGTTCCTTTGCCTGACCATTTGTTGGAAATCCAAAGAAACAATACGAGCCTTGTACGGTTTTAGTTGTATAACCTACCATGGAATGTGGCGATAACCAGCTATTGAACATGGTAGCTATAGTAGGCATACGACGAAATGTGGTATGCTGGCTAAGATTAATATTATACTTTCGAAAGGTTTTCTGCACTATGCACTAATAATAATATCAATTGATTTTCGCGTATCAAGCATTTTTGACTATCATAAGGGGAAATCTCCTCCAAGTCTGCGTTTGCATTGTGTGTGCGGTGGAAGGCCAAATGGTAGTTTCATTTTCTCAAAAGCATTATAGATTTCAATTTTAAATCTTTTGTTGTTTGTTTTAAAGATAAAACTGTTTTTGTTTGCTCATACCAGTCCCATGATTGACCCGGAGTTTATTGTTCCCTTCCCAAACTCTGGGTGCCTACAATTTTCCACACGGGTAGTCTAGAGTTGGGTTTTTCAGATAGTCGAGTAGTAGGAGTAGAGTCGATAGCTTTCAGCCTTTGGATTTTGGCGATAGCATTTTGAGATCGCAATTGTTTAAGTCAACTTGATGGTGGTTCTAGCTAATTGGATTGGAGATCTTTGGAGTTTGGCATTGAAGACATTATCTTTCCGCTGTAGTTGCCTATTTTGCTTTATCTTCTGATGTTGTTGCTTTCCGCTGCTATTTCTTCTATCTCTGATGTATTTTGATATTCATTGTATCATCGGATATTGTATTCATTGTAGTATCAATGATATTATTCATTTTCTTCCGCTGTGTTGTTATGCTTAATGTGTTATAAGCTCCCGCGAGCCAGATTCGATGTTTGAATTTGCGGCATTCGATTACAAGTGAAGTACGGGTGCCGTTTTCGAAGGTCGAGTCAGGGTCGTTACAGTTGCTATCAGTGCTGAAGGTTGAAACTTTAGCTCAGGAGTATAACACATTAGGTAACACATTGGAGATAGGGTGAAGTATACCCTAGAATGAATATATCCCTAAGATATCCATCTGTATGCCTCAGTAAATTCTCTTACTATTCACTGATAGTAAGTATGAATGCAAGAAGAGGACGAGATAGGGGACTGGGAAGTACCACTACAAACGGTCAATACCTTTAACAACAAGAAAACAACCATTTCTCTATCAATCTCCTTTGTTAATCATCCAATTTAAAAATTCTTTGATGTCTTCGTGGTAGCTGCAAGGAGAAGCTTCGGTGCGGTGATGGCCTTGCGAATAGTTGTAGAAAAGATTCTAGTTCCTATCTCATATTCTCTTCATCAATTCCCTATCAGCTTTTCGTTTTAACTTTAATGAATTTGAAAATTTATTTGACATAAATTGGGTAACAAATACGAAGACAGATTAATTTGTATCGATAAAAACAATTTCGATTAAAACCAAATTTGAAATTTAATTGTGATTTCTTGTGAGTATCAAAGTCTGAAGAGGACAAGTTAATATATACTTTAGGGTATTCCGACTTGAGTTTGGAATCTATATCTAGTGTTTGAGAATTATGGAAGATTAAATCCAATTATCTATCGTTAGGGTCTCGATATATTCTACGAATGGTTAGTTATTCTTTCGAACTAACCAGTGCCTTGTATATTTTCGTAGATTTGATGACCCGGGTATCTTGTGTAATATTGAATGAGTTTATTCTCATATTGTTGATATTCTGATCTGGTAAGCCAAATGCAGAGTAGATATTCAGTTTGATCTGGACACTGTTTCTCTATCTTTGTGTATTTATCCATTCTTTGTTGTCTCCCTTAAAAATTTCGAGGACTAAATTTTCTTAAGGGGGGAATCTATAACATCCTCATTTTTAAATCAAATTTAAATTGGTAAGTAATTTAATTTTTGAAATTAAATTGTGAATTAGTTTGGTATTTTCCAAATTTAATAGACATTTGTTTGTTTATTAATATAAATGAATATAGATATGATTTTAAAATAGAATCTCTAATTGGAAATTCAAAAATAAATAATTTGAATAATATTTTGATTATAAGTTTAATTGTGGATTAATTTAAAATTTTGAATGAATATATATATCAAAAGATTGTATATAAAGGAATTTGGATTTGAATTTCAAATATTAAAATATAAATAGGCATTTCGATTTAGAAGTTATGACTTAAATTTAATATAATAAATTTATAAAAGCTATTTAAAAAGAATAAATTCTAATATATATATATATATATATATATATTTGGAATTCGATAGTAAATGTTTTATTGATAAATTGATTTTTAAAATCATTTTCTTGAAGGTTATATAAATATTTATAAAAGCATATAACATTTAAAACACAAAAAGTATAAATTTAAAAAATATAATTATATTGCATAATTTATAATTGCATAAAGGGTTAAAAACAAAAATTAATAAATAAAATAAAGAAAAGGGTTCAAACACAAATTGTTTTCATATTAACAAATTAATAAAACAAGGGATATAAACATAAAAATACAAATTTTTACATTTGTAAGGTATTTAGAGCATGCACATACATGTGTAAGTATTATAAACATGGAAATTAACAAATTTAAGGTTGAGATTTTATTATTAACATGTGTGAGCAAGATTTTAACATAGAATTACAAGTGTTAGTACACAAATTACAAGTGGCAAATAAGTTCTACTTTTAATTTAAAATTATATGAAAATATGAGTGAAGACAAGAAATAACCAGTTTTTTGAATCTCTTCATTCTTCTCTAACTAAACCTGAGAGATGAAGAAAGCAAACCAAAAAGAAAAAAGAAATATGTTTCAATTTCAGGCAAAACAAAAATCAAGCTAAGTTCCAAGCTAAAGCACTCTCAGTAAATTCAAAAAAAAACAAACATCTTCAAAATCTCAAACCAAGAAACCAGATTCCAGTTCAAAACACAAAATCGTTTGAATCTGAGATTTTCGATAGCAATCAAAATTTAAAACCTGATCAAAGCAAACTCGGATCAAAAGCAAATCAAATTTCAACTCAGTTTTGAAGCAAGTGCAGTATGGAAACAAAGCATGGATTCAACAAAGGTTACTTTCAGTTTCCAAAACCTGGTTGTAGAAAACAAATTTAAAAAAAAATATCTAAAACCTGGAAGCAAGCAAATCAACTCAACAAGAATCAAACATCTAGTACAATTTCAAGATTAAGCAAGCAAAAAGATTCAACATTATCAGGCCTCTGTTCTTCGTCATCTCAGGTGAGAAAATTCCCTCAACCCCGTTATATTTCTATGTGTTGGATTTGTGTTTGAAGTTATGATGTATATATTCCTATGTGACTGTGAAAAAAAATGTTTATATGTTGTGTACATATATAGTTTGTGTGTATGTATGTCTGCATACACCTTTGTTTAGAGGTTACAGGCATAAGAAAAAAATTCAAAACTCAAAATCTTGTTTCTCAACCTCTGTTAGAGTTTGATGATTGAACAAAATATAATTTAAATATCAGGATTTAAATTTTAAAAATACTCTCGAGTATTAAAAATAAGTGGGCTTGCTGGGAATGTGAAGACACAAAAAAAATCAAATCTTGTCAAAATTTAGTTGATTGAAATGCAGATTTTGATTGCATGGTCCTATTCTTCTTCATAAACCATGATTTTTAACAATGAATTCATGATTTTTAGTTAGGGAATCATGTGCACTCTTAAGTTAAATGTAAATTGGGCTTTGACGAAGATCTGATGATTGGAGTAATGATAAATCTCGTGATTAAAGGGGAAGCATGTGTAAAGGTCAAAGATAATCAGAAAAATGTTCGATAATTTTATAATTCGTTATGGGAAGCAGATGAGGTTGAATTAGGGTTTTAGGGATAGTTTCGTTCGACTGGGTTTGCAAGAAAAGTTTGTCATCGTGGATGAACCATAGGCGATTGGATTTGGTGGAAACGAGACGTAGGCGAGTGGCAAAACTTTGGACACGGCGACGAGTTCACCTGTGATTGGAGGAGATGATACGTGATGGGTTTTTGATAAAGTTTGGTTTAGGTGGTCATGCGTACTGTTCGATTTCGATCCTATGTTGAATTCGACAATCTGAGTGGTTGTGAGGTATGTGGAGGCCAGCAGCGACTCATTGACAATGGCGATGGTGATCGTAACCACTCTGATGAATTGTGCATGTGCACCGTGGCCATTGATGTATCTGGATTGTTTTCGTGTTTTGGGGAAGATGCTTGTGCTTGAGTACGACTCACGATTATCGAATTTTTTTCTCGAAGTAGAGGGGGTTTGCGAGTGAGTGAGCTTGGCTTGGGGAAAGTTTGAGTTGGCTCGAGTATTCTTTAGTTTAGACTCGGGTTGATTTTAGCCTTGTAAAATTGCTTCCAAATTTTTAAAATATCAAGTTTAATAAGAACAGATGTTTTTGAAATGGAAGATCAAGTTAAAGTAAAGAAAAATATGAAATAGTTTTATAAATGCATAAGTTTAGAAGAAAACAAAGGAAGTTTTCTAGTATTATCAGATTTCACAGTATATGTTAATAAGTTTTAAAGACTTCTATAAAACAAGGTTTGAATTTAAATGAATTTGGTTTTATAAGATAAGTTTTTCTTTAACATTTGATTTAAAAGGTTTTTAAATTGTTTTAAAATTTGTTAAAGTTAAATTTGTAATTATTTTAAATCTTTAATTTGAAATTAAATTTTAAAAGTAAATTTAAAAGTAAAATGTTTTCAAAGGATTTTGTAAGTGGTAATTAAGTCATTGATAAGGATAAAGTTTTTGTCTTAAAGTTAATTAAGATTTAATAGTTTGAGATTCATTAAATTAATGAGGTAATTAAAGGGTAATTAATTAATTTAATTAATTAATAAATTAGTATTGATTAATTAAGTAATTAAGGACTGTAAGTTAATAAATTAGAGATTAATAAATTAATTAATTAAGGGTTAATTAATTATGAAATTAACTTAAAGGTTAATTAAATTAATGTGATTAATTAAGGAAAAATTTATTAATTAGAAGCGTAATTAAGGATTAATTAATTAATTAATATTAAATGATTAATTTGAGTAATTAATTCATAAGTAATTAGTTTAATTTAGAAATTAATTGAATTAATTAAGGATTGAACAATTAGTAAATCCTTCTTATAAATGAGTATTGAATGATTGAATTGCTTAGGAATGATTGTATTGTATGAAATTCCTTGAATTGGTTATCCTATTTGATTTTTGATATTCTGATTTGTAATTGAGCAGTGAAATGTAATTTAATTATCTGCGATGTAATTTATTTATCTCTAATGAATTTATATTATTTATCTATGATCTGTAAATGAAGATAAGCGTTATAGGAATATGCCGCTTATCTATATTTCTGTATGTGTATCTGTGATGATTGATGTTGTTGCACTATTGTGTAAAACCCCTGGACTACACCTTACATACACAAATATGGATTGCACGAGGAAATTGGTTAAGTCACGGATTTTTGAAATGGTTTTAAAAATTGAATTTTGAATCTAAATGGTTTTGGAAATTTAATTGGATTAAATTTGAAAAGCATTTGTAAAGAAGTTTTGAAGATGAAAGTTATTTTGAATTACTTAATAAAGTTTTGAAATTTAAATAATTTGATTTCAATTTGAATTCAATATTTGAAATTGAATTCTATGATTTGGAAACTATGGTTTAAAAAGGTTATACAAGTTATAAAGGTGTTTATATGGGTTTTTAAACCATCTAAAAAGTATTGTTTTAGGAATTTGAATTTAAACCAAGCCTTATACTTGAAGGGGTTTAACTTGTATAAATGTAAACGGGTTTTTCAGAAACAAAAACTATTGGCTTTCAAATAATAAAAGCTTTCATATAAGGAAAGGATTTACAATTTAGGTTGAAAAGTTACAAGTTTGAAAGAAATCGTGAATTGTTTTTAAGGCTATGAATGAACCTTTGTGAAAGATTATTAAATCGTGTTTTGAAGTCGAAGAGGATTTTAAATGTGTATATTTTATATAAAAGATTTGAATTGGAAATGGTTTGAAAATTATGAATTAAATCTTTAATTTAAAGATTGGATGAGTTAATCCAATTTGAAATGGAATTGTTTTGAAAAGCCGTGAATAAATCTTTGTGGAAAATTGGTGAACTTTGTGAAATGAATCTTTTTGTTTAAAAGATTTGAAATGATAATTTGTTTAAACCATTTGAAATAAATGTTTTGGACTTTAAGTTGTGACTTAACTGAGATCCAATATCCATATGTTTTTAAATATTGCGCTCATTATTCGGTTTAGTTGGGAGAGGACCTTGTGTCCTATAACCCATTCCGAATAATTATACGACGATATGGATAGCATTTAATTACCGGTGGTGAAGACCGGGTAACCCGTCGATTGTCTTTGCATTGAGTCGCGCTGGTATAGAGATCTCCATATGTGATGGGGAGTCCGATCGGGATTGTGAATACCCGAATTGCAAGGGCTTCTTTGGAAGTGCCTTCGGGTTTTGTTCGAACCCGGAACAGACTTGTATGGATGTGTGTCTAACATTACACTTTGAGATGTAAAACCAGTTTCAATCAAATACATTTCTTTTTGGTGGCGGAGTTTTATTCTCTTAGCTTAACACCCTTCTCTTAGACGTATGAGCTCATAGGTTATGTAGTTGATGGTTACTAGTGATACATTCCCCATTTGGTAATGTGACATGCGAAGTGCTGCTGATCATTTGTTAATCAAAGCATGGATTTGTGAAAAAGCATAGCTTTGTGGACGTGACTTCGTCGAGCCTCACAACCTGGTAATGGTCAAAACAGGAATCGTGGCAGCAAGGTTATTTGGGGGTAGCTCCCCATGAAGGTATGACCATTTCCTTCTAGATAAAAAGTGATATCATGGTATAGAGCCTAGATATTTACTTATGTTGATTTTGAGAGTGGTATCATGGTGTGGAGCCCAGATACTTTACTGTGTGGTTGTTAGATTGTGGGCCCTCGGATAAAGGTCGGTAACGACCGGGGGATGGCTACTCGCGTTAGTAGTTACTTCGGGGCAGGGGTAACCCGGCCTTGTGTAGTAGAGATCTGGTTAGGTTCTCGGGAGCTTCCCTCCAGAGGCATTCCATTTTGTGTGGGAAGTTCCTTTGCCTGACCATTTGTTGGAAATCCAAAGAAACAATACGAGCCTTGTACGGTTTTAGTCGTATAACCTGCCACGGAATGTGGCGGTAACCCGCTATTGAACATGGTAGCTATAGTAGGCATACGACGAAATGTGGTATGCTGGCTAAGATTAATATTATACTTTCGAAAGGTTTTCTGCACTATGCACTAATAATAATATCAAATGATTTTCACGTATCAAGCATTTTTGACTATCATAAGGAGAAATCTCCTCCAAGTCTGCGTTTGCATTATGTGTGAGGTGGGAGGCCTTATGGTAGTTTCATTTTCTTAAAAGCATTGAGGATTTAAATTTTAAATCTTTTGTTGTTTGTTTTAAAGATAAAATTGTTTTTGTTTGCTCATACTAGTCCTATGACTGACCCGGAGTTTATTGATCCCTTTCTAAACTCTAGGTGCCCACAATTTTCCACACGGGCAGTCTAGAGTTGGGTTTTTCAGATAGTCGAGTAGTAGGAGTAGAGTCGATAGCTTTCAGCCTTTGGATTTTGGCGATAGCATTTCGAGATCGCAATTGTTTAAGTCAACTTGATGGTGGTTCTTGCTTATTGGATTGGAGATCTTTGGAGTTTGGCACTGAAGACATTATCGTTCCGCTGCAGTTGCCTAGAATGCTTTATCTTCTGCTGTTGTTTCTTTCCGCCGCTATTTCTTATATCTCTGATGTATTTTGATATTCATTGTATCATCGGATATTGTATTCATTGTTGTATCAATGATATTATTCATTTTCTTCCGCTGTGTTGTTATACTTAATGTGTTATAAGCGCCGACGAGCCAGATTCGACGTTTAAAACTGCGGCATTCGAGTACAAATGAAGTACGGGTGCCAATTTCCGAAGGTCGAGTCATGGTCGTTACAATACCATAACTCCACTTCGGATGATATATATGATGAATCGGTAGTTCTGCCAATCTTAAAAAGATTTGTAAAGGGGTGAAACTCCTTTACAATGAGCATTTATCCCTAGAGATTTCTATATCCTCGGTTTAGATGCTCCTATTTCTTGTTATGCCCAAATTCTATTCTCTTGTGATCGAATGTTGATTTGCCTCAAAATTCTACATTGATCACATTCGTGAAGTCTCGGTTTACTCGGCTAAGGTTGCCCGTGATTTGTATAAGTCTATCCATCTTTCCTCTTTTGTTATTTAATCATCTTATCGTTGTTTCGAGCCTGTCTTCTAGTTAGAATTCTTTTGTTTAGAGTTCCCTTTATATTTGAATCTCTATCCTTGCTTTGAAATTTATTCTTGAATGATCGAGTGAGGGAGAGTATTTGTATTAATATAAAAATGTTTTATATTGTGTGGTTTGAGTTATTGAGTATGAATTTTGGGTTTCGATCGATTCATCTAGTTAACGCCGTCAATAGGAATTCCAAAATACTTAAACAGAGAAAATGGACACAATATTGTTTTCAAAATTTTGGTAAATGAAATAAAATTTGTGTGATTATTGAATATATAAATATAAATTTTTTGAAATTCAATAGTTAACCGGATTGTCAAAAATGATAATATGTGATTTTTTTTATTTGTTATATACCATTGACTATGGTCACTTGATAAAAAATATGTGAAATCATAAACATAATTTATAAATCGACTTGGAATTGAAATGAATTTAAATTAAGAATTTGAGAATTCAGTTTCTGGCATTTTTGAAATTTGGCTTTTAAAATGTTAAGATACATGATTTGAAAGTATTTTTGAATGGAAATTGTTTTCAAGGAATTTTTAAATAAAGTAAGTCGGTACTCTTCTCTTTGTCACTGGAAAATAATTTCAGTGATGACGGCCGCATCACATTCATTTTTGAGTTTCGAAGTAGAGAGGCCCTCAGTAGCTTTGCTATTCTTTTTTTCAAAAAAGCGAAATTGGATTTGATTTAAAATTTCTTGTGTGTAAATTTATTTATAAAATGTATATGTATATAATTATTTCAATATAGTTGAACTAAAACTGGAAATTTGAATATTAAGTTTTATACTAAGAAATGGTTTCAATTATTGAAATAAAGTGAAATTTTGAATAATTGGAATATCTAAAATGATAAATGGAATTAAACCAACTTGAAATAATGGATTTGAACAAAATTATTTGTATAACACTAAATTACATTCTAATGTATAACTTGCCTAAAATATTCAAAAAATTTAAAATGTTAGGATAAAATAAAGGGTCGTATAAGAAGAAAACTTAAGTGATAAATTGTTCTAACTAAATCTGGCTTAATATAAATGTCGTAGATAGAAGGAAAATTTGTATAGTGTTTAGTTACACTAAGAAACATTAACATAACTTACCTAGAAAAAAGTTAAAATGTAAATGAGAATATGTAATTGAATAACATACAATATAAATATGAGTAATAGGATATCAAAATGATATTTGGTTAAGGGAATTTACTATAATAAATTTGAAAATAAATTTAAAAATGGGGAATTTTATTTGTTGAATAATATGTGGTTATAAGATGTTTATACACGTTATATATGTTGCAAAAAATATATTAAGTGGAATAAATTTAATAAATAAAGGAGAATGCTAGTTAAGCAAATAAATATGAACTTAAGAATAGTGAAATTGAAATTTTAAGTGAAACCAACTTAAATACAGATAAGTGGATTTAATAAATGAGTTAAATCAAATAAATTTTGTTTTGAAAAGCAGATTTTGTAACAAATGCTAATAAATTGAAATCGAATCTATTAATTGAAATACATTAAATTTGATCAATAAAATATGGATATAATAAATAGTTATTGATTTAATAAAATGGATTAAACCGAATTGTTGAATATTAATTTATTAAAAATTGAAATCTATATGGTTTTGGATAGTTGAAGTTAAATGTTGAGGTGGAATTAACTATGGTTGATCAAACAGATTTATTAAATGAGTTAAATAAAACAAAAATTGTTGTGAAATTTTTTGTAATAAATGTTAATAAATGGGAAAACCAATTAATTAAATAAAATGTATGGAAATGAAACCAATCGAATGTGAACACAACAAATTTGACTGATTCAAATAAAATGAATTGGAATCAATTAATTGAATATAAACCAATTTTAACATAAGTGGAGTTTATATGGTTTTAAATTAATTTTTGTATTTGTATTCCAATCTATTTTTTTCTTCCTGATGGTTTCTTTTCTCCTACCTCATTCCTTTTCGGGGACGAAAAGTTTTGAGTGGGGGAGAGTGTAACGACCCGTAAATTTTAATGGTTTTAATAACGTACTTAACTAATTTTTTGTGAAATTGTAATAATAAATTTTGGAAATAAATTTTTTATATTTGGAATACATCTATTTAAACATAGCAAATGGTAATTTTCATCAAATAATATGAAAGTTTATTTTATAGTGTAATTTTATTTCAATTCAAATCATTTAGAAATTGACGAAAATAAAATGCTTTTCAAACCTGAATATTTTTATACAATAAATTTGTAAATCATCTTCTGAGTGAGACGTCGTATAGTGTTCATCAAATTTGTACTACCATTGCTCCGATTATCTTAATTCCGGCATTTTTGCAGCATTTCTGGTACCGATTATCGACTTTTGATCGGATGATCATACCATTAATATCTGTATATCGTTTTGATCGTCTCGTCGTGCTGATCTGTGAAATATATTCATCCCTGTGTTCTGACTTCTGGTATTGGGCTAAATCAATAAAATGATTTTCATAACGGTACTCGTTTTAAAACACTTTTTGATTCGGTGACTTTTTCAGTTATTCACGAAATCAAACAGTCGTTAACAATTCTTATTTCAGCTCTTAACCTTTTATATCCCACCATTTCAAATTGCAACTCTGGTCGGTTTCTCTGCCTTCTCATTTCCTATTCTCGAGATATTATAATAAATATAACGTTTGTGACTTTACCTTTCATTTATTATTTACCTGTTCCAAAACGTGCCTTTGCATTTTGTTTATTTATTTATATGTTTCGTGCATTTGTGTTTTTCGAAATTGCTTCTTCCCAAACTATGCATCTTCGTCTCCTCTTACCCATTTGTCTTCCCACCAAGCACCGTCGCATATGTCGCCACCTCCTTCCTTAACCGCACATCAGCAGCTCACCAACCCTTGCTCCGCCCTCACTCCTCCGTGCCGACCTCCTCTGGCCGCCTTTACTTCGAACCCGAGCAGCTTTCCTCACCTCTAACTCAGCCTTCACTTGATACCAGGCATGTAAGGTCTTTTATATATGTTGTTTTCTTTTGTATACTACTTTATGTCAAATATAAGCTTATATATATTTTGTAGATTAGAAGTTTTCCACCTGTAAAGTACTTTTATATGTGGATTTGTTTATATGCGCCTATGTTAGTAAATTAGACATGCGCAATATTTATGCATATGTCTGGGAGCTTATATATTAAGTTTATATATATATTGTTATGGTTAGTTGTATAGCAGTATGTCAGTATTTATATATGAGTATGCAAGTGGTATATGTGTTAGTTCAATGCAAAGTTTATGCATGTTATGAAAAGGAAATCTGTTATTTGCGTGTAGATAAGAGTTCAAAGAATTTTATATTTTTGTGTATTAATATATGGTTTTACATTGGGTATGAATATATATATATGTGTGTGTGTGTGTGTGTTCTTTCTTTTTCATTTGGCAGCCGTAAGTCATTTTGTATATATGTTGCTTTTTTTGTGAATTACAAATTTAATAGCATAGTGTTTATATATATTGGTTATATGGGTTAGCATATACAGTATAATTGTATGTATATGCAAGCTTCAACAACTCAAAATTTTCATTTGTATATATATTAAAGTAACGTGTGTATATATATATAGGATTATGCATATATGTATGTTTTATATAAGTTACAATAAGTTCTGACAGTGTACAGTATATAATATTATGTTTTATATTATATGTATATATATGTGTGTGTGTGTGTGTCAGCATATAGTATATTAAAGGTGTTATATATATTATTAGTTTATGGAAAATATGTCTACAGTTCATAATATACTTACAATGCTGTTATTACATTGTTTTGAGAAAAAATGATGACTTCATAATATAAATCTTTGACTGTGAAATGTATATGTTATATTTCTATTTTAAAAACAGAGGTTGTTTAGGATATTATGCTGTTTGTATATATGTACAACAATATTTGTTCAAAATGAAGTATAAGTGTATATATGAAATTGTATAGGTCTGCATTTATTTGACTATATATACATATTCGTCTCCATATGTATTGTTTGTTAATGCTATATATACGATTATATAAAATAGGTTACTAATATTTATATTTATATAAACAGAATATGTATTCAGATTTATATATATATAGATATATATATATATTGGTTTTTAGATCGTATGTATATATGTGAAGTTGTATAATGTATAAGTTCATATATATATATATATAAGTATCTTGCCATTTTTAAATATGTGTATATATATATATATATATATATATATATATATATATGTTTATATATATTGTTATAAGTATTGTTTAAAATATAATAATTGTTTATATCTATTTGATAATAAATATTGATTTTATTTATATCATGTGTGTAAGCTTGTATATGTGTTTGTGCATTTGTTTTATATATATTTGAAATTTGGTTTTTCAATTATATATATGTATATATATATATATATATATATATATATATTGTATATGTTTTAATTTAGAATATGATTTTATATATGTAGTTACATATATAGTTCACTCATACCAGTTATCTTTATCTATCCTGTTCTGATTTGATTTCATCGATTTCTGTTATCAGCTCTATCCGTCGAATTCGTGCCTCTGATTTGAAATTCGTGCTTTGGACTTCATAGCTCATTTCATCGTCCAATCTATCTAGCCTCGAAGGGTGAGCAATCACTCATGATTAACGTTCTTGTATTTATTAAATTTGATTTCAATTGAAACGACAATTGAAATATGCTGCTATAGTTATTTAAATTGTTATATATGCTATTATCTGTAACTGTTCACTTGTCGGATATGACACCATATCGTGTTGTTTATATTATATTGTTATTTATGACATATGCATGTTATGTTATTATTATATCTATTATCACTCTACAAGTACCCTGTTAGTATAGAACTCCTATGGGTTGAAATGATACATACTCGAAAGATCGGTAGAGTAGGGGAAAATCGTTATGGGTTGAACTAATAGACCCAAGCGATTTTCATTGAATTGAGTTTGGGATTGCGGGTTGAAATGATATATACCCTTATATATTTTAAATTGCGAATTGAAATGATAAATATCCATATCACTTGACCATAAGATAGAAAATTATATACGGACACCATTGGTCTATGTATATGTGTGTATATATATAAATGATTTCCAAGGTTTCTAAAAGTGAATATTTTTTGGCAAGGCCTAAAAGTGAATATTTTAGTTTTAATAAATAATTGATTATAAAATATTATGTATGTTATTTATAAGGGTTTAAAATTTAGATTTTTGAAATTTATATATTTTGAAAATATATGGTTATAAATGAATTTTGAAATTATATTTCAAATATAAAGTTTATAATAAAAATTGGTTTGAAATTATATTTATTTAAGAACTATACTTAAATAGGTTTATTTGAAATTTATTAAATTTGAGATTTTAAATATATGATTTTATAACTTGAATTTGATTTAAAGCGATTTAAATGAATATTTTAAATTTACGTAAATTGAAATGGTATATTTAGTTTTATTTAAAAAAATTATATTTAAGGTTTATTTAAATGATATTGGATTTATTAAGTGAATATTTCAAAACTAAGTAATAATGAAGTTAAATAAAGAGATATATGAAATTATCAAATACAGTTTTGAATTTGTGGAATATTTAAAGTTTTGGAATATATTGAAAAATAAATGCTTTATTTTGTGGTTCAAATCTGTACTTGAAATCGATTTAATTTGAAATGGGTTATTGAGAGACTGAATTGAATTAAAAATTGATGAATTGAGATTAAATTCGAATTTTGGAGTTTGAGTTAATTTGAATCGATTTGCGAAATTTGAGGAAACTATTTTATTATATAAAGTATTTTTAAATTATATTTAAAACCATTTATTTATTTTACTTTATAAATTATTTTGACATAAACTATTTTATTATAAATCATTTTAGTATAAAGTTATTTTAACTATTTTATACTAATTATTTTAATATAAACTATTTTGACTTATAACTATTTTATCTTATAAACTATTTCATTATATATATTATTATTAATATCTAAATTGTATAAAGTAAAGTATTATGATTTCAAAGTGTGATGATTTCAAAGTGTTATAATTTCCAAAGTATTATATATTCAAGTATTTGGTTTCGAAATTGTTATAACTTTGAAGTGCTATGATTTTGGAAATAGATATATTTGAAATGGAAATGATGTTTTCTTTTTGAAGTATAAACTATTTTGAAATGACCACGATGTTATAATAACGATTGGTTGTTAAAGAGACCGGGATCGGATATTGTCATACTCTCTGTAAATACCGAAAACCACTTTAGCAACTGTGTACGTGGTGGAGATTACAGAATGAAGTAGGTTGGTTGGTGACGATTCTATATGGTATTTATGTGACCTTGACTCCCATGAGTCAGCTTAGATGTGACTAAAATCAGGAGCCAGGCCGGGCCAAGTGATGTCATTCCTCCTATCGGGCGCATTTCTTCGATATTATTCTGATTTTTGTGATTGTTTGGTGGCCACCCCTCGATTTTTGATATGGGCGTGTGTCCGAGGTAGGCGGTAGTAACCGCTATGCGTTACCACCAGTCTAGATCCGCAAACGATATACCTACCCTCTCATTTCCTCTTGTGCCATGCCCACATGCCCTAGCGCTCCTTCTATGAGTTTGTTTGTACCATACCTATGGAGTGCCCTCTGATAGCCCTTCAGTTTATGGAGGAGGTTACAGTACTGTATAGACTATGAAAATATATAAAAATGTGTTAAGGGGGATATGGGTAACGCCTTAATGCTATTTTAATATCTTTTACTATACTACATACATATTATAATAGCATATATTACTACATAGTGGATAGTTCCACGGATCCTTAGAGAATGGTTATCCCAAACATCCTTTAATTTGCTTTTATTTATGTTGATATTTCACTTCAGTTGGATTTATCGGTATAAGAATGTTGATCCTAGCTCGAGTGTTTTGTGTTTTGCTTTACGCCTGGGTCAGACTGAGTGTCACAGCATTTGAGACTCACCTTTGGAGTTGGAGCTTCACTTGAAGAACCATCTGCATCTATTCAGCTTTCCAGTTGATTTGTTCAGAGAAGTCATCTGGTAGTATTCGTGACTTCACTGTATTTGAGATATTTTGTTGTATTTTATTTCAAACTCTGTTGTTTATATAGTAGCTTCATGAACTACAATTTGTCTATTCTGCTGCTTATTTTTATATTACTCTGTGTCTGTGATTCTACAATTTATTTATTTACTGTATATACCGATTTTTGCCAAATATAAACTAACAATCTAATATTTTGAGCAATTCAAGTCTGACATGTGTGGATGCGAATGGATGAAAATACCTGGTCGTTATAGTACGTATGTATCCTATTCATTGGGATTGTATAATATGTGCATCATGTTATGTTATGTTATGTTGTTTTCTAGTTTCATTTGTTAGAATGGGACTGATTTTGTGGCAATTTTGGATAGATTAAAACTTCAGAATCATTATAGAACATCAAAACCAGTGTTTTTGGGTAAAATATAAAGTTGAATTTTTGTAACTCTAGAATTGAGAAGGTTGTATGTTAAAAAAAGTTTTGAATTTGTTGAACATCCTTGTTAAGTAAAATGAATTTGATGTTTCGTATATAATCTTAAGATGTAATGGAGTATTGTACGAGAATGAACTTAAGTGATAAAATGTTTATAAACTTGAAGTTATGTTTTATGAAATGCTTCATAAATGATATTTTAGTATTTAAAGAGACATACTATTAGTGTAAGTTAATGTGATTTAAAGAAAATTGGTGTAGTTAAGAAAACAAGAGGATAATTTGTAAGTTGTACATAGCTCGTTTTATCTGCATGACTATTCTTGATCTAGGATTTGAGCATATGATTTCGAGGTGGTTTACATCGGTCTGAGTTGGCATTTTCACTCAATTTTCGATGGTGAATGCTTGATACGGATTCTTAATATGATCCCTAGGTTCTCTATCATAACATTTGGCTATGTAAAGGAAATAGAAGTTTGTAATCATGGAACCTAATCAAATTTTGCACCAGAGAGGTCAAGTAATCTATACTAGTTAGGAAGTGAAATTATTTGATCAAGTAAGCAATCAGGTCGGATATTGCATACGAATGATCCATGCACGTCATACGAGTTTTAATGTATGCATACTATGTTATGTTGGCTTAAGAAGAGTTTGCAGAATGACTCTTCGATTTGTTATGAGGTAGCATGAATATAGTCTAAGTAATAACCTGAGGCTGTTGATTATAAGGTGCACTTAGTAGATTATTTATCATCCTTGTATAATAAGAGGGCTTTGAACTTGAGCAAATGGTGAGCTTTTTTTGCAAGGGTTTTCAATACTGTTAGGTATTGATGCATGTTTGTTTCTTTTATGCGTTTGACGTGTTAGAATTTCGAGGATGAAATGTTTAAATGAGGGATAACATAACGATCTGGAATTTCAAACATTTTATATTTAAATATCTAATTTAATAGCCATGTTAACCCCTTTAATTAATAACTAATGGTGATAAACTTGTTTTGGAAAAATGTTTATAAATAAGAAATATTGATAATGTGCTCGAAAATCATTTTATTAATAAACAACATTTTATTCAATAGAAGCTGTTCAATTTTTTTACATACACTAAAATACTTAGAAAATCATTAATAAGAAATAATTTTTTTTTACATATACCACTTTTAGGGAATCTTCTAGAAGGTTGAGGGAAGATATTTATGGAAGAGAGCACTTTGGGAATACTTACGGGTTAAATAAAGAAGGTGGAATGGTGAGATGATGGGCATGTGGTGGGGGTGAGCCTACTTAGCTTGAAATGCGAGGGGTTGAATGGAAGGGTATAGTGACCGTTGAATCCTATATAAACACACACCCCCTCCTAAATTTACTTTTGCATACCAAAGTTAACCTTTTTCATCATTCTCCTTCTCTCTTTTTAATTTCTGAAACACAAATATGTTCAAATCAACTCCAGTTCAGCTCAAACTTCTTCTATAACTTGCTACAACATTACAACACCTTCCATCATCTAAAAGCTTAATGATTGGAAGCACCCAATACCATACAAGGCATAACCGCGAGATCCAAAGGGTATTTTTCCTAAGCCATCCGCTAAAGAAGTTGGACTAGGAAGATTAGGCACTTGCAAGGTTGTAGTAGGAAGTGGAGGCATATACTTGGTTGTTTGCTTGGTTTTGTGTGAGCTAACTCACCATTTAAATGAATATGGAGTATTTATATTGTTATTTGAACTATATGAATGTTGCTTGATTTTCTATTGCGATGTTTGGTTTTGATTCTTGCTTGGGAAGCAAATGACATATATAAATGATGTGTTTGAACCTGTATGACGTTCTATGAAAAGTATAAAATGGTTTTTTTATAGTAATAATGTTCAAACAACATTTATTTTTAACCCTTTTAAATATACCTAGTAATATAATTAGATCTTTATAAAGATTGTTCTGAAGATAATGGCAAGTTTAAAATGGTTTTGGGTTTATAATAACAATGTTTTAACAACATTTGTTTTTAACTCATTTAAATATGCCAAGTAATATAAATAGATCTTTAGAAGGAATGTGTTAAATATAATTATAAATGAAATGTTTCGAATTTATAGAAACGATGTTTGAGCAACCTTTGTTTTTAAGCCATTTAACTATATTTTGGTAATGTAAAATCTTGTTTAATGTTTGTGAATATTCTTGTACTGTTTGGGATAGGAATATAGATACATTTCTAAGTATTGAAAAGAGCATAAATAAATAATAAAGAGTAGAAACGAACAAAATATTATAGAAATGAATGGTGAAATAGTAGTATACATGTATATATATTTTGTAAAGGTATTTTGAATATATACAAGAGTTTACAAAGGATTTTTAATTAATAAACCGATTAATTAAATAAAAAGGGTTAAGAACTTCTTATGTGACTAAATCGGTCGTGTGTGACTTAATCGTGCTTTGTTTGACTTAATCGTGCTTTATGTAACTTAATCATGCTTTGTGTGACTTAATAATGCTTTGTGTAAATTAGTCATGCTTCGTGTGACTTAATCGTTCTTGATGTGACTTAGTCGGTTTTCTCTAACTTAATCATGCTTTACATTACGTGGTTGGTTCTGTATGACTTAATCACGCATTTTGTGACTTAATTGTGCTTTATGTGTTTACTTGTTTATGGAAAGTATCTAACTATAATTAACACTAAAAGCCGACGATATACATGAGATGGCTCAAAATCGTAACCACTTCAAACCCATATACATGATATATGTTCTAAAAGCAGTTGTGAAGTGAGACGTTATAGAGTTGCACTGTCTATCCTAAGGTTAAGTCCAAAGGAAAGTCCAGCTTTAACATTTCGAATGATGCTATCAAGGGGAATTGTCTATCTTGAGGGTGATCTCATGAGAGAAGACAACATTAGTGTTCGTCAGAGGACTTTATGCTGGAATCCATTTAGGGATTCGTGGACCGTTTGAGATGCTAAAATTAAGAGAGAGATTCGATATCTATTTGAGTGATGAAGACTTGTGCAATGAGATGCTAAACATGACTTCACCATCGGTATTGACAAAAACCATAGAAGAGGCATAACCAAATGGTTTAGCGAGCCCAATGGTATATCGTTCTATATCTAGTGACACTTTCAAAGATGCATGCGAGAATAATAATACTTATAGCCATATGATTGGGCATGGACCAGCTATGGCTTCCCTACGGTATGTTTTATTTAAGGATAGACGACACTCGTAAGGTTATCTCTAATCCTTGTGCAGGAGATCTACCTCGGTTAACCAAGAGTGTCTCTAAGGAAATCTCATATATATACGAATGAGCCTTAGTGGTATTGAGTGTATGCCTATTATTATTGTGGTGTATCTGTGACAAAACTATTTTTTGAATTATATTCTACCTCATAGACATTGTCTATTATATCACATAATGTACTTATCAGATGGTTTGGTTTCTTTCAAGGGAAACCTATACGGAGAGTCTCAAAGTTACTATTATATGTTGGATATATATTTCTTGAGTCTCTCACACCAGACTCATGTCCGACTCATGCTTTATATTTTCCTTATTTCCATGGGTGCTCTTACGAGTAGTATTGAAAGGGTAGGTTTTCATTGATCATCACTGAAGTTTGAGGAAACGAGTTGGATGCTATCACCTACCAGTATTATTATTTCCACTGCATTAATATATTGCATATATCAACATATATGAGGACAAGTTATCAGAACTGTCTAGGTTGATGACAGTACTTATGATTGTAACTTTGAAATGCTATGTATCTTAAAGTGACAGTTTGCACTGTCCTTTAGTATTATATATTATTATCATTGAAATTCTAATGTTTTGTTCTCTTACTCCTTATTCTATTTCCTTTTCTTTCACCTTAACTATTTGTCTTTTTCGCACTTGAGTTCTTAACACATGAATATCGTAGATGTATTAGTATCAACATTTGGGGGTCGAAAAGGCATATTTCTCAATGCTGCCAACTCTAAGAGCAACCAAAGAGGCAAGAAAAAGTTGGCTCCTGGTAGCACAGTTAAGAGGAGCACTGTAACGACCCGCTATTTTGGACTATTCGCATCCGCACATGTCGGACTTGAATAATTCAAAATACCGAATTTGTTAATTTAAATTTGGCAAAACTCGGATATACAGTAAATAAATAATCACAGAATCACAGACACAGAGTAATAATATACAGCGAAAGTAAAAGAGATAGTAGTTCATGAAGCTACTATATAAATATATAAGATACATCAGAGTTTACAGCAGAAGAGTAACATGATACATCAAATACAAATCAAAATACATCACTGGAATCATCGAATACTGATGGCAGAATAGATGGCTGGATCTTCAAGCAAAGCTCCAACTCCAAAGGTGAGTCTCGGAAGCTGAACCACTCAGTCTGACCCGAGCGTAAAGCAAAACACAAAACACTCGAGTCAGGATTAATATTCTCATATCAATAAATCCAACTCAAGTGAAATAGCAATAAAAATACAAGTAACTTAAAGAATGTTTGGAATCACCATCCTCTGAGGATCCGTTAAACTATCTACTATGTAGTAGTGTACGCTAAATAGATAATGCCTATCAGTAATATAAAGTATCAAAATAGTGTTAAGGCGTTACCATTATCCCCCTTAACACATTTTTATAAGCGTTATAGTCTATACAGCACTGTAAACTCCACCGTAAACTAGTGGGATATCAGGGAGTACTCCATAGGTATAACACAAAACAAATTCGTAGTGGTCGCGTATATAGGGATACAAGTATGACAAGGCACATGAGGCAATACCCAAGGTAGTGAAACTACCGTTTGCCTGATCCGACTGGTGAGAACGCATCGCCGCAGCGATCGCAACACCGCGAAACAACACTCCTGAAATTCCAAGGGTGCACCAATCAATCAAAAGTAATGAGTAGTAGTTACGAAGAAGTGTGTTCGCTCGAGGTGGCTAACCCCATTTGGCCCAGCACGGCTCCTGTTTTAGTCATTTCCAATTTGACACAAGTGTCATGGCTATCCATTATCGTTCTCTTTCTTCAATCAACACGTACATCATTCCAACCACTTCATTCTGGATCAACACTCCGCGTATAGTTATTAAAGTGGTTTTCGGTTTAGATAGAGAGTATATCCATAACCGATTCCGGTCTCTTTAATAACTTTCGTAATTTTCACACCGATTGGTCGTTTATAAATTTCAAAACCAAATCAATTTCATTTTCAATTAGAATTTATAATCAACATTTCATTTGTCTTTCACTATCAATTTTCAAAATTTACATTTCAAAACCACCAAATAACCATTTCGAAGTCTTACAATTCAATTTCAATTTTTATTTAAAACAATTCAAATATTGATTCAAGTTCGTATATAGGTTTCATTCCGAAATCATTTAAATTTTTTATTTTTCATTCAAATCAATTTAAATTCATTTATCTATTTCATTCAATATTCGCTAAGCTAATTTATCATTTAAAACAATTTTCATTTAAATTTCCAATTCATTAAATCGATTCCTTAAGTTCAACTTCATTTTATTAAAACTTCAAATTGAAATAAATTAAATTCGTCAAATCAATTCTTTAAATTACAAGTCTTACGTTAATTTTGATAAATCCTATTCATTTCAATAAATCACATTTTATTTCTTGTTAAAGAAATTCAATTTTCACTTATTTATTAACTTCGTTACAAATTTCAAGCTCAATTAATAAAGAACTAAATTCCACATAATCGAGAAGTTTCAATTTCACTTACTTAAATAATTTTTCCAAAACTTTAAAAAGAAAAGAAAACTCAATTTCATTTATTAACGAAGTTCAAATCCACTTATTCAAAAGTTCAATTTCTCTTATCAAAGAATTCAATTTTTATTCAATTATCAAATAATTAAATCTCATTCAATTATTAAATAATTTAAATCTTAATCATTAATAATTTCAAAACTTGATAATTACAAACTTGGTTATAAATTCAAACTTAATTATTAATTCATTTCCACTTAATTATGAATTCAAACTTAATTATCAAATCGTTTCAACTTAATTATAAATTCAACTTAATAATTTCAAACTTAATTATGATTTCAAACTTAATTATAATTTCAAATTCAATTATTAAATGTTTTCAAACTTAATAATTTCAAAACTCAATTATTACTAATTCCAAACTATATATTTATAATTCCAAATTTAATTATTATATAATTAAATTTCAAACAACTTCAATATTTGCTTCTTTACATTTTCCTTTCTAAAATTCAAATTCCAACTTCATTTCAAAACTAATTCTTTGCTCGAATAAAATTATTATTATTATTATTTTAAATCAAATTATTGACCAATCGGAATTATTTAATTCTCTATCCTAGGTCAAATTCATGGGTATGTATCATTTCAACCCGATTCCAAATTCAATTCAAGATCAAGCATAATAAAGGGAACTTGCAGTGTGATAACTGGGATGGTGTCAAAGTAAATAAACATGCAATAACAACAATCAATAACAATCTAATAATTAATTCAAATAATCCCGAAATAATCGTATTAATTCACATTGTTGTTTGTGCGAATTAATATAATTATTTCTAGAATCTACACTATCATTTCATGTAGATTAAAGATTATTATACTAATTGTTCTATGCAATTCTACACTTTACATCAATTATTCAATTTCATATTACATCAACCTTTACAATCATACATTCAATGGTTCAAGGTGTAATTAACCAATTCTACGTGTCAATTTTTATCTAACATTTAAAGGTCGTATTACACAAATTTAACTAAGAAAATTCAACATATATGTAAATTCAAAATTTTAACTATCCTGCGTCAAATTCAATTTCATAATATTTATCACTTATTCATTTCAATTTAGCATCCAATATAAACAACAATCAATCAATCAATTATCAACCAAACTGGATTTATTATTGCATACATAACAGATAACGGTGTCAGATGTCAAAGGTGAACTGATACATAAATAACAGTGCAATAAATAACAAAAGTATATTTCAATTATCGTTCCAATTGAAATCAAATTTAATAAATAAAAGAATATTAATCGAGAGTGATTGCTCACCTTTCGAGGCTAGAGGATACAGAAGGTGACACGGATACGCACACTGATACGGACACAAAAATTGAATTGTGAATCCAAGCAATGCAAAATCGGCACGAATTGACGAACATATCTGATAATACGAATAGATGAAATAATCAGAACCGAGTCGATGAAGATAAATGATATAGGCAACTTATATATGACTATATATGACTACATATGACTATTTATATATATAAAGTCATATTCTGAATTTAAACACATTTTCAATTAAATGTATACGTACTACAAAAGAATCATTGTTTTTAAACTAAACACAAAAATCAATACTATATACGTAATGTAATTAGAAACTATTACAAATGTATATACGCTATGTACCTAATAAAATGCAAAATATTACATATATAATATAATTACAATCAAAATATTTACATATATGGACTCAAACAAATTTCCTAAACTGCTATGAATATATATACAACACACCTACAAGATAAAATCATACTTCACGTCTGTTATTGTTTTCATGACATCACTATTTAGTTTAGTTTTGAGTTAAACACTTATCCAAGATTGAAATAAATACTTATATATTATAAAATGATTGGAAGCAAATATAGGTTAATTAAAGTGAATACAGACAAAGATTTGGAAAAACTATATATATATATATATATATATATAAGATATTATATATGCGAAAGAATTCACTCAAGTGTATAAATAGAGAACTTGTATAATGTAAACAGTAGACAAATTTAGAATATATATAAATAAGTTTGTAAATTATATTTTTAAACAGCAGATACCATTTCAACACACATTACATACCTGATATATAACTAATACATATGTCACATATTATATAAACTTATACAAGCATATCCAACTATTATTTACAAACCCTGAACGTAGTATACTTTTTTGCAAGACCATACTTATGAACCGTAAACATACTTTCGATTTTTTTTTATAAACACCATTATATATACATATGCTTTAAGCTTAAAAACCTTATATATATAAACTCTTTATGCTTATATTGCTTAGTAAGTACTAAATACAACTGTTTGTCTGAGTTATAACAAACTGATAAACAAATAAATATATCAACATAAAACAAACAAATTTTATTACCTTTATAAATATAAAAATAGAGAAGATGGATCCAAGGCTAGAATACTGTGGAAAGACGGTGATGGGTGGGTAGGGAGCTTTGAATGTACGGCTCGATACTGCTGCGGTGATGGCGGCGAGCTTGGTGGCCGGGGTTTTGTTGTCGCGTATGCTAATGAAGACAAGAATTAGGAGGAAGGCCGGAGGAGCAAGCTCGTCCATTGCGTGGTCTGGGTTCGTGGGTAGTGTGCTGGAACAAGGGAGAGGTTGGGGTCGACTTGCATGGCAATCAAGGAAAGCGGACGGCGGTGCTTTGTGCTGGCTGCAAGGGAGGCTTTCGTGAACATGACAGGAAGGTGGAGAGAGGCAAATGGGCACGAGCAGTTCAAGGGGAAGGAGGGATATATTTCGGCTGTAGGTGGAAAAGCAGGCTTCAAAGTGTGCTTGAGATTGAAGGGTGACAAGCAAGGAGGATGTGCAGATCCAACAAAAACAACTTTAAATTGTTATTGATTTTAAGAGCAGACTTAATTGGACAGAAGAGGAAGAAGGAATGATCAGGTTCCTAGAAACAAAGAACGCAACCATTTATATTTCTAATTTTTTATACTGAGGCAGAGAGAGTATAGAAAGCTTTAAAATTTATCAAACTTTCATTTGAATTACGTACCAAATGTCAAACAAAGTGAAAAAATTTCCTTGGGAATAGCAATAGCTTGTTTTGGAATTAAAAACTAATAAATGCAAATGTCTATTGGAATCTATACGGTAGGAAATGGAAGGCTACAAGAACCAATAAACCCAACTAGTTACCGACACGGTTACGTTTTACTGAGTTCGCAGCGTGCCAGTCTCCGAAATAGACAATCGAATACACCAAAGAGATCGGCATGACTAGACGCTCACAATGGTATACAAATATCAGTGGTACGATTGAATTATAAAAATTCGAAATTTTCTACTACGGAAAATGCATGAAAAACGTAGAAAAATAAGATCGACGGAGCCAAAGATGTCCGAATTTGGAAAAACGACAAACTGACATCTTGCTCAGAAGATGGTTTAGAATTTTTCTATGTAAAAATATTTTGGTTTTGAAAACGTTTTATTTTCGTCGCTTTTTAACTGATTAAATTGAAGTAAATTTATGCACGAAATAAACTTTCGTATTTTCGAACGAAAATTTACCAGTTGCTATATTTGACTAGACGCATTCCAAATATAAAATTTATATTTCAAAATTTTATCGTTTAAAATTCCACAAAATTTCAATTAATAACGTTACTAACACCGTTAAAATTTACGGGTCGTCACAAGCACAAGGTTGAGGGGCTCTAGAGATCTTTCTACTATGTCCATGTGGATGCTTCATTTGACTCAGGTGCTAAAGATAACACCTCTGGGTCAGTCCTAGGTATGGATCCTCTCTTTGTTAGCATCTACAGTCCTCGCGACCTAATACTTTATCTACTTAGGCTTATGCCACATAGCTTCTAGTGCGTTTTTTTCTTTGATGATTTTCATATTGACTCTGAGTTCATTAGGAGTAGGCAAATAGAGAGAGCTCGATCTTTTAGACCACGAGATACATCGGTTTGAATGTTAGGGGTCTTCATGTTTTAAATAAGCGTATTAAAATTCGGCTTTTTTAAAGATAACATCGACATCACAATTCTACAAGAAACTAAAATTGTAATCCTAGTTATCGACTTTATTGGTACTTTAAGAGGTTTTCACTTTAGTAACTAGGCTTGCCTTCCTTCTAGGTGTAGCTTGGGGGGGACTTTTAGTTGGTTCGCGTGATTGTTCTGTTCGACTATTATAGCAAATTACTTATGTTCGTTAGATGCACCTTATTTTTTTAGACCTCAATGATAACTCGAACCTCAATTTCTCTGGTGTTCATAGGCCTCACTCTAGAGTCAAGCACAGGGCCCTTTGAGCCAATGCCTCGATTTTAGGGTACTTGCCCTAGCCCTTGGGCTTTGGGTGGTATTAAACATTACTAGATTTAAGGGGAACGGTCTCACTGATGGGGGCTTTTCCGCAGTGGAAGAGCATGACAGTTTATCATTAATTATAACTTGAGCAAGATACCATCAACCAAAGGACACTACTAGAAAATGCAATGCTTACCTACCTATTTTTACCTATGCCATCTGACACCCTTAAATAGTGTTGGCGGGGCATTAGAACGGTGTTCATGAATACTAACCTACGAAAATACACCGATGCCTTTTCGACGCCTATGAAACAATGTCGACGGGCATTTGTTAGGCGTTGGCCCCAACCATAATACCCCAGTTGGCATCCTTACTTTCTCCGCTTTTCAAACAACAAAAAAGACCGATTGATATCATCGCCTCCTCCTCCCTCGACTTTGATTGCTGCCACCTACTCCTCTCTCGATGACGCCTCTACAAATCCCAAGCCGACGTCCAAGTCATAGTTACATATCCCCATCACGTCGATCATCGCAAGCCCATACCTCCTCCTCCCTTGACATCAAAAATTCCTATCTCCTCCTCCTCGCTTGATGCCACCGCAAATCTCAAGCCCTAGCAACAAATCTTCAATTGGCTCGCTTTTCGATCGCTGTAATCCTGAGCCGCAAATTGCACCTTCAAGTCGCCGTTCAATGCTTGTCGGTAAGATTTATTTCTCTAATTCATTTTATGCAATGCTATGATTTGATTAACTTCGTATGTTGGTTTATATTCCTTAGTGTATGATCATTGACATAGGTTTGTTGATACTATAATTCATATACGATCTGAGATATCATTTGTGTTGTTTTTAAATTGTTTGATAATTCATTGTCATTGATACAATGATAATGATAAAAACCCATAGATGTTAAGTATGGCCCTGCCTGACAAGTACCATATATGACTGTCATATAGAAATTCACTTTTTAAATATATAAAAAATCAATAGTAATCTGATATGTTATTCGTTAGATTTATCATAGCATTAGACAAGTTATAAACACAATGGTATTTATTTTTTGTAAATCAATATTTCAAATCGAAGTGTTAAAGAAATTTCAAAGATACGTTCTTCATATTTCACATGTACACTCTTTTACATATGATGCAAGGAATAAGGAGAAGTAATGCCAAAATTTTGTTAATCGCTCCATTTGAAATTACTAACAAAACATAAATATCATTGCGCATGTAATGGGAAGTAGGATGCCCAGCTATTTAAAAAAGTGCCCTAGGTTATATAGCTTTGAATCTTTTTTAAATTCCTTTGTTTTATAATAAAACTAATAATGTTGTTGACATTAGTTACAAAATTATAGTGCTATTGAATGTATTAATAAAACTAATCAAAGTACATAATAAAAAAATTAATAATGTTATTCAAACTAAGAACAAAATCAATAATGTTCTTCAAATCATTCATAAAAAATAATTATTATGTAACGACCCGGAATTTTGGTCAATATAAATTTAATAATCTGTATAAATAATTTAATTGGTTTGATAATTTTCTTTATAACTTTAATTCAATCTGATAATTGTGATTAATATCTTTTTAACAATTTAAAATATGATAAGAATTATTTTTCAAAGCTAATGAAATTTTAATTCTATTTATAATATATATATTTGATATATATTGTGAATAGGAATATCTTTTGTTTAAATAAAGATTGAGTTTGCAAATTGTAATATATATGTAAGTATATGTTATAATTTGGATTGTTTTGAAATTTAATTTAATCTATTAATAATTGATGTATGAATGAATATTGTAATTTAAAGCTTTGTTTTAATTTATATTTTTCAAAAGTTAATTTAAGATGAATTCAATTTTAAAAGTATAAAGATAATTGTTTATTTTAATATGATAGTTTGAAAAGAGATTTAATCAATGTTTTATTTTGGTTTTCTTCTAAAGTGTTTAAAATTTAAATGGTTAAATGTATATGTAAATGTTTTAGATTTTTTTTATCTATGTATAAGAATTATTTATACTCTAATTAGTTCTAGAACATTTTCTTTTAAAGATAAATTTATATTTACTTATACAAGTATTTATTTATAAAGTAAAATTTAATATGTAAGTTTATATTACATTTAAACTAAATGAAAATTTAATTAAAAACACTTAAAGACAAATGTAAACATATTAACACCTCTTAAAACACATGTAAAACAATTAAGTAGTGTAAATGAAAAATGTAAACTCTTGAAGACAAGTGGCATATTCATTTTAATTTTTAATAAATGATTAAAGAAGAAAACTAATTTTTCTCAAACACTTTCGTTCTTTGTTTTCTTTTCTTCATTCTTTCAAAACTAATGGCAACCAGAAATTAATTCAAAAACCTGGAAAATAAAAACAAAATGCTAAGTGAAAAGTAAAGTGAAATCTGCAAAATAAAGTTCTTATCAACAATTGAAACTACAACTTCAATCTGCAACTTCAACTCAATTGCAATGCAAATGGAGTTCATCAGCAGTTAAAGCATCATATCTCCTGCAATTCAATTAAAGAGCAACTGCAAGTTTCAACTTTTAATCATCAATCTGAAAGCATGCAAAGGAAATTTCAAAAGCAAAATCAAAATCTTTTTCCAGATTAAAGTTCAAGAACCTGGAAAATTCACAAAACTGCTCTGCATATTTTGATTGGTGAGTAAATGGATTTTAAAAACAGTTTGATTCTAGATTAATCTTGATTTTGTGATGATATCATGATGATTATAGGAAATATTTGTTTTAAATTGAATGCATGTTGAATTGGGTGTATTGAATGCCTGAAAAATTAAAATGGTTACTGTGTTTATTAAAACTCTGTTACCTGTTTCTTTCAGACCAGAGTTTGCATTCAAAGCAAAATTTCTAATCTCCCAAAAACATCAAAATTTGACTTTGATGATTTCATGTAAGTTGTTTGTTATTGCATAAAGATGATTTTAAAAATGGAATTAGGATTTTCATTTTAGTAAATAATTTTTAAAATGAAAATATACAGTAAAAATCAATTGCATGTCAAAAATCAACTTGTATGTTTTCTGATTTGGATTCCATGAATGTGTTAAGGATTAAGAATTATAATTTTTAAGGTATATATCATAATTTTTAATTGAGGAATTCATGTGAATTTGGGGTTTGTGTGGAATTTGGGATTTTGTAAATTTTCGAGGAACGACTTGATGATTGTAGCTAGGATTTGGTTCGAAGCAAGTTTATGGATCATAGATTATGGGAAAAATGCTATCAAATTTTTCCAATGGCTAATTTGTTGGAATTAGATCGAATTAGGGTTTTAGTTTGCATTTTGCTTGCCTCTGTTATTGTGACTGTCGCGACTTGATTTGGGAACCGGAATGAGTCGCAAGGGTTGAGGATTGTTGGGTGAAGCGTGGTGATTCTTTGGTGGCGACGGCGAAGTTCATCAACGTTGGGATGGACGGCATTGGGTTTGGATTGAAGGCATCGTTCTGTAGTGTTTTCGAGCCTGATGTTCGAATTTCGATTCGAACAAAATTTGATGGATCTGGGTTTGGTTTGAGGATCGGGGACGTTAGTGCAACCGTTGTCGATGGTCACGACGACCAAGTATGGCCGGAGGGCGTTGGACATGTGCACGAGCCAGGTGGGTGTGCACTGGAATTCTGGAGATGGGGAAGACGAGTGGAAACCGGGGACGCTATCGTGTTTTATTGCGTTGGACTCAAAGATTTGAGGAATTGGTGGTTTCTCGAGGGAAGAACGGGGGAAACTCAGGGTCGAACTCGACTTTAGGTGGTGGGTTTTTTTTTCTCTGGTTATTACTGTATAATGATATACAGTTGCAAGTAAACATATGTTTGAATTTATAGAAGTAAGCTTTAAATTATAAACGTGTTTTATAAAAGAAAACAGAATTTCAAAGGTGATAGTTGAATTTAATTTCAAATTTAAAAATGTTTTAAGATGTTTGAATTTTAAAAATAATTATCTTAATTAAGTTTTAAAATTCAAATTTAAAAGAGTGTTTTGAATTTAATTATTTAATCAAAGTTTTAGGTTAAATTTTAAAGTAATGTTTAAAATTCTATTTAAAATGAATAAGTTTAACTTAGATAATTAGTGTGTTTTAGATTTTAAATGTATTATTTTCAAATAAAGGTAAATAATATAATTTTTTTTGTTTTTAAGTTACTAAATTTGATTAAATTCAAATAATCTATTTTAAGATAATTAAGGTTAAATTATTTGGATATGACTTATGAATACTTAATTAAGTATAATTGTTAACAAGCAAGAAATTAATTAAGATTTATGCTTTTCTTAATTAATTAAAGATTTTCTTTAATTGTAAGAAGATTAGTTAATTAGTTAATTGTTTAATTAATTTTAAATAATTAGTTAATTGTTTATTTAATTTTAAATAATCACTTAATTATGGATTAATTAAGTATAATTACATAATGAAGTAAATTAAAGGTTAATAATTGAATGAAATTAAGGAGGTAATTACTCATGGGAGTAATTAAAGTGGAAGTGATTAATGAATAATCACATGATATTATCAACTAAGAAATTAATTAATATAATTAATTTTGAAGTTAATTAATTAGTGAATAATTAATTAATTAATGAATTAAGAATTATTTAATGATAGAATTAATTATTTGTTAAGGTAATTAATTAAGAGAATAAGTAAGATTTATTAATGAAGTAATTAGAGATAATTACTTATGTAGGTAATTAAGAGTTAATTACTTAATTTATTTTAGTTAATTAATTAATGTGATTAATTAATGAATGTGATTAATTTAAGATTAATTACTAAGTGTAATTAATTAAAATCTAATTAATTAATAAAGTAATTAATTAAGCATTTATTTATTAATTTAATTGATTTATAATTACTTAATGATGTAATTAAAGATTAGTTAATTAGATTAATTAATTGGGGTTAATATAATTAATTAAAGAGTTAATTAATTAAGATAAGTAATTATAAATTGTTAATTACTGTCTATGATAATGAGATGATTAATTATAAGTTAATTATTTAATTACAAGTTAATTATTAATTAATAAGGATCATTAATTAATGTAATTAATGAAAGTAATCAAGGTTGGTTAATAAAAGTAATTAATTAAAGTGTGATTAATTAATTGTAATTAATTAAGGTTTAATATGATTAATTATGATTAATTAAATAATGAAGGATCATTAATTATTGTAATTAATGATAGTAATTAAAGGACAATTACTGAATATGGTTAAGGATAATTAATTGAATGTAATTAAAGGAGGATTTATCAAGGAAGATTAATTAAAGAAGATCATTTAGAGATGATTAATTTATTTATCTGGAATAAATAAATGAAGAAGGATTTAAGTAATCCAAGTAATTAAGAGTTAACCAATTCTGTTATGGATGAATGATTGATATTGGAAGATTCGGTTGATATTGGATGTTGAATGATATTGGGTGATTGGTTGATACTGGATGATTTGGATATCTCTGATATATGTGATATGCTGCTGTGTGAGATGAATGTTTATTATGAATTATCTGTTGTGATAATATGATTCATCTATCTGTTTATATATCATCCTGAATATAAGTTTAATTGTTTAAACCCTTAAGTACAACTTGGACATTTAAAATGGCGTTTGGTTTCGATGAGACCGGGATCGGGTTTCCATATTTGGATATCTGAAAACCACATCGACTCCAGTTAAACGTTAGGTCGTGAATTCAAGTGGAGCAAGTGAAGACTCGAGGTGTAAGGGCTATACGTCAGTATAACTCTGTGGGTGATTCCGTAATGAGTTTGATGGAATAGTACTTATAGATTCGAGATGGTGGTTTAGAATGCAAGGGCTATGGTCGTTGACTCTGAGGGTGATTCCAAAAATGAGTGTGTAAAGACCCGTAAGTCCGTACTCCTTGAATAGACACTAATCTCCTTTGTTTAATTCAAGATGAACGAAAATACGAACCCTTAGGGGTTTTTAAAAAGATTTTAAGAAAAGAAAAAGTAGAAAAGAAGGTAGAAAGAAGATGGAGGGAAAAGGAAATAGAAAATAGAAATTAGGGAGGAGAGAAAACAGAAAAGAAGATAGAACATTTTAAAATTGAAAGAAAAGAGAATAGAGGAAAAAAAAAACAGAAGAAAATAGGACGGAACAGAAAACAAGAGAACAACATCAGAATCTCACAATTCGCAGCGGAACAACATATAATAATAAATGAATAATCTTTAAACAAAGAACTATCAGTTATTACATTTTATACATTACATTACATCATATCATCAGAGTGTACAACAATATACAACATCAAACAGTGCAGCGGAAAAAGAAATACTATATAAGTAATACGCCATGCCATCCATCTTGCCTCCAGCAACTCCAGAATATCCAGTTTATCCTGATAAACCTAACTTTTGACTGCCCGTGTAGAAATTGGTGGGCACCCAGAGTTTAGGAAGGAAAACAATAAACTCCAAGTCAGTCATGTGACTGGTGTGAGAACTCAAAACAGTTTATTTATCTTTAAAATCAAAATAGAGGAATATTTTTAAATTCAATTCGCAATGCTTTTAAAAATGAGACTACCATAAGGCCTCCCGCACACACACACAATGCAAACGCAGAATCGGAGGAGATTTCTCCTTATGATAGTCAAAGATGCTTGATACGCATTTAAAATAACATTTGATATTATTACTAGTGCATAGTGTAGGAAAAATTCATTTCGAAAGTAGAATATAAATCTTAGCCAACATAGACATTTCGAACTATGCCTACTATAGCTAACTATGTTCAATAGCAGGTTACCGCCACATTCCATAGCAGGTTATACAACTAAAACCGTACAAGTCACGTATTGTTTCTTTGGATTTCCAACAAATGGTCAGGCCAAGGAACTTCCCATTGCCACATGAGAATGCCTCTGGAAAGACATCCCCGAGAACCAAACCGGAACTCTGCCAACACAAGGCCGGGCTACCCCTAACTGGGTAACTACTGACACGAGCACGCCATTCCCCGATCGTAAACGACCTTTCTCACGGGATCCCGAAAACCAACAACCACAAAGTAATAAATTCGTAGTAACCACATAGGTTAAATATCTGGGCTCCATACCATGATACCACCTCTATCCAGAAGGAAATGTACATACCCTAAAGGGTGCTACCCCTCATAACCTTGCCGCATCTTTCCTGTTTTGACCATTTCCGGGGTGTGAGGTTCGACGAAGTCACGTCCACAAAAACATACTTTATACAAAAGCCATGCTTTGGGTCAACAAATGATCAACACAATGATCACTAAGATAGACGATCAAATAAACGATCCTATCACAATAATCAACACAATGATCATTTCAGCATCACTCAGCATATCACATTACCAAATTGGGAATATATCGCTGATAACTTCAACTATATAACCTCTGAGCTCATACGTCTCAGAGAAGGGTGTTAAGCTAAAAGAATAAATTCTCCGCCACCAACAGAAATATATTTGAAAGAAATCGGCTTTATATCTCAACTTGTAATGTCAGACACACAATCCATACAAGTCTGTTCCGGGCTCGAACAAAACCGAAGGCACTTACAAAGAAGTCCTTGCAATCCGGATATTCACAATCCTGATCGGATTCACCATCACATATGGAGAACTCTATACCGGAGCAACTCGGTGCAGAGTAAATCGACAGGTCATCCTATCGCTCTCGCAAATACCGGGTCTTCAACACCGATCTTCAATGCAATTATAACGACGTATCACATATTCGGAATGGGTAATACGACCCCATGGTCCTTTCCCGGTTAACCCGAATAGTGAGCGCTTATTTAAAAATAAGTGTAGCATTCACATTCAAACAAATCACATCAATTACCCATTCAAAGGGAAATATTGATAGTCGGTTATTGAACTATCAATGGATATGCACACATCACCAGTTTCCAAATAATTTTCCAAATTATTTATTTCACTAAAACCTTTATAAGATATATAATTTCAATACTTCAAAAATAAATCAATATTTATTTTTAGACAAATTCTCCTTTCCTTTATAAATTCAATAGTGAATTTATATTTCAAAATATCCATGCATATCATTTCAATTATCCATTTCAATTTATCTTCAAAAAGATAAATTTTAATTATTCACTTCATATTGGAAAACATTTCCATACTCATTAAATAAGTAATTCACGAATTTTATTTATTTTCAACACTTAGAAAATATTCAATATACTTAAATCAAATTAAGTATATATTTCATTCTTTAAGGAAATCATTCTCTTAAACATATTTATTTGGGCCAAAACGAATGTTGCGTAAAACATCGTTACGACGTCCCAAAATCACTAGTATAGTGATTCGAAATTAAAATAGATATATAAATCCCAATACTATACAAAACATTTCCTTTCGGAAATCATTTACTATAGCAACAGTGTTATAGTCCATCATCTCCTTCTATTTCTTGAAACGTCTATTTCAACAATAAATGTTGAAATCTATGGTTTCGAATCTCAACACATTTTAAAACATCGTTAGATTGTTTTAATTCAATTCAAAATATCACATTCTAAACAATTTCTTTAACATAATATTCACTATTCAAAAACGTGAATATACTTCATTAACAATTTCATCCTTTTATTCATTTTATTTCAAAGGATTATTCACTATTCAAAAATGTGAATATAACTCCATTTATAGGTTTCAACAAATTTTCTTGTCAAAATAAGTCATTTGCGAATTTATAAAACAACGTTTATAAATTCCATTTCTATTTATTTATAAAAACTTCCTTTTTATAAATCCTTTTATTAACCTATTCCAGTTTATAACTCAATTATAAACTAAAAGTTCACATTATAAGTTAAATGCTTATAAAACGATTATTTTACAAAATCGTTCTTTTAAAGACTTCTTATAACTTATAAGATCCATTTATTTAACCAATCTATTCTTCAAATAATTTCACCAAATTTATAAATCTTACAACTTATAAATTTTATTTATAACTTCACAGTTTATAATTCTATAAATTTCATTCAATTATGAAATTCATTTTCACTTCATTCAAACACTTATAAAAACTCGTTTTATAATGTCCATATTTCAATTTATAAATATCCATTTATAAATCTCTTAATATAAATCAAATTATATTATTCTTTAAAACGTCTTCAAATTCCTTTATTATTTCACCATTTTGATTCATAAAATAATTAAATTTTTATAAATCCTATATTTAAACTTTTCACAATAAATTCTAAAATCCCAATTAAACTATTTTATAAAATCATTAGCATCATATTCTCAAAAATCAGTTTTTAACTGTATTTCTCAAAAATCATAATTTTTCTATAACTTTAAAAAATTATAACGTTTATTTATTTAAAATGGATCAATTCCAAAAATATTTTATAAACGTATACTTTTCAAAAATCACTTAAAAAATCATTTTAAAATCCCAAAACTTGGGTCCAATGATGCTACACACCAAATAGTCAATCACGACTACAACGATATCATATGTCAATATGATAATCCATCAAATATCAAAATATCTGAAATCAAATAAAAACTGTTGAGGAATCCAGTTGGATCCCTCCAACCTGTTTTCCTGCATCCACAAACATTAGCACAATACCAATTTCGTTCCAGTACGAAATTATCGCGGTACATGTTCTTATTAAATATTATCCGCTTAATAACGGCGTAATAGGGTCTCATCCGCTAAACAAAAAATGCGGGAAATCAATCAACTCCATATATACATATGCCAATATATATATATATATATTGATATTATATATAATACCAATTTCACTGTTTATGAAATATTCGCGGTATATGTTTTTATTAAATAACATCCGCTTACTAACGGCGTATAATGTCTATCTTAACAATCAATATATAACAATCATCATTCAAACATGCATTCAAATATTTTAAATCTAACTATTTAAAATAAAATCGAAACTGATTCGATTGAGTGAGAAGTTCTCACCTTGATTTTATTTCCGTTTTAGCGATTTATTTTGAATAAAATTAAACGGACGTTTAATTTTACCCAAAATTCTCACTAACTCCAAACGACTCCAAACCAACTCCATCGCGTAGTGCTCGTCCATACGATTCCAATGCAACTGGTTTCGCGCGTTTTCGACCTCGTATGAAAAAGTTATGAATTATTGAAGTTTGTACACGATTTGTATACACAAATTTATAACTAACTTTAATAATTTAAACCCACATCACATATGGACCGTTAGATTTTGCCTCCATCAGATCCTAGCCGTGCGCATGATCTTCCTCTCCCTCACGCATCTCCTTCCAGGTTATCAACGTGAGCATGAACCCATGACTTAGAAACTAGGGTTTGATCTTGCTCCTCCATTTCTCAACGATACTTCATCAAACTACTTGCAATAGGAAGCTCTCGACCAAGGCTATGCTCGGCCAGAACAGTGGTGAACTCGGCCACCTGATGAGCCTCGAAAGGCGTGCGCAGGCCCTAACTGTCGGCCCCCCATTTCTCCCCCTCCGATGCTCCAAACACGATCAACTCCGTATGGATCTGAAGCCCTCTCCATCCTTTACAACCTTGCAGTTGAACACTTCGCCTAATTGTCGATGGATTGTGAGTGATTGAGGAATGAAATTGGGACAATTCTGGCCATTCAGGGGGGGGTGGCGGCTGTGCAGTTTTGATTAGGGTTAGGGTTATTTTTTTATCAAATTATGAAGAGGTGGGTGCTATTTATAGAGTTTCGTTCGACACTATTCATCCGGAAATTCCGAACTCCGATTTACGCGCCGAAACTGACGTACATAGGGTTTATCCCGCGTTCCGGACACAATGGAACAGGTTTCAAAAGCTAATTCGGACATCTGTGCGAGTTATGGCTGTAAACGCTCAATTTGAATTAAACCGATTTAAGTCGATTTCTAGGCGTTTTAATTTGTAACGGACAAACGGTAAATCCAATTGACTTGAAATTTGAAACCTTACAATAATATCACATTACGGATCCGATGAAACTGGTTTCGTCCAAATCCAAGACTTTTTGAAAAATGGCTATTTTCACTCGTCAAATTAAAATTAAAAATAAATCGATGCGTTTCGAGCTGCCACGATCAAACGATAACTCCGATTGACACGAAATTTGAAATCCGGTAATAACTAACAATTACCGATCCAATGGAACTGGTTTCGTTCAATTCTGAGACTGTTCAAAAATTGACTATTTTCACTAGTCGATTTAATTATTAAAATATTCAATTTTCACAAATTAACTTTTAATTCGATTTTAAAAGTTCTAAAATATCTTTCTAACTCCCATATGATAAAATAAAATTTTACAAATCATTTTCAATCATATTTAACTATATTTTCAATTATTTCCATAATTTAACGTATTAAATTATCGATTTAATAATCCAATTAAATTCAATAATTCAAATAAAAATTTATTCGACTTATAAATTCACTTATTAATATTTAAAATTAATTAAATATTCAAATTTTAATTATTAAAAATTCTGGATCGTTACAATCTTCCCCACTTAAAAGAATTTCGTCCTCGAAATTATAAGTAAGAAAAATTACATAAGCTATTAATTTTCCCAAAATTCATAGTTAAACTTCTTATAATACTTTACTAAGTTTTCGAATCATACTTAGTTATCTTTTCAAAAACAATTACTATTGTTTAACTTTCAACTTTAAATCAAAGTTAAAGTTTTTCAAAACTTTCCAATTTTCTCAAAAATTTTCTAACGCCTTAAATTTTCGGAAAAATTCGCCATAGTCTCCTTTGCGCGGCTCGATCCCAAAAAAAAATGACAGTATATATATCACAAATATACATCTCATCAAGTAATGAGGCATCCCGAAGGGAAAAAATGTAAAAGTACGATATTTAATCCGAGATATGTACCTTATATTTTATTAGCGAGCATATACGGCTAATATAGCGCAAAAGCGAGCTCCAAATGCGAAGCAAACGCGATCCGCACCTACTAATCACTCAACAAACAACATGAGAACCATGCATATAGACAATAGTATCAATATACATCATGTAGTAACATAATAACTATATATGTCAACATAGCACATGTAGTAAAACAACATATATTCAACCATCAACCAACTATCATCCATAACCAATTCATAATACATATATATTCATTTATATTCTCATTAATATTCAATGAAATAGGTTTTCAATTTAAATCACACTTGATTCATTAACAGTGGATGTTCTTATTAACATTCATTTTCAATTAGTTTATATTCACTAATTCATATTCAAGTTGGTTCACTTCTAATTCAAATTCAATTCTATTCAAATTTATTTACTTCTAATTTGAATTCAATTACATAGCTTTAAATTTCATTAATACTTAATGAATTATATACAATCAACTAACAATCATATTCAATATTAACCAATGTTTATTAATTGCAACCAAATTACTTTGCTTATCAATTGGTTTAATTAATTGATTTTCATTCAATTATTCAACTTTCTAATAACATTAGATTTTAATGAATTTACACTTATATTCATTATTCCATATCAATTATTTTCATTCAATTGATCATCATTCAATCCATTCATTCAATTCAATTACAACAGTTGAATTTTATTTATAAAACTCAAGTTCATATTCATTTACTTTGATAACTATATCAACTTAATTCACATTCAATTGATTAACATTCAATTCATTCATTCAATTCAATTCTAAAGTAAATTTCCATTTAACTTTAAATTCATTTTTTATTTACAACTCATATTCATAAATATATATTCATATAGTTTCACTTCTTATAATTCTTTTTATTTCTCAATTGTAAATCACTTTAATTATAATTCAATTCTTATAATTCATTTGCTTATACAATTATTCTTTTATTTAGATTATTCAAACAACTAAATAATCAACTTATATACTTTAATAATTCTGAAAAATTATTTCTTTATATACAAAATATACTCAAGGTAAAATTATTTCATTTACCCAATTTTAAAACAATATTGTGTCGAATTGTTCTATACAAGTGTTTAGAGATTCCTATCAACAACGTTAATTACTCGTATTAACCAGAATCTATATACCACTCAACAAACCAATCATCACAATATAAAACAATTTTATATTCACTAACAAATACGCTCTCATAGCTATTATTACACTCAAATTCATTCTAGAGTACTGCTGACTCTATCTCTAATAAGTAATACCCAACAGAACCATGGTTGTCGCTTAACCATAGGCTCTGATACCAAACTGTAAAGACCCGTAAGTCCGTACTCCTTGAATAGACACTAATCTCCTTTGTTTAATTCAAGATGAACGAAAATACGAACCCTTAGGGGTTTTTAAAAAGATTTTAAGAAAAGAAAAAGTAGAAAAGAAGGTAGAAAGAAGATGGAGGGAAAAGGAAATAGAAAATAGAAATTAGGGAGGAGAGAAAACAGAAAAGAAGATAGAACATTTTAAAATTGAAAGAAAAGAGAATAGAGGAAAAAGAAAACAGAAGAAAATAGGACGGAACAGAAAACAAGAGAACAACATCAGAATCTCACAATTCGCAGCGGAACAACATATAATAATAAATGAATAATCTTTAAACAAAGAACTATCAGTTATTACATTTTATACATTACATTACATCATATCATCAGAGTGTACAACAATATACAACATCAAACAGTGCAGCGGAAAAAGAAATACTATATAAGTAATACGCCATGCCATCCATCTTGCCTCCAGCAACTCCAGAATATCCAGTTTATCCTGATAAACCTAACTTTTGACTGCCCGTGTAGAAATTGGTGGGCACCCAGAGTTTAGGAAGGAAAACAATAAACTCCAAGTCAGTCATGTGACTGGTGTGAGAACTCAAAACAGTTTATTTATCTTTAAAATCAAAATAGAGGAATATTTTTAAATTCAATTCGCAATGCTTTTAAAAATGAGACTACCATAAGGCCTCCCGCACACACACACAATGCAAACGCAGAATCGGAGGAGATTTCTCCTTATGATAGTCAAAGATGCTTGATACGCATTTAAAATAACATTTGATATTATTACTAGTGCATAGTGTAGGAAAAATTCATTTCGAAAGTAGAATATAAATCTTAGCCAACATAGACATTTCGAACTATGCCTACTATAGCTAACTATGTTCAATAGCAGGTTACCGCCACATTCCATAGCAGGTTATACAACTAAAACCGTACAAGTCACGTATTGTTTCTTTGGATTTCCAACAAATGGTCAGGCCAAGGAACTTCCCATTGCCACATGAGAATGCCTCTGGAAAGACATCCCCGAGAACCAAACCGGAACTCTGCCAACACAAGGCCGGGCTACCCCTAACTGGGTAACTACTGACACGAGCACGCCATTCCCCGATCGTAAACGACCTTTCTCACGGGATCCCGAAAACCAACAACCACAAAGTAATAAATTCGTAGTAACCACATAGGTTAAATATCTGGGCTCCATACCATGATACCACCTCTATCCAGAAGGAAATGTACATACCCTAAAGGGTGCTACCCCTCATAACCTTGCCGCATCTTTCCTGTTTTGACCATTTCCGGGGTGTGAGGTTCGACGAAGTCACGTCCACAAAAACATACTTTATACAAAAGCCATGCTTTGGGTCAACAAATGATCAACACAATGATCACTAAGATAGACGATCAAATAAACGATCCTATCACAATAATCAACACAATGATCATTTCAGCATCACTCAGCATATCACATTACCAAATTGGGAATATATCGCTGATAACTTCAACTATATAACCTCTGAGCTCATACGTCTCAGAGAAGGGTGTTAAGCTAAAAGAATAAATTCTCCGCCACCAACAGAAATATATTTGAAAGAAATCGGCTTTATATCTCAACTTGTAATGTCAGACACACAATCCATACAAGTCTGTTCCGGGCTCGAACAAAACCGAAGTCACTTACAAAGAAGTCCTTGCAATCCGGATATTCACAATCCTGATCGGATTCACCATCACATATGGAGAACTCTATACCGGAGCAACTCGGTGCAGAGTAAATCGACAGGTCATCCTATCGCTCTCGCAAATACCGGGTCTTCAACACCGATCTTCAATGCAATTATAACGACGTATCACATATTCGGAATGGGTTATACGACCCCATGGTCCTTTCCCGGTTAACCCGAATAGTGAGCGCTTATTTAAAAATAAGTGTAGCATTCACATTCAAACAAATCACATCAATTACCCATTCAAAGGGAAATATTGATAGTCGGTTATTAAACTATCAATGGATATGCACACATCACCAGTTTCCAAATAATTTTCCAAATTATTTATTTCACTAAAACCTTTATAAGATATATAATTTCAATACTTCAAAAATAAATCAATATTTATTTTTAGACAAATTCTCCTTTCCTTTATAAATTCAATAGTGAATTTATATTTCAAAATATCCATGCATATCATTTCAATTATCCATTTCAATTTATCTTCAAAAAGATAAATTTTAATTATTCACTTCATATTGGAAAACATTTCCATACTCATTAAATAAGTAATTCACGAATTTTATTTATTTTCAACACTTAGAAAATATTCAATATACTTAAATCAAATTAAGTATATATTTCATTCTTTAAGGAAATCATTCTCTTAAACATATTTATTTGGGCCAAAACGAATGTTGCGTAAAACATCGTTACGACGTCCCAAAATCACTAGTATAGGGATTCGAAATTAAAATAGATATATAAATCCCAATACTATACAAAACATTTCCTTTCGGAAATCATTTACTATAACAACAGTGTTATAGTCCATCATCTCCTTCTATTTCTTGAAATGTCTATTTCAACAATAAATGTTGAAATCTATGGTTTCGAATCTCAACACATTTTAAAACATCGTTAGATTGTTTTAATTCAATTCAAAATATCACATTCTAAACAATTTCTTTAACATAATATTCACTATTCAAAAACGTGAATATACTTCATTAACAATTTCATCCTTTTATTCATTTTATTTCAAAGGATTATTCACTATTCAAAAATGTGAATATAACTCCATTTATAGGTTTCAACAAATTTTCTTGTCAAAATAAGTCATTTGCGAATTTATAAAACAACGTTTATAAATTCCATTTCTATTTATTTATAAAAACTTCCTTTTTATAAATCCTTTTATTAACCTATTCCAGTTTATAACTCAATTATAAACTAAAAGTTCACATTATAAGTTAAATGCTTATAAAACGATTATTTTACAAAATCGTTCTTTTAAAGACTTTCCAATTTATGAATCTTATAACTTATAAGATCCATTTATTTAACCAATCTATTCTTCAAATAATTTCACCAAATTTATAAATCTTACAACTTATAAATTTTATTTATAACTTCACAGTTTATAATTCTATAAATTTCATTCAATTATGAAATTCATTTTCACTTCATTCAAACACTTATAAAAACTCGTTTTATAATGTCCATATTTCAATTTATAAATATCCATTTATAAATCTCTTAATATAAATCAAATTATATTATTCTTTAAAACGTCTTCAAATTCCTTTATTATTTCACCATTTTGATTCATAAAATAATTAAATTTTTATAAATCCTATATTTAAACTTTTCACAATAAATTCTAAAATCCCAATTAAACTATTTTATAAAATCATTAGCATCATATTCTCAAAAATCAGTTTTTAACTGTATTTCTCAAAAATCATAATTTTTCTATAACTTTAAAAAATTATAACGTTTATTTATTTAAAATGGATCAATTCCAAAAATATTTTATAAACGTATACTTTTCAAAAATCACTTAAAAAATCATTTTAAAATCCCAAAACTTGGGTCCAATGATGCTACACACCAAATAGTCAATCACGACTACAACGATATCATATGTCAATATGATAATCCATCAAATATCAAAATATCTGAAATCAAATAAAAACTGTTGAGGAATCCAGTTGGATCCCTCCAACCTGTTTTCCTGCATCCACAAACATTAGAACAATACCAATTTCGTTCCAGTACGAAATTATCGCGGTACATGTTCTTATTAAATATTATCCGCTTAATAACGGCGTAATAGGGTCTCATCCGCTAAACAAAAAATGCGGGAAATCAATCAACTCCAATATATACATATGCCAATATATATATATTGATATTATATATAATACCAATTTCACTGTTTATGAAATATTCGCGGTATATGTTTTTATTAAATAACATCCGCTTACTAACGGCGTATAATGTCTATCTTAACAATCAATATATAACAATCATCATTCAAACATGCATTCAAATATTTTAAATCTAACTATTTAAAATAAAATCGAAAGTGATTCGATTGAGTGAGAAGTTCTCACCTTGATTTTATTTCCGTTTTAGCGATTTATTTTGAATAAAATTAAACGGACGTTTAATTTTACCCAAAATTCTCACTAACTCCAAACGACTCCAAAGCAACTCCATCGCATAGTGCTCGTCCATACGATTCCAAAGCAACTGGTTTCGCGCGTTTTCGACCTCGTATGAAAAAGTTATGAATTATTGAAGTTTGTACACGATTTATATACACAAATTTATAACTAACTTTAATAATTTAAACCCACATCACATATGGACCGTTAGATTTTGCCTCCATAAGATCCTAGCCGTGCGCATGATCTTCCTCTCCCTCACGCATCTCCTTCCAGGTTATCAACGTGAGCATGAACCCATGACTTAGAAACTAGGGTTTGATCTTGCTCCTCCATTTCTCAACGATACTTCATCAAACTACTTGCAATAGGAAGCTCTCGACCAAGGCTATGCTCGGCCAGAACAGTGGTGAACTCAGCCACCTGATGAGCCTCGAAAGGCGTGCGCAGGCCCTAACTGTCGGCCCCCCATTTCTCCCCCTCCGATGCTCCAAACACGATCAACTCCGTATGGATCTGAAGCCCTCTCCATCCTCTACAACCTTGCAGTTGAACACTTCGCCTAATTGTCGATGGATTGTGAGTGATTGAGGAATGAAATTGGGACAATTCTGGCCGTTCAGGGGGGGTGGCGGCTGTGCAGTTTTGATTAGGGTTAGGGTTATTTTTTTTATCAAATTATGAAGAGGTGGGTGCTATTTATAGAGTTTCGTTCGACACTATTCATCCGGAAATTCCGAACTCCGATTTACGCGTCGAAACTGACGTACCTAGGGTTTATCCCGCGTTCCGGACACAATGGAATAGGTTTCAAAAGCTAATTCGGACATCTGTGCGAGTTATGGCTGTAAACGCTCAATTTGAATTAAACCGATTTAAGTCGATTTCTAGGCGTTTTAATTTGTAACGGACAAACGGTAAATCCAATTGACTTGAAATTTGAAACCTTACAATAATATCACATTACGGATCCGATGAAACTGGTTTCGTCGAAATCCGAGACTTTTTGAAAATGGGCTATTTTCACTCGTCAAATTAAAATTAAAAATAAATCGATGCGTTTCGAGCTGCCACGATCAAACGATAACTCCGATTGACACGAAATTTGAAATCCGGTAATAACTAACAATTACGGATCCAATGGAACTGGTTTCGTTCAATTCTGAGATTGTTCAAAAATTGACTATTTTCACTAGTCGATTTAATTATTAAAATATTCAATTTTCACAAATTAACTTTTAATTCGATTTTAAAAGTTCTAAAATATCTTTCTAACTCCCATATGATAAAATAAAATTTTACAAATCATTTTCAATCATATTTAACTATATTTTCAATTATTTCCATAATTTAACGTATTAAATTATCGATTTAATAATCCAATTAAATTCAATAATTCAAATAAAAATTTATTCGACTTATAAATTCACTTATTAATATTTAAAATTAATTAAATATTCAAATTTTAATTATTAAAAATTCTGGGTCGTTACAGAGTGCAACGAGATAGTGCCTTCGGTTTCGTTCGAACCCGGAACGAACTTGTATGGATTGAATGCTTTCAGAACATCGTCAGGTGGACGATGAGCATTCTAAGATAGATGTATTCTATAAAGGTAATCGCAGCCTCAAGCCTCATCAACCGGGAATGGCTAAAACAGGGGAGGTGCAGCAAGGCTTCGTGGGTAGCTCCCACCGGAGAGCAAGATTTTCCCCTGTCTAGAAGTCCCTTTTTATTCGGCTGTGTGGGCAGTTGGGTCGCGGCCAACTGCGGGGTTGTCTTGTTCGGGACTGTCCAGTAAATGATGGTTCCGGCCTTGTGTTGCAGGGGAGCGGGCGTACTCCTCGGTACGTTGATCTAGGCCACGTACTGTGACGGGCGGTACCCCAGTAGCCCTGCCATTGATGGAAACCCATTCTTCCTACGTGATCCTACGGTTTTGATTGTATTACCCACTTTTGTGGCTAGTAGCTGGAATTTAATGAATGTAACAATTTCGGCTATTTTATATTTACTTGAAAACCCTAGACACTATTATAATATCACTGGATTTCCTATCAAATGTTTTGGTTAGCGTAAGGTAAAAACTTTTCCATGTTTATGTGTGGGAAGTCTTAGGTGATACCTTTTCTTTTTAAAGGTTTTTCTAAAGTTAAGAAATTTTACCCGTTTACTCACACCAGACCCCTGTCTGACCCGGGTGTTTATTTTCTGTTTTATTAAACTCTTGGGTACTCATATTATGTATGAGTAGTCAAGCGATTTAGGTTAGCTTGACAAATTCTGGAGGAGATTTGGAGCAGGAGGCTTCATCGTGTAGATATATTATGGTTTCGCTGTGTTTGTTGTATCTGTATCTGTTGTTCTTGAGTTGTATAGTTAGACAGATGTTATAACTGTCTAAATCTGTATGGTATATGTTGTGTACTCTGATGTAATAAGATACTATGTAATATTTTATGTGATATATTATATTTTATTCATTCCGCTGTGAGTTCTCTGATGTTGTTCTGTTTCTTCTTTCTCTTTCTTTTCTTCTTCTATCCCTTTCTTTCTTCAAGATGATGCGATTTCCTTGAGATAGGAAGTCGGGTCGTCACATATTATATTTTAATTAATAGAAAAACAAATAATGTTATTTAAATTGTTCATAAAATTAATAGTGTCATTTAAACTAAGAACAAAATTAATAATTTTATCCAAATTATTAATATTACTAGTGTTATTTAAAGTAATAATAAAATTAATAATTCTATTCAATTTGAATTAACAATACTACTGTGTGAAAAATAGTGTAAATTTTGTTTACATGTAGAGTGTAGAAGATGGATTATTTCAACGATCAAAGGTGAATATAAAACAAAAAGAAAAATATAGGAACGATTCGATGGCACTTTAGAAATGGAGTGGATGAATTCATGAAAGTGGTATCTAGTAATAAAACTAAGATGAAAGAAGTCTGATATCCATGTTCCAAATGTCATTGCCTAAAACTTATAGTATTATACTATGACATTACATTTATACCAATATGATTTTATGCCGGTCTTCTTGTGTGAATATATCATGGAGAAAAATACCATGTTGTACAAGAAGAGATCGTAAATATGGATATGGATTTCGATGAACCCCCTTATTGAAGAAAATGTTGATATAGAAAATATAAGGATAAAATAGTTCGTGATGCTTCTGGTCCGAGCATGTAACTGCCCATACCATAATGGGCCTGAATTTTCATTGTACCGAAAACCCAAGTCCAACGAAGTATGGATTGTTGAAATTTGGTATCCTATAATAACAAAAGCATATTAGAGCACTATCGATATAAACTCATAGTGGAATAGTAAAGTATAATAAAACATATCATTACTAACCAAGGCTGACACCTTTGAACTCTAGTGACCTGTCAATGTCAAGCATACATAAGGAAATTTATCCTTCTACCATTCCCTCCTTATAACAATACATGTCCCTTTAAAGCTACCTATGGTTTGTAATGAGGTGGAGGTCGGAGTAATATTCCGATGACAGGTAAATTAAACATATTACACATAACACTAATTTATACTGATTGCCTTCATTACATATTATATTTTTCATTTTATTAGTCGTCTTAACTTTAGGTACATGTACAATACGCCCCTTCTACTCGAGATAGACAATTACTGCATATGTGTGTATGTGTATAAGTACCACAGTCCCCCTTAGGACTAAGATACTTTCCACACTAGTATCTATAACTCTACACCTTATCATGATTCGTCATTAATGCAGTATTATGTCCTCGCCACCGTGCATACCAAGAACTTCCATAGTGCCTAATAACATCATTACAACTATTTAGCCACATTTTATTCGTTTTAAAATACCTCCTGTATTGATTCGTATTTTTCAATAATTAAAATATTAAATTAAATAAGATTTTTGAATTTGATATTAGAAGAAATTAAAATTTGTGATTTATTAATGAGAAAATAACTAGAATGTAATTTAATAATGTTGATTTAATTTAATTGACAACTATTTTAATGTAATTGAAATAATTATAAATTTAATGTGGTGATAATTGTAAATAAGGAAATAAATTAAATGTTGTATTAAATGGTAAAATTGTATGTAATTAATTGGGATTGAATATGAAATTAGTGATGTGTAAGTAGTTACAATATTTTTTTGTAAATAATAATTTATAAATATGATTAAAGTAATTAAAAGTAAAAATTGTTTATTTATCATCTCATTTTTAAGATGTTGAAATAATTTGGAAACCAATAATTTTTTTATGTAAATCAAACATTGCTGTAAATAAGAGTTTAGATGATAATTGTTAAATATTGATGTTATAAAAAGTGTAAACCAATGTTAATTATATCCATAGGGTGATAGTTGATTCAATAATAATAGTGAGAATCAAGATAAAGGGATTAAATTGAAATTAAATTTTTAATAACTAGGCTTTATTGGAGTAGCAATTTGAACACTATAAATAATGCAATATTTAATATTGGATTTGATTGGGAAATTTATTTTTAATAGATTATTAAGTTTCTCTGTAATAAGAATGATAAAATTGATTGCTTGTAAATTTGATTTTAAAAGTTATTTACAATTTAATAATAATTTATTTAATTAACGTCAAAATAGCCATTTTGACCACTGTCTTGGATTCCGATGAAACCAGTTTCATCGGATCTGTAACAGTTAATTATTGTTGGATTTCAAGTTTCATAGCACTCGAACTTGTCATTTGATCGTGCGGGCATGAAATGCGTAGAAATCAACTTAATGAATTCAATTTAAAATAAGCTGATTTTAAAAGCTAACTTCTGTATACAATAGAATTAGGGCTTGAAACTAATCCATTGAGCTTCAAAATTTAAAAAATCTAAATTTCGATATATTGGAAGACTTATTCCTCGTTTAGGAAATAAAAGGGCTTTTCGGATTGTCGTTATCGTTTCCACCCAATTTGATATGTCCACTCATTTCCTTCCATCTCGGTCCATATAAATAGTTTTTTTTTTTGAAAAACCTAGCTTCTATTTGTCGTACGTACTTTTCTGTTCCTCACCTGCTTCTCTTCTCCAATGTCAGATAACCTAATTGCAATTCCAAATTTAATCAAAAATCCAAACTACTAGAAAAATTCAAATAGAATATGAAACTGAAAGCTCATTCTAGTGTTCATTTTCGAAGATAGTGCTTCAATCATCGGCAAATCACGGTCAAAGTCTGGAAATCGTGAAAACCTAACTACAATTTGGGGTTTTTTTTATTTCTTCATCAATCATGGTTTTGTAGAGATCGTCGCATGAAGTCATGTACTGGTGGTCGCATGGACTAATTTGGTCTGAAGCGGTCGGAAAATTAGAATTAGGGTTTCGATAACCCTAAATAAGCAGCTGCGGGCCATATGGCGACCGGACCAGGTCGTGGATGTGCGACACATCAAAGCCAGCACGATGGAGTTGCTCGGCGCCCTATGGTGGTCGATGGCGTGCATGGTGGCCGATCGAAGCTTGGTTGTTGGGCATGATATGGGTCGTTCGAACTATAAGGGAAGAGAGAGAGGAAGGTTCGGCTATTTACGACTTTTCCCTTTTTTTAAAATTTTAATTTGGTTTAAATTGTGAATGTTCTAATATCGATAACTTTTGCATACGAGCCCAGATTCATATTCGGTTTTCTCCGTTGCGATCATATCGAAATTCCGAATATTATGGAACTGGTATGGTCAAATTTTAAGATTGTTGAAATTCGAGCCTTTATTTGGATTTTAAATCATTGATAAATCAAAGGTGAATGTTTTAACCCACTCACTACTACTAAACTATCTTATGTTAGCTAAATTTACTTTATGATGCGATTTGAAATTGATTAACTGTTGTTTGGTACATTAAATTGTCATTCGAGTTTAATTTGAATTTATATTGAATTTAATTGCCATCTAAATTAGTATTGAAATTTAGTTGCCAGTTAAATCCTTAATAATTATAATCAGTTTATTTGTTGTGATTTATTGGTTGATTTGAATAATGATTGTATTGGATCATGTTTACTTATTGACATTTAGATGATTGATATTTATATTTATTATATATGTTGTTATCACACTGCAAGTTCCCTTAGTCATTATTAGGAAAATCACTATGGGTTGAGATGAGACATACCCGAACAATCTTATAGATTAGGGAAAATCATTATGGGTTGCAATGATAAAATCGACTGATTTTATGGATTTTGAATTCTATTCGGGGTTGTGGGTTAAAATGATATATATGTATATATATTTAAATTATTATGGAATGAAATGATATATATCCATGGGTAGAAAATTAGATATGGACACCGGATTGGTTAAAATAAATGATTTTACAATTTAAAATTTTTGAATCCAGTTAAATGATATTATGAAATAAAATTTGATTTATATGAACTGAATTATTTTTAAATTCGAGCTTTAAAATGATGAAATGGAAATCGTTTTAAGTGAATTGTTTAAAGAATTTAAATTGAAATCTTAAAGTTGAATTCTGAAATATAATTGAAATTTATCAAAATTGAGTTATTGTAAATGTTGAATACTTAAGTTTTGAAATCTATTGAATTTGAAGTGGTTTAAACTTGTAGTTCAAACATGGATTTGAAACTGATATAAATCGAAATTATTTCTATGAGAATTTGAATTGAAGGATTTAAACTGAGTTTTGTTGATTTGAAATCTGGATATGGTCCAGATTTGTTGAAATAAAAGAAACATATTGTTTGATATTATTTTCAAAATAAACTATTTATTATAAACTATTTAAAAAATTTGTTATTTTAAAATTTAGAATATTTAGATTTTCAAAACTATTTACAATATAAACCATTACCAATAATTAAACCATTTTATATTAAACTATTTTAACTGCTTTAAAATCCTTAAATCATTAAAACTAATTTAACTACTAAAATGAATTTAACTATAAAAACTATTTGAACTATTAGAAACTATATTAAAACTAATGTAACTATAAAAACTAATTTAACTATATTAAAACTATTTTAAACTACGTTAAAACTATTTTAAACTACTTTCAGCTATTTTAAACTATACCAAAATTGTTTTATACTATTAGAAACTGTTTTAAACTATTCAAACTATGTATAACTATTTCAATATATAAACTACTTTCAGTATTCATACTGCTTAAGTTAGGATAGTTATGATTTAGATTTAATTGGTTTAAATACGAATATTTTGATATGATGGTTTAACATATTTTACGGTTATGATTTTGAAAGTGAATAATGATTTCGAAAGTGATATGATTTTGAAGTGAATATGATTTCGAAAATGATGTGACTTTGAAGTGAATATGATATTTTGATATCAATTATGAATCGGTTTTGGAAATGTAAAAGAACATACCAGTGTGAAATAAATGTTTGGTTGTTAAAGAGACCGGGATCGGATATTGTCATACTCTCTGCTAATACCAAAAACCACATTAACAACTGTGCACGTTGTAGAGAATCCAAAATGAAGTAGGATGGTTTGGCAAACATTACTGTATGAATTATGAATGCAGCCCTGACTCCCTCGGGTCAGCTTGATATGACTAAAACAGGAGCCACACCAGGCCAAATGAGGTCACACCTCTAATCAAATATGCTTCTTCGTTACCATATTTATTACTTTGTGATTGATTTGGTGGTCACCCCTCAATTCTGATTATGGGAGTGTGTTCCGAGGTGGGCGGTAGTAGCTGCTATGCGTTACCACTAGTCCGGATCCACAAAATGGTAGTATCCTACACTAGGCACTGCCTCGCATGCCTTGTCATATGCCTTATCGCATCCACTATGAGTTTGGTTTGTACTGTACCTATGGAATGCTCCTTGAGTATCCCTCAGTTTGGTGGAGCTTACAGCATCTATATAGACTACGAGAATTATTTCAAAATGTGTTAAGAGGGATACAGGTAACGCCTTAACGCTATTTTAATACTTTACTTTACTGTAGACATATTATAATTGAGTATTGTACTATGTCTGTAGATCATTTAATGGATTCTTAGGAGATGGAATCGCGAACATCTCTTAAGTTATTGCAGGCATGCTGGACATTGTATAGGAGATGTAAAATCCGGTAAACATCTCTAAAGCCGTGACACTCATATTTACTTATTTTGATTTTAATTTACATAAGATCTTTCTGACTCGAGTGTTTTATCTTTTCATTACGCTCGGGTCAGCCTGAGTATTCAGTATTGAAGACTAATTTCTATAGGATGAAGATGGAGATTGGTCTACTGTTTATTTTATATATCTATTCTACTGCATCAAGTTGTTCGGCTGCACTATTTATTTATTTCCACTGTAGGTATAACTCATTGTAAAAGCGTAATCAAATGTTATTTGTAAAACAGCTTCATGAACTGTTTATTTGATTATTATATTTTGTCATTCCGCTGCAAGATTCTGTGTTTTTTTTCTTTCTTTTCTATTATTTTCTTATTAACCTTATTAACTATCCTCCATTTTGAATGGTTTGAGTTGACATATGTGGTTTGTTGTCGATTTAAACCGTCCTAAAAGGTGGGTCGTTACGTTTGGAATCAGAGCTTTGGTTTAACGACAACCTTAGCTTTGTGGGGCCTGACTCATTAGGATAGGGTTATTAATACCCAAGAATGAGTTGCTTGAGAGTATATATATGAGAGAGCATATTTGCCAGTGGTATAAAAATGTTTTTTTACATTGTGTTAATTTGTTCTGTTTAGTATTTTAAATTATTGTAACGACTCGATTTTACGACGCCCGAAAAATCGAACCATTTGTTGAATATGCAATTATATGATTTTTGTTTGATGATAATAAACATATATATATATATTCATTTAAATGTATTTGTTAATATACTGTTTATTTTCAAAGATTAAATAAATATTTGATGAATAAAATAAATAACACAGAATTTGAATTCAAACAGATGTTTTATTCAAACAAATATTTATTACAATTTTTGAATAGTACAAATTTCAAGCTCTCACTATATATATATACAATTTCAATTACAATGCAAATTTAATTACATTACAATTCACATTTACGTTTGACCTCACTACATATCACTCATTCACTCAACTCGTATTTGTCTTTAACTTCATTCCAATGTGAATCCAGCATCTGAGCAATCTGCAGAAATATACATTGACGCCATAAAATTAAAAATAAAATATTTTTGCACTATAAAATAAAATGTGAATTTTGAAAATGATTTTTGCCTCAGTTATTTGGGTTGTTCGTCATCATTTAAATTTGAATTCATCATACACGAACAGCTTGTGAAGTGCACAGTGTATCACTGTACATGCCACAAGGCCGTGCACACCGATATATACACTTGATAAAATTACAAAGACATGTGAGCACAGGTCAAACCCAAAACGCCGGGTTCAACTCAAGTGCAATAAAAATAATGTCACAATATCAGCACAAGGTCAAACCCGATCTTTAAGCGGGATTCAACTCAGGTGCAATACAAAATTGTCAAGTACAAGTGAAAATGCTCGATCAAAGCAACACAGCCTCAACAATGCAATGGGCATGTTCAAAACAACACCATAACTAGAAACATGAATAACATAGCCAGGCAGAAGCCTATTCCCAAGCAAATTGACAAACAACAAATGCAAGCTTAGATGAGCAAGTGTCGACCAAGCTAATGAACACAACCATATAGTGAAACTCAATACAACAAAGACTCAAGTCAGTGCACCAGTGATGTCAACAAGCCTCGACCAAAATCCAAATGTACAAATGCAACATGAACCAAACAGTGCACAAAGGCAGTAGTACAACTCTAATTGGAAGCACACAAATGCACATACCAGATATGTCACCAAGTCAAGGGATGCACCAGTAAACCAGGCTTCACAATGAACACTACAACATAATGCACCAGTGAACAACTAAATGAAAATGGACAGAAGCTACAACTAAATGCAAGCCAACTTTACAGTATCAATAAATCATGGACAATGGAGTACATATCTACATGGAACGACAAGTAAAATCGAACAAGTCAAGTATGCAACAAAGATGAACACAAGCTTCAAACTAATGTACACATGAATGCCATCAAATGTACAAGTAAATGTACAAAGACTCCAAGCCTGCAAGCATTTCAAACTTGAAGACAACATGAAACTGCGCCAAAGGAATGGCAACAAGTAAATAAGGTACAAGCCGAAGTCAGGTGATGTTGAAAAAACTTTATGAAGCCAAAGCAAACGAATGAAGTGATAAACCAACAATGTAACAGTTTTTTTTCTTAAAACATCAATAAACATTATCACGTAATCAAAGAAAAGACAAAATCAAGGTTAAAAAGTCAAGGCCGATGCACAAAGTCAACTTCAGTTCAAATCAAACTGTGCCAAAGTCACAAATACCAAATAAACATAGTCAAAGCCATGGGTCACCAAAGTAGTTTTCAAACTAGCAGTAATGGTGACAGTAGAATATAAAGTTAACAAACATAAAGAAAGAAATCATCGTCACAGTAAAGTCAGAGCCTTGGCAATCAAGGAATCGAACCAAGTCAGAAATCAAAACCGTGTTATTCAAGTAATTTGAACAAGTCAGAGATCAATCTCAAGCATCAATACAAAATCAATCGGCCGAGATAAATTAAATGGCAAATTCAAACGAACGGGAAAATAGGAATTCAAATCCTATATAAACCCTAAACATCATCGGCAAAGGGGCATTCGAGTTCGAGAAAAATAGATACCAAAAATCAATCAACAACTCGAATCTGATCGAGTTTGAATTAGCTAAACACTAAAGCAGAAAAGCGCAAAATACATACCAGATTGTTCGAATCGAACTCAATCATTGAAGTAGCCGAAAGTGATCGACGGAGAGAAGAAAGAAATCAAAGCATCATCAATCAAATCGACAAAGCCGACAACTTCGTAACAAAAGCCCTAATTTTTGAGCAAGAACGAACCGCCATTTTCACCAAGAAGGAAGCGGCCGAAGGAAATAAAAATAAAAGGGGAAACGAACTAAGTTTTCATAAATTCAAATTTTGGGCCGGCCTTTCTTTCGTTAGTGTTGGTTTATATTAAAAGGGAGATAATTGGGGTTTTGGTTTCTATTGTGTTTAAATTGTATTTTTCATTTCAAACCATTGTAATTTCTAATCGTGTGATTAGGGGACAAACTACGTGGCGTAGTTTGAAAATTCGCAACTCAGTGGCTGAACTGTGGCAGGGTCTTGAGCGTAGAGTTAGGTTAGTCAATAACGGGTGTCGCGAGTTTACGTGTGTAAGCGTGTGCCTACTTAATTTCTAGTAGAAACCTTGGGGGCAACACGTAGGCAGTTTTTTGCCGAAGTTGGGTAAATTCTGTGTCGTTCTATTTCTGCATTTATTCTGCTATTATCTGTGCTGCTATTTTGATATATCTATGTTGAAATAACTTTATAAGCTTCCTCAATAATTTTTATAATTAATAGAATCACCCTATTCACCCCCCATCTAGGGTGAAATCGATCCTACACCATTAGGGTTAAAAAGAAGAAGGAGGTAGAAGAAGAGAAACAACACAACAAAATATTATCATCGCAGTAGAATAAGATATAATAGATAATAACTGATCGTTACACAAAAGAAATTATATCTGTTTATACGTATGTCATCAAAATACAACATCAGAGTTCAACAACATCTATAACACACAACTGGACTGTTATATTAACTTGTCCTCACAAACTGACTACACTGCTTATAACACAGCGGAATATACATCAAGCACGGAAGCATGTCTCGCCATCCAGCTCATTTTCCGAGTTCCACAGCACTCCATCCAGAATCTGTACTCTATAATACTCGGTTTGACCCGAGCATTATAGTTAAATAATACCCGAGTGAGTCTGGAAAACCAGCATTAGAAATCACACTCAATTGGATTATTAAAGTTTGCAAAATCATTGAAATCAAAGGTATCTCGTAAGAACACGCCACAAATAAACATGCTGGGTTTTTACCTTACGGTAACCAAACATGTCTTATAAAATCCTCTGATATTATAATAATTTCTATATACAAATACTTATTCAAATAGCCGAAATTGTTACACTATTAAATTCTAGCTACTAGCCACAAAGTGGGTTCTACAAACAAAAACCGTAAAGGAGCGTAGGGAGAATGGATTTCCATCAATGGCAGGGCTACTGGAGTACCGCTCGTCATAGTACGCGGTCTAGATCACCATACCGAGGATCCACCCTGATCCCCTACATCACAAGACCAGAGCTACCCCTTACTGGATAGTCCGAATAAGTTCGCCCCGTGATTGGGATCAGCAATCGTCCACACAGCCGAAATAAAGGGAATCTAGACAGGGGTGACCATACCCTAATTGGTCGCTGGCCACATAGCCTTGGTGCACCTCCCCTGTTTTAGCCATTCCCGGTTGATGAGGCTCGAGGCTATGCGTTACATTTTTAGCAATCATACACTTTGAATGCACACTGTTCTCCGGACGATGTTCTGAAAGCATTCGTCCACACAAGTCCGTTCTGGGTCCGAACGGAACCAAAGGCACTACTCCTACTACATGCATTTTTGGAATCACCCTCAGGATTAGTAGCGATTAGCCCTTGCACTTCACTGCTCCATCTTGGGCTCCCAGCTCTTGTCTTCCTCACGAAAACGTTCAAACTGGATCGAAGTGGTTTTCGAAAAATAAATCCCGATCCCGGACTCTTCAAAACGATCAGCGCATTGGCCAATATTGATAGTCGGTTATTTAACTATTATATAACATTCACAAACAACCATTAGATTTAAATAATTTTCTAAATTATTTATTTCCAAAATATCTTCACGAGATATTTTCCACACTTCAATTCTTTGAAAATAGTTTCAAACTACTCTTCTCTCACGGAATAAATTTCCTCATTTTTTTTTATTTCCACTGAAATTGCCAAGTCCAAATACTTTAGATTTTAAAATAATTTAAATCACTTTATTCCAAAATATACTTTAAAACCTTTAAATTAAACTACTTAAAAACTTATTCAAAAATTTATACTTTAATAATATTTAAATAAAACTACTTTATAAAATAAAAAACTTAATTTTTAAAATAAAAATTAAGCCAAACTAAATTTTAAAATAAGAGATACGAAATTCTATACAAGTTTTCACTAAAAACTTTAACCAAACTATCTTTAAATAAAAATACTTTATAAAATATAAATATTAATAATTATCTTTTTAAAACATAATACCAATTTATACTTTAAAATAATACTACTATAACTAAATAAATAAAAATATTTACCTTTAAAATTTTAACAACTTAAATAATAATTTCTTAAAAACGTTCCTTTAAACAACTTTTAAACTTTTTTCTTATACTTAAAAGTTTGCTTTGAAAACGTACTTGGCTTTACAGGGAAATACACTTCTCTTTCACACCTTTTAAAAATAAACCACTATTTATTTTCAAACAATTTACCCACTCTTTTATAAATTCCCACCGTGAATTTATACTTCCAAATATCCACTTATACATTACTTCAGTTTTATAAACCTTGTTTATAAATTGCATGGTCTCATACTTCTTTTAAACACAGTTTCAAACACTTTATCAATCTCCAAATCGATTTCCAAATTACTCCATTTTGAAATAAATTCCTTTACTTACTCAATTTATTTCAAAGCCTATTAACTTTCAGATTTTACTTCTTAATTACGATTTGAATTCTTTTTTAACTGAAAAACCCAATTTCATATTTTTTTTAAATCCTTCTTTATCCTTTCCAATAATTTAAACCTTGAATTTTAAAATAAATTTTTATTCCTTTAAATAATATCACTTAGGTTTTAAAATTGATTATTTCCCCTTTTATTCAAAATCTCCTTTCCCATACTCAGAATTTATTTATTAAAATTTAAAAATCCACCTTTATTCTTTTCCAATTCATTCTTTAATTTATTCCGAATTCTCTATAATCATTTACTTACAAATTCTCACTTTTTATTTTCTTTTCAAAAATCCAATATATATATTTTTGATAACTCAGTATACCTAAATATATTCAACCAAACCATAGCATCCATTATTTCCGATTACCATTGTAATCTATCACAGATTATCCAATAAATCGTAACACAGAATATTTAAACAAATCTAAATATTTTGAGGAATCCAGTTGGATCCCTCTAACCTGTTTCCCTACTTCCACGGATGTTAGCACAATATAAAATACCAATTCCACTTCGAGGTGGAATATCGCGGTATATGGGGTTATATTATCTCATCCGCTATTATGCGGCGCATAGGGTCTCATCTGCTATATAATGCGGGAAATCAATCACTCCAACATATACTATATACTACTATATAATATACCACATCCAATCAATTCAATCATACATCCAAAATATAAATTTAACTATTTAAATTTAAATAACAATCCAGATGAGTGAGATTAACTCACCTTTGCTTTTATTTGAAATCCACTTTAATATTGCCTTGGTTTTCTCGATTTTTGTCCTTTAATAAACAATTTATATGACTTTTATTAATATACGAATAAATCGAACATCTAAATTCTCATTTGATAAATTTAATTAACCAACGATCTTATTTAAACTAATAATTAAAATTTAAACTAATAATTTAAATTTAAACTAATTTTCTTTTAAAAAAATATTCTTAGCAACTAAATAAATTAAACAAGTTAACTGGAACAATTTAATCTCCAAATCCGTTATAATTTTAAAATTAAACTAGTAGATTTAAAAATCTAATTTTTTATAAAATCTTCCATGCATTTTAAAATTAAATTAACTAATGATCTAATCACATTATTTATCATTTTAAAAATTAAATTGTGAATTTAAAATCATGAACATAATTTTCTCTTTAGTAAATTGCAAAAATAAGAATTTATTTTACCGTCCCTTATATATACACACAGCTGATTCTATTTTTAAACAAAACTATTTTTAAATCAATGAAAATTTAAAACTCATTGTTTCACAAACAACAATTTAAAACTAATACTTATATATCTTCCTGCAAATATATTTTGATTTTTTTTCTAATATTTTATTTTATTCGAAAAAGAAGCATACCTTGCTGCTTCTCTACACGAACCCCAATCCAAACAAGCTCCATCCATCTCGAGCCGCCCCTCGTCGCGACCTCTTCCAAATCCCTGTGCCATGCGACCCAACACTATCGCACTGCTGCTCAAGCTCTTGCCAATGCATGAAATCGAACCCTCCTGCAGATCATTGATGCTTCCCTGAACACGGTGGTCGACCCACGACCCCCTACGAACCCAGTTTGCCTCGTGAAACCCTCAACCCAAATCATGACGAATCGATGACGCTACCATCCACGCGACCCCGCACAACCCTCCGGTCATCATGAGGCCTCTAGAGTGATTCAATATAACATCCCAAAATTTATCAATTTAAAATTTGGAAATTCATTTGAACTTTTGGAATTTAATTTGAAAAGTTTCAAAACAAATAAAATGAGTGATAATTTATATGAATAAAATTTCGATTTCATTTGGATATAAAAATTTAAAGTAACAAATGTTTTCAAAATCATTTGAATTTAAATTATATATATAATTTATATATGAATAGATTTGAATTTGAATTTAATTATTTAAATAAATGTCTTAATAAAATAATTTGGAACTTTCCACATCAAATAAAAAAATGGTGCTTGTTAATATATTCATATTTGTGAGGAAATTGTATGTATAAAAATTTGAATGTATTATTTAGATATAAGAGTCTTAAAATAATTGGATTTGAAAGTAATATATATATATATATATATATATGATTTTTATTTGTGTATAAATTTGTTTTAGAACATTTTCTTTTAACTTGTATAAATATTTGACAAAGGTAATTTAATGAATAAGGGTATGAAATTTTATTAAAATGCATACAAGTATTAGAAAAAAATATAATATAAGTAAATAGATTAATATATGAAGTTAAGAAGAAATAATATAAATATATTTCTCATGAAAAATGTACAAGTGTTTAACATGCAACAAGAGGATTAACAAGTGTAGTAATCTCATCATCAAAATTAACAAGCGTCATTCAATTAAGTAATTAATAAAAAAAATTAAATACATAGAAACCTTTCAGCTTCTCTTTTTCATTCTTTAGATTCTCAAATTTCTGAAAGAAGAGAAAAAAACTGTGAACATAACAAATCTCAACACCAAAGGAAAAGGAAAAAAAATCTAAAACTACAACATCTTCTTGAATTCAAAGTGTAAAACTTGAGAATCATCTCAAGCATCAAAGTAGGAATTTAATTCCATACCTCAGGCAAGTTTAAAACTTCATAACTAAGTGAATTAGTAATTAAAAAAAATTAAGATTCAACACCAAAATTTCAAAACTGTAGATCAATGAAACCAAGCGCCAGTTTTGTCCAGAAAGCAGAGCAGGGTTCCCTAAGTTGAATTTAGGCAAGTAAACTCTTTTTAAAATTTAAGTTTGAATTTGTAAATCATTAATAAAGCAAGAACTAAGCAAGTTTGTATCAATCAGTTGTGGGAAAAAAAATCAAGTTTCAAAGACTAAATTAGTTTCAGGATTTCAAGCTGCAGACCAAAGTTCTCTGTTGCATTAAAACCAAACCGTAAGTAAATTGAATTTTTGTTTGTTATTGATGAATTAAGTGAACAAATACACCAGAGATTAAGCAAATTTGTGTTAACAAGTTGTAGATAGAAATTTCAAAATCAAAGTAAGGAAAATAAACATCTAGGCTTTCAAAATTTTAAAATCCAGTCAGGAAGTTTCTGTTTAAAATTGTCAGATGAGTAAACTTCTGATTAATCCAGTTTACTTGTTGTTGTAAGCATGCCTGAAATGATGTTGAAACCCTTTTCATGTGAACAAATGTGTGTGCATGTGTATCTTTGCCTGGGCATGTTTATATTCAGGGTCATCCATCCCTGTTTCTTCTTAGTTTCAGGTTTACAGAGTAAACCCATGTCTAAATCCAAATCTCCCTCTCTCTCTCTCTGTTTTTCTTCAATAAATTAAATCTAAACAAAATAAATTGTTTGTTTTAACGTGAATTATGTTTTAAAAATAAATCAAAGCAAAAACAATTAATTTTCCCTGGAAAAATTGAAAACACAGCCGCAATTCAAACTATGTAAAAATTTGAATATCATGAATTTTATTTTCAAGAATACTATCTGAATTGTTATTGAAAATAATGATTTTTGAAAGTTAAATTTAAATTTTTAATACAGTTTTGACTGAGAAATTGTAAGTTGATCAGAAAATGGGATTTTGTAAAATTCTGATGATCTGTTTGTTTGTGGACCTCGAGATCGTAGTCGAGGCCTATTGGAAGCTTAGAGTTGTTAGAAAAATGCTCAAAAAAATTTCTGTTCACTGTGTCGATCGCACGACAACGAGGTAGTATTAAACCCATACTTAAATGAGGTCGACCAAATTTGTATATCGTGAGTTCATCCAAGGAACGGGATTGATCGCACATGCACCAATAGAAGCGTTTCATCGTGGATGCTTCGGGTACGATTGCGTGACGTCTGATGGTCGGTGGAGGGAGGACGTGGCATTTTTAGGCGATCAGTGTTTTGTTCCAGTTGGGTTCAGGGAAAAAATTTTGATTTCTTCGATAATTTGGTTTTCTTGGTGTTTGAGTGGCTCGTGGAGGTCATCGTCGACACGTCGACGACAGTAGCACCGATCGTAGCTGGCATGAAGGTTCGTGCATATGCACAATGATGAAATTGGTGTCAGGTGGCAACAGTTGGGGAAGAAGCCTCGGACTCGAAGTGGCATTAGTGAAATTCGCGTGTTAGCTCGAGTTATAACTCGAAGGAAATTGCGTATGTTCCGAGTAGATTCAAAACTTAAACAAATTTAAGTGGGAAAATTTTTATACGTGTCGATCTTGGAAAAAACTCGAAGTAATGAGCACTTTTGCTTGGGTGTTACTCGAGATTGCCTTGGGTTGGTCATTTGAAATAGCATTTCCAATTTTTAAATTTTAAAAACATAAGTTTAAATCATTTCTAAATTCATTCTTCATAAAATGATGATTGTTTGTTAAGTGGAATGTGAAGTTAATGGAATTGAAATAATTATTTGAAATAAATTAAGTTCAAAGATGTTTTGAACTTATATTTTTAAATAAATTTGTTTTAAATTTAACTTAATAAAATAATTGAGAAGTTAATCAAATATTTAAATTGTTAACTTAAAAACAAATTTATTTATAATGATTAAATAATGATTAAATAACTAATGATTTGTAATTACTTTGTAATTAATAATTAATTAATTAAAGAATAATTAATTAATAAAAGTAATTAAGATTAATTAATTCACAATTAAGAATTAATTAATTAACGTAATTGATTAAGGAATAATCAATTAATAAAGTTAATTAAGATTTAATTAATTAATAATTAAGAACAATTAATCATGGATTAAAAATAATTACGTGGTTAATGAATTTAAATCACATAATTAACTCATCTTAATTGAAGATGATTGACTATTATCAAATGTTGTGTACTGGATTAATATTTCTGTTTGTGATTGTGATACTATGTGACGTGAATTGCTTTGTGCTGAACTGTTATTTGTGATTTGTTTCTGTGTGTATGTGAAAACCCTTTTGCCCGTAAAACGGCATTTAAACTTCGATGCAACAAGGAGTCGGATTCCAGTTGTCTATCTGAAACCCACATCGAACCCTGAATGTGAATCTTTGTGATTGATACATCCACGTGTTTTAAAATTGACGCTCACTATTCAGTTTAGCCGGGAGAGGACCTTTGTGTCATATAACCCATTCTGAATAGTGATACGACGAAAAGAATAGCATTTGAAGACGGTGATGAAGACCGGGTGTCTTCGAAAATGATAGGATAACCTATTGAATGTCTTTGCACTGAGTTGTTCGGGTATAGAGATATCCACATGTGATGGTCAGTCTGATTAGGATTGTGGATACCCGGATTGCAAGGACTTCTTCCTTTATTGGACGAAGGGCCTTCGGTTCTGTTCGAACCCGGAACAGACTTGTATGGTCGTATGTTTGACACTACATTTCGAGATATAAAGCAGATTTCTTTCAAATACATATCTATTGGTGGCGGAGAATTTATTCTCTTAGCTTAACACCCTTCTCTGAGACGTACGAGCTCAGAGGTTATGTAGTTGATAGTTACCAGTGATATACTCCCAATTTGATAGTGTGACATGCTAAGTGCTGCTGTGTGTTGTTGATAATTTGTTAATCAAAGCACGGCTTTTGTGTAAAGCATTGCTTTATGGACGAGACCTCATCGGACCTCACACCCCGTAAATGGTCGAAACAGGAAAGATGCGGTAAGGTTATGAGGGTCGTGTCCTTTAGGGTATGTCATTTCCTTCTGGAAAAAGGTGGTATCATGGTATGGAGCTCTGATACTTAACCTATGTGGTTGCTGCAATCTCATTACTGTGTGGTTGTTGCTTTGTGGTTGAGGGCCCTCGGATAAAGGTCACAAACGGCCGGGGGGGTGGCATACTCGAGTAGTAGTTACCTAATTACAGAGGAAACCCGGCCTTATGTTGGCAGAGAGCCAGGTAGGTTCTCGGGACGTCCCTCCAGAAGCATACCCATGTGGTAGTAGGAAGTTCCTTAGCCTAAGCATTTGTTCGAAATCAAATTCCCAATACGAACCCAGTACTGTTTTAGTTGTACACCTTGCCATTTAACATGGCAGCTATAGTAGGCATAGTATAATGGTACCTATGTTGTCTAAGATTAATATTATATTTTCAAAATGGTTTTCTACACTATGCACTAGTAATAATATCAAAGAAATTTTCTCATATCAAGCATATTTGCTACCATAAGAAGAAATCTCCTCCAATTCTGTCATTGCATTGTGTGTGTGGCGGGAGGTCTTATGGTAGTTTCATTTTCCAAAAAGCATATCGAATTTCTTTAATAAATTTGTCTTTATTTAAAAGCAACTGTTTTTGTTTATTCATACCAGTTCCATTACTGACACGGAGTTTAATGTTTCCTCTCTAAACTCTGGGTGCCCATAATTTCCACACGGGCAGCCTAGTAGCAAGTTTTTCGTGTTTTTGGTACTAGTTGGATCTTTGAAGTATTTTGGTTTGGAAGCTATCGTATTTTGAAGCTTTTATCTTGGAGATATTTTGGAAGCTTTTTGGATATCAAGATGCTCGGTTTGGAAGTTCTCTATCGCTTCATTTCTTTGAAGACTTTCTTGGAATGTGATCACTTGTTGTTCTATTGTGAAGTTCTATTTTGAAGTTGTGTTATATGTATAAAAATACTCTGATGTTGATGATGATGTTGTTATGGATATTGTGATGATGTTATATCTATGATGTTGATTTTGCAGTTCATTTTGTTTCTGCTATTTTATATTCATCTAATGTTATTATAAGCTCCATCCAACTGGAGTTCGGTGTTTGAATCTTCGGCAGTCGAACACAAGTGAGGTATTGGATGTCAATTTTTTGAACATTGGATTTCGGGGCGTGACAAGTGGTATCAGATCTAAAGGTTGAGTAAGAACATTAGCTACGGAGTATAACACATTAGATGGCTCATTAGAGATAGGGTGAAGTATACCTAGAATGAGTATAACCCGAGACAAAAACCCTAAATTTTCTTAGTCTATCTCTTTTAACTGCTGATATTCCTTAAGATATCTCGTCCGTATATCTAAATCAAGTTTTCTTACAAATTGCAGATAGTAAGAATGAGCGGACGAAGAGGAAGGGCTAGGGGGCAAGGAAATGCCACAACAGCTAGTCAAGTTCCCCCAACAGCAGAAGCAGCTTTATCTACCCAGCATCAGCCAAATCTGGCTGATTTATATAAGAGCTTCTCAAGGCTTAGTGGTAAGCCGTTCACCGGCAAGGAGTCGATTGTCGAGGCCTAAGCATGGATCAGATCATGGGAAAGAATCTTTAAAAGGCTAAAGCTGTAAGATGATCAGATGCGACTCATAGCTTCTTGGCAACTTCAAGAAGAAGCCTTAGCATGGTGGGAGACAATCACTGTAGATGAGCCAGAAGACGAGTTTACTTGGGAGAGATTTAAAGAAGTATTTAAGAAGCCCTATATGCCATCAGCAGGAATTTCTCGAATGTACCAGGAATTTATGGATTTAAAGCAAGGGAGTTTGTCATTCGAGGAGTATCTAAACAAATTCAATAAATTGTCTTCTTTCGGTCCAGAATTGGTAAATACACCTTTAAAGAAAAATGAAAGGTTCATTTGTGGGATGAATAAGAAGTTACACAAAAGGATGACTGACCACGTCAAAGAATCCTTTTCAAATCTGATTGATATGGGGTACAGATATGCTACACTGGATATGCAAGAATCCCCGATGGAGGAAGGAAATACGAGTAATCAAAATTGGAAGAAAATGAAATTTGGAGGAAAGAAACCATGGCAGGGTAAGGAGAAAAGAAGTGCAATCAGAGAAGCCCGGCAGAGAATGTTACTTGTTTTAATTGCTTATAAAAATACCACTACTCCAACAGCTGCAAGAAGCCAAAGAGAGATCAATCCATACGAGCAAAACCCAAGAAATGCTATTATTGTCAGAAATTGGGACACGAGGTTAAAAACTGCCCAACCATGAAGCAAGCTCAGACAGCAAAGGTGTACACAGTCAAAGACAAACCTACATCCTCCAAAGCAGAAAAGGAGAAAGGAGTTTTGAAAGGTAACCTTACTGTTTATGATAGAATTGTTAGAGTTCTGTTCGACACGGGCGCTACACATAGTTTTATCTCTCAACAAGCTATAAATGAATTTAATCTTGAACCTGATTTTGTTGATGAGCCTATATGCCTAAAGAATCCAGTTGGAGGCCCCGCGAACCTTTGTCTTCGGTCTAGAGACGTTTCTATCTCATATTCTTGTTACCGATTCCCTATCGGTCTCTTTGTCCTTGATTTTAATGAGTTTGAAATCTTACTCAGATGGAATGGCTAACCAAATACGAAGCCTAAATGGATTGTAACAATCGATTAATTTCGATTAAAACCAAATTTGGAGATTTCATTGAGATTTCTTGTGAGGACCCTAGTCCTAAAAGAGATGGGTTGATGTATAACTTAGGTTATCCTGAACCCAGTCTGGAGTCCATACCCATTGTTAGAGATTTTCTAGACGTGTTCGAAGAAGTAAAGCCTTACCTCCACATTGAGAAATAGAATTCAGAATTGACCTAGTACCCAATGCTCGTCCTGTCATTCAAGCAAGTCGCAGGATGGCACCCAGGGAAAGGGTTGAATTAGTCAAGCAAACCAATGATTTTCTAAATAAAGGGTTAATTCATCCTAGTGTTTCTGAATGGGGTTCAGCCGTCGTTTTCGTTGCTAAATCTGATGGATCTTTGAGATTGTGTGTAGATTACCGTGATCTCAATAAGCTGACTCTCAAGAACAAATTTCCTCTACCTAGAATTGATGATCTGTTTGATCAACTGCACGGCGCTCGTTTCTTTTCGAAGATGGATCTAGCCCAGGGATTCCATCAGCTACGAATTGCTGAAGACTGTATACATTTGACCGCCTTCAGGGGTCCTAATATGTTTTACGAATGGCTAGTCATGCCTTTCGGGCTAACCAATGCTCCAGCATACTTCGTAGATCTTATGACCCGTGTGTTCCGGGAAGTATTGAATAAATTTGTGCTCTTGTTTATTGATGATATTTTGGTCTATTCCAAGACCGAAGAGGAGCATGCCGAGCATCTTAGAATCATTTTGGAGATATTGAGGAGAAATATTCTGTTCGCAAAATTTTCCAAATGCCATTTTTGGGTCAAAGAAGTTAAATTTCTCTGACACATTGTAAATAAAGAAGGAATTTCCGTTGATCCTAGCAAAATTTCTACTATTCTTGATTGGAGGAAACCCACTACCCCAAAATAAGTTCGAAGCATTCTTGGTTTAGTGGGTTATTACTGAAAGTTTGTTCAGGACTTTTCTAAGATAGCTAGTCCATTGACTAAGCTAACAATGAGGAATGCAAGATTCAATTAGACTCCGAAATGTGACGTAGCTTTTCAGGAGTTGAAGAAAAGGTTAACCACTTCTCCTGTTCTCGCTATTATCAACGGGAACCAGGGTTTATCATCTATAGCGACGCTTGTGGTGATGGTTTGGGTACAGTACTAATGTAGAATGGGAAGGTAATTGCCTACGCTAGTAGACAATTACGTCCACATGAAAGAAACTACCCAACCCATGATTTAGAACTCTTAGATGTTATCTTCGCTTTGAAAATATGGCGACATTATCTTCTGGGTAAGAACCTCTTTCAGCTTTCTTAACAATTTACGAATTTAACTTAACTTAACAAATATACTTATTGAACTCCCTTTCTTTAGGTGAAAAATTCGAATTATTCACCGACCATAAATCTTTGAAATACCTCTTCACCCAGAAAGATTTAAATATACGGCAACAACAATGGTTAGAATTTCTAGCGTCCTACGACCTAGATATTCAATATACGCCTGAGAAAGCCAATGTAGTCACCGACACTTTAAGTAGGAGACATGTTGTTCTTGCATATCTTATTATCACTCCTACTCTCCTTGAAAAGATCGCCAGCAAGCAGACTGAAGACAAGTTTCTTCGAGAAATTCGTAGAAGAAAATGTCGAGGTAAAGATTCCACTTTTGGAATTGATGATAATGGAGTTATCAGGATGAAATACAGGATATGTGTCCTAGAAATCCCTGATCTGAAACGTGAAGTTTTAGATGAATGTCATAAATCTAAACTCGGCATCCATCCAAGAGTTAACAAGATGTATAGAGATATCAAAAGAACTTTCTGGTGGAAGACAATGAAAAGGGACATATCTATATATGTGGGTCGCAGTGCTACTTGCCAATAAATTAAAAGTGATCAAAAGAAGATGGCGGGTTTACTTCAGCCTTTGGAGGTACCCAAATGGAAATGGGACCAAGTATCGATGGATTTCATCGACGGGTTGCCTCGTACTAAGAAAGGAAATGAAGCAATTTGGGTCATTGTGGACCGTTTGACTAAGACAGCCCACTTTTTGCCCATGAAATCTACCCGCACGGCGGTAAGTTTAGCCGAGTTATATGTGAAGGAAATTGTCCGTCTTCACGGTATTCCTAGCAATATAGTGAGTGATCGTGACCCGATCTTCACTATTAGAATTTGAAAGGCATTTCAAGCCGCATTGGGAACAAAACTGAATTTCAGCACTGCTTATCACCAACAGTCTGATGGGCAGACTAAGAGGATTAACCAAATCTTAGAAGACCTATTGCGTGCTTGTGTACTTGACTTTGGGGGTTCTTGGAAGGACCATTTAAAATTGGTTGAATTCTCATACAATAATAGCTATCATGCCAGTATAGAGATGGCTCCTTTTGAAGATTTATATGGTCGTCCGTGTCGATCACCTGCATGCTGGATCGAGGCAGGTGATAGACTCGTCCTTCGACCGGATATGATTAAGGAAGCCACAGAGAAAGTTGATTTTATACGAAAGAAATTGAAAACGGCTCAAAGTCATCAAAAGAGTTATTATGATCGCAGAAGAAGCGATTTGGAATTCCAGATTGGAGACTCTGTCTTTCTCAAAGTATCTCCAATGCGTGGTGTATTAAGGTTTGGGAAGACCGGTAAGCTGGCATCATGGTATATTGGTCCTTTTCCTATTCTGGAGAGGATCGATTCTTTAGCCTATCGAGTGCATCTGCCTAGCTGGTTGTCTGGCATGCATGATGTGTTTCACATTTCTAATCTCCAAAATTATGTGCACGATCCAGATAGTATTATTGAAGAAGCTGCTCAACAGGATCTCGAAATCACTCCCAATTTAACATTTAAAAGAGAACCAATAAAGATTAGATCGTGATGAAAAGCGATTGAGAAACAAAGTTGTGAAACTGGTTAAATTATAGTGGAGTGGCGATCCAAAGGACTGCACTTGGGAAACTGAAGATAGCAAGCAAAAAACATGTCCCAATTGCAGAGTGGATATCTCGGCTTAAACTAGTAAGCCATTTCTCTATCCTTTTTTGAATTCGTATATTCTTTGTTTGCTTTTCTCTCTCTTTCAAATTTCGAGAATGAAATTTTCTTAAGGGGGGATATCTGTAACATCCCAAAATTTATCAATTTCAAATTTTGTAATTCATTTGAAATTTTGGAATTTAATTTGAAAAGTTTCAAAACAAATAAAATGAATGATAATTTATATGAATAAAATATCAATTTCATTTGAGTATAAAATTTTGAAATGACAAATGTTTTTAAAATCATTTGAATTTAAATTATATATATAATTTATATATGAATAGATTTGAATTTGAATTTAATTATTTAAATAAATGTCTAAATAAAATATTTGGAATTTTCCACATCAAATAAAAAAAATGGTGCTTGTTTATGTATTCATATTTGTGAGTAAATTGTATATATAAAAATTTAAATGTAAGATTCAAATATAAGAGTCTTAAAAATAATTGGATTTGAAAGTAATATATATATATATATGATTTTTATTTGTGTATAAATTTGTTTTAGAACATTTTCTTTTAACTTGTATAAATATTTAACAAAGGTAATGTAATGAATAAGGGTATGAAATTTTTATTAAAATATATACAAGTATTAGAAATAAAACATAATATAAGTAAATAGATCAATATATGAAGTTAAGAAGAAATAATATAAATATAATTCTCACGAAAAATGTACAAGTGTTTAACATGCAACAAGAGGATTAACAAGTGTAGTAATCTCATCATCAAAATTAACAAGTGTCATTCAGTTAGGTAATTAATAAAAAAATTAATTTCATAAAAACCTTTCAGCTTCTCTTTTTCATTCTTTAGCTTCTCAAATTTCTGAAAGAAGTGAAAAAAAACTGTGAACATTACAAACCTCAACACCAAAGGAAAAGGAAAAAATCTGAAATTACAACATCTTCTTGAATTCAAAGTCTAAAACCTGAGAATCATCTCAAGCATCAAAGTAGGAATTTAATTCCATACCTCAGGAAAGTTTAAAACTTCATAACTAAGTGAATTAGTAATTAAAAAAATTTTATGATTTAACATGAAGATTTCAAAACTACAGATCAATGAAACCAAGCTCTAGTTTTGTCCAGGAAGCAAAGCAGGGTTCCCCTAAGTTGAATTAAGGCAAGTAAACTCTTTTTAAAATTTATGTTTGAATTGTTAAATCAGTAATAAAGCAATAACTCAGCAAGTTTGTATCAATGAGTTGCACAAAAAAAATCAAGTTTCAAAGACTAAATTAGTTTCAGGATTTCAAGCTGCAGACCAAATTTCTCTATTGCATTAAAATCAAACTTTAAGCAAATTGAATTTTTGTTTGTTATTGATGAATTAAGTAAACAAATCCAACAGATATTAAGAAAATTTGTATTAACAAGTTGCAGATAGAAATTTCAAGATCAAAGTAAGGAAAATAAACATCCAGGCTTTCAAATTTTTAAAACCCAGTCAAGAAGTTTCTGTTCAAAATTGTCAGGTGAGTAAACTTCTGATTAATTCGGTTTACTTGTTGTTGTAAGCATGCTTGAAATGATGTTGAAACCCTTTGCATGTGAAAAATGTGTGTGCATGTGTATCTTTGCCTGGGCATGTTTATATTCAGGGTCATCCATCCCTGTTTCTTCTTAGTTTCAGGTTTACAGAGTAAACCCATGTCTAAATCCAAATCTCCCTCTCTCTATTTTTCTTCCAGAATTGAAATCTAAACAAAATAAATTGTGTTTTTTAACAAGCATTATGTTTTAAAAATAAATCAAAGCAAAAACAATTTAGTTTTCCCTGGAAAATTTGAAAACACAGCCACAATTCAAACTATGTAAAAATTTGAATATCATAAATTTTAGTTCCAGGAATACTATCTGAATTGTTATTGAAAATAAAGATTTTTGAAAGTGAAATCTAAATTTTTAATACGGTTTTGACTGAGAAATTTTATGTTGGTCAGAAAATGGAATTTTGTAAAATTCTGATGATCTGTGTGTTTGTGGACCTCGAGATCGTGGTCGAGGCTTGCTGGAAGCTTGGAGTTCGTCAGAAAAATGCTCAAAAAAATTTCTATTCACTATAGCGATCGCACGGCAACGTAGTAGGGTTAAACCCATACTTGAACGAGGTCGACCAAATTTGTATACCGCGAGTTCATCAAAGGACCGGGATTGATCGCATGTGCACCAATAGAAGCGTTAGTCATCATGGATGCTTCGGGTACGATCGCGTGACCTCTGATGGTCGGTGGAGGGAGGACGTGGTGTTTTTAGGAGATCAGTGTTTAGTTCCAATTGGGTTCAGGGATGAAATTTTGATTTCTACGATAATTTCGTTTTCTGGGTGTTTGAGTGGTTCGTGGAGGTCATCGTCGACACGTCAACGACAGTAGCACCGATCGTAGCCAGCCGGAGGGTTTGTGCATGTGCACAACGACAAAATTGGTGTCAAGTGGCAACAGCTGGGGAAGAAGCCTCGGACTCGAAGTGGCAATAGTGAAATTCACATGTTAGCTCGAGTTATAGCTCGAAGGAAATTGCGTATGTGCCGAGTAGATTCAAAACTTAAACAAATTTAAGTGGGAAAATTTTTATACGGGTCGATCTTGGTAAAAATTCAAAGTATTGAGCACTTTTGCCCAGGTCTGACTCGAGATAGCCTCGGGTTGGTCATTTGAAACAACATTTCCAGTTTTAAAATTTTAAAAACATAAGTTTAAATGATTTCTAAATTCATTCTTTGTAAAATGATGATTGTTTGTTAAGTGGAATGTGAAGTTAATGGTATTGAAATAATTACTTGAAATTAATTAAGTTCAAAGGTGCTTTAAAATTATATTTTTAAATAAAGTTGTTTTAAATTTAACTTAATAAAATAATTAAGAAGTTAATCAAATATTTAAATGGTTAACATAAAAACAAATTTATTTATAATGATTATATAATGGTTAAATAACTAATGATTTGTAATTACTTTGTAATTATTAATTAATTAATTAATTAATTAATTAATTAATAAAAGTAAATAAGATTTAATTAATTAACAATTAAGAATTAATTAATTAAGATAATTAATTAAGGAATAATTAATTAATAAAGTTAATTAAGATTTAATAAATTTATAATTAAGAATAATTAATAATTGATTAAAAATAATTAATAAAATAATTATGTGGTTAATTAATTTAAATCACACAATTAATTCATCTTAATTGAAGATGATTGACTATTATCAAATGTTGCGTACTGGATTAATATTTCTATTTGTGACTGTGATACTCTGTGACGTGAATTGCTTTATGCTGAACTGTGATTTGTTTCTGTGTGTGTGTGTGAAAACCCTTTTGCCCGTAAAACAGCATTTGAACTTCGATGTGACAAGGAGTTGGATTCTAGTTGGTCATCTGAAACCCACATCGAACCCTGAATGTGAATCTTTGTGATTGATACATCCACGTGTTTGAAAATTGACGCTCACTATTTGGTTTAGCCAGGAGAGGACCTTTGTGTCATATAAACCAATCTGAATAGTGATACGACGAAATGAATAGCAGTTGAAGATGGTGATGAAGACCGGGTGTCTTCGAAAATGATAGGATAACCTATCGAATGTCTCTGCATGGAGTTGCTTCGATATAAAGATCTCCACATGTGATGGGGAGTCTGATCGGGATTGTGGATACCCGGATTGCAAGGGCTTCTTCCTTTATTGGACGAAGTGCCTTCGGTTTTGTTCGAACCGGGAACATACTTGTATGGTCGTATGTCTGGCACTACATTTTGAGATATAAAGAAGATTTCTTTCAAATACATATCTGTTGGTGGCGGAGAATTTATTCGCTTAGCTTAACACCCTTCTTTGAGACGTACGAGCTCAGAGGTTATGTAGTTGATAGTTATCAGTGATATACTCCCAATTTGGTAGTGTGACATGCTAAGTGCTGCTGTGTGTTGTTGATCATTTGTTGATCAAAGCATGGCTTTTGTATAAAGCGTAGCTTTGTGGACAAGACCTCGTCGGACCTCACACCCCGGAAATGGTCGAAACAGGAAAGATGCGGCAATGTTATAAGGATCGCGCCCTTTAGGGTATGTCATTTCCTTCTGGAAAAAGGTGGCATCATGGCATGGAGCCCTGATACTTAACATATGTGGTTGCTGCAATCTCATTACTGTTTGGTTGTTGCTTTGTGGTTGAGGGCCTTCGGATAAAGGTCACAAACGACCGAGGGGTGGCATACTCGAGTAGTAGTTACTTAGTTACAGAGGTAACCCGGCCTTGTTCTGGCAGAGAGCCGGGTAGGATCTCGGGACGTCCCTCCAGAGGCGTGCCCATGTGGCAGTAGGAAGTTCCTTAGCCTGACCATTTGTTGGAAATCCAATTCCCAATACGAACCCAGTACGGTTTTAATTGTAGAACCTGCCATTTAACATAGCAGCTATAGTAGGCATAGTATAATGGTACCTATGCTGGCTAAGATTAATATTATATTTTCGAAATGGTTTTCTACACTATGCACTAGTAATAATATCAAAGAAATTTTCTCGTATCAAGCATATTTGACTACCATAAGAAGAAATCTCCTCCAATTCTGCGATTGCACTGTGTGTGTGGCGGGAGGTCTTATGGTAGTTTCATTTTCCAAAAAGCATATCGATTTTCTTTAATAAATTTGTCTTTATTTAAAAGCAACTTTTTTTGTTCACTCATACCAGTCCCATGACTGATCCGGAGTTTATTGTTTCCTTTCTAAACTCTGGGTGCCCGTAATTTCCATACGGGCAGCCCAGTAGCAGGTCTTCCGTGTTTTTGGTACTAGCTGGATCTTTGAAGTATTTTGGTTTGGAAGCTATCAGATTTTGAAGCTTTTTTCTTGGAGATATTTTGGAAGCTTTTTGGATCTCAAGGTGTTTAGTTTGGAAGTTCTCTATCACTTCATTTCATTGAAGACTTTCTTGGAATGTGATCACTTGTTGTTCTATTGTGAAGTTCTATTTTGAAGTTGTGTTATATGTATAAAAATACTCTGATGTTGATGATGATGTTGTTATGGATATTGTGATGATGTTATATCTGTGATATTGATTTTGGCAGTTCATTTTGTTTTCGTTGTTTTATATTCATCTAATGTTGTTATAAGCTCCATCTGACTGGGGTTGGATGTTTGAATATTTGGCAGTCGAATACAAGTGAGGTATTTGATGTCAATTTTCGAACATTGGATTTCGGGGAGAGACATTCAAGATGAATCGAATTTCCCCAGGCTCCTTATTATTTTATTTTGATTTAAATTGAGATGAAAGAGAGGAGAAACTCGTTCGCTCCCCTTGATTTCGCTCGGCCATTAATATAATTTTCTCTCTGAAATTTTATTTCTTTCTAAGGTTATTTATATCTATTTATTTTTAAAGAGGACGCGTGCTTTAAATTTTTATGCATGCTTGACGAATGGTGAAGAGGTTGTCCTTTTTGTGTACAGGTGTTGGAATGTATAAAAAAACTGATGTTAACAAATTTTGATTAGTCACCATATATATTTTATATATTAAATTTCAAATTTAAATTATCTCAAAACCATAACTTAAAATTCGATATAGATTTCTATGTGTTTACCTGCCGTACGATCATACGACAAATCCAAAAACTATAAAATTTGAAATCCGATAATAATACACTATTACGGATCCAATGGAACTGGTTTCGATGAATTCCGAGACCGTGCCTCGGAAGGCTATTTTTAAATGTACATTTTAAACTATATAATTTCAAACATAACAAAACACTTCGAATTTCAAGTTTAACATTTTACTATATAAATTTAACAAGCCTTTGAAATATTTCTATCCAGCTTAAAATCCAAGATGCGGTATTTAAACCAATTTCAGATTATTAAATTCAATAATTTAATTGCCAAATAAATAGTTATATTTGATATTCAAGTTAAATTACCTTTCAAATATTCAAAATAAATTAAATATTTCAATTTCAAATATCCAGAAATTTCAGGTCGTCACATATCTCCCCTCATAAAAGAATTTCGTACCCGAAATTAATAGTTAAGAGGAATGGTTCATAGCCCGTTAACTATTAATCCCACAACCAAACGGTTTTTAACACCACCCAACAATCTCTTCAATAAAGATATTATCACCCTTACTAATTTTCCAAACTTCTTCCATAGGTTCCTACCAATATCACTTACCCAACCATTCAATTTTAAATTTAAAAATAAATTTCAAATTATCAAAACTTCTTCAATATTTTCTAACTCCCTAAATTCTCAAAAAAATTTGTCAGCGTCTCCTTTGCGCGGTTAGCTCAGTACTACTACAAAATGCCACAACGGCCCTCAGATTTCAGAAGAAAACAAAAGGCCAAGTGGCTAGAAAGGAAACCATCAAATTTCGTACAGAAATTCAAATACATACATTTGCCGAGCAAATTTCAAGTTATCTTCAAAAATAAAAAAAATCCCAATTCCCTTTTGCTTTTTAACACCAGAATCTCCTACTTAGCAATAACATCCAATCATAGCTTTCAAAATCATTTTATACATTTCTTTACAAAAGTTTCATATCTATTTCATTCACATCCGTACGATGCACATATATCATCCGTACGCAATACCCAATTCGATCGCTCACTCGATCACATAATTTCACTTTCGAACTAGTATTGTCCACCCGACTTCATAGTGCGGACTCAGATCTGGTTTCTTGACCAGAAACCATCATTCTCCTTGCATAGCCACAAACTATGGTAGAGAATTTCCAGAATCAATTAAAAATCCATATCTAGAGTGTGATAGCCTGCAAATCAGTACCCCTTGAATCAACACTATTCTACCTCTGTTAACTCAAGTGGCACAGAAATACGAACCATTTAGGTTTAAGAAGAAGAGATAGAAGAAGAAGAAACTAAACAATGTCATAATCTCACAGTCGCAGCGGAATAAAATATAATAGTAAATATATAACTTTACACAAAATGAAATCTATAACTGTTTTATACATCATATCATCACAGTGTCTCATACATCAACCATTACCAATCAGACATACCATACAATCACAGCAGCGGAAAATATATATAGGTACAGATAATACGTCTCGGACTCCATCTCCTCTCCTGCTCCATAGTTTCATGTCCTGTACATATAATACTCGATCTGACCTGAGCATTATAATGAAATAACACCCAAGTCAGTCTGGAATACCAGCTGATAATGATGCATCCAAATTGATTATTAAAGTTTCAGAAATCCTTTGAAAACAAAAGCATCTCGTAAGACCACGCCACAAATAAACATGTCGGGATTTTACCTTACGATAGCTAAAACACTTTTTATAGAAATCCTCTGATATTATAATAGGGTTTATTTACAAGTACTTATAAAATAGCCGAAATTGTTACATCTATTAAATTCCAGCTACTAGCTACAAAAGTGGGTAATACAAGCAAAACTCGTACAAGGCTCGTAGGGAGAATGAATTTCCAACAATGACTAGGCATTGGGGTACCACCTGTCACAGTACGGGGCCTAGATCACTGTACCGAGGACCACTCCCGATACCCTGCAACACAAGGCCGGACCCATCCCTTACTGGACAGTTTCGAATAAGATCACCCCGCGGTTGGGATCAGCAACCGCACCACTAAGCCGAAATAAAAAGGGACGTCTAGACAGGGATGACCTTACTCTCCAGTGGGGGCTACCCACGAAGCCTTGCTGCATATCCCCTGATTTTCAGTCATTCCCATTTGATGAGGATTGAGGCTAAGCGTTACCTTTTATAGCGTTTCACTTAGAATGCCCATCGCCCACCTGACGATGTTCCGAAAGCATTCGTCCATACAAGTCCGTCCCGGGTTCGAACGGAACCGAAGGCACCATTCCTACTACATCCATTTTGGAAATATCCTCAGGATTGGCAGCGACTACCCCTTGCACTTCATAGCTCCATCTTCGTCTCCGAGCACGTTTTTCTAATGAAACGTACAAAACGGATCAAAGTGGTTTTCGAGAAATAAATCTCGATCCCGGTCTCTTCGAAACGATCAACGCATTTGTCCAATATTGATAGTCGGCGATTTAACTATCAATTAATATTCATAAGCATCCATCACACAATAAATAATTTCCTACATTATTTATTTGCCTTATTTTCAAATTTCCAAAACTCATTTGAAAACAATTCCCAAAGTCTCTTCCTTTACCCCGTAAATCCTTTACCATTTATTCCCATTGGAAATAACCAAGTTCAAAACAATTTAGATTTAAAACTGTTAAACCATTTTATTCTGAAATATACCTTAAAATTTGTAAATTTACTTCTAGTTATTACTCAAAAATATAATTTCAAATATGTAAAATAAAACTATTTATTAAATAAGAGATTTGTTAACTAAACTTAAAAGTAGTAGTTTAAAGAATAAATACTAGTTTCCAAATAACTTAAATCATCCATTCTTTGAATAAATCCGTTTATAAAATATAATTACTAGTAAACCTCTTAAATAATCATACTATAGCTAAATTTATTCTTAAAACACTTCCTTGAGACAAATTTTACTTAACCTTTAAAACCTGATTTTATTCACGAACTCGGTTTTTCCTAAGGAAACATTTTCATTCAAACAACCTATAGAATCTTCCATATAGATTCCGCCCGATCTATTCCAACTCAAATTCATATTAGTTATCGCAAATTTATTTCCAAGCTTACAAATAAACTCCTTTTGAAGTTTAAGCACCTTTTCCCATTTCCGAAATTTCGATTTGTTAAAGTATATTTTTAATACATTTTTAAATACAACATTTGGAGATTTCTTCAACGGAAATCATACTTACAAATTTCTTAAATAAAATTCCCATAGTGTAAAATTTGTATTCCATAATATTTTTGTATATATATTTCAGATAGTTATATTTTAGTTTCCAGCAATTTATACTTCCACAGTTATCAACTGATAAAATGTCCTCTTCGTTAATAATTCCAAATTTTACCAAATTTTTATTTTTATTTTTATCCAAAAAAGATTCCAAATTTTATTCTTTTAAATTCTTATTTATCAATTTCCTTTATTTCTTTTAAAACCCAATTTATTCTACTTATAATTAAAATTCTGAGTTTATAATTTATCCAATAATATCACAGCACCATTAAATTTCAAATTTATCAACCACAACATATAAACAGACATCATCATCAATTATAAAAAAAAATGTCTACTACATCGTGAGGAATCCAGTTGGATCCCTCCAGCCTGTTTTCCCTGCATCACAAATATTAGCACAACAATATATATATATATATATATATATATATATATATATATATATATATATATATATCAATCCAGACTGATAACAACAGTTATATCCAACCATTCACACAGATATTTAAATATCGACTATTTAAATTTTCTAGCATCCAGATGTGAGTGAGAATAACTCACCTTGAGTTTCGGCGAGCGTTTGAAATTTAAATTAAACCAAACGACGTTCGATTTAACCTAAATTTTTACTTTCCCGGAACGATCCCAAAACTGCACCATTGCGTAGTGTTCGTCTCAGCAATCCCGGCGTTACCAAACTCGTTGAAATCTGACAACGTATGCAAGAGTTATGGTTTAATAAAGTTTGAATATAAAATTTAAAGCAAATTTTTTGTTTTATAATCGGCCGCACATCTCTCTTCTCCAAATCGCGCAAGCTTCAGGAAACAAGAACGAACAAAGAACCCAATTCGCGATTTAGGGTTAAATATCGCGTCCGCCGTGAAGCCATCCACCTCGATCGAATGCCTTCGCTACGAAGCCCAATGCCAACACCACCTCCATCCAGCGTCTCGAAGAACTCGGCCTCCCCCTCACTTCAGGAACTGTGTGCGAAAACCCTACGAAAGCGGACCCCTATCTCCTCCAAATGACGACGACGCTCAAGATCCATTGTTGATTAAGTAGAACTCGACGAGCACAACATTTCTCTAGTTGGAAATTCTCGACCATAAAGTTTGGATGTGGATAAATCTGAGGAGGAAGGTCATGATGTTTCGGCCATTGGTTGTGATAGAAACGGCGGCCTGAGGATAATAGCTAGGGTTTTGAGAAAATGTTAATATATATATATAATTATTTAATATTATTTAATTCTCGTTCTTCAAATTTTAACAACCTACGCAAACGAACTCCAATCCTTACGTACCAACAGGCGTTCCTAGGGTTTTTCCGCGTTTCGGACACAACGGGACAGGTTTCGAAAGTTAATTCGGTCATATGCGCGAGTTATTAAACGATCAATTTAAATTCAAATCGGTTAAATAGATTTCTAAGCGTTTCGTGCTGACATGGTCCAAGTACAACTCCGATTGCTACGAAAATTGAAATCCGATAAAAACTAACTATTACGGATCCAATGGAACTGGTTTCGTCGAATTCCGAGACTGTGCCCCGGAAGGCTATTTTCTCTCGTCGATCAAATCGAGCGATTTCTCAAAATTGTCAAAAACGCTTAAAATTTCACTTTTAAAATTTTAGTACCTTAATAATAAATCATATAAAATATATAATCACATTACAAATCATTCAGGCTCATTCCGGACCCAAAATCCGATTAATTGCATTTTTAATTATATTAAATTCGTTTTTAAATTAATATAAAATCCCAAATATTAACTTATCAACTTAAAAATTCATCTAAAATTCCCACCATACTATTTGCACTCAAATAACTCAAAATAAATTTTTAAAACCATTCTTATCACTATTTATATCCAGATTTACCCTTTTATCTAAATCCCGAATATTTAATTATATTTTCTCATTATTCAAATTCAACCGGAATTACTATAATTAAAATTATAGCTTATTTCATTGATTGAACCCAAATCCATCCATTACAAAATCAATTAAGAATCCACATTAACATTTAAAACGAATTAAATGTTCAAATTCAATTGCTTAAAAATCCGGGATGTTACACAAAGTTCGTCGAAAATCGAGTGAAAAATCCCAACTTTGGTCGGTATAACTACCTTGAAATTTTGTGCTCGAATTTGGATCAAATTGCTATGCGAATAAAATAATATACATATATCTTACGTATTTGCCCCAATTGATTTGTTAGCTAAATCAATTCTTATTTTTGTTCACATCTATTTTGATTTCTTTTCTCTTATCCATTATCATCACATTTCACAACTTAACTTAGTCTCCATTCCAATATTACCAAATTTACTTAAGAATTTCACCATTCATTTCTTAAGTTCAAAATAAGCATTTTATATGCTCTTATATTATTACTTTCACTTTACCCCCTTTTTTTTTATCTACACTTAATCAATTTGGATTCCAATTCCATATAGATTCAATTTTTTTCAATTTACTAATTAATTTCAAACCTGAATACTTTTTCCCAATTTTCATCCAGATTTTCATTTTCAATTCTACTTGAATTTAATTCATCTTTAAACTCTGAATATTGAATTTTTATCAACTATCTTCCATTCACAACTGGTTCATATCATTATCTAAATGAGTTCCACTTACTAATTTATTTTAAATCTCAAACAATTTCTTATTTCCAAATTTTAATAATTTTAGTTGACTTCGGATTAATTTTATAACTTCACTTTATTTTAACATTTTAAGTTAAATATAATCTCAACATAAAATACCAATTTATCTGCTTATCCTCTTGAATCAATTAGTTTACTCACTAATTTTATTTCAGTCCTTTATTTTAATTAGTCAAAACTGACTAACTTCCATTACACACAGTTTAAATTAATTCCCAATATTCAGTTTCAATTCTATTTTCTTACAAATGAAAATTCATTTGTCTATCCATAATTTTATTTCCATTCCATTTACCAACCTGCTTTAATTGGCTTATCTTTCTAACTTTATTCTCTAGTCACACTTACCTTTATTTGACCCTTTCAAGTTGAATCTTTTCCACAATTTCAAATTTCAGTAAAAAGTTTATTTCTAAACTTTTACGTCCTTTAGTTCCTTCGAACAAATTTACAATTCACTTTTCTTGACACAATTTAAATTGATTCCATTATTCAGCTTTAATTCTTGTTCTATTACTTACAAATTTTAAATAAATTTGTTCTCCCACAAATTTACTTCCAATAAAATAAAATTTTACTTTTATTTACTAGATTTAGTTACATTCCATTTTAATTCAAATTTTTAACTTCTATAAGTTTTCCAGCTTATTTATATTCCAATTACATTTTTAATAAATTTCCACAGTTTTTTTTTACAATTACTTAGTATTTCAAAATCATCTTTAAAATCAACTATATCCAAAATCCTTCGGTAAATTCAATTATCTCTTTAAATTTCAAAACCAAACCTAGTTTTGCAAACAACTCCAATTTAAAATCTTCTTGGCAGCAATTCTTCTTTTGGAAACTCGAAAATAAACATCGATGATGATGCACACCGAAGTTATTTACCGAAAAGAGTTCAATGCTATTATCTCTTCAAAACATTTTTAAATTCCAATCTCACCATATTCCAAATCCAATTCAAAATATTTCTCAAATAATATCACTGTTATTTCTCCAAAATATTTGTAAACCATTTTCAAACCCGAAGGAGTTTTTTCAAATCCTTCCCAAAATTTCCAAATTCCAAATCCTTTCAATTCATATTCAACTATTACTCTGGAATTTCACTTCATTTTATAAATAAAATTTATAATTTTCATTTGTATATAAATTTATTTCTTAGATTTTAGTTATGATTTCAATTTCTTATTCAATTTTTACACAACAATGATAATAATTTTAATATTATCACTTCCTAACAACCAAGCAACCAAATACTATAATACTTTACAAAAATTATTTTATATACAAAATAATTTGGGTAAAATTATTTCATTTACCCTATTTTAAAACAATATTTTGTCGGTTTATATTGTTTAAGAGTTTAGAAACCCCTATCGATGACATAACGTCACATATATCGATCAGAATTCATAAACACTCAACCAATAAATCAACACAGTATAAAAACAATTTTTATATTCACTAACAAATACGAGCTCATATCTATTAATACACTCAAACTCATTCTTAGAGTACTACTGAATCTATTTAATGAGTAATCCCCACCAGAGCCAAGGTTCTCGCTTAACCTTTAGCTCTGATACCAAGTGTAACGACCCGATTTCGACGCCCGAAAAATTGAACCATTAGGGTTAAAAGAAGTAGGAGGTAGAAGAAGAGAGACAACACAATAGAATCTTACCATCGCAGCGGAATAAAATATAATAGATAATAACTGATCTTTACATAAAAGAAACTATATCTGTTTATACATACATCATCAGAATACAACATCAGAGTTCAACAGCATCTATAACACACAACTGGACAGTTATATTAACTTGTCCTCACAAACTGACTACACTGCTTACAATACAGCGGAATATACATCAAGTACGGAAGTACGTCTCGCCATCCAGCTCCTCTCCTGAGTTCCATAGCAGTCCGTCCAAAATCTGTACTCTATAACACTCGGTCTGACCCGAGCATTATAGTTAAATAACACCTAAGTCGGTCTGGAAAACCAGCGTGAGAAATCACACTCAATTGGATTATTAAACTTTTCAAAATCATTTGAAATCAAAGGTATCTCGTATGACCACGCCACTAATAAATATGTCGGTCTTTTACCTTGCGATAACCAAAATATTTCTTATAAATCCTTTGATGTTATAAAAATGTCTATATACAAATAATTATTCAAATAGCCGAAATTGTTACATTAATAAATTCCAGCTACTAGCTACAAAGTGGGTTCTACAAAAAAAACGGTAAAGGTGCATAGGGAGAATGGATATCCATCCATGGAAGGGATACTGGGGTACCGCCCGTCACAGTATATGGTCTAGACCACCGTACCGAGGATCCACCTTGATCCCCTGCATCATAAGACCGGAGCCACCCCTTACTGGATAATTCGAATAAGTTCACCCTGCAGTTGGGATCGGCAACCGCCCACACAGACGAAATAAAGGGACATCTAGACAGGGGTGACCTTAACCAAATTGGTTGCTAGCCACTTAGCCTTGTGTGCACCTCCCCTGTTTTAGCCATTCCCTGTTGATGAACCTCGAGGCTATGCGTTACCTTTTTAGCACACACACACTTTTGAATGCTCACTGTCCTCCTGACGATGTTCTGAAAGCATTTGTCCATACAAGTCTGTTCTGGTTACGAACAGAACCGAAGGCACTGCTCCTACTACATCCATTTTTGGAATCACCCTCAGGATTAGTAGCGATTAGCCCTTGCACTTCACTGCTCCATCTTCGACTCCCAGCTCTTGTCTTCCTCACGAAAATGTTCAAACCGGATCGAAGTGGTTTTCGAAAAATAAATCCTGATCTCGGTCTCTTCGAAATGATCAGCACATTGGCCAATATTGATAGTCAGTTATTTAACTATCAAATAACATTCAAACAACCATTAGATTTAAATAATTTTCCAAATTATTTATTTCCAAAATATCTTCGCAAGATATTTTGCACACTTCAATCCTTTGAAAATAGTTTCAAACTACACTTCTCCCACGGAATAAATTTCCTAAATATTTTTTTTATTTCCACTGAAATTGCCAAGTCCAAATACTTTAGATGTTAAAATAATTTAACTCACTTTATTCCAAAATATACTTTAAAACATTTAACTTAAACTACTTAAACACTTATTAAAAAATTATACTTTAAGAATATTTAAATAAAACTACTTTATAAAATATAAAACTAAAATTTTAAAATAAAAATTAAGCCAAACAATATTTTACAATAAGAGATACGAAGTTCTATACAAGTTTTTAATTAAAACTTTAACCAAACTATCTTTAAAATAAAACTACTTTATGAAATATAAATATTAATAATTATCTTTTTAAAACATAATACCAATTTATAACTTAAAATAATTACTGCTATAACTAAATAAATAAAAATTTACCTTTAAAATTTTAACAACTTAAATAATAATTTCTTAAAAATGTTCTTTTAAACAACTTTAAAACTTTTAACTTATACTTAAAAGTTTGCTTTGAAAACGTACTTGGCTGTCCAGGGAAATACACTTCTCTTTCACACCTTTTAAAAATAAACCACTATTTATTTTTTAACAATTTACCCACTCCTTTATAATTTCCCATCGTGAATTTATACATCTAAATATCCACTGATATATTACTTCACTTTTATAAACCTTGTTTATAAATTCTATAGTCTCATCCTTCTTTGAAACACAGTTTCCAACACTTTATCAATCTCCAAATCGATTTCCAAATTACTACATTTTGAAATAAATTCCTTTACTTACTCAATTTATTTCAAAACCCATTAACTTCAGATTTTAATTCTTAATTATGATTTAAAATCTTTTTTAACTAAAAAATACCTATTTCACATTTTTTTTTCAAATTCCTGCTTTATCCTTTCCAATAATTAAACCTTAAATTTTAAATTAAATTCTTTATTCCTTTAAATAATATTTCCTAGGTTTTAAAATTCATTATTTCCCCTTTTATTCAAAATCTCCTTTCCCATACTCGGAATTTATTTATTAAAAATTAAAAATCCTCCTTTATCCTTTTTCAATTAATTCTTTAATTTATCCCAAATTCTCTATAATCATTTTACTTGCAAATTCTCTCCTTTATTTTCTTTTCAAAAATCCAATCTATATATTTTTGATAACTCGGTATACCTAAATATATTCAACCAAACAATAGCATCAATTATTTCCAATTACCATTTAATCTATCAAAGATTATCCAATAAATCATAACATAGAATATTTTAACAAATCTAAATATTTTGAGGAATCCAGTTGGATCCATCCAACGTGTTTCCCTGCATCCATATATGTTAGCACAATATAAAATACCAATTCCACTTCGAGGTGGAATATCGCGGTATATGGGGTTATATTATCTCATCCGCTATTATGCGGCGCATAGGGTCTCGTCCGCTATATAATACGGAAAATCAATCACTCCAATATATACTATATACTACTATATAATATACCACATCCAATCAATTCAATCATTCAACCAAAATTTAAATTTAACTATTTAAATTCAAATAACAATCCAGATGAGTGAGATTAACTCACCTTTGCTTTTATTTGAAATCCACTTCAATATTGCCTTGGTTTCCTTGATTTTGTCCTTGAATAAACAATTTATATGACTTTTATTAATATATGAATAAACGAAACATATAAATTTTCATTTGATAAATTTAATTAACTAATGATCTTATTTAGCTAATAATTTAAATTTAAACTAATTTCCGTTTTACAAAATATTTGTAGCAACTAAAAAAATTAAACAAGCTAATTGGAAAAATTTAATCTCCAAATCCGTTATTATTTTAAAATTAAACTAGTAGATTTAAAAATCTTTTTTTTATAAAATCTTTCAAACATTTTAAAATTAAATTAACTAATGGTTTAATCACCTTTTTTATCATTTTAAAAATTAAATTGTGAGTTTAAATTCATGCACGTATTTTTCTCTTTAGTAAATAAAAAAACAAAAATTTATTTTACTGTCCCATACACACACACACACACACACACACACACATACAGCTGATTCTATTTTTAAACAAAACTGTTTTGAAATCAATAAAAATTTAAAACTCACTGTTTCACAAACAACAATTTAAAACTAATACTAATATACCTTCCTGCAAATATATTTTGATTTTTTCTAATATTTTATTTTAATCGAAAAATAAGCATACCTGACTGCTTCTCTACACGACCCCCAATCCAAACAAGCTCCAGCTATCTCGAGCCGCTCCCCTTTGCGACCTCGTTCCAAATCCCTATGCCACGCGACCCGACACTATCGCACTACCGCTCAAGCCCCTTGCCGACGCGCGAAATCGAACCCCCCTCCCCCCGCAGATCGTGGATGCTTGCTTGAATACGGTGGCCGACCCACGACCCCCTTCGAACCCAGTGTACATCGCGAAACCCTCAACCCAAATCATGACGAACAGATGATGCTACCATCCTCGCGACCCTGCGCAACCCTTCGGTCATCGCGAGCCCTCTAGTGTGATTCAAGACGAATCGAATTTCCCTAGGCTCTTTATTATTTTATTTTGATTTAAATTGATATGAAAGAGGGGAGAAACTCGTTCGCTCCCTTTGATTTCGCTCGGCCATTAATATAATCTTCTCTCTGAAATGTTATTTCGTTCATAGTTGATTTATATCTATTTATTTTTAAAGAGGACGCGTGCTTTAAATTTTTATGCATGCTTGACAAATGGTGAAGAGGTTGTTCTTTTTGTGCACAGGTGTTGGAATATATAAAAAAAACTGATGTTAATAAAATTTGACTAGTCACTATATATATTTTATATATTAAATTTCAAATTTAAACTATCTCAAACCCATAACATAAAATTCGTTATAGATTTCTATGCGTTTACTAGTCGTATGATCATACAACAAATCCAAAAACTATGAAATTTGAAATTCGATAATAACACCCAATTATGGTTCTAATGGAATTGGTTCGTCGAATTTCGATACTGTGCCTCGGAAGGCTATTTTTAAATGTCCATTTTAAACTATATAATTTCAAGACTTACCAAAACACTTCCAAATTCAAGTTTAACATTTTTACTATCTTCAACACTATCAATATAAATTTTACAAGCCTTTGAAATATTTCTATCTAGCTTAAAATCTAAGATTCACTATTTAAACCAATTTCAGATTATTAAATTCAATAATTTAATTGCCAAATAAATAGTGATGTTTGAAATTCAAGTTAAATTACCTTTCAAATATCTAAAATAAAATAAATATTTCAATTTCAAATATCCAAAAATTTCGGGTCGTCACAATTATGGCCGGTAACTAGGACGTTGTGGCATCGATAGGGATTTCTAAACACTTAATAGGGAAGATTGACACAATATTGTTTTGAAATATAGGTAAATGAAATAATTTTGCCTAGTATTATATTTTTTATATAAAAGAATAATTTTTATAGATGGATATAGTTGTTTGTGATATGTTTATTTGTTAGGTAGTGAAATTCTATAAATATTGGTTACATTAAATGAAATTAATTGGAAATTTGAGACTTAAGTTCTGAAGTTTTAAAATTGTTTTTTCAAAAGATTTTGGAATATAATATTATTACTATTTAGAAGTATTTTCGGATGTAAATATTTCAAAGTGATTTGAAAGAAATGTTTCGAAAAGGAATTTTGAAAAGGAAATAAATTCTGTACTCCCCTCTTTTGTCGCTAGAAAATAATTTTAGTGATGAGCGTATGTATCGTCGACATTCATTTTTGAGTTTTAAAGTGGAAAGTCCACTGTATTAGTTTTACTACACATTTGTTTCGATAACTAAATCTTAATTTTAAATTCATAAATATGATTTGATATATAAAAGATATGAATATATGTATTATTTCAAAATGATTTGAAATGAACCCGGCATTTAGTTCTTAAGTTTCTGTAAATTAGGGATTTCAATTATTGTTGAGATCAAATCTTAACTATTTTAATAATTGAAATGTTCTTAAATGAAAGATTAGAAATTAGACGCTAAATGATTAATGAAATATATAAGAAATTGGAAATTTGTAGCTTCTAAATCAAAAGATATGACAATATGGAAGATGTAATTGTAGAACATTTTGTTAACTAAAATGAATATGATAAACTTGTGTTTGCAAGTAAAACTTAGGTAATGAAAGTGTTCAATAGAATTTTGTTTATAAATAAAGAATTAAGATGTATAAGAATATTATGAACTTAAGTTAATGTTTGAAGTTATTTATAATTAAAGTGAGTAGTAAAAGTGAATACTATATTAAGTAAATGATTATAACTTCAGAAAATGTTGAAATGATTCCAAAATAGATTTAACATTCAATGACATTATATAAGAAAGGATGAATGTCAATTAAAAAGTTAAGAGACTTAAGTTGAATGATTCCGCAATGAAAACTAATGATAAATTGAAATCAAGTTATATATAATAATAAATGGGTATTAAACTACAATGAAATGAAAGTAAATTAATAAGAAATAACCTTATATGAATAAATTTGAAATAAATGAAATGTATGTAATACTTTAAAAATTAATTCATGGATGATTTTAAATATTGAATGGGAAATGAATTTTGTAAGTAATGAAGTTCAATTAATAAAATAATCATTGTATGAATGAATAAAATAAATGAACAGTAAATAATGTGGAAGAAATTAGCAAGAATAAACTTAAATAATATTTGAAATTCTTGGTTGTTTTAGCATATGGGATGTTTGGAAAAGGGTACTTCTAATTGTTTAAAGTTAAATGAATAATCTATTAAGTAATTATCTAAGACCGTTGAGTGTATGGTATATTTGGTAGTTATTTATCAACCTTATATGATGAAAAGTGGTTGAACCTGAAAAAACCGTGAGTTTGGTTGCTATTTATTATTTGATAGTTTCCTTTGTAGCATATGATGGTCGTGTTGTTTATTTGTATATATTTTGTGTTGATTTGCTTTTGTTACTAATTGAAAACAATTAAATATTTCTCTTATACATAATTCTTGCTCTTTTGGATCATATAAGTAAAAGATAGGTTTATGGAAGCAATAACTACTGCTTTTGGTTTCATAAATAAAGTTAATTTATCCGACAAATAGGTACGTTTTCGGATTACGAGTTTATAGCAATGTTTTATTGGTTTTCCCATGGTTTGGGATATTTATTATCGAAATATGGTATATATTGAAATTATTGATATTGTTATTTTTTCGGACTTAACCGCACAAAAGAGACTATGCCGAAATTTTTCATGAATTTAAGACTTAGAAAATTTTGTAAAAGCGAAAATATTTTCAAATTTGCATTAACCTGGGATATGGAAGAGTTAATTGTTTATAAATTGGCATATTTTATTCAATTATGTAAACTAATTGTCAATAAATTTAGTACTTTGAATAAAATATATTAATTCCTTAATTTCTTCTTTTCCCTTTCCAAGGATGAAAAGTTTTGAGTGTGGAAGAGTGTAACGACCTGTATTTTTCGATAATTGAAATATTAAATTAAATAAGATTATTGAATTTGATATTGGAAGAAATTAAAATTAGTGATTTATTAATGAGAAAATAACTAGAATGTAATTTAATAATGCTGATTTAATTTAATTGATAACTATTTTAATGTAATGGAAATAATTGTAAAGTTAATGTGCTGATAATTGTAAATAAGGAAATAAGTTAAATATTGTATTAAATGGTGAAATTGTATGTAATTAATTGGAATTGAATATGAAACCAGTGATGTGTAAGTAATTATAACATATGTTTGTAAGTAATAAATTTATAAATATGATTAAAGTGCTAAAAGTAACAATTGTTTATTTATCATCTCATTTTTAAGATGCTGAAATAATTTGAAAATCAATAAAAAAATTAATGTAAATCAAATATTGCTACAAATATGAGTTTAGATGATAACTGTAAAATATTGATCTAATAAAATGTAAACCAATGTTAATTATATCCATAGGGTGATAGTTGATTCACTAAAAAAAGTGAGAATCACGATAAAAGGATTTAATTGAAATTAAATTTTTATCAACTAGGCTTTATTACAGTTGTAATTTGAACACTATAAATAGTGCAATATTCAATATTGGATTTGACTAGGAAATTTATTTTTAATAGATTATTAAATTTCTCTGCAATCAAGAATGATAAAAATGGTTACTTGTAAATTTGAATTTAAAAGTGATTTAACCAATTTTATAACAATTTTATAACAGTTTCATCGAATCCGTAAAAGTGAATTATTGTAGGATTTCAAGTTTCATAGTGATCACACTTGTCATTTGATCGTGCGGGCTCAAAATGCGTAGAAATCAACTTAATGAATTCAATTTCAAATAAGCTGATTTTAAAAGCTAACTTCTCTATAAAATGGAATTAGGGCTTGAAACTAGTTCCATTGAGTTTAAAAATATCGAAAACCTATATTTTGATATACTGGATGACCTGTTCCTCGTCTCGGAAATAAATGGGCTTTTCGTGTCGTCGTTATCATTTTGACCCAATTCGATATATCCATTCATTTCCATCCATCTCGGTCCATATAAATACATTTTTATCTGAAAACACTAGCTTTTATTTAATGTACGTAATTTTTGTTCCTCGCCTAGTTCTCTTCTCTAAGTCAGATAACCTAATTGCAATTCCTAATTTAATCTAAATCCAAACTACTCGAAAGATTCAAATAAAATATGAAAGTGAAAGCTCTCGACGATACAAATTAGCATCTAGTGTCTATTTTTGGAGATACTACTTCAATCATCGGCAAATCATGGTGAAAGTCTCGAAATCGCGAAACCCTTATTGCAATATGGGGGGTTTTTGATTTCTTCATCAATCAGCGAAATTGATTTATGGGTTTTGTAGAGATCGTTGCATGGAGTTATGTTTTGGTGGTCTCATGGGCTAATTTTGTTTGAGGCGACCAAAAAATTGGAATTATAGTTACGAAAATAGTAAATAAGCGGTGGCGGCGATAGCCCATATGGCAAATGGAGACGACCGGACCAAGTCGTGGACGTGCGGCACATCACGGAAAGCACGATAGAGTTGGTCGACGACCCTCTGGTGGTCGATGGAGCGCGCAGCAGCCAGTCAAAGCTCTGCTGTTGGGCATGATATGGGTCGTTCGATCTGCAAGGGAAGAAAGATAGGAAGGTTCGGCTATTTACGACATTGCCCTTTTTTAAATTTTAGTTTAATTTAAATTGTGAATGTTCTAATACTGATAACTTTTGCATACAAGCTCGGATTCATGTGCGGTTTTCTCCATTGCGATCATATAGAAATTCCGAATATAATAGAACAGGTTTGGTCAAATTCTAAGATTGTTGAAATTTAGGACTTCATTTGAATTGTAAATCTTCGGTAAATTAAATGTGAGTGTTTTAACCCACTCATAACCATTAACTATATTATGTTAGTTAAGTTTAATTTATGATGTGATTTGAAATTGACTGACTGCTGTTTGGTACTTTAAATTGTCATTCGAGTTTAATTTGAATTTATATTGAACTTAATTGCCATTTAAATTACTATTGAAATTTAATTGCCAGTTAAATCCTTGATAATTATAACCAGTTTATTTGTTGTGATTTATTGGTTGATTTGAATAATGATTGTGATGGATGTTTAATTGTTGATATTTGGATGATCAGATATTATATTTATTTTATTATTATTATCAAACTGCAAGTTCCCTTAGTTATTGTTAGGAAAATCACAATGGGTTGAAATGATACACACCCGAACGATCTTATAGATTCTGAAAAAATCGTTATGGGTTGAAATGGTAAACTCAAGCAATTTTATGGATTTTGAATTCTATTCTGGATTACGGATTGGATTGATATATACCCATAAATTTAAATTATTACGGATTGAAATGAAATATATTTGTATCACTTGACCATAGGGTAGAAAATTATATACGGATACCGGATTGGTTAAAATAAATGATTTTAAATTTTAAAATTTTTGAATCCAGTTAAATGATATTATGAAATAAAATTTGATTTATATGAACTGAATTATTTTCAAATTCAAGCTCTAAAATGATGAAATTGAAATTGTTTTAAGTGAATTGTTGAAAGAATTTAAGTTGAAATCTTAAAGTTGAATTTTGAAATATAAATGAAATTTATCAAAATTAAGTTATGGTAAATGTTGAATATTTAAACTTTGAAATCTATCGAATTTGAAGTGGTTTAAACTTGTAGTTCAAACAAGGATTTGAAATCGATATAAATTGAAATTGTTTTTGTGAGAATTTGAATTGAAAGTCTAAATTGAGTTTTTTTGATTTGAAATCTGCATATGGTCTAGATTTGTTGAAATGAAAGAAACATTTTGTTTGGTATTATTTTCAAAATAAATTATTTAATATAACTATTTAAAAATCTATTGTTTTAAAATTAAATTATGTAGATTTTCAAAACTATTTACTATATAAGCCATTTCCAATAATCAAACCATTTTATATTAAACTGTTTTAACTGTTTTAAAATCCTTAAACTACTAAAACTAATTTAAGTATTAAAACTAATTTAACTATAAAAACTATTCAAACTATCAGAAACTATTTTAAAGTATATAAAACTATATTAAAACTAATTTAACTGTAAAAATTAACTATATTAAAACTATTCTAAACTATATTAAAACTATTTTAAACTATAAGAAACTATTTTAAACTATTTTAAACTATACTAAAACTATTTTAAACTATTAGAAACTATTTTAATCAATTTAAACCATGTGTAACTATTTCAATATATAAACTACTTCCTGTATTCAAACTATTTAAGTTGGAACGGTTATGATTTAGATTAAATTGTTTTAAATGCAAATATTTTGATACGATGGTATAACCTGTTTTATGGTTATTATTTTAAAAGTGAATAATGATTTCAAAAGTGATATGATTTTGAAGTGAATGTTTCGAAAGTGATGTGATTTTGAAGTGAATACGATATTTTGATATCAATTTTGAATAAGTTTTGGAAATGTAAAAGAACCAACTGATATGAAATAAGTGTTTGGTTGTTAAGGAGATCGGGATCGGATATTGTCATACTCTCTACCAATATCGAAAACCACTTTAACAACTGTGTACGTAGTGGAGAATCCAGAATGAAGCAGAATGGCTTGGCGAACGTTACTGTATGATGTATGAATGCGGCCCTGACCCTCTCGGGTCAGCATGATATGACTTAAAGGAGCCACATCGGGCCAAGCGAGGTTGCACCTCTGATCAGACATGCTTCTTCGATACCATATTATAACTTTATGATTGATTTGGTTGCCAGCCTTCGATTTTGATTATGGGAGTGTGTTCCGAGGTGGGTTGTAGTAGCTTCTACGTGTTACCACCAGTCTGGACTCGCGAAACGGTAGTATCCTACCCTGGGCGTTGCCTTGCGTGCCTTGTCATATGCCTTATCAAGCCCACTGCGAGTTTAGTTTGTTTCGTACCTATTGAGTGCTTCCTAAGTATCCCACTAGTTTGGTGGAGCTTACAGTATCTGTATAGACTACGGGAATTATATAAGAATGTGTTAAGGGGGATATGGATAATGCCTTAATGCTATTTTAATACTTTATTTACTATAGACATATTATAATAGCGTATTGTACTATGTACGAAGATAGTTTAATGGATCCTTAGGAGATGGAATCCCAAACATCTCCTAAGTTATTGCACGACACAGGTTAGGAGATGTAAAATCCCATAAACATCTCTGAAGCCGTGACACTTATATTTACTTATTTTTATTTAACTTAAATAAGATCTTTTAGTTCTGACTCAAAAGTTTTATCTTTTCATTATGCTCGGGTCAGCCTAACCATTTTATTGTTGAAGACTTATTTCCTGAGGATGAAGATGGTGATTCTTCTACTATTTATTTTATACATCTATTCTGCGTCATCACATTGTTTCACTGCATTATTTATTTATTTCTGTTTTATGTATAACTCTGATATATATTGTAAAAGTGTAATCAAATATTTTTTGTAAAAAAGCTTCATGAACTATTTATTTGATTATTATATTTTGTCATTCCGCTACGAGATTTTTTGTTTTTTTCTTTCTTTTCTATTATTTTCTTATTTACCCCATTTACTATCCTCCCTATTGAATGGTTTGATTTGACATGTGTGGTTTATTTTGATATAAACCATCTAAAAAGGTACGTTGTTACACCTCCATTAAAATTTTATCTGGCCTTTCCACCTAATAATAAACAAAATGACAAATAACTATGAGGCGGTGCATGTCCTAAACATGATCTGCACTAGTAGGAGGTGAAGTTCATTTAGGAATAACCCCATCTTTCCCTTGACCGACCAATGGCAATCTCGCCCTATGTAAACAGCTCTTACTCCTCGTATGTATGGTACCAATCTCACTGTCATGGCATTGACTCAAGCTCATCGTCCCATTTAGATTGCCTAAGGCGGTCAAGGAAATGCCCATTTGGTTACTTAAAATGTATCCCCTAAAAGTTTGAAGCTGACTCTACTTATCATTTGCTACTTCGACCAAGGCTAACCCTCCTATCTTGACATATTTCCTTCATCTATACGTGAACGTGTAATTGCATAGATCCTACAGTTGGCGATGTTCCTTATCGGTACAGTATATATAAAACTAATGGTAGCCCCTTTCTCTGTGCAGACTTCTACTATGTAACATTACCGACCTTGCATCCTACTCCATACTAATGACAATGTCATTATTAATTAATCTGAGTTAACGACAAGATTCGATAAAGCATATCTATCATAAATGCATACTTGAAACCATATAAACTTATTTAATTAATACACCTCTTATATTAAATTGTTATATTTTGTTATTTTTACACCTATTTCATTAATGCCATTTTAATGTCAATTACCTACTTCTAATTTAATATATTGGTCACCTTTTCTTTTTAACTTCTATTTATACTATTACGCATATTCTACTGTCCCTTTTTAACTATTACTATCATTATATGATTACTATAATCTTCTTACTTACTCGTTTTGTTGTTTTGCATATATTTCATCACTTATTGTTTTTTTAAAACTTATCGCATATGTAAGATTTATAATTGAATTATTATTGTTATCTATACTTACAATACTTTGGTTATACTTAGGGATTGCTTCATTAAAAAATGGGTTAAAATTACATCATCCAAAATGAAATGATAACACTATAAAGTTCCATAACTTACCTGAATGTGCACATGTGTGAAGTTTGAAATTACAAGGAATTATCTTTTACGTTATTATCAAAATAGATAGTACAAAATATGGTAAAATCACTATTTTGTACATCTCTTTCTTTTAGGTGTATTTCTCGTTATTTCAAACATTACACATTTGTTTATTTATAAAATTGGATAATTTATAGAAATTTACTTGCGGCATACATCATTTCAATGAATTAAAATCTAACTTAAATCCCCATCCAATTTATAGTAACTTCTAGTTCACATTTACTTACATAAATCGTTTAACTAACAAACCAGGGATTACTACACAATCTTATTAGTTTAGTGACTACTATTACCCTTACTTTCCAGATTCAAATATATGCAATATTGAAATAATGTTAATCATTCACAGAATATGAAGGCATGATCTACCAATTCGTAACATGTATATTTTTAAGCCTACAACTCCAAAATTTCTTTCAGGCAAACATAAACAGATTTACAATGATATATATCCAATATTATATAAAAACATATAATTTCTCACTCACTTTTAAACTTCCAAATCTCCATATCTAAACTTTGTTATTCCCGTTTGACTTCCTTTCTTTCCAACGGAAATGTATATTAAAAGCATATACATATTCAATAGAAATTTAGATTCGGAAAGAGACTTGAATTTAATTTAGATTTGGATTTATAATTTTACCTTGGCTTTAGTGATATGATTTGATCATATTTTTCTTCTCTATTATTCTCCACTTGTATATATGTAAGTATTATTTAGAATTAAGAATTTATAGAGAAAAGGAAATGGTAGAGCTTTACCACGCTTTAGTAAATATGAGAAGAAAAGTTAGGTATTAGGCCCTTATTTATAGGTGTTTGAATCAATACCAACCATTAAATTAGATTCTTTTAAATCTGTATCGTTCGGCCTAGGTTCAATTCATGGCCGCCAGTTGACTACCGGTCAATAGCTCTAAGATAGGTATCGACCGGTTGTTTATTATGGTCAGTGTTCATTTCTTTCCCATATTTCGTTATTTTATATATAGTCAATCGATTTGATTAGCATTAATTATTCCTCATCACTAAGTAACTTTTAAAATTATTCAAAGTTGATTAATTACAATTATCTCCTTAATTATATATATATATAATTATTTACGAGCCAAAATATTCAAATTTTAATAACTTTTCTATTTGAGCTCCGATTGTAAAACTTTATATATGAATACTGGTCAGAAAATAGCCTCGAACGCAACGACGGATGTTTCGTAGCCAAATTTGAGTGTTTATGGAAATTCCATTTTTGGATTCACTAATTATTAATTAATTTTTTTATCAATTATTGTTAATTTTATGGGGTGTTACAGAATATGTGGACTGAAGAACTAGATTTAGGGTGGATCTTATCTCAGAAGCGGAAAAGTTTTTTAATTTGTTAGAAGCATCAAAATGACAACTCAATAAAGGTTGTAGAATGACATTTGGTAAACAATATCTAAGTTAATCACTATAAAAACCAAATACAGTGCATCAAAAAATCTATTGAATGCAATTGTTAGCTTCTGTAAGGAAATGCTTCCACCTGAAAATGTATTGGCGGAGAACTAGTACTCCCTGAAAACAGAGGTCTCTGCCTTTGGATTGCCTTATGAAAAAACTAACATGTGTCCAAATAGATGCATAATTATTACAAGGAAGATAAAGATTCGGCATTGTGTAAATTCCATAAACAACTTAGATATAAATCGATGAAAACAAGCAGTAAAGACGTACCTTTCACCAGAATGCATAATTTTTCTATTACACCGAGATTGTAAAGGTTATATGAAAATGCTGCTACGGTGAAACACATGCGATGGCATAGTGAATGATAATGAGATGAAGGTTTTTAGTGAAGCTTGAAAACATTTTGATAGGACATGTCCTGATTTTGATAAAAAATCACAAAATTTTAGACTTGGTTTGCACGGATGGTTTTGCCTCATTTACCTTGTTCGTTAAGCCTTATATATTTATTCAAGCATAATACAATCTCCATCCTTGGATATGTATGAAGAATCTATACATGTTTCTAACTATAATAGTTCATGGGCTTAAAAATCTAAAAAAAGGATAGACGTACACTTGCAGCCTTTGGTTGATGAGTTGGAAAACATATGGATTAAGGGTATTATTACTTCCGTCTTAAATAAAAATAATTTACATTGTTTGATTATTTGTTATGGATGATATGAAATATTCATACGCATAGGATGCTTTCTAGGAAAATTCACTTATCCTATTTTCATGGTTAGACAGAATCATTTGGACTTGCATATATTGGTGAGATCGACACTGTCGTATTTTACACGTCAACGATCATTTTAGATTAAAAAAATTAGATGGAACACAACTATTATTTTAGTTGTAGTCCATTTTGAGTAGCGAAGAATTGTATTAGCTTATGTAAGATTATCTCAAGAAACATGAGATAAGGAAAATGGTCTAAAATTTCTGATAGTGGAGAGCACTACAGTTGGTGTAAACAAAGTATATTTTGAAAGTTACCATATTCGAAAAATCATAAACTTCGACATAGTATAGGCATAATGCACAACAAAAAAACATGTCCGAGAAATTATTTAACACAATTAACATGAAAGGAAAAACAAAAGATGATTTGAAGTCAAGAATGATATCGAGTTATATGTAATTGTCCTGAGCTTAAAATAATAGCAAACGGTCAAATTTCCAATGTATTGCTTGCTTCAAGCTAGAAAATATGTATCATTGAAAACCATTTGAGTAGGTTCAAATTTTGAGGTTTCAAGAAAGAATTGCTTCTAACATGACAAGATGTGATGATATAAAGAATCATCAGCTGTTAAGATTGAAGAGTCAAGATTGTCATGTTTTTTAGAGACTCTTTTCTCGATAGTGTTCAAGGAGCTTTTTCCACCGAAGATGTGGATGCCTGTAATTAAACTTAATTTGTTCTATAAAGAGTTGTGCTCAACCACACTTAATAAAAGTAAACTGAAAAAACTGGAAAAATATATACAGAAATTATTACGTAAATTGAAGTAAATAATTCCTCTTAGAGTATTCAACTATACTGAACATTTACCCGTACATTACTAACTGAAGCTTTACTGCGAGGATCGGTGCAATACAAATAGATGTATCCTTTTGAGAGGTACGTAAAATATAATTAGGAGTTATATATATATATTCCTTTTTGAAATAAAAAGGTAAATGTATAATTGATGACTTTTTGATATGAAGGTACCTAGGTCACTTTAAAACATAGGTGAAACAAAAGCGTGTGTTGAAGTTTCAATTTGAGTGGTTTAAAAGAGTGGTTTAAAAGTCAAATTAAGAAACAAAATCCAAGGGCTCAACCTAGTAAAGGATTTGAAGCTTGGTTTCAGAAATATGTAAACATTTATATATAATTATTGAATAAACTTTGTATGTAAAATTTTAATTATTATGTATATTGATGTGTACTACTTTAATGCAATTAGTTTAATGATATTTTTATAAAACTTTTGAATGTGACTATGGATTGTGCAATGTGGATATAAACCAAATTATTTACTTATGCAGAATACAAATATAAAAGTAACACAATGAAGTAAATGACAGCAGAGTTTTTTATACTGGCTCAAACTTCCCATTTTACATCCACTCTCAGACTTCGTAGAATTAAACTATCAACCCTCACTTAAACTGAAGGAATAAGTCTTACATCGCCTGAGCAACCAAACAAGACTTCAACTGCCTAAGCAACAGAATAGGCATTCAACTGCCTGAGCAACCGAATACGACTTTCAATACAAATCGTAAAATTTTTGCTGACTGAATATGCTCTGGAATAACACTGATAAGTCAATAACATACACCCTTCCTATTATCTTCTCCTCTGTGGTATATCATGTAATTCATGAAGATAGGAAGTTTATTAAATCACTGATGAAGTTTGCTTGGATGAACATATGATTAGAACGAAATATTGAATGCAAATGGAAAGATAGTGTAGACAATAAGAATGAGAATTAGAATCGGAATTAGTGATTAAAATAATGAATTTCATGGCTATTTATAGTGATTAGGAGCTGCAAACATTCGTGAAAGGTAGCCATGAAAGGATATGGAAGAAACTCTTAAATCAAGAGTTGTTTCTATTTGCTGAATTGAATTGTCTTTTCAGAAAATAGCCTTTATGAAGATTAAATTGTCTGAATAGCACGAATCAGCCAGCTGAACGGATTAAAAATTAATGCAACAAGGATTCGGTACAAAATCGACCCAATTCAGCCGGCCGAATCATCAACTTCGGCTGTCTGAATATTCAACATAAGTTGTGCACATTCACAGCATTCAGTCGACTAAACTATACTGTTCAGTCAGCTAAATTACTTGTTTTCTGCTATATCAAAGAATTTTTTGAAAAACTTTTAGCATATGAACTATGTTTTGAAAATTTTTAGCATATGAACATTGTTTTGAAAAACTTTAAATTGTTTATGCGAGCATATACTACTTTGGAGAGATTTTAACATGAATTTACTAATAAACTAAGATGTTAGACTAAATATTTTGTTGAAGCTCCAATCCTGAATTTGGTCTGCGAATTGTTAGACTATTTCTCGAGTAAAAACAATATTTCTCCTACAAGTTTAGTTAGATCTAAACGATACAATTATTTATATAGTTGTCACAATCAAAGCATCAAATTTCGAAGTTCTAACATTCTCTCCCTTTTTGATGATGAAAACTATGTAAGTTATATATATAAAAATAGATTTGTACTCCGACTATCTTAATGCTCCCCTTATCGATATGACCTTATTTTATTTCCCCCTTATCATCGACAAAAATAAAATAGATGTCAATATGAGAAATAAAAAGTTTGTAAAAATAAAAATTTACGAGCAGCGGTATTAGACTCAAAATATCACAGAACATACAATCATCACATCGCGTAAAATAATCACGTTGAAAATTTGAACATCACGTTTATGGCTTCATTTCCATAATTATCGGAAAATTTGGAGTATATCTCCCCTTTTATATGTTGTTACCTGCAAAAAAAAGATATATATGTTCTGGCACTCACTTCTCATGTTAGGGTCCGGGGGTTAGGTCTTAGGAATCAAAATAATTATCAATGTGTTTTTCTCTGTTTTTCCTATTAACATGAACCCAAATACTTAGATAAATTTTATTTATATTTTCCGTTAATGATTTTTACTACTAGAGATATTATAAATATTATTGGCCATAGCGGTACTTGAGTTTCTATAAAAATTGGATTTAGACTTTACATGAAATCTAGTACTAGCACTAACATTTTTACTATATATGAAAGCTTGTCTAGTGTTGTTTCTACGATCAATTTTATTACATTCTAAACCACTTTTATCATGTAAAGGTCTACAACTAGATAAAATCATGTTTAAATTATTTTGACCTTTATTAAATTTCATGAATTTAATTTTTACGTTTTTCAAATTTAATTTTAATGTCACAATTATTGTTTTAAAAAAAATATTACTATTTTTCAAAATATTAATTTTCTCACTTAATTCATAATTCTCGATTTCTAACGAACAGTTTTCATTTTTGAGAAGAAAATTTAGATTCTTAATTATCCATTGAGAATGTAATAAATAGTTTTGTCTTTTCAGATCAAAAATTTCTTTTGACAAATTTTCTTCCTCTGTTTCAAACTAGGTGTTTTGTTCATCTAGAAATTATTTAAGAGTTATAAAATTATTTTTAAGACACCAAGTTGATTTTCTAAATTTAATTTCTCATTTTCCAATTTCTCATTTTCAACTTTGACAGATTTCATCTTTTCTAAAATAATAAAATTAAGCTTTGAGATATTATCACTTGTACTAACTAATTTATTATTATGTTTTACTAAATTTGTAAATCAAAAAGTACCTTTTATAGTCCTCATTTACTGTAGCTCTGATAGTTTCAGGTTTTTTGCTTGCTGTATTTCGACTAGATCTTTTTCTACTCATTATTCTATGAAGTTGTGACGATCGATAGAATTTGTAAGGACCCGATTCTTCGTCTTCCGAAAATTCAACATCGATACACACTTTATCGACTGCCGAGAAATCGAATGCCAAAAAACCAAACACTTAGGGTTTTAAGAAAAAGAAAAAGCTAGAAGAAGGGATAAGAAGATAGAAAATGGAGAGAAAAAGAGAATAGAAAATAGAACGGAACAGAACACAACACAACAATATCAGAATCTCACAATTCGCAGCGGAACAACATATAATAAATAAATGAATAATCTTTAAACAAAGAACTATATCAATTATTACCTTTTATACATTACATTACATCATCATCAGAGTTACATCAGAGTGTACAACAACAACAACAAACAAATAGTGCAGCGGAAAAAGAAATACTATATAACTAGTAATACGCCATGCCATCCATCTTGCCTCCAGCAATTCCAGAATATCCAGAATATCCTGATAAACCTAACTCTTGACTGCCCGTGTGGAAATTGGTGGGCACCCAGAGTTTAGGAAGCAAACAATAAACTCTGAGTCAGTCATGTGACTGGTGTGAGAACTCAAAACAGTTTATTTATTTTTAAAATCAAAATAGAGGAATATTTTTAAGTCAATTCGCAATGCTTTTAAAAATGAGACTACCATAAGGCCTCCCGCACACACACACAATGCAAACGCAGAATCGGAGGAGATTTCTCCTTATGATAGTCAAAGATGCTCGATACGCATTTAAAAAGAACATTTGATATTATTACTAGTGCATAGTGTAGGAAAAATTTATTTCGAAAGTAGAATATAAATCTTAGCCAACATACGACCATTATCGTATGCCTACTATAGCTAACTATGTTCAATAGCAGGTTACCGCCATATTCCATAGCAGGTTATACAACTAAAACCGTACAAGTCTCGTATTGTTTCTTTGTATTTCCAACGAATGATCAGGCCAAGGAACTTCCCATTGCCACATGAGAATGCCCCAGGATGGACATCCCCGAGAACCAAACCGGATCTCTACCAACACAAGGCCGGGTTACCCCTAACTGAGTAACAACTGACCGAATATGCCATCCCCCGGTCCTTTGGGACCTTTCACCCGAGCGCTCGTAATCAATTCACACAATCATAAAGTGTTTTCAACATGAGTAAGTATCTGGGCTCCATACCATAATACCACCCTTTTCCAGAAGGAAATGCACATATCCTAAAAGGCGCTACCCCTCATAACCTTGCTGCATCTTTCCTGTTTTGACCATTCACGGGGTGTGAGGCTCGACGAAGTCACGTCCACAAAAACATACTTTATACAAAAGCCATGCTTTGGGTCAACAAATGATCATAGAAATGATCGCCAGGATAGACGATCAAATAAACGATCCTATCACAAATAATCAACACAATGATCATTTCACAGCAACACTCAGCATGTCACATTACCAAATTGGGAATATATCGCTGATAACATTCAACTACATAACCTCTGAGCTCGTACGTCTCAGAGAAGGGTGTTAAGCTAAAAGAATAAATTCTCCGCCACCAACAGAAATATATTTGAAAGAAATCTGCTTTATATCTCAATTTGTAACGTCAGACATACAATCCATACAAGTCTGTTCTGGGCTCGAACAAAACCGAAGGCACTTACAAAGAAGTCCTTGCAATCCGGATATTCACAATCCTGATCGGATTTCCCATCACATATGGAGAACTCAATACCGGAGCAACTCGGTGCAGAGTCAATCGACAGGTCATCCTATCGCTCTCACAAATACCGGGTCTTCAACACCGATCTTCAATGCGATTCATAACGACGTATCACATATTCGGAATGGGTTATACGACCCCATGGTCCTTTCCCGGTTAACCCGAATAGTGAGCGCTTATTCAAAAATAAGTGTGGCATTCAAATTCAAACAAATCACATCAATTACCCATTCAAAGGGAAATATTTATAGTCGGTTATTGAACTATCAATGGATATGCACACATCACCAGTTTCCAAATAATTTTCCAAATTATTTATTTTCCAAAATATCTTTACAAGATATATATAATTTTCACACTTCAAAAATAAATCAATATTTATTTTTAAACAAATTCCCCTTTTCTATTCATAAATTCCATAATGAATTTATATTTCACAATATCTATGAATATATGATTTCAATTATTCATTTCAATTTATCTTCAAAAAGATAAATTCTCTAATATTCACTTTATATTGGAAAAACATTTCCATACTTATTTAATAAGTAATTCACGAATTTTATTTATTTTCAATACTTAGAAAATATTCAATATACTTAAATCGAGATTAAGTATATATTTCATTCTTTAAGGAAATCATTCTCTTAACCATATTTATTTGGGCCAAAACGAATGTTGCGTAAAACATCGTTACAACGTCCCAAAATCACTAGTATAGGGATTCAAAATTAAAATAGATATATAAATCCCAATACTATACAAAACATTTCCTTTCGGAAACCATTTACTATAACAACAGTGTTATAGTCCACCATTTCCTTCTATTTCTCGAAAACGTCTATTTCAACAATCAATGTTGAAATCTATGGTTTCGAATCTGAATCCAATTGAAACATCGCTAACTTGTTTTTAAATCTATTTAAAACACCACATTCAAACATTTTCTTTAACATATTATTCACTATTCAAAAACGTGAATATACTACGTTAACAACTTTCATCACTTCTATTCATTTTATTTTAAAGGATCATTCACAGTCAAAAATGTGAATATAACTCCATTAATAGGTTTCAACAATTTACTTATCAAAATAAGTTGTTTGCGAATTTATAAAACAACGTTTATAAATTCCTTTATTAACCTATTCCAGTTTATAACTCAATTATAAACTAAAAGTCCATGTTATAAGTTAAATGCTTATAAAACGATTATTTTACAAAATCGTTCTTTTAAACTTCATAATTATAAATCTTATAACTTATAAGATTCAATTATTTATCCAAAACCATTATTTTAATAACTTTACAAATTTTATAAACCTACTGTTTATAAAATTCTATTTATAACTTCACCGTTTATAATTCAATAAATTTCATTCATTTATGGAATTCATTTACAATTTATTCTAACACTTATAAAAACTCGTTTTATAATTCTAATATTTTAATTTATAAATTAACAATTTATAAATCTTTTATATAAATCAATTTATATTATTCTTTTAAAACATCTTTAAACTTCTTTATAATTTCACCATTTTGATTTATAAAATAATCAAATTTTATAAATCCTATATTTAAACTTTTCACAATAAATTCAAAAATTCCGATTTAACTATTTTATAAAATCATTAGCATCATATTCTCAAAAAATCAGTTTTTAACTATATTTCTCAAAAACCATAATTTTTATAACATAAAAATTATAACGTTTATTTATTTCAAATGAATCAATTCCAAAAATATTTATATTTTCAAAAATCACTTTGAAAATAATTTTAAAAATCCCAAATTTGGTTCAATGATGCTACACACCGAATAGTCAATCACGACAACAACGATATCATATATCGATATGATAATCCATCAAATATCAAAATATCTGAAATTAAATAAATACTGTTGAGGAATCCAGTTGGATCCCTCCAACCTGTTTTCCTGCATCCACAAACATTAGCACAATACCAATTTCGCTCCAGTACGAAATTATCGCGGTATATGGGTTTTAAATATTATCCGCTTAATAGACGGCGCAATAGGGTCTCATCCGCTAAACAAATGCGGGAAATCAACAACTCCAATATATACATATGCCAATATATATATATTGCTACTGTTTATGAAATATTCGCGGTATATGTTTTTACTAAATAACATCCGCTTACTAACGGCGCATAATGTCTATTTTAGCAATCAATAGATATCAATCATCATTCAAACATGCATTCAAATATTTTAAATTTAACTATTTAAAATAAAATCGAAACTAATTCGATTGAGTGAGAAGTTCTCACCTTGATTTCAATTTCGTTTTAGCGATTTATTTCGAATAAAATTAAATGGACGTTTAATTTTACCTAAAATTCTCACTAACTCCAAACGACTCCAATCCAATTCCATCGCGTAGTGCTCGTCCATACGATTCCAACGCAACTGGTTTCGCGCGTTTTCGACCTCGTATGAAAAATTTATGAATTTATGAAGTTTACTCGAATTTTATAATTAAAATTACAACAATTTATTTTCTTTTATAACCTATTCAAGATCGTGGCCGTTGATTTCAAATCCCTTCAGATCCGTGCGTCCCCCCCCCCCCCCCCCCCATCTTCTCCTTCCTCTTTCACGCGTTTGGCTGCAGGTAATAGCCGTGCTCTTAAACCCATAATACATAAACTAGGGTTCGATTTAACTCCACCAATACTCGACTAAACTTCATCAAACCCTCACCATACGAACCACCATGCAAAGCTCCACCTTCGGCCATCCCCTTGTGAAGCTCGGCCTGCCCTATGTCCAGAAATACGTGCATGAAAACGTGGCCTTTATCACCTTTTTGCCGCCAATCCGTGGATCTAAAAACGATCTTGACCGTTGATCTCGTAGCTCTTGCTACGATTTACAATGTTGTAGTTAACAACTTTTGCAAACAACTGATGGATTGAGAGATTTGGGGAAGAGAAGTTGAGATAATTTAGGCCCTTCATTTTGTTAGTGGCGGCTGCAGTTTATAATTAGGGTTTTATTTTTTATTTTTTTAATTTAGAGAGAGGTAGGGGCTATTTATAGAAGAACGAACGAACACTATTCATCCGGAAATTCCGAACTCCGATTCACGCGCCGTAACCAGCGTTTCTAGGGTTTACCCCGCGTTTCGGACACAATGGAACAGGTTTTGAAAGCTAATTCGGACATCTGTGCGAGTTATGGCTACAAACGTTCAATTTAAATTAAACCGATTTAAACGATTTTCTAGGCGTTTTTTTGTACCGGACAAACGGTAAATCCAATTGACACGAAATTTGAAACCTTACAATAATATCACATTACGGATCCGATGAAACTGGTTTCATCGAAATCTGAGACTTTTTGAAAAATGGTTATTTTAACTCGCCAAATTAAAATTAAAAATAATTCGATGCGTTTCGAGCTGCCACGATCAAACGATAGCTCCGATTGACATGAAAATTGAAATCCGGTAATAACTAACTATTACGGATCCAATGGAATTGGTTTCGTTCAATTCTGAGACTGTTCAAAAATTGACTATTTTCACTAGTCGATTTTAATATTAATATATTCAATTTTCACAAATTTACTTTTAATTCGATTTTAAAAGTTCTAAAATATCGTTCTAACTCCAATATGATAAAATAAAATTTTACAAATCATTTTCAATCATATTTTACGTAATTTTCAATTATTTCCATAATTTCACATATTAAATTATCGATTTAATTATCCAATTAAATCCAATTATTCGAAATAAAATTTATTCGACTTAAAAATTCACTTATTAATATTTAAAATTAATTAAATATTCAATTTTTAATTAATAAAAATTCTGGGTCGTTACAATCTTCCCCCCTTAAAAGAATTTCGTCCTCGAAATTATCAAGTAAGAAAAGTTACAGAATCTATTAACTTTCCATAAATCCATAGTTAAACTTCTTATAAATCTTACTAAGTTTTCAAATCATACTTAGTTATCTTTTCAAAAACAACTATTATTGTTTAACTTTCAATTCCAAATCAAAGTTAAAGTTTTCAAAAAAATTCAATTTTCCCCAAAAAAATTTTCTAACGCCTTAAATTTTTAGAAAAATTCGCCATAGTCTCCTTTGCGCGGCTCGATCCGAAAAAAAATGACAGTATATATATCACAAATATACATCTCATCAAGTAATGAGGCATCCCGAAGGGAAAAAGTATAAAAGTACGGTATTTAATCCGAGATATGTACCTTATATTTTATTAGCGAGCATATACGGCTAATATAGCGCGAAAGCGAGCTCCAAATGCGAAGCAAACGCGATCCGCACCTACTAAACACTCAACAAATAACATGAGAACATGTATATAGAGAATAGTATCAATATATATCATATAACAACATAATAACTATATATGTCAACATAGCAAATGTAGTAAAAGCAATATATTCAATCATCAACCAACTAACATCCAACTAACATTCATAACCAATAAATATTCATTCATATTCTCATTAATATTCAATGAATTGGGTTTTCAATTTAATCACATTTGATTCATTAACAGTGGATGTTTTTACTAACATTCATTTTCAATTAGTTTATATTCACTAATTCATATTCAAGTTGGTTCACTTCCAAATCAAATTCAATTCTATTTAAAATTCATTTAACTTCCAATTGAATTTCAATTACTTTAGCTTCCAATTTCATTAATTCTTAATGAATTATATACAATCAACTAACAATCATATAACAACCAATGTATATTAATTACAACCAAATTCCTTTGCTTATATTCATTATTTCATATCAACTATTCACATTCAATTGATTTACATTCAATCCATTAATTCAATTCAATTACAAAAGTTGAATTTCATTTATATAACTCAAGTTCATATTTATTACTTAACTTTATTATTTTACCTTGATACTAATATCAACTTCACTCAACATCACTTAAGTTATACTCCATTTACAAACATCACTTTGTTTTACTTAACTTAAATTCCAGCTTATAAATTTATTCAGATTTCAATTCTAAAGTAAATTTCCATTTAACTTTTAATTCACTTTTATTTACAACTCATATTCATAAATATATTCATATAGTTTCACTTCTTATATATATAAGTTTATTTCACAATTGTAAATCACTTTAATTATACTTCCATTCTTATAATTCTTTTTGCTTATACAATTATTCTTTTACTTAGATTATTCAAACAACTAAACAATCAACTTATATACACTTTAATAATTCTGAAAAAAAAATTATTCCTTTTATATATAAATATAATCAAGGTAAAATTATTTCATTTACCTAATTTCAAAACAATACTATGTCGGATTGTTCTGTACAAGTGTTTAGAGATCCCTATCAACAACGTTAATTACTCGTATTAACCAGAATCTATATACCACTCAACAAACCAATTGTCACAATATAAAACAATTTCATATTCACTAACAAATACGCTCTCATAGCTATTATTACACTCAAACTCATTCTAGATCACTACTGACTCTATCTCTAATGAGTAATACCCAACAGAACCATGGTTGTCGCTTAACCATATGCTCTGATACCAGATGTAAGGACCCGATTCTTCGTCTTCCGAAAATTCAACATCGATACTCACTTTATCGACTGCCGAGAAATCGAATGCCGAAAAAACCGAACACTTAGGGTTTTAAGAAAAAGAAAAAGCTAGAAGAAGGGATAAGAAGATAGAAAATGGAGAGAAAAAGAGAATAGAAAATAGAACGGAACAGAACACAACACAACAATATCAGAATCTCACAATTCGCAGCGGAACAACATATAATAAATAAATGAATAATCTTTAAACAAAGAACTATATCAATTATTACCTTTTATACATTACATTACATCATCATCAGAGTTACATCAGAGTGTACAACAACAACAACAAACAAATAGTGCAGCGGAAAAAGAAATACTATATAACTAGTAATACGCCATGCCATCCATCTTGCCTCCAGCAATTCCAGAATATCCAGAATATCCTGATAAACCTAACTCTTGACTGCCCGTGTGGAAATTGGTGGGCACCCAGAGTTTAGGAAGGAAAACAATAAACTCCGAGTCAGTCATGTGACTGGTGTGAGAACTCAAAACAGTTTATTTATTTTTAAAATCAAAATAGAGGAATATTTTTAAGTCACTTCGCAATGCTTTTAAAAATGAGACTACCAAAGGCCTCCCGCACACACACACAATGCAAACGCAGAATCGGAGGAGATTTCTCCTTATGATAGTCAAAGATGCTTGATACGCATTTAAAAAGAACATTTGATATTATTACTAGTGCATAGTGTAGGAAAAATTTATTTCGAAAGTAGAATATAAATCTTAGCCAACATACGACCATTATCGTATGCCTACTATAGCTAACTATGTTCAATAGCAGGTTACCGCCACATTCCATAGCAGGTTATACAACTAAAACCGTACCAGTCTAGTATTGTTTCTTTGGATTTCCAACGAATGATCAGGCCAAGGAACTTCCCATTGCCATATGAGAATGCCTCTGGATGGACATCCCCGAGAACCAAACCGGATCTCTACCAACACAAGGCCGGGTTACCCCTAACTGAGTAATAACTGACCGAATATGCCATCCCCCGGTCCTTTGGGACCTTTCACCCGAGCGCTCGTAATCAATTCACACAATCATAAAGTGTTTTCAACATGAGTAAGTATCTGGGCTCCATACCATGATACCACCCTTTTCCAGAAGGAAATGCACATATCCTAAAGGGCGCTACCCCTCATAACCTTGCCGCATCTTTCCTGTTTTGACCATTCACGGGGTGTGAGGCTCGACGAAGTCACGTCCACAAAAACATACTTTATACAAAAGCCATGCTTTGGGTCAACAAATGATCATAGAAATGATCACCAGGATAGACGATCAAATAAACGATCCTATCACAAATAATCAACACAATGGTCATTTCACAGCAACACTCAGCATGTCACATTACCAAATTGGGAATATATCGCTGATAACATTCAACTACATAACCTCTGAGCTCGTACGTCTCAGAGAAGGGTGTTAAGCTAAAAGAATAAATTCTCCGCCACCAACAGAAATATATTTGAAAGAAATCTGCTTTATATCTCAATTTGTAACGTCAGACATACAATCCATACAAGTCTGTTCCGGGCTCGAACAAAACCGAAGGCACTTACAAAGAAGTCCTTGCAATCCGGATATTCACAATCCTGATCGGATTTCCCATCACATATGGAGAACTCAATACCGGAGCATCTCGGTGCAGAGTCAATCGACAGGTCATCCTATCGCTCTCGCAAATACCGGGTCTTCAACACCGATCTTCAATGCGATTCATAACGACGTATCACATATTCGGAATGGGTTATACGACCCCATGGTCCTTTCCAGGTTAACCCGAATAGTGAGCGCTTATTCAAAAATAAGTGTGGCATTCAAATTCAAACAAATCACATCAATTACCCATTCAAAGGGAAATATTGATAGTCGGTTATTGAACTATCAATGGATATGCACACATCACCAGTTTCCAAATAATTTTCCAAATTATTTATTTTCCAAAATATCTTTACAAGATATATATAATTTTCACACTTCAAAAATAAATCAATATTTATTTTTAAACAAATTCCCCTTTTCTATTCATAAATTCCATAGTGAATTTATATTTCACAATATCTATGAATATATGATTTCAATTATTCATTTCAATTTATCTTCAAAAAGATAAATTCTCTAATATTCACTTTATATTGGAAAAACATTTCCATACTTATTTAATAAGTAATTCACGAATTTTATTTATTTTCAATACTTAGAAAATATTCAATATACTTAAATCGAGATTAAGTATATATTTCATTCTTTAAGGAAATCATTCTCTTAACCATATTTATTTGGGCCAAAACGAATGTTGCGTAAAACATCGTTACAACGTCCCAAAATCACTAGTATAGGGATTCGAAATTAAAATAGATATATAAATCCCAATACTATACAAAACATTTCCTTTCGGAAACCATTTACTATAACAACAGTGTTATAGTCCACCATTTCCTTCTATTTCTCGAAAACGTCTATTTCAACAATCAATGTTGAAATCTATGGTTTCGAATCTCAATCCAATTGAAACATCGTTAACTTGTTTTTAATTCTATTTAAAACACCACATTCAAACATTTTCTTTAACATATTATTCACTATTCAAAAACGTGAATATACTACGTTAACAACTTTCATCACTTCTATTCATTTTATTTTAAAGGATCATTCACAGTCAAAAATGTGAATATAACTCCATTAATAGGTTTCAACAATTTACTTATCAAAATAAGTTGTTTGCGAATTTATAAAACAACGTTTATAAATTCCTTCATTAACCTATTCCAGTTTATAACTCAATTATAAACTAAAAGTCCATATTATAAGTTAAATGCTTATAAAACGATTATTTTACAAAATCGTTCTTTTAAACTTCATAATTATAAATCTTATAACTTATAAGATTCAATTATTTATCCAAAACCATTATTTTAATAACTTTACAAATTTTATAAACCTACTGTTTATAAAATTCTATTTATAACTTCACCGTTTATAATTCTATAAATTTCATTCATTTATGGAATTCATTTACAATTTATTCTAACACTTATAAAAACTCGTTTTATAATTCTAATATTTTAATTTATAAATTAACAATTTATAAATCTTTTATATAAATCAATTTATATTATTCTTTTAAAACATCTTTAAACTTCTTTATAATTTCACCATTTTGATTTATAAAATAATCAAATTTTATAAATCCTATATTTAAACTTTTCATAATAAATTCAAAAATTCCGATTTAACTATTTTATAAAATCATTAGCATCATATTCTCAAAAAATCAGTTTTTAACTATATTTCTCAAAAACCATAATTTTTATAACATAAAAATTATAACGTTTATTTATTTCAAATGAATCAATTCCAAAAATATTTTATATTTTCAAAAATCACTTTGAAAATCATTTTAAAAATCCCAAATTTGGTTCAATGATGCTACACACCGAATAGTCAATCACGACAACAACGATATCATATATCGATATGATAATCCATCAAATATCAAAATATCTGAAATCAAATAAATACTGTTGAGGAATCCAGTTGGATACCTCCAACCTGTTTTCCTGCATCCACAAACATTAGCACAATACCAATTTCGCTCCAGTACGAAATTATCGCGGTATATGGGATTTAAATATTATCCGCTTAATAGACGGCGCAATAGGGTCTCATCCGCTAAACAAATGCGGGAAATCAACAACTCCAATATATACATATGCCAATATATATATATATATTGCTATTATATATAATACCAATTTCACTGTTTATGAAATATTCGCAGTATATGTTTTTACTAAATAACATCCGCTTACTAACGGCGCATAATGTCTATTTTAGCAATCAATAGATATCAATCATCATTCAAACATGCATTCAAATATTTTAAATTTAACTATTTAAAATAAAATCGAAACTAATTCGATTGAGTGATAAGTTCTCACCTTGATTTTAATTTCGTTTTAGCGATTTATTTCGAATAAAATTAAACGGACGTTTAATTTTACCCAAAATTCTCACTAACTCCAAACGACTCCAATCAAATTCCATCGCGTAGTGCTCGTCCATACGATTCCAACGCAACTGGTTTCGCGCGTTTTTGACCTTGTATGAAAAAGTTATGAATTTATGAAGTTTACTCGAATTTTATAATTAAAATTACAACAATTTATTTTCTTTTATAACCTATTCAAGATCGTGGCCGTTGATTTCAAATCCCTTCAGATCCGTGCATCCCCCCCCCCCATCTTCTCCTTCCTCTTTCACGCGTTTGGCTACAGGTAATAGCCGTGCTCTTAAACCCATAATACATAAACTAGGGTTCGATTTAACTCCACCAATACTCGACTAAACTTCATCAAACCCTCACCATACGAACCACCATGCAGAGCTCCACCTTCGGCCATCCCCTTGTGAAGCTCGGCCTGCCCTATGTCCAGAAATACGTGCATGAAAACGTGGCCTTTATCACCTTTTTGCCGCCAATCCGTGGCTCTAAAAACGATCTTGACCGTTGATCTCGTAGCTCTTGCTACGATCTACAATGTTGTAGTTAACAACTTTTGCAAACAACTGATGGATTGAGAGATTTGGGGAAGAGAAGTTGAGATAATTTCGGCCCTTCATTTTGTTAGTGGCGGCTGCAGTTTATAATTAGGGTTTTATTTTATTTTATTTTTAATTTAGAGAGAGGTAGGGGCTATTTATAGAAGAACGAACGAACACTATTCATCCGGAAATTCCGAACTCCGATTCACGCGCCGTAACCAGCGTTTCTAAGGTTTACCCCGCGTTCCGGACACAATGGAACAGGTTTCGAAAGCTAATTCGGACATCTGTGCGAGTTATGGCTACAAACGTTCAATTTAAATTAAACCGATTTAAACGATTTTCTAGGCGTTTTAATTTGTACCGGACAAACGGTAAATCCAATTGACACAAAATTTGAAAACTTACAATAATATCACATTACGGATCCGATGAAACTGGTTTCGTCAAAATCCGAGACTTTTTGAAAAATGGCTATTTTAGCTCGCCAAATTAAAATTAAAAATAATTCGATGCGTTTCAAGCTGCCACGATCAAACGATAGCTCCGATTGACACGAAAATTGAAATCCGGTAATAACTAACTATTACGGATCCAATGGAATTGGTTTCGTTCAATTCTGAGACTGTTCAAAAATTGACTATTTTCACTAGTCGATTTTAATATTAAAATATTCAATTTTCACAAATTTACTTTTAATTCGATTTTAAAAGTTCTAAAATATCGTTCTAACTCCAATATGATAAAATAAAATTTTACAAATCATTTTCAATCATATTTTACGTAATTTTCAATTATTTCCATAATTTCACATATTAAATTATTGATTTAATTATCCAATTAAATCCAATTATTCGAAATAAAATTTATTTGACTTAAAAATTCACTTATTAATATTTAAAATTAATTAAATATTCAATTTTTAATTAATAAAAATTCTGGGTCGTTACAGAATTCCAAGCTCTAATACTGAATGAAAGTGACTAAGGATCATGCAATATGGAATATTAACTAAACTTTTTACTTGTATGGAATATAAATATAAAAGTAAAATAATGAAGCAAATGACACCAAAGATTTTTATACTCGTTCGAACTTCCCGTTCTACGTCAAGTCCCAGATTCCTAGTGGAATTCAACTATCAACCCTCACTTAACCCAAAGGAATAGGTATTACACCGTCTGAGCAACTAAACAGGACTTCAACCGCCTATGCAACATAATAGGACTTCAATCGCTTGAGCAATCTTATAAAACTTTCAATACAAATAGTAAAATTGTTACTGACCGAGTATGCTCTTGAATAGCACTGATAAGTTAATAACGTACACCCTTCCTATAAACTTCTCCTTTATGGTATATCGTGTAATTTGTGAAGACAGGAAGTTTATTCGATCACTGATGAAATTTGCTTGAATGAACAACTGATTAAAAAATGAAATATTGAATGCAAATCGAAAGATAGTTTAGACACTAAGAATGAGAATTAGAATCAAAATTAGTGATTAAAATAACGGATTTCATGGTTATTTAAAGTGATTAAGAGTTGCAATCATTCGTTAAAGCTATCCATGAAAGGGTATAGAAGCAACTCTTAAATCAAGAATTATTTCTATTCGTTGAATTGAAGTGTCTTTCTAAATATAGCCATTATGAAGATTCCGCCATCTGAATAGCACAAATCACCAAGCCGAGGGGATTAAAAATTGATGCAGCAAGGAAATAGTGCAAAATCGACCAAATGCAGCTGGCTGAATTATCAACTTCATCTGTTTGAATATTCAAGATAAGTTCTGCACAGGCACAACGTTCAGTCGACTGAACTATATTGTTCAATCGACTGTATTGCTTGTTTTCTGCCATATCAAAGAATTTTCTCAAAAACTTTTAGCATATGTACATTGTTTTGAAAACTTAAATTGCGTGTGCATGCATATACCACTTCGAAGAGATTTTAACATGAATTTACTATTAAACTCGAACTTTTGACTAAATATTTTCCTAAAGTTTCAATCTAGAATTCTGTCTGCAAATTTTTATACTATTTCTCGACTAAAAACAATATATTCTCCTGCAAGTTTAGTTAGATCTAAATGATACAATTACTTATATAGTTTTCACAATCAAAACACCAAAATTTGAGGTTCCAACAACTTTTCCATTTGGTTCAATGAGGAAATAAAGAAAATTCCCAATCATGTATGTAAATGGCGTTAAATTTCACATAAGAAAATTTGGAGCTAGTAAAACAACTTAAAATAATAGGGTATGTGCTAAAGGTGGTGTACAAAGATTTACAAGATTATTATGGAGTATTATGGGAAATAAACTCATTTATTTTGCAATATCGGAGCTTAAAACATTTTTATTCAAATGCAATTGGTTTGATACTACTCCTAATGTAGGAGTACGTTGTATACAGAAAGATTATTCTCTTATTGATGTATATCATAAAAGACGATATAAAGGAAATGGTTCATTTTTGTTAGCGATGCAAGCAACACAAGTTTACTAGAATTCTTTTCCTACCATAAGAAACAACAAGGACGACTAGTCGCCTTCACTAAAACAAAACCTAGAGTGTCATTCAGAGGGGATATGATCGCAAACGATGATCAGCCGTACAAAAATGATCTGGAAGACAACGAAATATACCAAATAATAGAAGATGTTGATAATATAGGACCACATAACAATGAAGTAGTTGAAAAAGTGAATTAAATGAGGATGTCAAGGCAGATGATGACGATGATGACGTCGAAGTCAATGCATAAGGAAAACATTTATATAAATGACGATATTGATAATGTTACTGATAATTGGTAGCTTATGTATAATTTATTGAAAGACCATTTTCTCTATTTGTCAGGCTAAGTCTATAATATAAAGATGGATTTACCATTCTTTATTATACTATATACATTTGTATATGCATTATTATAGTGGACATGTCTTGTCGACGCTGACCCAATTGTGATGGCTCGTCATCGGGTCAGGATGGCTTGTTATCAGACCATGTTGGCTCCCACTCAGCAAAGCGTAACATTGATAATGCACAATGCACATATGATGTCACCATTGATTCAGACTGCCAACATTTTTAATGCTCCTATGGAATATAGTACTAGTTAACTACTTATGTGTTTGAGATGGAGTCTTCCACATATGAGGCCGGACTTGAAGTCTTCCTCAAAAAGCTAGGGTCGAGGTGAGTAATTACACAAACACATACACATACACTTATATACATATACACATACTTATACACTCACATAAACATCAAATACATATATATACACATGCACATATATGTACATATACACTCGCACACATATACATACATATGTGTACACGTATGATTCCAGTAGCGGCATCGCATTCGATGCCATTCGTGATGGCTTTCTGTTATGAATCATGACATTCTTGCCTATATTTGGTGATGTTCCCAATGAAGTGAAGAAAGCCATGTTTGAAGAATATATGGTAAAGTAATTTTATTACAAAAAATACTATGTAAATATGTATATCATTTTTTTATAATATATTCGGTTTGCATTTGTAAAGGAAATTCTCTTGGAAAGAGGGAGTTCATAAAGAGCTAGTGCATAAGGCTTGGTCAACTGAAATATCTAAAAAATAACATTAGTGGACATATGATATGCATAGTCATGGCAAGAAACATCCAAACCCTTTTTAGGAGATATGAGAGTACTTCTTGCAGTATTGGGAGATAGAGAATTCAAGAAAATATCAAAACATGATGCCAAAAGCAGGAATAAAAATCATAGAGCATATTCCGATGGCTCTAGATCATATATAGATCATCATAACGATCTGGTACATACTTATTTAACATTTTAAATAAATTAAAATAGGCCTATATGATTTTGTACTTAGTTAAAATTTCATTATGAAGAGAAAAACAGTGAGCCTTCATCTTGACAACTCTATTGCAAGACTCTCTAGATTGATTCGTTGGACGGGTCCATCGCCAAAAGCTGGGTAGATTATGCTTCCACCAAATTTATAGTATGTATACATGTATTTACAAAATATTTGCATACTTATACATGTATAAAATTCTAATGTAAAATGAAAAATAGGTGAAATATCGAGCTAGGATTGAGGAGCTTCAAAAACAAGGAGTGGATATAGCAAGTGAAGTGGATGATGTTATATTCTATACAATCACTAGAGCTGCTGCAAAATGGATGGATCGTATGCCCAACTATGGAAATATTCCAAGGGTACATAATAGCCTAAACATTCATTATATACATCATATGATGATAAAATATGTATACAAACCCATATACATACATATGTATAGTATATTATATGTATGTATACATTGGTTTTAAATCTTAAGAACTAGATGTGTGTGTGTGTGTAAGTATTTTCTAGAGGGCTTAGTATAATTATGTTCAGCTTATTTTAAATTCCAAGAACTGCATATAAGCTATATGTACCCTAAAAATTGTCATTTTAAAGATAAAATTGAGTTTGAGTTAAAATATATATGTCAAGTCACTCAATAAATAAAACAAATATATAATTAGCTTAAATTATCAATTTTGTTTGAACGATAAATATAAATTATTTTAAAATGCACAATAAATTAAATAAATATACAAGTTGAATCACTCAATAAATTAAAAAATTTATATATAACTGGGTTAAATTATAAGTTTTGTTTTCATAAACTAAACAAGAGAATGTTTGTATAAGTTAAATTACTCAATAGATTATATATATATATATATATATATATGTAATTAGGTTAATTTACAAAAATAATTCAATAAATTATACATGAGTTTATTCAAGTTGAATTATAGATTTTTTAAATAACATAACAAGTTCAACAAATATAAAAGTTAAATCACTCGATAAATTATAAATACATGTATGTATGCATGTGTGTGTGTATAATTAAGCTAAATTATGAATTTTGTTTCAATAAATTAAACAAGAGTTTATTCAAGTTAAATTGTGTTTTTTTCTAAATCACCCAATAAATTAAATAAATGTAAAAGGTAATCATTCAATTAACTAAATTAATATTTTTTGTACAAACTTTAAAAAAATCAATACATACAATAGTTGAAATAAAAAATTACTCGTTATTAATAAACAACTTTGGTTTAAATATAAAGATTGGCATTATATATAGCTATTATAGTCAGTAGTGCTATAGAAGAAGAAAACCGACAGTTGAAATCATATGTTGAAAAGCTAGAGAAGAAGCTCCGAATGCTTACAGATGCATTTTCGCGTCGCTTTCCAAACAAGGACAACTTTTGTGATGGTGGGCATGGTTCGTGGGAGCAGAAAGTATTTATGTTGTTACTATATTTATGTTTCATTTGTATATATTATGATGATATTGCCTGTATATTTAGTTTTTATTATGATTGTATTGCTTGGAAATTTGGTTTGCATTATGATGGTACTGTTCGGATATTATGACGTCGGATAATATTTAAGATATTATTATGTTGGATAATATATTTTGGTATTTAAATCTGGTAGCATACGTTGGTATAGTATATAAATTTGTGATAATAATATGATATGTTGAGGTGAATATATATTGCGTATATTTAAATGTGTGATTGAGGTTATAAATGCTGCAATATGTTTCAACAATGGTGTCAGTAGGGCATCTAGGCATTGGAAATCCGATTTGAACAATTTGATTGGGTGTCAAAAACTCATCGAAATGGCATCTCAAGATCCAAGTTACACAATTTTAATAGTAACTGGCAGGGCATCGGAAAATGGCGTTTTTATGGCATCGGTAATCACTCTACGCAATGCGACTTTTGGGCATCGAAATACAATTTTTAACCTACTTTTTACTAACGCCTAATATAACATCGGTATGACTCCGGTAGGACTTTTACCAATGCCTGCTGATGCCTTTTTGGCATTGGTAAATTGCAATAGTTTTGTAGTGAGACGATTCACTTGAGTGATTTCTTGAGAAATCCCTTGATTGCGCTTTTAGATAGGCTTTTCATTGATGATTAAATTGAGGATAAGTTCCCCATCTATAAGTTTGCCAGTCTTATTAGTATTTACTCAGATCACTGTCCAATTATTCTTTATTGTGGTTATCTTACTGGCATTTAATAGAATTTAGATTTGAAAAGAAGTGGCTTTTAAAGAATAATTTTGTGAACATAATTATAAACAAATGCTTTTCCTTAAGTTATTATAATACTAGATTTTGAGGTAACATAGCCAGAATATTTATAAGAAAATTTTGAGTTCTTAGAATCTGTCTTAAAAATGGAGTAAAGACACTTTTAGGAATATTAGAGTCAAAAAAGAAAATTTACTTCATGAGATTCTACAGTTAAATAAAACTGAAGAATCTTGAGCTTGTCAGAAAAGAATTTCCTATTCAACTTAAAAGAAGAATTGAATAAAATTTTAACTTATGGAAAATTTATGTGGAAATAGGGCTAGAATTCAGCGGATGGACGAGGGCAATAAAAATACAATCTACTTTCATAAAGTAGCAAATGGTAAAAAAACATAATAACGCTATTAACTTTATTATTATTTATGATGTAGAAATTTTAAATCAAAATGAATCAAATGGGGATTTCGCTAGTTATTACAAAGATAATTTTGGAAGCAAGACAAGTTATAAGATTAGAGATAATTGGAAAGAGTTATATCTAGTTGTAGCTAATAGTGACTTTGGCGGTTTAGACTCCCCCTTTTTGGAAGATTAAGGGGTATTAATGATATGCCTTGCAACAAGGTGCTAGGTCCCGATGGGTTCCCTATTTTAATTTGCAAATAATTTCGAACCATTTTAAAATTTAATATAATCTAAATGTTTAGTAAATCTATGATGGAACTTTGCAATTGGTTAGATTTAATTTTGCTAATGTAATTCAATTACATAAGAAGGTCGGTGCAAATGAGTTAAAATATTTTAGACTATTTCACTTCTAAATTGCTCCTTTTGTCATAATATATGTATATTATGAAGTGAATATGCTTGTACACTGTTTTGTTTAGTCCCACATTGTGGGATAAGTTAAGTCCTTACCTCTGAAGCCCTTATATAAAGTAGGCCATGTAATGTAAATAGATATCTATTCTCAGAACTGAATAATATATCTTTTATCTCTCTCTCCAATGGCTTCTATTTTTCTTTATTCTATAACACATTATCAGCACGAACTTTCTATATACTGCATTCCCAATATTCTGCATAGGAATGCGAATCAATTTGTTCTCAACCTGTTCACCTTCAAACTTTCCAACTTCTCAACAAGTAATTATATATTAATTACTCTGACTGTTCCACTTCTGACCATTCCAATTCTAAGGCTATTCATATTCAAAATCCTATTATATATTGGAGAAAACGAGTCTTTTATAATATATCTACATACACTCTATTTCTTATTTCCTTTAAAACAGCAAGCATGTAAAGGAATTGTTCTTGCATTTCTTTATAAACTCGTTACTTTTCCTCTCTACAAAAAGGTAATTGTCAATATCATGTTTTTTTGATAAAGCTATCTAGTTTGGGGTTCGCTTCTATATTTTTCATGTCTTTTCTTATATCACTCTTATTTTAATTCTTTGGCTTCTAAATTCAATATTATTTTTTTGCGGATCTGTTGCCAAATAAAATTCAGAAGTTTGCAATGGAATATACGCAAAAGCTGACTTCCCTTTCTTATATGATAAATACATGACAGTTGCAAAATCCAAATGTTTGGTTTTGTTGATACCTTTTTTTTGGGGATATAGTTGTTTGATACCATGAATGAAGACTTTCCATTTTTTTTACTTTTTAGCTGGAAACAAACAAATAGTGAATGCTGTTGTGGCGAATATTTTCACCTTATGCAATTTATTTTATGAACAGTTCACAAAATGGCAAACATCGCCAAGCTTGAATTTAAAGCTTTGGATATATCTGGAGACAACTACTTATCATGGATACTGGATGCTGAGATTCATTTGCAATCTCAATGCTTAGAAAATGCCATTAAAAATGGCAATACTATGTCCCAGCAGGACAAGGCAAAGGCTCTAATATTTTTAAGACGACATATCCATGACAATCTAAAAACAGAATATTTGACTGAAAAAGACCCTCTCCACTTATGGAACTCCCTGAAGGAGCGTTATGACCACCAGAAGACGGTCATACTTCCAAACACTAGGCAAGAGTGGTTGAACCTGAGGTTTCGGGACTTTAAATCTGTAAGAAAATATAATTCTGCAATATTTAGAATCACTTCTAAACTGAAATTATGTGGAGAAAAGGTGCATAACGCACAAATGCTTGAAAAGACTTGCTCAACATTTCATGCCTCGAATATACTCCTGCAGCAGCAATATCGAGAGCGTCATTTTACAAAATATTCTGAACTCGTAGAATGCTTACTAATTGCTGAACAAAATAATGAATTGCTTGTAAAAAAAATCACTCCTCAAGACCAACTGGTTCGACTGCATTACCTGAAGTTAATGCTAATTTTGCCCACTCTGGAAGAGGTAGGGGTCGATGTCGAGGTAGAGGACATGGTCGTGGACGTGGATATAACTCTAGCAGAGGATGTTGTGATGGTTTTAAAGGTAACAAAACCACCAACTTTAAAAAGCAACAAAAGAAAATTGAATTGATCGATAATAGCAGTCTGAAGTCTGCGATGTGGATTTTATTTTATTTCAGTTCAATAAATCAGTTTGAAGTTGGTAAAACCCAAGTTTTGATAATCTTTGGGTGTGTTTGCCAAACTATATATTTGAAGAAGTACATTTTAATATTCACCAGAAGGGATAATCCATATGACATGCTCTTGAAGAGATGTTTTATGATTTTTATATTTCAAAATCCAAACATACTAGAAGAGATGTTGTAGAATTATGTCAATTATGTAGAAAAAGATATTGATTATTGATGACATCCCAAAATCAATGCATATAAAGTATCTTTAGAAAGTGATATGTACCACTCTAGAAGCGGTGTTTATGAAATATCCCCAGAAGTGATATTATATCATCGTATAGCACTATAAAAGAATTGCCTATAAAATATTGTCAAATGTGATAATAAATTATCCAAAATTCAATCGTCTATTATCATGGACCCGTAGCTCCATTAGACAAATAGTGATATGTAACCTTTCACTTTTCAGAACTTACGATGAATCAAATATTATATGCACAACTATTCTTAAAGAAATATCTTTAGATATGCTCCTGAAGAGATAATCTATATGTCGTATCATAATTTTCACTAAAGCTATATAAAAAAGGTCTTGAACAAATCGGTATGTGCAACCATTATAATTTCTTATTTTTATAACATTTCAAGGGTCCATAAGATACTCTTATTTATGTTGTAAATATATCTATTTTACTGAACTCTCTAGAGGAGATGTTTATATATAATTATAAGTTAGTATATATTTTCTAATAAACAATCATAATTAATGTTCAATAGTAATATTAGTGATATAATCAAGGAATAATGATACAATTTTTTAAAGTAATAACAATAATTTATCCCAAAAAAAAGAATAATGATATTGTATACCAATGTTACACTCCAGAAGTAGTGGTTTTATCTCTTGCATCTTACTTTCAATTGGTGAATCTAATTTTGTCAATGTATTTAAAGTTTGATATGCCATTTTAAAAGCAATTACAACAAAAAATCTTCAGCATGGATATTCTATGCTACTGTAAAAGTAGTAATTGTGTAATATGTATAAAAATAAACAGTGTATATTGATATGGCATTCAAATAGTGCATATATATATATCTAGAAGAGAAAGTTCACTCCAGAAGTGTTGATACTAAGATATCTCTTGAAGAGATTTATAAATTTGAAAATGATAACATATCTCTAGAAGAGATTTATTTATATATTTGGTAATTTTATTAAACAAAATAAGTGTACATAAATTTGATTATAAAGGATCCTAATTTAGCTTAGATTAGATCCTAAAAGTTTGAGAGCTAAGAGGAAATCTGTATCTGTAACATTCCAAGTATCTAGAAGATACTATTATTATTTTTGCTGTAATTTCTTTTACAGAACTCTCAATAGAGATGTGTAGAAATGTCTATATGCAATTAAAAATTACTCCTTGATAAGTAATCATAATTAGTGTTCAAAACTGATATTTGAGATATAATTGAGGAATAAAACTTAACAACTTGAAGTTGTGTGTATATTTTGTTCGAACCAGAAGTTCGATATGGTTTCAAACCAAATGTTTTGAACATTATCATGCGGTTTTGACAGGTTTGCATTGACATTGATTTATAAATAGAAATTAATATTTTTGATCCTTGTAATAGTTTGTTCCAAAAATCACTAATTCAAATGAGAAAGAATATGAAAATTTTACAATATACATGTGATACGTGGACGCACGTATACATCCATATATGTAAATATTTAGCTAACAACCTGAAGTTTGTTATAAGCTATTATTTAGTGATTATGCATAGATATTATTTAGTAATTTAAAATTCAATCAACATAAATGCTGAATGACCTGAAGTCATGTATGTATTCAAATGATCTTCCTCCAATAGCTTAGATCAATGAATGAGAACAAACTCTAATAATCAATATGAATTGAATGCATCTTATCAATGAATAAAAGAATTATCCTCCCATTATTAATATGTATGGTGCATTTGCTAGTAGAAATATCATAATGGATCAAAATGAGAATCCAAAGATGATTATTATTTAATGTGACAATGTTTGTCAACATTGAGGGGGAGGATAAAGGGATACAAGCTCATTTTGATCATCAATGTTAAATATTTGTTAAAATATATAATGATGCAAAATATTAAGTAACTTGAATAAATTATCAGTAATATCCCTAGTAGACTTTCTCCAATATAGATTTGAATCCCTGAAGGATCAAAATTTGTAAACCACATTTGAAATATGGTTCAAAAGTCAGTTCAAAATATTTTTGGAGTAAGTAATAAAGATGCCAAATAAAGGAGGTGAGTGTTCTTGAAGAAACACATAAGGATGCTCTGAAAGAGATCCATGACATGATTCTCAAATAACCCTAGAAGTGGGTTAGGTACCTAAAACATGATAATTAAAGAGATCTCAATAAATCATGTCTAGAACTGACAAGAAATAATCATCGATGATAAATTTATAAATAATAAAGCGCTTATGTTTATAAATGGATTAAAGATCCTGGATTAGAGAAAAACATGATTGGCCATCATGAAATTCTCCTTAATAAGAAATTTGAACTTGTAGTCCGCAAAGTACCAAAAGTACTTGAAATGCTTAATATGCCCCGAAGGTATAAATATGGTTTAAAATCATATTAAATAATGAAAGTGTAAAAATTCCTGAAGAATATAAATAACTTTTATTGTTATAAAGAATGCAAAGAACAAGGAGAGTAAATTTCAACCTACTTTTAAGTATTGTTGTAATGAAAATCTTGATATAATTCATGATGAGTAGATTACTTCCTATTTTTAAGTATCGTTGTAATGAAACTCTTAATATCCATTAAAGTGATAGTTGCGATATGCAAACTAAAGTATACAAATTTCTAAAGAATATATATAACGTTTGTAGTTATAAAGAATGAAAAAGACATGAAGTGTACATTACAAATTTCTTCTAAGTATTGTTGTAATGAAGATCTTGATACATCAAGATGAGTAGATTACTTCCTTCTTTCTAGTAATGTTGTAATGAAATTTTTAATATTCATGAAAGATGTATAGTTGCAATACGCAAAACGAATTTGAAGCAAAAAAAAAAAATTAATGAAAGCACATGAAGTGTGTTTCATAAAAGTAGCATACAAATGCATAAAATGCAAACCATATTTGGAAGAAACAATCTTAGAAAATTTGATTGTATCGAATGAAGCTATTAATAAATTGTATTATTAATGAGATTCATATTTATAGATCCAGAAGTATCTATAACCAATTTGAGTTATCGAAAGACGAATATGAATTCAGAGGAAAATTTTAAATCAGGGGGAGCATCCATAAGTATTTTATAATGCACTCTTTTTCCTTAACTAAGATTTTTCCCACTGGGTTTTTATTAGTAAGGTTTTAACGAGGCATTATCTTGATCCAGAAGTATCAACTCCATGTAACATTTGAAATAAGCTATAATGTACTCTTTTTCCTTAATTAAGATTTTTCCCACTGGGTTTTTCTTATTAAGGTTTTAATGAGGCATTATCTTGATCTAGAAGAATCAAATGTCTTTTCAAGAAATAACATCTCAAATATGTTATTTAAGTTAAATTATATTTTTATCCTTGACTAAGGTTTTTCCCATCGGGTTTTCCTTTGTAAGGTTTTTACTGACGTATTAAATTGATCCAGAAGTATCAAACTCTATCTGATGCAGTAAATTATTGAAATATGACATACTATATTGTACTCTTTTTCCTTCACTAAGATTTTTCCCATAGGGTTTTACTTAGTAAGGTTTTAATGAGGCATTAGTTTGATCCAGAAGTATCAAGCTTTATTTAAAGAAATAAGAAAATAAAATATGTCATTGTACTCTTTTTCCTTCACTAAGATTTTTCCCATTGGGTTTTTCTTAGTAAGGTTTTAATGAGGCATTATTTTGATCCTGAAGTATCAAACTCTTATAAGAAATATCATTTTTAGTATGATATTTATGATTTCACAAGTTTCACTCTTTTCCTCGTTCAAGGTTTTTTCCCACTGGGTTTTTCTAATAGAGGTTTTTAATGAGGTAAATCTATATTGATTGAATCGATAAATGCAAACAAGATAATAATGAGGGGGAGCAATCATCATACACGTTTCGAAATGGAAATTTCCAAATTATCCGAGCATTCAAGATTTTGAAGACGCATATTCAAGGGGGAGTGTTATAATATATGTATATTATGAAGTGAATATGCTTGTACACTGTTTTGTTTAGTCCCACATCATGGGTTAAGTTCAGTCCTTACCTCTGAAGCCCTTATATAAAGTAGGCCATGTAATGTAAATAGATATCTATTCTCAGAAGTGAATAATATATCTTTTATCTCTCTCCAATGGCTTCTATTTTTCTTTATTCTATAACACCTTTAAAATTATCTCAAATTTTTTAGCTAGGATTATTTCCAAAATGAATGATTTAATTAATAGTTCTCAAACTGCTTTTATTAAGAGTAGAAATATCACAGATGGGGTCGTAGTTGCTCAGGAGTTCGTAAGTTACTGGTTTAAAAATAATGTCACTTGTGCTATTTTCGGCTAGAGGTTTTAGATTGGACTTTCTTTAATGACTTATTGTTGGCTAGAGCTTTTAGCAAAAGATGGATAGTTTGAGTTATGGCTCTTCTACAAACTTGCAATTCAAGTAGTATGGTAAACGATATTTTAGGTAATAAAATCCAATCAAAACACGGTTTGAGGCAAGTTGAACATCTATCACCTCTTTTGTTTATTTTAGCAGCTGACCTTATTGCTTGGACCATTAAGCATACTACTAGTAATGGTATTTCAGATAGGGTTGGAAATGAGGTAACACATTCTAGTTTCTATATTCTATAGTATGCAAATGACACCATGCTTTTTACTTCACATCATCTTCGACATATTATAACTCTTGAATTTATTTTTTACAGCTTTGAGTTACTTTCTGGTCTAAAAATTGATTTCCACAAATGGTAAGTTTTAGTGCTAAATGACGCAGGTAATATTGAGAGTCGGGTTGCTACCAAGTAAAATTGTGACACTATGAACTTTCCTATAGAATACTTAGTCTTCTTAATAAAAGAAACCAAATTTAGATGCGATGATTATTTAACTATCATTGATAAAATTAGCAAAAGATTATATATGTGGAACGGTAATTTTTTATTGAGGGTAGGTAGGGTAGTTCTAACCAACTCAGTTTTGTTGGCACTACCCCATTATTGGATGTCGTTTTATCCCTTCCCAAAGTAGATAATCGATCCAAAATAGATTGAAAAAATTTATAAGGTTAGAAAGGACTTTTTGTGGGTTGGGGATAACTCCAATAGTTTTTTAAAGTGTCTCATTAGTTGGCATTCAGTTTGTGAAAAGAAAGGCGATGGAGGTTTAGAAATAATTAATCTACGTAACATCAATGTTTCATTATTAGGGAAATGTCATGGAAGTTTTACACTAAATAGGATATGTAATCTGGAAAGTAATATTTGCTAATCAATTTTATTGTGGCTTTTATGACTTTTACTAATTTAGGACTAGCAACCTCACTAACTTATCACACTTTTGAAAATCAATTTTAAAAGGCTTAGATGTTTTTTAAACTAGGTATTAGTAACATTGGAGTGACACATCCTTTTGGCAAGATTGATAGATCTCAGCAATTCCTCTTAAAGTGACACACTCTAGTTACTACTTTCTTCTAGTTTGCTCTACTATGTGCCAAATTAGAATTATATAATATATACCATATTAATGGTATTAAAGTTTGGTGTTGGGATAAGGCTTTACATCTAATTCATTTTACAAATTTCTGAATTTTTTAGGAATCAAATCAAATCTTTTTGAATCTAATGGAAATTGAATGCATCTCCTGAATCCAAGTTACATATGTGGTTAATACTACATGGAAAATATAATACTATTGAACTGTTAAAAAAGAAGAAGGTGCATAATGATAAATAATATGCATTCTGCAATATGAACCTAGAAATAATTGCTCGCTTATACTTTGATTGTCGGTTACTAATTCAATGCTTCTGCCCATCTTTAGAATTCTTTATTTTAATATACCTTAGCATTCGTAATTGCAAGTATTGTTATCTAGGCAGAGATTTTACTTCACTCCTAGTATAACAACTTGGTTTTGGTGATTACCTGTGAAATTAACTTATAACGGTGGTTAATTAAATAATGGAAAATAAAATAAATTAGAGATGGAAAATTTGTTACAATCGTTTATTTTAAATAAACAATGGATTTTGAATAAATAAAATAGAATTAAATATGGTTTGTTTGGTAATAAATTGTGAATAATGGCATTATCATGATTTGGTGGTAAATTAAATTAATTAAGTGAGATAAAAGAATTTAATTCAACATTAATTTGTTGAAATAAATATAACATGTTGAAAATAAAGTTTTAAAAACTTTACTACGTTAGTTTGTGATAAAAATGAGCATTGTATGTTTTAATTTGAGAAAATGCTATAATTTTGGAAATTATTGCCAAATGTTGAGTTTGTAAATTTTAATAAAGTATTAAAATTTAATATGATAAATATTGTAAATAAAAAGGTGGAATTTTGTAATAGAATAATATTTGGATGTAAAAGTGATGATAATAAGGTTTGCTGCATTTAATTAAACAAGAGAAATGTTTTCATGTAATTTTGGTTGTTAAATGATGATTTATTTAAATAAAATGTTGCTTTATGTAAATAATATTGTAAAATAAAGTATTTAAGTAAAATAAGAAATTAATGATGAAAAATATTTTTAAATGGCTGAAATATCTTTTATATGTTGGAAAACATTTTTTCGTAAACATAAACATGTGTTGTATAAGTTTATTTAATTAAAATAGTGTAAATATGTTAACTTTTGTAATAGAAACATGTTGCATAGCCTAAATATGTTAACATGGTCTTAATGGGGGAGGTCTGGGTCCAAATCCAAGCACACAGACCTCAGCTGAAGAGGTAGATAGGTGAGAAAGTGCCAATACGTACATTCATCTCCCCTATCTTCTTCTTCTTCCTTCCAGAGAAATATAATGGCCTCCTTTTTAAAAATAATAAACAAAACTCCTCAAGAGTCAAAAGGAAATTTTAAGGAAATCAACAAATTAAAGAGAATAATAGGCAATCAAAACCAAAATCACAAATTTATTCATCTATTTTCTGTTTGAGAAAGATTATTGTCTGTAACATCTATTTTCTTTGCCTACATGTTCTTTTTCCAGCTTCTGCTAGTCATGAAAGCTTCTTTGGACCAGAAAGTCATTAGCTTACAAGTTTAACCGCTTAGTTTCTTGATAAGGTGACTAAAAACTCACAACTTTAGAAAAAAAATCAGCTGCATGTAAAAATCTGGATGTAATTTACACTGTTATTTTGATTTACTGTAAACTATAGATTTCATCTATTATTTACAGTAAAATCTTTGTCTGGGTTCAACTTTGAGAACCCATATCTCTTTATTCTCATGCCAGAATTGAGTGAAATATTTTTCGAATCGTTGTCCTTTTTTTGTTTATGCATGTAAAATTTCATAGTTCAATTCTATCTGACAGTATTTGAAACCACTACTTGAAATTGGATCGAAACAGGAGAAATCATTCTGTAGAAGTTGCAACGTTCAGGTCGACCCAAAGCTCCTAATGGTCGACCTTAGGGTCGACCCAGACAATGCATAGGTTGACCTTAGGGTCGACCTAAGCAATACAAATGTCGACCTGTTGGTCGACCTAAGGGTCGACTGGGCTTGTTCAATTTTCCAACTTACTTTCTTTAGTTCTGTTGTGTTCTTCAGCCTATACAATAACCGTTGCAACAAGTTTTAGTGATATTTTGAAATGTTTTGAAGGGCATAAAACTAGGTAAGCCAACATTTTAGTTGATTCATATTTTGGATTGACGAGTTTTTGAGACGATTTCTTATGCCAATTTTATGGCCTTTTTGGTGATTTGTGCTATTTTCGAGCACGTGTTTTCTAAATCGATTTAGAAATAATTTTTATAATCAAATAGCTTTCAAAATAAATATTTTACAATATTTATAATTATTTTTAAAGCTATTAAAATTATTTTCTCTATAATAAAGAGAATTTAAAGTCGTGTTTTTCAAACGATTTTCAAAATTTGTTTTAAAAACTAGTTCGCTTGAAGCAAATTATTTTCTATACAACATACATGTTTTTGCACTCTTCAAGTGAATAAGAGAGTGATTTAAACGATTTAGTAAAACATGTGGTATGGAGCACATGCGTTTACCTTTCCAGTTAATTCCGGACTTGCTCGATTGAGGTAAACACAAGAGTGAAATTAAGTACCTTATAGTAATTAGTCAAGTGAGAATGTGTGGTATGGGATACACTACTGTCATTGATCTGGTTACTATCTGGAAGTTGGTGACACTTTATTTTATTGACATTCGGGTTGTTATTGCTAGTACTTAGGCTGTTGGGTCCTATATAAAGCTGTTGGGCTAATCATGGGTTGTTGGGTTCTATTTGAGGCTGTTGGGTCTCCTATACATTGTACTTGGTAAACTGTTCGGCCACTTATTTGGCCATTGGATCCTTTCTACATATATAGCTGTTGGCCTAATTTTTAGACCGTTGGGCCCTATACTTTACATTGTTGCTTTTCTAGATTTCCTTATGTTGATTTCTAGAATTTAGATGATATATGATTGTGTTCACCATGGTTGCTCCTGTTGGTATTTATATAGCTAGAGCGCTATCATGTTGTTTATTATATGGTGATTACATTTTGGAGTTTTGAACTTTAATCCAGTTCTACATATAACGTTTTGTGATTGTCATCCATTGGCGTATTTTGAGATTTATGATCTCCTTTTTAGGAGCTATGTTTTATTGTCGTTCTTTGGCATATTTTGAGACTTGCGATTTCCTATTTAGGAGTTATGTTTAATGACAACCATTACATTTCCCTTTGTATATGTCGATGATATGAGGTGATTATTTGTGATTTTTTGATATTGTTGTTGAACTTGTCTCTTTCGATAAACTTCTATACATAGTATTTTAGTGATATTACCTCATATTTTGTAGTTGACATATGTTAGATTTTGCTGCTTCTCATTTGAGAAGAGATGTTATCGTTTATTTCTATATTTCACCCATCTTATGCTAATCAGTTTATTTGAGCTAGACTGACCCATGTATTTTACGTACTCGGGTCAAACCGAGTTATTTCAGGTTATTCACCTGCCATTGATCTCTACTTTGTTACTTGCGCTATGGCTTTCTGCTAGCCATCTTTTGTTTAGCTTTGTAGTTTTTGTAAACTCTGATATGTATTTATTCATTTTGAATCAATGTGTATATTGTGGTCCATGTACCACACCATTGTATCACTTTGAAGTGTACTATGATGTATCTTTTTATATGTATATATATGACTTCTGTTCTTTGATCTGTTACATTTTTTGTTGTTAAATTTTTTTCTAATAGATCTATAAGCCATCATAGTTCTGTGTTAAACATTTATTGAGTATGTCGATCCAGTTGCGAAAGAAAAATGAAAAAAAAATTAGAGCAGCCAATCGACATATTCAATACATGTTTAAGACAGACTTACGGATGGTCGCTCCTAAGCAGCCTTATTCTTTGCATTAACGACAGTATTACTCCGTAATGATCTTTGTTAATGTGGGTCTCGGGGTGGGGCATCACAACTTGGTATCAAAGCCGAGTTCTGAATAAAATATAATAAACATAGAACAGAACATATATTATGGTACATCAGAGTACGGTATAAGTGTTACATATTCCTTAATCATCGTATCCTTAATCTTTTCGTGTCCTTAGGGTAGATATAAGTTGGGAATACATCTAGGAATGCATTTTGATTCCGTAGTATTCCATAATTGAATTAATGATATTTTACCCTATGGATAATCTTTATCGTGATCGTTCTATTTGAGTTCTCTTCGATGCGGGTGCTTCACACACATTCATATCGAAGGAACTTGTTGATGTTATACAGTTGGATGTTTCCCGCCATGTTACTTCTTTGAGGATTGCGAGTCCTATCGAGGGATCCGCAATCCTTAGCATGTTGTGTGACAATGTTGAGATTATTCTTTGTGGTTTTTCATGCTAATCAGCACGTTATTCACTATCTTGGATTTGATAGGATTTTGGGGATGGATTGGCTTGCATGTTATCAAGCCCGAATCCTATGTTCTGAAAGGCTCCAATATCTTAGGCATCTTAATTCGACTGATCTGTTATATTTTGCTCTTCGGAATGTTGATGGTGATTCCGAAGCATCTTTATTTGCTCATGAGTCTCGAGATGAGGATGATGTATCTCGAATACCAATAGTTTGTGATTTTGCCGATGTATTTGAGTCCGTTTCGAGTTTGCCACCTAAGCGGGCAAGTGAGTTTCGTATTGGCCTTATTTCCTGTGCTCAGCCTGTTAGTCGTCCTCCCACGAGGATGTCCACTAAGGAAAATGAGAAACTCTAAAAGCAATTGTTGGAGCTTGAAGCTAAGCAATTCATTTAGTCTAGTTCTTCACCATGGGGTGCCGCGGTCATCTTCGTTAAGAAATCTAATTGTACTCTTAGGGTTTGCATCGATTATCGCAAGCTTAACGAGTTAACCATTAAGAACAAGTACCAATTGCCTAGGAATGATGGCATATTCAACCAGTTGAGTGGTGCTAAGGTCTTTTCTCAGCTTAACCTTGCCACCGATTTTCAACAACTACGAGTTATAGAGGACAGCATTCCTTCTACCGCATTCTGCACTCGTTATGGTTCTTACGAGTGGATTTTTTTGTAGTTCGGTTTAACGAACGTTCCAGCCTATTTCGTATCGTCCATCTTATGAATCGAGTATTTAGGGAATATCTCGATAAGTTCAACCTTGTATTCATTGATGATGAGTGAAAGCACAATTTATATTGCAAATCTTTCTAATAGGAGATATACTTATAAGTATAATTGGATTTTGTTTATTGAGACAAGATAAGAATATTTTGTAAAATTTTATCTAAGTGGTATGTTTATCATATAGAAAATGATTTTGTGTTGAATTGTCCATTGAGTGCCTTAAGAATTCTGGTCGATGCACCTGATCAACGTTATCGATAGGAGTTTCCTAAACACTTTGATGAGATAGTTAGACATAGTAAATTAAGTTGTAATAAGTAAAAGTTTGAAAATAAATTAATATGGGATTGAGTATTAATTTTTATTTTTGATGATAAACGCAGCCATTGAACCATAGTTATTGTTGGATTAGTAGCGAGGCAATTTTGATCATTTGGTCAACTCTGCAGGCAGTTGATGGTGTCATTCACTATAAATCAATGGTGAGGTAATGCCCTTATATTATTTGAAATTTGTAAAAAAAAAATTGAATACGATTGTGTTTTTAATTGTTTATGCAAGTGAAGCCTATAGGAAACTAAATAATGATATCATATGGTAATTTTAGTAAGTAGAGTAAACAATTCTAATTAAGGAGATATCTTAATTGGATGAAAATATCGTGTGATGCATTGAATAATAAAATGGTGTATTTAAGATAAGAAAATACATTGGTTAGAAAATTAAAATATCAATTGGATGTTTTAGTACAAAGTTATAAATTATGGCTTTAAAATTTTGTTTAGACACTTTGTAACGACCTGAAAATTTCGATTCCGAAAATTCCAGATAGTTAGGAAAAGAACAAAAAAGAAGAAGAAGAAAATAGAAAACCAAACTCAGAATCTCACATTCGCAGTGGGATAAAATATAATATCAAATAATATCCTTTACACAAAAATAGCTGAATCTGTCAATTACATTTTAATACATCATAGTTACAACATTTAACCACCACTGGATAGTTAAGACAACATGTCCTAGATAAACTACAATATGTCACAGTGGAATACACTCCATATATTCCTGCCATCCAGCTCGCCTCCTGAGCTCCAGAAACATCATTACTTGAAAATCTGTAATATTCAGTCTGACCCGAGCATTACATCAAAGTAACACCCAGGTCAGGCTGGAAACCAGCATGAGTAAACCCATCTAACATGGAATACAAAGGCATACAACTATATAAACCGGGGTAACTCGTATCAATTTACAAGTTCACAATTTGTTATAGACGTCACTTATTTCACACATCAATATCTAAGTACCAAAACGTAGATTTAATGGTCCAATTCACTTAAATCATTCCATTCCAACTTATTGATTTCACATATCAATCTATAAAGAATCGAAGTGGTTTCGGTTATTTACTAATATCCGACTCCGGTCTCTTCGAATCCATTGTCATCAAAACCCAAGTTATTCAATTAAATATAATTCAATTTAACACAAATATATACATATATATAGATATTAATAATATCAAATTTATTTGTTTAATCTATAAATCGGTATTTTCAATATTTTAAATCAAATAATTATACAATTATCTGATGCCAAAGAAATCCGGGTTATCACATTCCTCCCTCTTAGAAGCTTTTCGTCCTTGAAAAGGAACGATGCCAGAATTAATAAAATACTTAATATCAGTTAAATTTTCTCTTTGAACATTTTTAAATCATTGTAAAATCTATATGATATTGCTAAAAGAGTTTTATAAAAATACTTTTATAACCCGATGTTTTCAAAAGTCCATCTTCGTTCTTACAGAAATTCGGTCATACTTGATCAGGCGTAAGACTGAAAATCATAAGTACTTAGCAAACCCATTTTCAACACCCAGTGAAAATACTTGGAAAATAATTTTATTGAAAATATAGAAATTTTTTTTGAAAATAGTGGAAATATCTTTTGGTGAGAATGCTCTGGAAATCATCATCCTCATCCACGGTCGCAGTTAACTCGATGGTTACGTTTCCATCCCGACAAAATCCATAGATAACTGTAGGCCTCCACACCCCTCGATTATGCTATGGAACCCGCTACAGATCACAGCTACAACCGGGGTTACGCTGTTGTCACAGCAAAAACCCATATAACTGTAGGCCTCAGCGCCCTCGAATTCCGCTGCTAAAAGAATGAAACTTCTCCACTCCCACATAGGTCGCAGTCTACAGATGTAAAATCAAACGTAGACCGTTGGCTCTCAGCGGCACACACGACTTTCGCTATGTCACCATAGGTCGCGGTCTACTGAATTAAAATCAACCGTACATTGTTGGCTCTCAGCGGCACACACGACTTTCGCTATGGTCTACAGTAGATCGCAGTGACATTGAGTTAAACTGTTGTTACAGCATAACTCAAATGCCTCTGTAGGCATCAGCGCCTCGACTTCCGCTACACACTACACAAAATCCTCAGAAACTAGTTTTGTCCGGACTCCTCACAGGATCAACTTTAGAACCCACCCTTAGGGTTCAAGGCAGTACCAACCTATGGCACTCCTGAGAAGTTCATTTCAAGGGAGCGCATTTTTCCCCAGAGCCATTTTCAAAACACTTTATACTATACACATATAGTATCATACACCTAGTATAAATCTCAAATAAATCTCCTTTCTCAAAATTGATTATTCCAGAATCTATAATTCTCAAATTAGGCTTTTCCAAATTCCAATATTGACTTTACCCAAAAATCAAAAAGCCTTTTCAAGTCCAAAGGTTGCAAAACCCTTTTCTCAAAATCATTCTCGTAGATCCTTTATATATATATATATATATATATATATATATATATATATATATATATAACTTCAAAAAACTTTGGATCATTTCAAACTTGTATAAAACCCTTTTTATACTTCAAATATTTTCAAAAATCCTTTCCTTTCGGCAAAAGATTCAACAAGAGGAGATTTATCTTACATAACAAAGATATATATATCTTTGTTTATTCTAAATCAAATATTCAAACTTGATTACTCTATAAAGTCACTTACCAAATTACTTACTTCCATAAGTAAATTTTTACCATAGAAATTTCCAATTTCCACTTTACCTCATCGTATATTTCACAAAATATACCTTTCATTTCAAAAACCATTTCACATTTCTTATCCACAAATTCCCAGTATCAATTTCATTCAAATCTGTATGATGCACACATATCATCCGTACGCTATGCCAATCTGATCGCTCACTCGATCACACAATTTCACTTCCGAACTAGTATCGTCCACCCGACTTCCTATTGCGGACTCAGATCTGGTTTCTTGATCAGAAACTGTCATTCTCCTTAGTAGACTAACTATGATAGAGAATATCCAGAACCAATCAACAACCCATATCCAGGTTCACCGTCGAAAATCGAGTGAAAAATTCCAACTCGGATCGATATACTATCTCGAAATTCTATGCTCGAATCTGGATCAAATCACTTTGTGAATAGAATAATATACATACATTCTACACATTTACCTTCATTGATTATTAACTAAATCTATCCTCTTTTCTGTTGACATTCATTTTGATTCTATTCACTTAATTCACAATTGCTTCAATCCATTGGGATTATCACTCATTCTTATCTCAATTGGGTATTTACCCATAAACAGTTTGGACTTGCCCGGCTTAATTTTAGAAAATAGTTTGAAAAGTTATAATAGATAAGTAGTTGAAAAATAATTATTAGTTTGTAAAATAGCTGTAGAATAATTAAGTAATTGTAAAATAGTTGGAAAATAGTTAAATAGTTATAGAAATTTTAAATAATTGCAAAATAGTTGTAAAATAATAATTAGCTATAAAGTAGTTGAAAAACAGTAATTAATTTATAAAATAGTTGAAAAATTGTTAATTAGTTCCAAAAATGATTGTAAAACAAGTATAAGACAGTTTTAGGTTTAAAAAGAAAAGTTGTATACTAAATATTTTGGAAAAATAGATTTATATTAAAACAATTTATTTTGAACATAGTCCAGAGCCAAACTGTTCAATTCCCAATCTCCAATTCCATCAGTTCAATTTAAATTTCCACTTCCATTTAAATTGACCCAATTCCAATTTAAATAACTTCAATTTCCATTGAAATTGAGTCATCCCAATTCAAGTTGAATTTATCTCAATTTCTTTCCAAATTCAAATCAAATTCCATTTGATTTTAAACCTATTCAACTTTAACTACAATTCCAAATTATTCGAATAAATTTCAAATTGAACCAATTTCAATTCATATAAATTTCAATTTGAATTAATCCCAACTCCCATTTGAATTTGAACTCATTCAACTTCAATTTCATTTCAAATCAATCCAATTCACATTTTCCATTTGAATTTTAAAATTTATCCACCTTCAATCACAATACCAATTAATTCAAATCAAATCCAATTTGAACTAATTTAATTTAAATCTCAACTTTAAACCATCTCGAATTATAAATTCGAGTTAAATTTTAAAGGTTGGTTTAATCCTTTAAATCAAATCAACTTATATCTTTAAACCATTAAATTCTGAATCCAGATTACATTTTTGACCTATTTCAAAGTTCAAATAGTAATTCAAATCCTTTTTAAACAACTAAATCTTTGAAATTCTTTCATCGTCAAATTTAAATTTTGAAACCAACCCTTTGAAGTTTTATCTTAAACATACAAATCTCAAGTCCGAAATGATTCCATTTTATCTTAATAATGGATATATTACCACAATCCATTTCTTTATTTATTTAAACAAATTCAATTTCAGCTTAAAGATTATTAATAACAATAGGATGGTATCATTCAAATTTAAAAACAGCCATCCATTTCCAATTTCTAGATCTCAAACCCTTTTTGAGAACTCCCAATTCAAATTAACCATTTAACTTTCCAAGTTAAATCCCAATTTCATCTTGAAATTTCCAATTCAGCTTGCTTGTTAAATTACTTAACTTTCCCAAAGTTAAATTCAATTTACCTAATCCAGCCAACCTTACCCAATTTGAATTTCCATTTCAAATTCTAAGCTTCACATTAATAATCTTTCCACTTATAAGTTCAAAAACTTAACACTTTGGGTATCACATCTCATTCCAAATTTAAAATTCAACATCTAGAGTTTACTTCAAACCATCTTTGATATTATGTATATTCCTCATATATACATATTATTTCCTTTACACACCAAGTTATCCTTAAATTTTAAACCACCTTTGGTTTTTAATTCAAAACAAATTCCTTTAAATTTTCAAACAACTCTTGTTTGAAATAGGACCCTTTCATTCAAATACATTAAATAATATTATTTATTATTTCTTTATTACATTGAAACAAATTTTCAAATTTCTGGACATAGATTTAAAACTTCACAATTTAGATCATCTTCAGTTCCAATTTATAAGTCATACTTGCCTAAATGTTTTACTTCACTAAAACATTTCATTTTGCTTACTCATTAATACACACTTTATTATTAAACACAATAATCATCCATGGTTACCATATCTGGAAACCAATTCATTATTTTCTTATTCTGAAACTCTTCCTCAAATTCTGGATTTTAAATTCAGTTTGAATCTATTTCAAACTTATCTTCATTTAATTTCAATTTGGTTGTATTTTTATTACTGCTTAATTTAATTCCAATGATTTAACAACCAATTACCTTAATATTTATTAGAAAGAAATATTGCTTTACATATCAAAATATATTCTTATATAAAATTATTTAAAATCCTTATATGAGAAAATAACAAGTACGCTCTCTTAAATATACACTCAACCCATCCTAGGGTACCATTGACCCTATCCTTAATGAGTAAACCCACCAAAGCCAAGGTTCTTACTTAACCTTCAGCTCTGATACCAAATGTAACGATAAATAGTTAGGAAAAGAAGAAAAAGAAAGAAGAAGAAAACAGAAAATCAAATTCAGAATCTCACATTCGCAGGGGATAGAATATAATATTAAATAATATCCTTTACACAAAGAATAGCTGAATCAGTCAATTACATTTTAATACACAAGAGTTACAACATTTAACCACCACTGGACAGTTAAAACAACATGTCCTAGATAAACTACAATATATCACAGCGGAAGACACTCCATATGTTCCTGCCATCCAGCTCGCCTCGTGAGCTCCAGAAACGTCCTTAACTGAAAATCTATAATACTCGGTCTGACCCAAGCATTACATCAAAGTAACACCCGGGTCAGCCTGGAAGCCAGCGTGAGTAAACCCATCTAACATGGAATACAAAGGCATACAACTATATAATCCCAGGTAACTCGTATCAATTTACAAGTTCACAATTTGTTATAGACATCACTTATTTCACACATCAATTTCTAAGTACCAAAACTTAGATTTAATGGTCCAATTCACTTAAATCATTCCATTCCAGCTTATTGATTTCACATATCAATCTATAAAGAATCGAAGTGGTTTCGGGTATTTACTAATATCCGACTCCGGTCTCTTCGAATCCAATGTCATCAAAGCCCAAGTTATTCAATTAAATACAATTCAATTTAACACAAATATATATATATATATATATATATATATATAATATCAAATTTATTTGTTTAATCCATAAATCAGTATTTTCAATATTTTAAATCAGATAACTATACAATTCTCTGATGCCAAAGAAATCCAGGTTATCACACACTTGATTGTTTGAATAATAATGGATAGCAAGGTATAAAACTCCTTCTTAAAGAAAAATGAAGAAATGCTAATTTAGACTTTTAAGCATGAATTGTGAGCAAGCTTTTGTTTTAAATTTTGATAGTATTGAAAATTTGTTGGAATGAATTTGTAAAATTCTTTTGAAAACAAGTTTAAGTTAATTATCAACTTTAGCTAGTTTTATGTTGATAATAAAATGAAAATTTAATTTTGTAACAAGAGGAAATATGAATTTGAATGGTATAAAAATGCTATATTAAGAAGTGCAAGGTATAATAAATGAATCAGGCATGAGATACAATCACTATAAATAGTGAGAACAATTTAAAATTTTATGTGTAAATCCAAAACATATTTTGAATGGGTAACTATCTCTTAATAATGGAAGAGATTAGTTATCTCTTTCAAAATGAGTCTTCAAAGTTAATTATTTAGACAAAAAAAAAACTTGATTGTGTATAGTGATGAAAGTGTTTCCAATTAGTGAATTGATTCTTTTAAAGGACGATTACATGAAGTTAATTATAATTTTGAATGTCTTAGCTTTTTAAAAAATATGATCATGTAATAAATGATTTAAAATAAAAAGCTTGTTTAGAAAATGTAGATTGGAACTAGAATGGTTTGGGAATTTCAAGTTTTAAATTGATTTTAAAAGATGAAATTTCATTTGAAAAACTGTTGTACTAAAACAGCGCCAACTTGAGAATTGTAACTCCAAATGAGCTCAATTTTTTGTAAATCAAAGAGCTTTCAATAAGATATAATCTTCTTTATACCACTTTTGAAGATTTTGCATTTTATTCAGTCAAAAATGAGTTTGAAAGTGGATGGACATCTCTGTCCTATTACAAAACTTCTAAGATTTAAGATGAAAGTAAATTTAGCATAAATTTCAAACCGCGAGTTCGATTTTGATATTCCTTATATTGTTGGAAAGATTAGACGTAGCAGAACAACTTTTATTTTATAAGTGTTCTCATATTTTGACGTTTGCTTTGTCAAAACTTGAGTTCTTTACAACAGGTCCGAAGTAGAATAAAATGATTTGGATCACTTAATAGTCAAATGTAGTGCTTTTTATTTTATAAATGTAATCTAATATGATCTATTTGAGTTAGGTACAGGTGAAAGAGTATAGTTGGACTTTGTTTTGAGCAAAAGACTCATATATAAGATTAAGCTAACTCGCTTTAAAATGCTAAAAAGAAAGGTATGTTTTCGGATTACATTTTCAAGTGTTAAATGTTGATATATATTGTGTTTCCGACCTAATGGTCGATGTATATTATAAATCATTTATGTAATATTGTAAACGGCCGTCCACGCAAAGGAGGCTCTATCGATTTTTTCGGAAATTTTTAAAACTTAGAAAATTTTGAGAAATAAGAAAAAGAATTTAGGGGTTATAAGTATTTTTATTATCTCCTAAATGAGTAATTTAAGACTCAGAGTCCATAATGATAGCAAATGGACAAGGGAGATAGCAATGCGCAAATAGCCATCGATGATGGGTCTACTAATAAATACTTTTCAAGTCATGATTGAAATTATTTTGAAACTGATTATCAGAGTGACAATTTGTTATAAACTGTAGAATATTTATGGTGAAATAAGAGGATGTAACAACTTAAATTTTATTTACTTTAAGTTAAGAGTAATTAGATTAAATTAAAAATTTAAGTAAGAAGCTTTGAAAACTTTCAAGTGTTGAAATTTGAGATTTGTTTATGAAGATAATGGAAACTCTAAGAACACTTGATTAGTAAAAGAAAATATAAAATCCATTCCTTGTGTTTGACTTGCCCTAGTGCAATTATTTATTGACTAGTATTTGTGCAGTCGTTTGATTTTGGTGTTATCTGGAGAGACCATCTACCTCATGTTGAGTTTTGTTACCATAATGGTTGTCAATCCAATATCTGTATGGCTCCTTTCGTAGCTTTATACGGTAGGTCATGTCGATCGCCATATCGTTGGTTGGAGTCCATGGTAAAGTTGTGCTATGTCCCGACTCTATTCGTGAAGCATCTAAAAGGTCGATCTCACCTGATTTAAATATTGTGCAACATCCTATCCATGTTCTTGATTCGAAGGTGAAACGCCTTCGAAATAGGGATGTAACGTTTGTAAAGATCAATGGTCCACTAATCCCAATGACTACACTTGGGGAACCAATTGAGCGATCTTATCCTAGTTTTCTCTCTTCTTGTGTTAAGGGTAAGAATTTTAAACTCAAGCTTATCTATTTCCCTTTGCTAGATGAAATAAATCGTGTTGAATACAGCTTTTTGCGGGGACGTAATTTTTATAAGGGAGGAAGTTTGAAACAGCCCTAGTTTTGGTGATTACATATGAAATTAAATTATAACGATGGTTATAATTTAATAGTGGAAAATAAAATAAATTGGAGATGGAAATTTTTTTTAAATGTTTTTTAAATAAACAATGGATTTTTAATAAATAGGATAGAATTAAAGATGGTTTGTTTGGTAATAAATTGTGAATAATGGTATTATGATGATTTGGTGGTAAACTAAATTAATTAAGTGAGATAAAAGAATTCAATTCAACATTAATTTGTTGAAATAAATATAAGATATTGAAAATAAAGTTTTAAAAACTTTACTATTCTAGTTTGTGATAAAAATGAGCATTGTATGGTTTTAATTTGATAGAATGCAATATTTTGGAAATTATTTCCAAATGTTGTATTAAAATTTAATATGACAAATATTGCAAATAAAAAGGTGGAATTTCGTTATAGAATAATATTTAGATGTAAAAGTGATGATAATAAGGTTTATTGCATTTAATTAAACAAGAGAAATGATTTCATGTAATTTTAGCTGTTAAATGGTGAGTTATTTTAAATAAAACGGTGTTTCATGTAAATAATAGTGTAAAATAAAGTATTTAAGTAAAAATAATAATTTAATAATGAAAAATAATTTTAAATGGCTAAAATATCTTTTATATGTTGAAAAACATTTTTTTGTAAACATAACCATGTCTTGTGTAAGTTCATTTAATTAAAATAGTGTAAATATATTAACTTTTGTAATAGAAACATGTTGCATAGCCTAAATATGTTAACATAGTCTTAATAGGTGAGGTTTGGGTCCAAACCCAAACACTTGGACCTCGGCTGAAGAGGCGGATAAGTGACAAAGTGTCAGTACGTACATTCATCTCCCCTATCTTCTTCTTCTTCTTTCCAGAGAAAGATAATGGCCTCCTTTTTAACATAATAAACAAAACTCCTTAAGAATCAAAAGGAAATTCAACGAAATTAAAAAATTAAAGAGAATAACATGTAATCAAAACCAATGTCTCAAATTAATTCATCTATTTTCTGTCAGAAAGACTGTTGTCTGTAACATCTATTTTCATTGCTAGCATGTTCTTTTTCCAGCTTTTGCAAGTCAGTAAAGCTTCTTTGGACAAGAAAGTCATCAGATTGCAAGTTTAATCACTTAGATTCTTAATAAGGTGAACAAAAACTCACACCTCTAACAAAAAAAATCAGCTACTTGTAAAAATGTGGATGCAATTCACGATGTTATTTTGATTAACTGTAAACTGCAGATTTCAATCTATTGTTCACAGTAAAATCTTTTTCTAAGTTCAACTTTGAGAACCCATATCTCTTTGATCTCGTGACGGAATCAAGTGAAATCTTTTCCGGATCATTGTTCTTGTTTTTTTGCTTGTGCATGTCAAATTCCATAGTTCAATTCTATCTGATATTGCCTGAAACCACTGCTTGAAATTGGATCGAAATAGGAAAAATCAGCCTGTAGAAGTCGTGACCTTCAAGTCGACCCAAAGCTTCTGGGTGTCGACCTTAGGATCGACCCAGAAAATGCATAGGTCAACCTTAGGTTTGACCTAAGCAATACAAAGGTCGACCTGCAGGTTGACCTAAGGGTCGACCTGTAGGTCGACATGGGCTTGTGCAATTTTCCAACTTACTTTCTTTAGTTCTGTTGTGTTCTTCAGCCTATATCTGTAGCTGTTGCAACCAGTTTTTGTGATATTTTGAAATGTTTTGAAGGGCATAAAACCTATCAATAGGTAAGCCAACATTTTAGTCGATTCATATTTTGGATTGATGAGTTTTTGAGATGATTTCTTATGCTGATTTTATGCCCTTTTTGGTGATTTCTGCTGTTTTCGAGCATGTGTTTTCTAAGCCGATTTAGAAATAATTTTTATAATCAAATAGCTTTCGAAATGAATATTTTACAATATTTATAATTATTTTTAAAGATATGAAAATTATATTCTCTATAATAAAGAGAATTTCCAAGCCATGAATTCCAAATGATTTCCAAAAATTGTTTTAAAAACTAGTTCTCTTGAAGCAAATTGTTTTCTATATAAAATACATGTTTTTGCACTCTTCAAGAGAATGAGGAAGCGATTTAAATGATTTAGTAAAACATGTGGTTTGGGACACATGCGTTTACTTTTTTGGTTAATTCCGGACTTGTTGGATTGAGGTTAAATGCAAGAGTGAATATAAGTACCTTATATTAATCAATCAAGTGAGAATGTATGGTATGGGATGCACTGTTGTCACTAATCTGGTTACTATCTGGAAGTTGGTGACACTTATTGGGATGACATATGGTATGGGATGACTTATTTGATTACTAGTACTTGGGCTGTTGGGTCCTATATAAAGCTATTGGGCTAATCATAGGCTATTGGGTCTTATTTGAGGCTGTTGGGTCTCCTATACATTGTACTTGGTAGGCTCTTGGGCCACTTATTGGGCAGTTGGGTCCTTTCTACATATATAGTTATTGGGATAATTTTTAGACTGTTGGGTCTGATTCTATACGTTGTTGCTTTTCTAGATTTTCTTATGTTGATTTCTAGAAATTATATGATTTATGAATGTGTTCACGATGGTTTCCCCTGTTGGTATTTATATAGCCTGAGTGCTATCATGTTGTTTATTATATGGTGATTACATTTTGGAGTTCTGAACTCTTAATCAAGTTTACATATTATGATTTCTGGTTGCCTTCCTTTGGCGTATTTTGAGATTTATGATCTCCTTTTTAGGAGCTATTTGTGATTGTTATTCTTTGGCGTATTTTTGAGACTTGTGATTTCCTATTTAGGAGTTATGGTTAATGAAAGCGATTACATTGTCTTTTGTATGTGCCGATGATATGAGGCGATTATTTATGATTAATTGATATTGTTGTTGATCTTGCCTCTTTCAAGAAAATTTTATATGAAGCATTTTAGTGATATTACCTCATATTTGGTAGTTAACATATGTTAGATGTTGCTGCTTCTCTTTTGAGAAGAGATGTTATCGTTTATTCCTATATTTCACCCATCTTATTCTAATCAGTTTATTTAAGCTAGACTGACCCGTGTATTTTATGTACTCGGGTCAGACCGAGTTATTTCAGGTTAGTCACCTACCGTTGATCTCTGCTTTGCTATTTCCGCTAAAGCTTTCTGCTAGTCATCTTTTGTTTAGCATTGTAGTGTTTCGTGAACTCTGATATGTATTTATTCATTTTCACTCGATGTGTATATTGTGGTTCATGTAACACCACCATTGTATCACTTTGTAGTGTACTATGATGTATCTGTTTACATCTATATATACATAACTGCTGTTCTGTGATCTATTATATTTATTGTTATATTTTATTCTGATGGATCCATTAGCCATAGTAGTTTTGTATTAAACATTTATTGAGTATGTTGATCCACTTGAGAAAGAAAAATGAAGAAAAATGAAAATATATAGGGCACCCAATTGACGTATTCAATACATGTTTAGGACAAGACTTACAGATGGTCGCTCTTAGCCAGCCCTATTATCCACATTAACAGACGGTATTACTCTGTAATGCTCTTTGTTAATGTGGGTCTCGGAGTGGAGCGTCATACCTAGATAACGGTTCTTATTTGACACTCTCATAATTCTCGTAGTTTGGTATGATAGAAATCGAAAATTCTTCAATGATTGTAATGATTATACAATGATAAGTTAAGCTATATAACTAATTTATTTTGTTTTGGTTGTATATCGAATAGTACATATAGATTAGCTAATATCAAGGTAAAATCCTATAGATGTCTTATGAGAAAGAATTTTTGTCAACAATAGCAATAACAATGCTGTAAGTGTCATCTTGGTAGATGAAAATGCACTGATCATTCCAATGCACTACTTTTACTTGGTAACTAGTTCATGTCCAAAGTCATTGTCCATGCCTTTCTAGTCACGGCTAGGCTACTATTCATTGTTCTTGTTACTTCTTCTCCTCTTGCATATATATATATATATATATATATATATATATATATATATTATATACACGTATATATGTTTAATCCTCGTGTTATTTTTTGAGCTATTTTAAATTTATCCTTCGATGTGGGGCGTTCAAATTGGGTATCCTCATTTATTGGATGACCAATATCGATACATTGTTGGGCCTTCTACATCTTCTTCGGACTTTATTGATAGCTATTCATTTTTTATCCCTTCCACTGGGGGACTGGATGAGGACTAACTCTCATAGAGGCCCATATTTGAGGCTGCCTTCTAATTTCGTTGCCTCTAATATGTTTTTTTCTTCTTTTGTTTGCATTATAGTTTTTTCCTAGGTTATTTGGGAGTTTTTTTTAATTATATGGTTCATGGGGAAGAGCCACCTACAAAGCTTTTTGTAGCTTACTCTTTAAGTATAGAATAAAATTACATGATTGCTCTCCTCCTTAAGGAGGATAACTCATTTTCCTCAAAAAAAAATTCCTATATGATGATGTGTTATATTTTCTTGACTTGATAGTATGTTAATCTTATGTGATAGGATCATACTTTGATTATGAAAATCATATGATAGCATATCATTTTACGTTCATAGCGTGGTTAAAAATTCCGACGGAATTCCGGTTATTCCGGTGATTTCGTTCCGGTTCTACTCATAACCGAAACAGAATCGGGTCAAAATTCTGGTTCCAGTCTAAATTCCAGATTTGATTTTCAAATATTGAAAAAAAATTAAAAAGAAATAAAAAAAATACACCAAACATATAGTAATTAGAAAAGGAAAGCAAATTAAATAGGACAATAAATAAATTGACAAAAAATATGTGTATGGATAAAAAAGTTGTTATACTTTTGTTAATTTATATTGAATCATGAATTTTTTTAAAAAATTGATCGAAATTTTAAAACCTCAAATGAACAATACAGACTCTTAAACAATGGTTTTTTAATCAAAGTATATTTTATGTGTAATGTAAAAAATGTACTATAAATTTATTACAATATTGAATATTTATTAACGTAAATAACAAATTAAAACAAAAAAGGTACCGGAATTAGAAAACTGAAATTAAAACGGAACTTCCGAAATTTCCGAAACGGAGTCGAAAATTTTAAAATTACCCATGAACGGAACGAAAACGGAATTTCGAACCTTGGTTCATAGTTAGGTACGTGTTAAGACTCATGAGGTTATACGCTACTTAAGGGAAAATTGTCACCATCAATACCGGATGCTAGTGTCATTTTAATTTGAAGTCGACACAAAATCATAAGTTTTAGTCAAAGCAATATGATTAATCAATAAATATTAGCAATTGAACGTGGTGACTTTGAAGGTTAAACTTCTGAATTAAATGCATATGTTATTAGAGTGTTGATCATTGATCGAAGTTTAGACGTCTAGATGACATAGTATTGGCTAAGAGACATGACTTGCGCAATATATCTTTGCTTAAGGTAGTAACTTAATAGTTATGAAGTAAGACTTCACCTAGGTAATCTGTAAGAATCTAGACTCATGTCTACTAATGTAATTAAGAAAAGTATGTACAAACTTTTTTGAGTAATGAGTGTAATATATAATGAATAAAATACATACACTGCTACCAATATGCGTGGTAGGTGATGTAGTACAGAGATATGAACACGACTATTAATACTTATTCATAGTTATATAAATAACCAATAAAGAGCTGGTGGGAAATAATAAATATAATTGATGATATACGAGTCTAGATTGAAAAAATATTATGCAGTTGCAATAAAACTTTCAAATTTGTAGTATAAAGCTATTAGGTTGAAGAAAGCAAATCCGGTATAGAGCAGTTTACAGAGATTAGAGCCATTAGGTAGAATAATGAAAATTATAGAGTGATTCACAAAGATATAAACTAAGTTGATGGCTTATGTTGTCGACGCCGAACAATACAAGAATAATGAAAACTTAAGCTAGAGCTGCTATTGGAGCAAGAAGAGTTCTAATTGCAGTTAAGACAGAGATGAAGCGACCTGTGGTGAGCAGAACAAACAAAATACTGATGCTGATGCTGATGCTGATGCTGATTGAGAAAACTAAGGCGCAATATAGCATTTATTGGTATAGTGCAATAACGAGCTAGGATAAACTGAATACAGATGAATAACTCTACGCAAGTAAAGATAATCGGACCATGCCACAATGCTAGAATAGAATGCTAGAACAAAAAGAATACTGTAGCAAAAATAATGCAAATGAACAAACTGAAGTGCAAAGTGGACTTTAAATACTTGAATTGTTCAAATATTACCGAGGATAAGTGCCAAACCCGAGAGTCTCATAATTATAACTCGCGATATTTAATCAATATTAATAAAATAAGATAATTTATAAAAGCTATATATTATTGTAGAGAAACTAATACAATGATTATGTTAATTCTATTGTGGGCTTAAATCTAAATAAAATATGTAATATATATGTATACATACGTACATAAATAATATATATTATCTATGTGCGATTGACATGCGACTCATGAACTTGGTTTGAGAAATAGTTCTCTCAAAGGAGAATCTGACAATACAACATAATATCTATTGATGTGATATTCAGTAAGGTAACGTTTTATGATCATTTTATTTATTTTATGTATTTATATTTATATGTATAACTTGGTTTGAAAATCTATATACACATATACACATAGAAAATTCGACCATGTTTAAAAAATTGTTTGATCAATTTTAAATTTGATGAAAGAGTGCTCAACATAAGTAGGTACATATGTATATATTAATGCTAATTATACACATATATCCTTAAATGAAAGAGAGCACTCATTATTCTGATCATATTTTAAGTAATAAAACCTAGTAATTCACTATATTATTATTATTATTATTATTATTATTATTATTGTGATAACCCGGGCTTTGGACATCTGATAAATGGATAATTAACTGTTTTTATCAATTGAATAGATAAAATTATAATAATAATAGATATCTGGATGTGTAAATGAATTTGGAAATATAATAAGAATTGAATTATTCATATTTGAGAAAAATAATTATTTAATAATCTCCTTTATAAATTATTTAGACTTGACAAGTTGTTATTTTCAAACAATAATAGTAATGTGATGTTTTTAAATATAGGCATAAATAGATTTTAAATAGAATTATTATTTACAAATTTAATACGTGAATAGAATTTGAATTTGGATTAAAATATTGAAATTCAAAGAATATACATCTTAATATGATTTTATTTAGAATATAGTTGTTTTATTTTCTTTTAAAGGGTTTTAATTTATATAAATTAAGATATGTATTTATTAATTAGGAAATTAATTATAAAAGCTTTTTAACCATTTAAAAAAAACTAATTTACTCATGCCTAATTACAAGTGTTGTTATATAAGCCTTTTTAATAACATGTGTTAAATAGTTAAGTAGAGTAAAAGACAAACGTTATATACATTTAAATGTAAAAACATAAATGCATATGTACTTAGATAATTTAATAAAAAAAAAATTTATAATAAAAGAAGTTTAACACTTGTAAAAATATTATGGTGGTTTTAAGACACTTGTAAAAATATATGAATATGTGTAATGTAATTAAATAGTAAATGACAAATGTAAATTTTTTTTTTAACATGTGTCAACCTTTAATTTTACTTTCTTTTATATTTTTAACAAATCATATTTTAATTTAATATTGTAGAAAATTTGGAAACTAGGTTATACTCAGAAGAAAAAAATCTAAATTGGGAAAAATCAAATAAAAATGAAAAATTTCTGTTCAAATTCAAAAAAAACCTGGAAGCTTAAGTTCATTTCAAAGCAAAGTTCAAAAATCAAAAATCGGATCAGCACAATTTTCAAGCACTCGAGTATTTCTCCCAGTAAACAAGTTTCAGACCATTCCAGTCAAAACATCAATTAAATCAAGCTAGAAATCACAAATCGAACAACTCCCAAAATGCTATGTTTAAATAATGCAAGGTGAGTAAACAAACTTTTAATCTATTCTCAGTTTGTTTGCATGCAGAGAATCGTGAAGGATAACATGATTATTTTATATGATCATATGTGTATATACGATTAATCGAATGGGTGTGCTTGTCTGTTAGCCAGAAAATTGTTCTGTCTTTACATTCAGGGTTTAAAATCTGAAACTTGAGTGAACTGTTACCTTTATTTTATGCTTAAACCTGTTTAAAACTTATGTTTATGATAATCATTAAAATAACTCTGTGTGATTTTGTTGCATAATTTAAGGTAAGAAACATTTATCTTTTAATCTTGAGGATGAAATTGATTCTGTATACTGTTATCTGTGAAATTTTTATTCATCCCGGTGTTTAAAATTTAGATCACATCACCTAGTTCATATGGCATGTTGATGATAACTAAGAAAATGTTTATTTCTTAATATAGTTTTAGTTAAAAATTGATTTCTGTGGAAATCATATTGTATAGATCATTTATGTCAAGATTTACAGTAAAAATCATATTTTGGTAAAATTTCTATATAATTGAATCAAAGTTTTAAACATGTAAGTTGATTTCCTTTGTAGAAATAGGATTTTAGGAGGTTAAATCATGATTTTTAACAACCTAGATTAGAAGGATTTTGGGAATGAACAAATTTCGTTTAAATTTTTTTTGGTGATCGGTTTGATTAGGGGTGTTGCAATTTGGTCGTAAAGAAGCCTAGCTCCATGTGCTAGGGCTTCACCGAAGCCAATTCTTGAATTTGGATTCGATTTGTGGTATGGCGCTGTTTTTAGGGTTTAAGAGAAGCTGTGGTTATGGTAAACTCGTGATGTTATTTGGCAGGTAAGGAGGCGATCGGAAGTCGCGAGGCTTGGCATGGTGAAAATTGTATGAGTAGGCTTGTGATTGAGGTAGGTGGTGTGGGACGAAGTGGATGATCGACACTGAGGCCGGTCGATTTGAATAGGTAGGTCGAGTTTTCTTGGGTTCTGGAGGATTGACCAGTGATCGATTTTTCGATCGGGGAACCGTGGGGAAGCGTCGATGGGGGCATTTTGGGTCGAGTTTTGATGAGTGATATGGGGGCGGTGTCGTAATAGTGTGATGACTGGAGATGGAGGCGTGCATGTGCACGGCGTACACGAAGGATGCCTGCTCTAGAACTAGAACTTGGTCGAGAATCGAGTTTCGATCGGAGGTGTGTTATTTCGTGGCATTTCAGTGTTTTTCTGAGATTTTGGGTGAGTTGATCAGTGATGGTCTTCCGGCAAGGCTTTAGTATTTTGGTATTTTGGAGGGATTATGTTGTCTGGAACCGTGATTATTGATGAAGGAGAAGAAGGAGTTGAGATGTTGGGCTTTGGGCCAACTGAATTAATGGTCGTTTGTTTGTTTTTTCTTGTATCGAGCTTAGGATTTGGGTTTTTATGAGAGAAAAAAAACTTCGGTGCCTTTAACTTTTGGAGCTTCAACCATAGGTTTACTTATTAAAGTAAATTGTAGGTTTTAAATTATCAAAAGGAACTTGATATAAATTTAATATTTACATAAGTTTATATAAATTAATTAATGAAAAGGGTAGTTCGTTTATTAGTTATGGTTTAATTAATTACAGATTAATTAATTCGTAATTAAGGATAAATTAAATTAAGTGATTAGAGATTAATTACTTTAATAATAATTACTTAATGTAAGTAATTATTATTTTATTTTTTTGTTAAGAATTAATTTCATAGTGTAATTAATTGAAGGATTGATTAATTAAAGGTTAGTTAATTAATTAAAGGTTAATTAATTGATGTAAGTAATTATAGGATAATTAATTTGAGTAATCAATTATGGATAAATGTGATTAATGTGAATAGGTGAAGGTTAATTAATTTGGGTTATTAATCTAAGGCTAATTACGTAATGTAATTAAAAAGGATAATTAATCAAGGGTAATTAATTAAGATGAATAATTAAAGAATGATTAATTAAATGGATTTCTAATTAATTAATTGTTTAAGTGAAGGTAATATAAGTAATTAAAGAATTGTAATTAATTTAATTTGTGATAAATTAAATTAATTTTGGAAATGATCAATCTTGCTTATGAATGATTGAATGATGATGAGTGCTTTGGATTGGTTGATATTTCTGGTATGAATTGCTTTGTGATATGATATATTAGATGGATAAGGATAATATGATTATCTATCAATTATGAATTGCTGTGTAAAAGGGTTATCCGGTAATTAAAATTGTGTTGTATTAATTGAATAACTTGGGTTTGGATGACATTAAATTCGAAGAGACCGGAGTCGGGTATTAGTTAATACCCGAAACCACTTCGATTCTTTACAGCTCGAGATATGAAATCAATAGTCTGGAATGATTTAGGTGAATTGGACCATTTAATTGAAGTTTGGTACTTAGAAATTGATGTGTCAAATAAGTGATGTCTATAACAAATTGTGAATTTGTACGAGTTACCTCGGGTTTATGTAAGTTTTATGCTGTTGTATTCCTTGTTAGATAGGTTTACCCACGCTGGTTTCTAGCCTGGCCCGGGTGTTACTTTGATGTAATGCTCGGGTCAGACCAAGTATTACAGATTTTTAGGTAAGGGCGTTCTGGAGTTCAGGAGACGAGCTGGAGGACAGGAACGTATGGAGAGTTTCCGCTTTATTGTATTATTGTATATCTGAAACAGATTGATTGTATATGTCCTGTGTTTGTATATAGGTTGTAACTCTGATATATTAAAGTGTAAATTGACAAGCACGGTTTTTCCTTTGTATAACTATTATTTATGTGATATTATATTTTATCCGTTGCGAATGTGAGATTCTGAGTTTGGTTTTCTGTTTCTTCTTCTTTCTTTTTCTTCCTTTCCTAACTATTTGGAAATTTCGAGATCGAAATTTCCACGTCGTTACATTGGTATCAGATCTGAAGGTTAAGCAAGAACCTTGGCTCTGGAGGGTGTACTCATTAAGAATAGGGTCAATGATATCCTAGAATGAGTTGAGTGTGTGTGTGTGTATATATATATATATATATATATATATATATATATATATATGAGAGCGTACTTGTTATTTTCTTATATAAAGATTTTAAATGATTTTATATAAGAATATATTTTGATATATAAAGCAATATTTCTTTATAATAAATATTAAGGTAATTAGTTGTTTAATTATTGGGATTAAATTAAGTGGTAATAGAAATACAACCAAATTGAAATTAAATAAAGATAAGTTTCGAATGAATTCAAAATGAAATTTAAATCTTGAATTTGGGGAAGAGTTTCAGAATAAGATAATAATGAATTGGTTTTCATAGATGATAATCTTGGTTATTATCATAAATAGTTGTAATGTTTTAAGGAAGTAAACCATTTAGGTAAGTATAGGTTATAAATTGAAATTGAAGATGATCTAAATTATGAAGTTTGAAACTTAAGATTTAAAAACATTTGAAATTTTTTTCAAATTATTAGAAGGAATAATAAATAATATTATTTGAATGAGAGAGCTTGATGCAAACAAGAGTTGTTTGAAAATTTAAAGGAATTTGTTTTGGATTAAAAATCAAGGGTCGTTTAAATTTTAAAGTATAGCCTGGTTGGTTAAGAAATAAATATATATATGTATGGATATGCATAATACCAAAGATGGTTTGAAATAAACTATCAATATTGAATTTTAAATTGGGAATGAGATGTGATACCTCAAAAGCGATAAGTTTTTGAACATATAAGTGGGAAAGAATTTTTAAATTTGACATGGAGAATTCAAATTTGAGTAAGGTTGACGGGATTAATTGAATTTAACTCGGAGAAAGTTAAATAAGTTAACAAGCAACCTGAATTGGAAATTTCATGATGAAATTGGGATTTAACTTGGAAAGTTAAATGGTTAATTCATAATGGGAGTTATAAGTGATCTCAAAATGGGTTTGAGATCTGGAAATTGAAATAATTGGTGTTGGATAAATTTGGATGTTTATTTATCCTGATATCATTCCATTGTTACAAATAATTATGAAATGTGAATTGATTTGTTTAAATAAATGAAGAAATGGATTGTGGTAATATATCCATTATAGAGATAAATAAAATTTAACTTAAATTTAAAATTAAGGATATGGAATTCCTTTGAACTTAAGATTTGAATGTTAAGAAATGAATTTGTAAATTAAAATTGTTTGAAACTCTTGCTTGAACCTTGTAATGAGTTAAGTAAAGATAATTTAAAATGGAATTTTGAAATTTGGACTCAGAATTAAATTGTTCAAAAAAAACTTTAAATAAAGGATAGTTTGGTCTAGGAGGTTAAACCAACACTTGAAATTTAACTCGAATTTATATAATTCGAGATGATTTAAAGTGAGATTGATTTTGAAATTAGTTCAAATTGAAATTTGATTTAAAATAATTTGGATTTGTGATTTAAGTTGAATAGTTTTAAATTCAAATGGAATTTGATTTGAATTTGGAAAGAATCAAGGATAATTCAACTTGAATTGGGATTAAATTCAAAATGGAGTTGAAATAAATTAAAATTTTAAATTGGCTCAATTTGAAATTTATTTGAATTAATTGGAATTATGATGGAAGATGGATAAGTTTAAAAATTCAAATGGAAATTTGAATTGGATAATTTGAAATGAAATTAAAGTTGAATGAGTTCAAATTCAAATAGGAAGTTCATTTGAATTTGGAATGAGAATGGAAGTTAACTTAATTTGAATTGAAATTGAAAGCTAATTTAAAATTGGCAATTGATTGGAATTGAATCAATTTAAATAGAAATGGAAATTTAAATTGAATTGAAATTGAGTCAATTCAAGAGAAACTGGAAATTTAATTGGAATTGATGGGAAATGGAAGTTAGAAATTGAACAGTTTGACTCTTGACTATTTTCAAAATGAATTGTTTTAATATAAATCTATTTTTCTAAATTATTTACTATATAACTTTTCTTTTTAAAACTAAGACTATCTTATATTTGTTTTACAATTATTTTTGAAACTATTTAACTATTTTTTAACTGTTTTACAAATAAATTACTATTTTACAACTATTTTGCAATTATTTAAAATTCTATAATTATTTGTCTATTTTCCCACTATTTTACAATTACTTAACTATTTTGTAGCTATTTTACAACCAAATAATTATTTTTCAACGACTTATCTATTTTTAGTTTTTAAAACTTTTCAAATTATTTTCTTAATGTAAGCTGGACAGAGTTCAAACTGTTTATGATTGAATATCCATTTGAGATAAGGATTAAAGTAATAATCCTGTGGAATTGAAACAATTGTGATTATGTGGATAAAAATTAAAGGAAATGTGAATAGAAAGAGAAATTGATTTAGTTGATAATCAATGAAGATAAATACGTAGGATGTACGTATATTATTCTATTCGTATAATGATTTGATCAAGATTCGAGCATGGAACTTCGAGATAGTTATATCGATCCAAGTTGGGATTTTCACTCGATTTTCGACGGTGAACCTGGATATGGATTGTTGATTTGATCTAGATATTCTCTATCATAGTTATGGCTATGCAAGGAGAATGAAGATTTCTGATCAAGAAACCAGATCTGTGTCCACACTAGGAAGTCGGGTGGACGATACTAGTTCAGAAGTGAAATTGTATGATCGAGTGAGCGATCGAATTCATATAGCGTACGGATGATATATATATACATCGTACGAGTTTGAATGAAATTGATATTGGAAATTTCTATGATTAAAAGTGACTTTATAGAGTAATCAAATTTGAATATTTGATTTGGAATAAGCAAAGTTATATATCTTTGTTATATAAGATAAATCTTCCCTTGTTGAATCTTTTGCCGGAATAAGAGGATTTTTGAGAATATTTAAGTATAAAAAGGGTTTTATACAAGTTTGAAATGATCTAAAGATTTTTCAAGGTTATATATATATATATATATATATATATATCTATATATATCTATATATATAAAGGATCTTATAAGAATGATTTTGGAGGAAAGGTTTTTGGAACCTATGGATTTTGGAAAGGCTATTGATTTTTGGGTAAAATCAATATTGAATTTGAAAAGCCTAGTTTGAGAATTATCTATTTTGAGATAATCGATTTGGTGTAAGGAGCTTTGCATGAGATCATACTAGGTGTATGATTTGAAGATACTATTTGTGTATAGTATAAAGTGTTTTGACGATGGCTCTCGAAAAAAAAGGCGCTCCCTTGAAATGAACTTCTCAGGAGTGCCACCGGGCGGTGCTGCCTTGAGCCCCAAAGGGGGTTCTAAAGTTGATCCTGTGAGGAGTCCGGACAAAACTAGTTCCTGAGGGTTATGAGTAGTGTATACCATAACGAAAGTCGTGTGTGCCGCTGAGAGCCAACAGTCTACATTTGATTTTATGTCGGTAGACTGCGACCTATGGTAACATAGCGAAAGTCGTGTGTGCCGCTGAGAGCCAACAGTCTGCGTTTGATTTTACATCGGTAGACTACGACCGATGTAGGAGTGGAGAAAGTTTCATTTTGACAGCGAAAATCGTGTGTGCCGTTGAGAGCCAATAGTTACATGGACTTTTGCCGCGATGGCAACGTAACCCTGGAATGTAACTGCGATCTGTTGTGGGTTCCATGGCGTAATTGAGGGGCGCGGAGTGCCTACATTTACATGGACTTTTGCTGCGATGGCAACGTAACCCAGGATGTAACTGCGACCATGGATGGGGGTGATGATTTACAGAGCATTCTCACCAAAGAGATTTCCTCTATTTTAAAAATGTTTTTGATATTTTCAATAAAATTATTTTTCAAGTATTTTCACTAGATGTTGAAAACGGTTTTACCAAGTACTTATAGATTTTTCAATCTTACGCCTGATCAACGTATGACCGAATTTCAATGAGAACAAGGATGGAATTGTTAAAAACATCGAGTTATAAATAGTATTTTTTATAAAACTCTTATGACAATATGATAGAGATTTGAGATTGTTTTAGAAAAGTGAACAAAAAAAATATTCTGATAATACGCATCTTTATAATTCTGGCATCGTTTCTTTTTTGGAACGAAAAGATTCTAAGGAGGGAGGAATGTGATAACCCGGGCTTTGAACATCTGATAAATGGATAATTAACTGTTTTAATCAATTAAACAGATAAAATTATCATAATAATAGATATCTGGATGTGTAAATGAATTTGGAAATATGATAAGAATTGAATTATTCATATTTGGGAAAAATAATTATTTAATAATCTCCTTTATAAATTATTTAGACTTGACAAATTGTTATTTTCAAACAATAATAGTAATGTGATGTTTTTAAATATAGGTATAAATAGATTTTAAATAGAATTATTATTTACAAATTTAACATGTGAATTGAATTTAAATTGAATTTGAATTTGGATTAAAATATTCAAAGAATATACATCTTAATATGATTTTATTTAGAATATAATTGTTTTATTTTCTTTTAAAGGGTTTTAATTTATATAAATTAAGATATGTATTTATTAATTAGGAAATTAATTATAAAAGCTTTTTAACCATTTAAAAAAAACTAATTTACTCATGCGTAATTACAAGTGTTATTATGTAAGCCTTTTTAATAACATGTGTTAAATAGTTAAGTAGAGTAAAAGACAAACATTATATACATTTAAATGTAAAAACATAAATGCATATGTACTTAGATAATTTAATATAAAAATATTTATATAATAAAAGAAGTTTAAAACTTGTAAACATATTAAGGTGGTTTTAAGACAGTTGTAAAAATATATGAATATGTGTAAATAGTAAATAACAAATGTTAGTTTTTTTTTAACATGTGTCAACCTTTAATGTTACTTTCTTTTATATTTTTAACAAATCATATTTTAATTTAGAATTGTAGAAAATTTGGAAACTAGGTTATACTCAGAAGAAAAAAATCTAAATTGGAAACAATCAAATAAAAATGAACAGTTTCTGTTCAAATCTAAAAAAAACCTGGAAGCTTAAGTTCATTTCAAAGAAAAGTTCAAAAATCAAAAATCGAATCAGCTCAATAGTCAAGCATTCGAGTATTTATCCCAGTAAAAAAGTTTCAGACCATTCCAGTCAAAACATCAATTAAATCAAGCTAGAAATCACAAATCGAACAACTCCCAAAATGCTCTGTTCAAATAATGCAAGGTGAGTAAACAAACTTTTAATATTTTCTCAGTTTGTTTGCATGCAGAGAATCTTGAAGGATAACATGATTATTTTATATGATCATATGTGTATATATAATTAATCAAATGGGTGTGCTTGTCTGTTAGCAAGAAAATTGTTCTGTCTTTACGTTTAGGGTTTAAAATCTGAAAGTTGCGTGAACTGCTACCTTTATTTTATGCTTAAACTTTTTTAAAACTGATGTTTGCGATAATCATTAAAATAACTCTGTGTGATTTTGTTGCATAATTTAAGGTAAGAAACATTTATCTTTTAATCCTAAGGATGAAATTGATTCTGTATAATGTTATCTGTGAAATTTTTATTCATTCCGGTGTTCAAAATTTAGATCACTTCACCTAGTTCATATGGCATGTTGATGATAACTAAGAAAATGTTTATTTCTTCATATAGTTTTAGTTAAAAATTGATTTCTATGGAAATCATATTGTATAGATCATTTATGTCAAGATTTATAGTAAAAATCATATTTTGGTAAAATTTCTATATAATTGAATCAAAGTTTTAAACATGTAAGTTGATTTCCTTTGTAGAAATAGGATTTTAGGAGGTTAAATCATGATTTTTAACAACCTAGATTATAAGGAATTAGGGAATGAACAGATTTCGCTTAAATTTTTTTTCTGGTGATCGGTTTGATTAGGGGTGTTGCGATTTGGTGGTAAAGAAGCCTAGCTCCATGTGCTAGGGCTTCACCGAAGCCAATTCTCGAATTTGGATTCGATTTGTGGTGTGGCGCAGTTTTTAGGGTTTAAGAGAAGTTGTGGCTATGGTAAACTCATGATGTTATTTGGCAAGCGAGGAGGCGATCGGAAGTCGCGAGGCTCAGCATGGTGAAAATTGTATGAGTAGGCTTGTGATTGAGGTAGATAGTGTGGGATGAAGTGGATGATCGACGCTGAGGCATGTCGATTTGAATAGGTAGGTCGAGTTCTCTTCGATTCTGGAGGATTGATCAATGATCGATTTTTCGATCGGGGAACCATGGGGAAGCGTCGATGGGGCATTTTGGGTCGAGTTTTGATGATTAATATGAGGGCGGTGTCGTAATAGTGTAATGACAGGAGATGGAGGCGTGCATGTGCACGGCGTACACAAAGGATGCCTGCTCTGCAACTAGAACTTGGTCGAGAATCGAGTTTCGATCGGAGTTGTGTTATTTCGTGGCATTTCAGTGTTTTTCTGAGATTTTGGGCGAGTTGATCAGTGATGATCTTCCGGTGAGGCTTTAGTATTTTGGTATTTTGGAGGGATTATGTTGTCTGGAACCGTGATTATTGATGAAGGAGAAGAAGGAGTTGAGATGTTGGGCTATGGGCCAACTGAATTAATGGTCGTTTGTTTGTTTTTCTTGTATTAGGCTTGGGCTTTTGGTTTTTGTGAAAAAAAACTTCGGTGCCTTTAACTTTTGGAGCTTCAACCATGGGTTTGCTTATTAAAGTAAATTGTAGGTTTGAATTATCAAAAGGAACTTGATATAAATTAAATGTTTATATAAGTTTATATAAATTAATTAATGAAAAGGGTAGTTCATTTATTAATTATGATTTAATTAATTACAGATTAATTAATTCGTAATTGAGGATAAATTAAATTAAGTGATTAGAGATTAATTACTTTAATAATAATTACTTAATGTAAGTAATTAAAAATTTATTTGTTTGTTAAGAATTAATTTCATAGTGTAATTAATTGATGGATTGATTAATTAAAGGTTAGTTAATTAATTAAAGGTTAATTAATTGATGTAAGTAATTATAGGATAATTAATTTGAGTAATCAATTGTGGATAAATATGATTAATGTGAATAGGTGAAGGTTAATTAATTTGGGTTATTAATCTAAGGCTATTTACGTAATGTAATTAAAAAGGATAATTAATCAAGGGTAATTAATTAAGATGAATAATTAAAGAATGATTAGTTAAATGGATTTGTAATTAATTAATTGTTTAAGTGAAGGTAATCTAAGTAACTAAAGACTTGTAATTAATTTAATTTGAGATAAATTAAATTAATTTTGGAAATGATCAATCTTGCTTTACGAATGATTGAATGATGATAGTGCTTTGGATTGGTTGATATTTCTGGTATGAATTGCTTTGTGATATGATATATTGGATGGACAGGGATAATGTGATTATCTATCAAATATGAATTGCTGTGTAAAAGGGTTATCCAGTAATTAAAATTGGGTTGTATTAATTGAATAACTTGGGTTTGGATGACATTGAATTCGAAGAGACCGGAGTCGGGAATTAGTTATTACCCGAAACCACTTCGATTCTTTACAGCTTCAGATATGAAATCAATAGTCTGGAATGATTTAGGTGAATTGGACCATTTAATTTAAGTTTTGGTACATAGAAATTGATGTGTGAAATAAGTGATGTCTATAACAAATTGTGAATTTGTACGAGTTACCTCGGGTTTATGTAAGTTTTATGCTGTTGTATTCCTTGTTAGATGGGTTTACTCACGCTGGTTTCCAGCCTGACCCGGGTGTTACTTTGATGTAATGCTCGGGTCAGACCGAGTATTACAGATTTTCAGGTAAGGGCATTCTGGAGTTCAGGGGACGAGCGGGAGGACAGGAACGTATGGAGAGTTTCCGCTGTATTGTATTATTGTATATCTGAAACAGATTGATTGTATATGTCCTGTGTTTGTATATAGGTTGTAACTCTGATATATTAAAGTGTAAATTGACAAGCACAGTTTTTCCTTTGTATAACTATTATTTATGTGATATTATATTTTATCCGCTGCGAATGTTAGATTCTGAGTTTAGTTTTTTGTTTCGTCTTCTTTCTTTTTTCTTCTTTTCCTAACTATCTGGAAATTTCGGGATCGAAATTTCCGGGTCGTTACAATTATTATTTATTTCTTGGTTTTAATATATATACTAACACACGAACACACATACACATAAACATACATACGTAATACATACATACATATATATATAGTGATTTCCAGCTCCTATACCCAAGTAATCAGAGAGTAAATAAAAAGTCCAAGAAAACAGAGAATGTGACAGCTGATGCATGTTCCTTCGTACACATTCCCTCAGATCAGCATGAACAAGTGTTCATAACGATTGTTTCTCGATTTTCTTGCAAAAGTTTATCCAAGCTCGCTAGTTTAAAGTTTAATAGCATAAGCCCACATAACACAACTCAACCAGTGTCATTTAATGCCTGATTGTACATCTGCCTTCAACATCTAACGCCTCAAGAAACCACACGCCTACTTATATTAAAGATAGTATCTTGCTTGACATATCCTCTTGACCAATAGAGAGCTTCGAGCCTCGCGAATAGCACCTCCTTGCCCCACCATCCGATGACCAAGTCACCATAATATAAAATCACCTCCTAGCTCCTTTACCACCTGTCGGTCCTATTTGTATCCTTCCTTGATCGCCTTCTTGGGAAACTAACCTCTTTGGTCACTATATTTTTTTACCAACTCCATATCCTTCAAATAATAACCCTGGTCGTCCCCACAAAAAGAGGCGACGACCACGTACTGTTCTCTTGACAAGAGTGGCATAAAACGACATTGTTCACCTAGCAAAACCATCACTGTGCAGCAACCACCCTCTTTACTTCATCACCTACCTAGAAAATGCACCACTATACAATAACCTCTCTCTACTCTATGTTGTCCCTCTAACACAAGCATGTGTATGGTATGCCCACCAAATAGCAGTGTTTGAGCCTCTCTTTCCTTGTGGAATCCTAACTGACCACCCTTTGAACCATATATCGCAGTCGACAATCATGAGGGAACTTAGCACTCAAGACATTAATTTAAGCCCTTCAAAGCTTTCCCTTTCACTTGCACGAGGATCAAATTTTTATACCATTATAAAATACATTTATTAGCTCTTGTAATAGTCATTATAGCTCCCTTCTAACTCAAATAGAAAACAATAAGATCATTAACCATTAGTGGATGTTAACATAAGCTAAGATTGAACCGCTCTATATCTTTATTACATATTTTACTTACACTACATATACTCTTTTAGTTTTTTATCATTTTACATTTTTGACAAGGGCTTCTATAAGTCATCATTTTGGCGCTGAAAGGAGAACCTCCTCTAAGAACTCTCAATTTTCATCAATTTTTTCTCCTCTAAACATATATTCTACTTCCAAATAGCATCCACAATGCACACTAACAATGATAAAGCTTAGGCCAACAATTTCAACAACCACAACACCAAAGACGATACCGATATAATTAGGAGTGTGCCCTAGGGGAACTTTTTTATGTAATCCTAATTCTATAATCAATCTTGTTCCAAATAAAATATGTTTTTGGTTTTATTTTCTAGTATAAGTGTTTGTTATATTGTTATATATCTAATGAAAAATTAACATTAAACATATATAAGTTAAAAAACCTTGGGAGTATTGATTGTACTTATGAAAGAGTTCTTAACAATGATTATTGAATCGACACTAACATATAAAAGGCCAACTTCTTAAATGTTCCTAGTCGAGAAGTATCAAGAAAAGGATATCAATTATTCATGACTATTAGCGGCACCATTGGTTTACGTATGTAAGGTTATTTGGAATATCACAGAACGACTCAACAAGATTCTTCAATAGGTTATATAACATAGTCAAATAGAAGATCCTAAGGTAATGTGTACAGTAGTCTTCTCACTTAAGAGCATAGTCGAACTTAATTATACAGATTGTACTTTAATTATGGGAAACCACATGGCATAGCAACCGTGTTACGACCATAACTGAATACACGTTAAAACAGTTAAAGTAAAATACTACTCAAATGAGGATTTATAATTTATCAATTCAAGATAGAATTTGTCTCATTTAGTACAGGAGGCAACTGTCACTATAATTAGAATCCAACACAAAATAATAAGCCATTGGTCAAAGAAATATAATTTATTGGTAAAAATTTTCAAATTGAGCATAGTGATTTTGAAGGTTAAACTTCTGAATTAATTACAGATGCTATCAAAGTGTTGACCATTGACTGAAGTTTAGACATCTAAGTGACATAGTGTTGACTAAGAGACTAGGTACACATAATATATCTTTGCTTAAGGTCATAGCTTAATATTTATGAAGTAAGATGTCATCTAGATGTTTTGTAAGCATTGGAGCTCATGTCTATTAATGTACATAATAAAAATACACACAAACTTGTTTTGATTAATGAGTGGTCCTTAACAAGAGAGCACTTATGTAATATATTAAATAAAATACAGAGGTGCTGCTAACATGCATGGTATGTGATGTAATACATAGATACAAACATGACCATTGGAACTTATTAAAAACTAAAAAAATGAGAGCCAAAGAGCTAATGAGAAATAATCAATATAACCGATGATATACAAGTCCAGAATGAATAGAATATTATGCAGTTCACAAATTTGCAGTATAAACTATTAACTTGAAGAATGTAAATTTGTTATAGAGCGGTTCACAAAGATGTAACCAAGTAGCTAGTTTGAATTGTCGAGGCTGGACAATGAAAACTAAGGAAGAAGATTGCTATTTTTTTAGTAAGAGGAGTTCGAACTGTAGTTGAGATAGAGATAAGACAACCTGTGTAACAAACCTACTTTCTATGCTGTAAATTAAACAAATGTAATTTAAATAAAATTGTTTAAATTTTTTTTTATTTTGAAAATAATTTCTTATTTTTTAAAGTTTATTTAACAAAAGATTTTGTTTTAATAATTGAATTAAATTAATAAATTTTAGAATAAATTTTTTTGAATTGAATACAGAATATTTTTAAAGTGTAAATAATTATATATGATTAATAGTGGAGAATTAAAAAGCGAGTATCGAATTGAATGAGGGACAGTTACCGAAATATATTTAGCATAATGAAGTATAAATTAATTTAAATCAAACTAAAACTTATCCACAAATAAAAAGGAGTTATTAAAAAGAAAAGAAAGAAGAGTTAATTAATACAAACTATACACAAAATCAATTTTAGCCAAAGAACATATCAATACCCAACTTTCTTCCTTACTCGAGAAGTATTCATTATTTTATTTCCAAATCCAACCCTGTTTCACTTTGCCCTAATTCTCGAATCCAAAATCATATATCATATAAAAAAAGAAACGATCGTGAAGTAGGCGATCGATGCTAGAGACCATTGGGTTTCATGCACTACTAGAAAAGGCCTCATTACCGACGGCTAGGACCGACGGCTTTCGACGGGCCGTCGGCGGGCGTCGGAAGCCGTCGAAAATTTGCAATTATACCTGCAGCCGAGCCTTCTTCTTCCTCCTTCTTTCATACGAAAATTATAACCAAAAACCCCCAAATCCCTTCTCCAATCTTCCAATCCCTAATTTCTAGCTTCCGGATCCTCCACGGCTGCCTAATCAAACTCCATTGCTCTTAATCTTAGGTATAATCTCTTATTTTTGCGAAAACTTCAGTTTTTACCCTAATTGTAGATTTGCATAAATTGATAAATTAGGGCGAATTAGTGATTGCAATTGTTTCCAATAGCGTAATAGCGGTTTATAACATCACATGGTATACCTATTTCATCTTTTATCGTGAAATTGTGAAAAACATGTATAATTTGTGATTGTTCATGTATATGTAATTATTGTGTATGCCTTGATTCGACGATTGTATACGTTATTTGGAATAAGATAAAATGATTGAATGAACTAGGAGTATTATATTGTGCACGTATTTACTTATGAAACAAAAAAATGCATTACTCTAAATTATAATTGTGTGTATTGAAAAATGACAATAATGTTAAACCAACCTTAAGTTGATTTAATACGTCGAATAAATGTGTTAAATTAATATATATTTTTGTAAATATGAACAGTGAGTAAAACTGTACTTTTTCGTAAAATGCACGCATGTAACTGACAAATGTCCCTTAGAGAGTTTTTGGCCCCGTCTGACGAGTGTTGTACATGATCGTTGTATAAATAGTCGTTTTTTTCGAAAAACGACCATTTATATTCATCTGATACAATGTTTGTCGGATTTGTCCCTATATTGGACAAGTTATGAACACAATAAGCATTTACATTTTGTATACTACTTCGTCTCAAACGGTTCATAAAATTTCGGCCTAACTTTTTTTTTGTTTCCTGCGTACACGCATTTGTGTACAATGCAGGGAACAAAAGGAAAATGCTGCCGAAATTTTGTTGAATCATTTGAGACAAAGTAATTTACGAAATGTAAATGCTTACTGTGTTTGTAATGGGAAGTAGGATGTCTGACTAATGGAAAAAAAATTATATATATTTTTAAATCGATACGTTAAAAAATAAAATGTGCCCTATTTGAAACAATTTTTAAACTTGTGAAGTTGTTCTTTAAATTCAAAATATTATACGACCATGTAAATAATCTTTTTCGAATTTGTATTCTTCAAAATAAATATTAAATTTTGAACTTCTCATTTTGTCAAATAGGAAAAATGATTGATTATTTATTGATCGGAGTTGATTATTTATTGATCGGAGGAGATGGATGTACCAAAGAAAAGGACCGAGGGGCTCAATAAAAGAAGATTTTATAATGGTATAAACGTGTTTGCTGAATTCGCTTTAAGTAATAACGGAAACGATCCAGAAATTCGTTGTCCGTGTAGTAGATGTAGGCATTTGAACTATTTATTACCAGATATTGTGAAAGTTCATTTGTGCCAACACGGTTTCGCACCCGAGTATTATGTTTGGGATCGGCATGGAGAAGTTGTAGCAAATACTTCTATAGAGTCTGAAAGTGTTATTGACGAAATAGTTTAAACGACCCATATAGAAAATATGGGCGAAGATGCAGCACGATCAATGTTTCCTATGGCTGAAGTTGACGACGATGATGGAAATGTTGAAGAACCAAATATTGAAGCAAAAAAAATTATGATTTACTAGATGCTGCTAAGAAACCTATTTGGGATGGTTGTAAAAGCGGCACTCAGCTGTCAGTAATCGCAGAATACATTGCGATGAAGTCAAAATACAACATCACTGAAACTGGGTTTACGGCTATTGTACAAGCTGCAAAAAGATATATGCCGTCCGATAATCTAATGTGTGAAAATTACTACGAAGTTAAAAAACTTATGTCGGATTTTGGTTTACCGTATCAGAAAATAGATACATGTTTAAAAGGCTGCATGTTGTTTTGGAAAGAAGACGCAAACCTTAGAAATTGTAAAGTTTGTAACCAGGAGAGATACAAACCAAGAAAAAAGAAGGGGAAGGAAGTTCCATACAAGCGTATGCACTACTTACCCATAACTCTAAGACTTCAAAGATTATATGCATCTTCTGTAACTGCATCTAATATGATATGGCATAGCGTGAGAACGGAGGAAGAGGGTACGTTGACACATCCAGCCGATGGAGAAGCATGGAAGCATTTCGATAAAACGTATCCAAATTTTGCAGCGGAGAGTCGAAATGTTAGATTAGGATTATGTACGTACGGTTTTTCTCCATTTTCTCAATTTGGTTCTAAATATTCAACCTGGCCCATTATCATCACACGGTATAATTTACCTCCATGGATGTGTATGAAAACGCAATATATGTTTCTTACTATTGTCGTTCCTGGTCCCGACGATCCGACACAAGGAATCGATGTATATTTACAACCGTTGATTGAGGAGTTAAAAATACTGTGGAACGAAAGAGTAGAAACATATGATGTGTCCAAGAAGAAAACTTTTCGTATGTTTGCTTCTTTATTGTGGACTATAAGTGATTTTCCTGCCTATGCAATGCTTTCGGGATGGAGTACTGTCGGTCGTCTAGCATGTCCATATTGCATGGATGAAACACGAGCGTTTTCTTTACCTCATGGTAAGAAAATTTCATGGTTTGACTGTCATCGATATTTTCTCCATGTAAATCATCCCTTCAGAGGAGACAAGAAAAACTTTTTAGCTAATAGAGTAGAAACCAGACAACCGCCGACGATATGGTCAAGCGAAGACATATATGAACTTGTTAAGGACTATCCAAAGATATATGAAACTGCGAGCAAACAGAAATTAAAGGCAAATCAGTTGTTCATAACTAGTGCAAACAAACTATTTTTTGGGAGTTGCCGTATTGGAAACATCTTCTGCTTCGCCATAACTTAGATGTGATGCACAATGAGAAAAATGTATTTGATAATGTTTTTAATACAATTTTGAATGTGAAAGGGAAGACGAAGGATGATTTGAAATCAAGACGTGATATAGAAGAATTATGCAAACGTCCTGAGCTTCATATGAAACCAAATGATAGTAAAAAACCCAAAGCATGTTACGAATTAGATAATAATCAAGTTAAAGCTGTGTTAAAATGGGTGGAAGGGTTAAGATTTCCTGATGGGATATCATAAAATCTTCGTAGATGTGTTGACTTTAAAAAAAGTAGATTGAGCGGATTGAAAAGTCACGACTATCACATAATGATGGAAAATTTATTTCCCGTAATGTTCAAAGAACTACTGCCATTAAAAGTTTGGAAGGTAGTAATGGAGCTTAGTATGTTTTACAAAGAGCTTTGTTCGACTACTTTAAAAGTGCAACGTTTACGTAAACTTGAAGTGGACATTCCTATATTGCTTTGCAAATTAGAGAAAATATTTCCGCCACGTTTTTTTAATGTGATGGAACATTTACCTGTTTATCTTCCATCTGAAGCACGACTTCGAGGTCCTGTCCAATATGGATGGATGTATCCATTTGAGAGGTATGTAATATGTTATAACGTAATTTAATTGCATTTGAAAGATGAAGTTAATATAAATTAATTTTGCATAGATATTTGAATCATCTGAAGAAAAACGTGAGGCAAAAAGCATGAGTTGAAGGTTCGATATGCAAATCTTACATCGAAGAAGAAGCTTCGTTCTTTTTTTCTCACTATTTCAGTGACCATGTGAATATTTCATTTCAAAGTGTTCCTCGTAATGACGAAGGCGACGAACAAGAGTTCTCTCAAGCAATGTTATCTATTTTTAGACAACATGGTCCGCTTTCTGGAAAATGTGTTGAAATATGGCTAGACAATAGAGATCTTCATGTAGCACACACTTATATTCTTCTAAATTGTGCCGAGGTTGCACCGTTTGTTAGGTAATCTAAAATAACAATTTGTGTTTTATTCTTTTCTATAATGCATGCGCTTGTATAACCTAATGTAATAATTTGTTTATATAAACAGTGTTTATGAGCGTGAACATCCGAACAGAGATCTCAGTAAAGAATTTTCCGGTTGGTTTTCAAATTACATTTATGAGCCGAGAAATTGTGTTGTTGACGAAGGGTTGAAACATCTTGCGATGGGACCAAAAAGAGTGGTCAAGACATATCCAATATATTTCGTCAACGGATATAAATTTAACACCAAAGAATACGTGCAGAAAAATTAACAAATAGTACTGGTGTATTTGTTAAAGGTAGTGACGATCCAGAAAATCATTTAAATGATTTTTATGGCGTTTTGACACAAATTTTGAAACTGACATATTTCTCACAGCCCACGGAGGAGGTGTTTCTATTTAGATGCAATTGGTTTAGCAATGTTCCAGGTTCTGGAATTAATGTGCACAAGGATTATAATCTTATCGAAATAAAGCATACATCGTGTGACGAACCAAACTCGATGTCCAATAAACGACATCAAATTCGCATCGCCGGAGCTTATAACAACAATTAGATGTATATAAAACAGCGGAACAGAATCAATATCATAAATAACATCACTGTTACAACATCAACATAATATCCATACTGCAACAGAGTACATAATACATACACTACAACTCCAAATACAACATCATGATAATACAACAGTGAACATATATCCAAAAGTTCTCAAATGAGAGAGATGATAACGAACTTCCAAAAGCTAACACCTGAAATCTCCAATAGCTCCTAAGATATCTCCAAGATAAGAGCTCCAAAATACTGCTACTCCAAAATACAGAAACCTGCTACTAGGCTGCCCGTGTGGAAATAATGGGCACCCAGAGTTTAGGAAAGAAAACAATAAACTCCGGATCAGTCATGGGACTGGTATGAGTAAACAAAAACAGTTGCATTTAAATAAAACAAGATTTATAAAAGAATTTTCGGTATGCTTTTAAAAATGGAACTACCATAAGACCTCCCGCCACACACACAATGCAAACGCAGAATTGGAGGAGATTTCTTCTTATGATAGTTAAATATGCTTGGTATGAGAAAAGAATTCTTTGATATTATACTAGTGCATAGTGAAGTAAATCATTTCGAAAGTAGAATATTAATCTTAGCCAGCATAGACATTTCGAACTATGCCTACTATAGCTACCATGTTTTGTAGCAGGTTACCGCCACGCTGCATGGCAGGTTCTACAACTAAAGCCGTACAGGGTTTCGTATTGTTTTATTGGATTTCCAACAAATGGTCAGGCCAAGGAACTTCCCATTGCTACATGAGAACGCCTCTGGAAGGACGTCCCCGAGAACCAAACCGGATCTCTGCCAACACAAGGCCGGGTTACCCCTAACTGGGTAACTACTGACACGAGTATGCCATCTCCCGGTTGTAACCAACCTTTAACCGGGGCCCCAGCAACAAATCACAAAATCATATATATATATATATATCTGCGATATCAACATAAGTTAAGTATCTGGGCTCCATACCATGATACCACTTCTATCCAGAAGGAAATGTACATACCCTAAGGGGTGCTACCCCCAATAACCTTGCTGCATCTTTCCTGTTTTGACCATTTCGGGGTGTGAGGTCCGATGAAGTCACATCCACAAAAACACGCTTTATACAAAAGCTGTGCTTTGGGTCAACAAATGATCATAGAAATGATCTCCAAGATAGACGATCAAACAAATGATCCTATCACAAATGATCAACACAATGATCATTTCACAGCAACACTCAGCATGTCACATTACCAAATTGGGAATATATTGCTGATAACCTTCAACTATATAACCTCTGAGCTCGTACGTCTCAGAGAAGGGTGTTAAGCTAAGAGAATAAATTCTCCGCCACCAACAGAAATATATTCGAAAGAAATCGGCTTTATATCTCAATTTGTAATGTCAGACATACTATCCATACAAGTCTGTTCCGGGCTCGAACAGAACCGAAGGCACTTCCAAAGAAGTCCTTGCAATCCGGATATCCACAATCCTGATCGGATTCCCCATCACATATGGAGAACTCTATACCGGAGCAACTCGGTGCAGAGTCAATCGACAGATCATCCTATCGCTCTCGCGAATACCCGGTCTTGAACACCAGTCTTCAATTGCTATCCATAACGTCGAATCACATATTCGAAATGGGTTATATGACACAACGGTCCTTTCCCGGCTAATTCGAATAGTGGGTGTCAAATTTTAAAACGTGTGGATGTCATTCACAAATATTCACAGGTTCGATGTGGGTTTCGGATAACCAACTGAAATCCGATTCCCTGTCGCATCGAAGTTTAAATGTCGTTTTACGGACAACAGGGTTTTCACATCAATACAGAACAAATCATAATCACAGTGCAATAACATGGCAATTACATCATACAGAATTTACATTCAATAGTTAACAACAATAGTTAATTACTTCCCAATGTGATTTAAATAAATTTACCACTAAATTAATTTAATTTAATGATGAGAATTTGGATAAATAAACTAAATTTTGATTACTCAATTTATTGTTTCAAAATTTACAAATTCTTACTTACAAATTTATTTAAACACTTAATTGTTTATAAATCAATTTAATTACAACTTTGTAAATCATTCTTAATTTCTTTTCAAAATCATTGATTAGCAATTATTTACCTTAATGATCATTTTAAACTACATTATTTATTATTAAACAATTTTGTAAAATAATGTATCTGGATTTAATAAATTAACCATATAAATATTATTATTATTTTTCTTGATTACTTTAAAACGATGATTTATTATTTATAATTACAATTAAATTAAATCTCAATTGACTATATTAATTTATTATTCCTTAATAAATTATCTTGATGTAACTATCAATTTTGAATCAATCAACTTAAATTATCAACTTAACGATTCTTAATTTACAACTTTAATTTTAATTGCTTTTATTTATTTATTATTATTAATTACAAAGTAATTTTAAATCATAAATTATTTAATCATTAATTAATTAACTTCACATTCCATTTACAAACGATCTTCATTTTATAAACAATGCTTATAAAAATTGTTTAAACTTAAGTTTTCGACAAGATTCAACTGAACATGCTGTTTCAGGTGGCCAACCCGAAGCTCCCCCGAGTCACGCCCGAGCTCAAATGCTCCTTACTTCGAGTTTCTGCCCCATGCTACCCGTGTAAATAAAAATTTTCAAAATTTGTTTAAGTTCCAAAATTAACCACGCTACAATCCAGCACAACTCGAGTCTTCCTTCGAGTCTCTGCCCTATTTCCCCGATCAAAACTTCGAGTCAACTCGAGTGGCCAACGCGAAAACTTCCTGACACCCAAACCAGCACTGTGCACATGCACGGTGATTCGCCGCCGTTCTGGCGAACACCACCCACCTCGGCAAGTCGCAAACCACACCCATACTCAAAATCAAAGTTTGATTCAAAGCCAAACACTCGAGAACGAAATTCGACATTTCGTTCGACACTGCAACACGAACCCACCAGAACAAAACTGCCTCGCCCCACCACGTCGAGCCTCCGGTGACCATGGATCTTTGACCTCACCTTCAACACATCGCCACGCCCCTATTCCCCCCGGTGCGATCGGCCAGATTGCCACGTTGAGGATGAAAACTCCTCGTGAATAACAGCGAACCCATCCTACCCCAAAACCCTAGAATGGCCTCGTTCGTTTAATTTATGCATTGAAAAAATTATCTGATAATTTTCTCAAAATCAATGATGTTCAAGCTTGCTACAAATAAATTTTTAGCTTTTATAATTTGATTTATAACCAGAAATTCAAAGAAAACCAATATGTGTTCATGCTCGAACTGCTCTCAAATTACTGAATTAAAAATCATCATTACTGTTTTGAAAATCCTATTTTCATATGTTCGTTCAAATTATAACATCAATTCAATGATTTAAAATGCTTGAATTTACCTTAAAATCTTGTTTTTACTGTAATATTCATGTTACAGAGTCAAAAGTTTTTATTTCAAGCTTAAAACAAAAATTTGAACTGTGTGTCAAGTATACACAACCTATTTTGTTTTAAGTATCCTAAGTTAAAAATGTTAAATGAAGTTCATTTGAATTTTTTTTTTCTAATTAACTAGCTCTGAGATATGAATATGAAAGAACAGAGCTCACATGTGTTTTCCAGTAACACAGAACAATATGCAGAACAATAATTTTTGTTTATATACAACAAAACACAAATTCATGGATTAAGTATTTATATTTCAAATAAATATAAGTTTACTCACCTGAACAATATAGAAACAGAGAATACTTTTGTTTCTTTTTAACTGCAGTTTTTTATTCTTCTTCTCTTTTTTTCTTTCAGTAATTTTGCCTTTCAACTTGTAATATATAAAGTGATGATCTTCTTTCCTTTTTAATTTCTATTTTTCTTTGCTAAAATTTGTTTTGAACGAAATAAACTAAGACAATTGCCATGTATATAAAGAGGATATGCAGGCTCATGTAGAGTACAGAGCATCATGGTGTTGTATAATTGTTTTCTACAGGCTTTCTACAACCCATACTTTTCTCCTTCCTCCCAAAGGTAGCTGAGGAGTAAATGCATTAAATGAAAGTATGTTCTTTGTAGAGGCTTGCATTTAATGAAAGTATGTAGTGAAATGTTTATGCCCCCTTTTTATGTTACAGCCTTCTTATTTTATAGTTGTGAAAGTACTTCTTTATTTTGTTAAATGTAAGAGTTTGTTTTATTTTTTTATTTTTTTCTTTTGCTTACATAATTTAGTTTACTGGTTTGTATATTTCTTTGCAAACTTCAGCATATTTTGTTTTGTTTTAGTTTCTTAGACTTACCTGATTTGATTTATATAAGTATTATTTTGTTTGAATGTTTTACTCTCTTGCATTTCCTTTTATATGTAAAGTTTATATGTTTTATATTTTAATAAGTGTTATCTTGTTTGATTTGATTATTATAAGTACATCTTATTCTTATCTTTATCTAAATGGTGGTTGTTTTGTCTTATTACTATTTTTGTTGCAAGACTAATTTACTTTTGTTTTACTAAATGAAAGTGTTTGTTTTTAATTAACTTAGTTCTTATTTCTTCATAAAAATTTGTTATCTTAGTTTATTTGTTTATATGTTTAATTATTATTATGTTATTTAAATTTTTTACAATTTCATCATATCTTACCTTAACAATTTGATTCCTATTAAAAGCTCATCTATCATAATTTATTATTTTACTTTGTTAAAAAGAAAAGTGGTTTTAGTTATTAATATTAAATGACTATATGATTTTATTACAATATTTGTTTTAATTCTATTAAAAGTTTTAACTAAAAACACCAAATTTTGTTCATATTTTTTTTCTTTATGACTTTTCAATTTTTATTTCAAAAAGTTCAAATATATTACTAAAATTTAAATTCATAATTTTCGGGATGTTACAATATCCCCTCCTTAAGAATATTTCGTCCTCGAAATTGAGAGAGAGAGAAACGTAAACAAATAATATACGAATTCAGAAACAAGGAAATGACTTACAGTTTTAAGTCGAGATGTCAATTCTGCATTTGGGATATGATTTCTTCATATTCTCTTCAGTCTCCCAAGTACAGTCCTTTGGATCGCCACTCCATTTAACTTTGACCAATTTCACAATTTTGTTCCTCAATCGCTTCTCATCACGATCAACAATTTTCATCGGTTCCCTTCTAACTGCCAAGTTGGGAGTGATTTCAAGATCCTGCTGAGCAGCTTCTTCAATAATATCATCTGGATCGTGCACATATTTCCGAAGGTTAGAAATATGGAACACATCATGTACGCCAGACAACCAGCTGGGTAACTGCACTCTATATGCTAGAGAACCAATCCTTTCTAGAATAGGAAAAGGACCAATATAACGCGGTGCCAACTTTCCAGTTTTCCCGAATCTCAACACACCCCGCATCGGAGATACTTTCAGAAATACAGAATCTCCAACTTGAAATTCCAAATTTCTCCTTCGACGGTCATAATAGCTCTTCTGACGGCTTTGGGCAGTTAATAACTTTTTTCGAATAAAATTTACCTTCTCAGTGGCTTCTTTTATCATATCCGGTCCAAGAACAAGTCTGTCACCTGATTCGATCCATCATGTAGGTGATCGACACGGACGACCATATAAAGCTTCGAAAGGAGCCATTTCTAAACTGGCCTGATAACTGTTATTATAAGAGAATTCAACCAGATGCAAATGGTCCTCCCAAGAACCACCAAAATCATGAACACAAGCACGCAGTAGGTCTTCTAAAATTCGATTAACTCTCTCAGTCTGCCCATCAGATTGCGGGTGATAAGCAGTGCTGAAATTTAATTTCGTTCCCAATGCGTCCTGAAATGCTTCCCAAAATCTACTAGTGAAGATCTGGTCACGATCACTCACTATACTACTGGGAATACCATGGAGGCGAACAATTTCCTTTATATAAATACCTGCCAAGCTTGCTGCAGTCCGAGTAGATTTAAATGAAATGAGCATCTTTGGTTAGACGATCCACAATAACCCAAATCGCTTCATTGCCTTTCTTGGTTCGTGGCAATCCGTCGATGAAATCCATCGATACTTGATCCCACTTCCATTTCGGTACTTCCAAAGGTTGAAGTAAACCGGCCACTTTCTTTTGGTCGCTCTTTATTTGCTGACAAGTAGCACAGCGACTCACATAAATAGATATGTCTCTCTTCATCGTTTTCCACCAGAATGTTCTTTTAACATCTCGATACATTTTGTTGACTCCTGGATGGATGTTGAATTTTGACTTGTGGCATTCATCCAATACTTCACGTTTCAGTTCTGGAATGTCGGGGACACAAATTCTGCCCTTGATCCTTATAACTTCTCTATTATCTATCTCAAAACTAGTGTCTTCACCCTGGCATATTCTTTTATGGATTCCTTGAAGAAACTCATCTTCTTTCTGCTGTCTTGAGATCTTCTCAAGGAGAGTAGGAGTGATAACAAGATATGCAAGAACAGCATGTCTCCTACTTAAAGCATCGGCAACCACATATGCTTTTCCCGGCGTATATTGGATATCTAGGTCATATGATGCCAGAAATTCCAACCAACGTTGTTGTCGCAAATTCAAATCCTTCTGGGTGAAAAGATATTTCAAGTTTTTATGATCGGTGAATAATTCGAATTTTTCACCTAAAACAAAGAGAGTTTATTAGGTATATTTCTTTAGTCAAATTAGTTTCATAAATCGTTAGGAAAGCTGAAAAGATTCTTACCCAGAAGATAATGTCGCCATATTTTCAAAGCGAAAACAACAGCCAAAAGTTCCAAATCGTGCGTTGGGTAGTTCTTCTCATGCGGACGTAATTGTCTACTCGCGTAGGCAACCACCTTTCCATTTTGCATTAATACTGCACCTACCCCTTCACCACATGCATCAGTATAGACAGACAAGTCTTGGTTCCCGTTAACAATAGTGAGAACAGGAGCAGTGGTCAATCTCTTTTTCAACTCTTGAAAAACTTCCTCACATCTTGAAGTCCAAATGAACTTTGCATTTTTCATTGTTAACTTAGTCAGCGGACTAGCTAACCTAGAAAAATCTTGAACGAATTTCCGGTAATAGCCTGCTAAACCCAAAAAGCTTCGAACTTCTCTTGGAGTAGTGGGTTGTTTCCAATCAAGAATAGCGGAAATTTTGCTAGGATCTACTGAAATTCCTTCTTCATTAACAATATGGCCAAGGAATTTGACTTCATTGACCCAGAAGTGGCATTTGGAAAATTTTGCATATAGAACATTTCTCCTCAAAATTTCTAAGACAATTCTAAGATGCTCGGCATGCTCTTCTTTAGTCTTAGAATAGATCAAAATATCATCAATGAATACTAGTACAAATTTATTCAGAACTTCCCGAAACACACGAGTCATGAGATCTACGAAGTATGCTGGAGCATTGGTTAGCCCGAAAGGCATAACTAACCATTCATAGAACATATTAGGACCTCTGAAAGCAGTCAAATAGACACAATCTTTGGCGATTCGTAATTGATGGAATCCCTGAGCTAGATCCATTTTTGAAAAGAAACGAGCGCCATGAAGTTGGTCGAATAGATCATCAATTCTGGGCAGTGGAAATTTATTCTTGAGAGTTTGTTTATTTAGATCGCGGTAATCTACACACAATCTCAAAGATCCGTCTGATTTAGCAATAAATACGACGGCTGAACCCCATTCAGAAACACTGGGTCGAATTAATCCTTTTGCTAGTAGCTCATCAGTTTGATGAACCAATTCAATCTTTTCCTTGGGTGCCATCCTGCGACTTGCGTGAACAACATGACGAGTATTAGGTACAAGATCGATTTGGAATTCTATTTCTCGATGAGGAGGTAAAGATTTCACTTCTTCAAATACGTCGGAAAAATCCCGAATAACAGGTATAGACTGCAAAGTGGGTTCAAGATTTCCCAAAGTATACATCAATCTGTCGCTCCTTGGACTTGGATTCTCACAAGAGATTTCAATAAAATTTCCAAAACTTGTTTTGATTAAAACTGTCCGATTACTACACTCCAATATAGCATCGTATCTCGATAACCAGTTCATACCGAGTAAGATTTCAAATTCGTCAAATTCGAGGACAAAAAGGTTGATAGGAAATTTATAGCTAGCATATGAAATAGGAACTCTCTTACAATATGAACTAAGATTTGCGGGACCTCCAACTAGATTTTTCACGCAAATAAGATCGTTAGCAAATTTAGTTTCAAGTCCCAATTCATTTACGGTTTGTTGGGAGATAAAGCTATGTGAAGCACCTGTATCAAATAAAACTCTAACAGTTCTATTATTAATAGTAAGGTTACCTTCCAAAACACCTTTCCCTTTGTCAGCTTTTGAAGATGAGGGGTCCTCCTTTATCGTGTAAACTTTTGCCACCTGCGCTGGCTTCATCACTGGGCAATCTTTAACTAAATGTCCCGGTTTATGACAATTGTAACATTCTCTAGCTGGTTTCTTCGGTTTTGGGCAGTCATTTGAATAGTGGCCTTTCTCTTTGCAGTTGTAACAAGTGACCTTTTCTGTTGCGCTTCCTTGAATGCTCCTCTTCTTCTCATTGCCTTGCCAAGGTTTCTTGCCTCCGAATTTTCGCTTTTTATAATTCTGACTACCTGAATTACCTTTCTCGACAGTTGCTTCTTGCATATCAAGGGTAGCGTACCTGTACCCCATATCTACTAAATCTGAAAAAGATTCTTTAACATGACCTGTCATTTTTCCATGATATTTCTGGTTCGTTCCCCGGATAAACCTTTCGTTTTTCTTAAGAGGTGTATTTAGCAATTCTGGGCCAAACCGAGATAGTTCACTGAATTTATTCAAGTATTCTTCAAACGACAAACTTCCTTGTTTCAAATCCAAAAATTCCTGATACATTCTGGAAACCCCCGCCGATGGCATGTAACGTTTCTCAAACACTTCTTTAAAACGATCCCAAGTAAATTCCTCCTCGGGTTCATCTATAATGATGGTTTCCCACCAAGCTGAAGCTTCTCCTTGGAGTTGCCAAGAAGCTATAAGTCTTTTCTGCTCATCCTGCAGTTTTACTCCCTTTAAAAATCTTTTCACACGATCTTACCCAAGCTTGAGCGTCAATAATTGACTCCTTGCCAATGAATGGTTTGCCACCAAGCTTTTCAAATTTCTTATATAATTCAGCCAAGTCCGGCTGCTGCTGAATTTCTATTACTGCTTCTGCGGCTGCGGGAATTTGATTTGGTGCTGCAGCATTGCCTTGACCCCTAACTCTTCCTCTACGTCCACTCATTTTCACTATCTGAGATTAGTAAGAAAATTGATTTAGATATGCAGACGAAATATCTTAAGGAATATCAGCAGTAAAAAATGAACAGACTAAGAAATTTCAAAGTTTCAATTTTGATTATACTCATTCTAGGGTATACTTCACCCTATCTCTAATGAGCCATCTAATGAGTTATACTCCGTAGCTAAAGTTCTTACTCAACCAACAGCTCTGATACCACTTGTGACGAACCAAACTCGATGTCCAATAAACGACATCAAATTCGCATCGCCGGAGCTTATAACAACAATTAGATGTATATAAAACAGCGGAGCAGAATCAATATCATAAATAACATCACTGTTACAACATCAACATAATATCCATACTGCAACAGAGTACATAATACATACACTACAACTCCAAATACAACATCATGATAATACAACAGTGAACATATATCCAAAAGTTCTCAAATGAGAGAGATGATAACGAACTTCCAAAAGCTAACACCTGAAATCTCCAATAGCTCCTAAGATATCTCCAAGATAAGAGCTCCAAAATACTGCTACTCCAAAATACAGAAACCTGCTACTAGGCTGCCCGTGTGGAAATAATGGGCACCCAGAGTTTAGGAAAGAAAACAATAAACTCCGGATCAGTCATGGGACTGGTATGAGTAAACAAAAACAGTTGCATTTAAATAAAACAAGATTTATAAAAGAATTTTCGGTATGCTTTTAAAAATGGAACTACCATAAGACCTCCCGCCACACACACAATGCAAACGCAGAATTGGAGGAGATTTCTTCTTATGATAGTTAAATATGCTTGGTACGAGAAAAGAATTCTTTGATATTATACAAGTGCATAGTGAAGTAAATCATTTCGAAAGTAGAATATTAATCATAGCCAGCATAGACATTTCGAACTATGCCTACTATAGCTACCATGTTTTGTGGCAGGTTACCGCCACGTTGCATGGCAGGTTCTACAACTAAAGCCGTACAGGGTTTCGTATTGTTTTATTGGATTTCCAACAAATGGTCAGGCCAAGGAACTTCCCATTGCCACATGAGAACGCCTCTGGAAGGACGTCCCCGAGAACCAAACCGGATCTCTGCCAACACAAGGCCGGGTTACCCCTAACTGGGTAACTACTGACACGAGTATGCCATCTCCCAGTTGTAACCAACCTTTAACCGGGGCCCCAGCAACAAATCACAAAATCATATATATATATATATATCTGCGATATCAACATAAGTTAAGTATCTGGGCTCCATACCATGATACCACTTCTATCTAGAAGGAAATGTACATACCCTAAGGGGTGCTACCCCCAATAACCTTGCCGCATCTTTCCTGTTTTGACCATTTCGGGGTGTGAGGTCCGACGAAGTCACGTCCACAAAAACACGCTTTATACAAAAGCTGTGCTTTGGGTCAACAAATGATCATAGAAATGATCTCCAAGATAGACGATCAAACAAATGATCCTATCACAAATGATCAACACAATGATCATTTCACAGCAACACTCAGCATGTCACATTACCAAATTGGAAATATATTGCTGATAACCTTCAACTATATAACCTCTGAGCTCGTACGTCTCAGAGAAGGGTGTTAAGCTAAGAGAATAAATTCTCCGCCACCAACAGAAATATATTCGAAAGAAATCGGCTTTATATCTCAATTTGTAATGTCAGACATACTATCCATACAAGTCTGTTCCGGGCTCGAACAGAACCGAAGGCACTTCCAAAGAAGTCCTTGCAATCCGGATATCCACAATCCTGATCGGATTCCCCATCACATATGGAGAACTCCATACCGGAGCAACTCGGTGCAGAGTCAATCGACAGATCATCCTATCGCTCTCGCGAATACCCGGTCTTCAACACCAGTCTTCAATTGCTATCCATAACGTCAAATCACATATTCGAAATGGGTTATATGACACAACGGTCCTTTCCCGGCTAATTCGAATAGTGGGTGTCAAATTTTAAAACGTGTGGATGTCATTCACAAATATTCACAGGTTCGATGTGGGTTTCGGATAACCAACTGAAATCCGATTCCCTGTCGCATCGAAGTTTAAATGTCGTTTTACGGACAACAGGGTTTTCACATCAATACAGAACAAATCATAATCACAGTGCAATAACATGGCAATTACATCATACAGAATTTACATTCAATAGTTAACAACAATAGTTAATTACTTCCCAATGTGATTTAAATAAATTTACCACTAAATTAATTTAATTTAATGATGAGAATTTGGATAAATAAACTAAATTTTGATTACTCAATTTATTGTTTCAAAATTTACAAATTCTTACTTACAAATTTATTTAAACACTTAATTGTTTATAAATCAATTTAATTACAACTTTGTAAATCATTCTTAATTTCTTTTCAAAATCATTGATCAGCAATTATTTACCTTAATTATCATTTTAAACTACATTATTTATTTATTAAACAATTTTGTAAAATAATGTATCTCGATTTAATAAATTAACCATATAAATATTATTATTTTTTTTCTTGATTACTTTAAAACGATGATTTATTATTTATAATTACAATTAAATTAAATCTCAATTGACTATATTAATTTATTATTCCTTAATAAATTATCTTAATGTAACTATCAATTTTGAATCAATCAACTTAAATTATCAACTTAACGATTCTTAATTTACAACTTTAATTTTAGTTGCTTTTATTTATTTATTATTATTAATTACAAAGTAATTTTAAATCATAAATTATTTAATCATTAATTAATTAACTTCACATTCCATTTACAAACGATCTTCATTTTATAAACAATGCTTATAAAAATTGTTTAAACTTAAGTTTTCAACAAGCTTCAACTGAACATGCTGTTTCAGGTGGCCAACCCGAAGCTCCCCCGAGTCACGCCCGAGCTCAAATGCTCCTTACTTCGAGTTTCTGCCCCATGCTATCCGTGTAAATAAAAATTTTCAAAATTTGTTTAAGTTCCAAAATTAACCACGCTACAACCCAGCATAACTCGAGTCTTCCTTCGAGTCTCTGCCCTATTTCCCCGATCAAAACTTCGAGTCAACTCGAGTGGCCAACGCGAAAACTTCCTGACACCCAAACCAGCGCCGTGCACATGCACGGTGACTCGCCGCCGTTCTGGCGAACACCACCCACCTCGGCAAGTCGCAAACCACACCCATACTCAAAATCAAAGTTTGATTCAAAGCCAAACACTCGAGAACGAAATTCGACATTTCGTTCGACACTGCAACACGAACCCACCAGAACAAAACTGCCTCGCCCCACCACGTCGAGCCTCCGGTGACCATGGATCTTCGACCTCACCTTCAACACATCGCCACGCCCCTATTCCCCCCGGTGCGATCGGCCAGAATGCCACGTTGAGGATGAAAACTCCTCGTGAATAACAGCGAACCCATCCTACCCCAAAACCCTAGAATGGCCTCGTTCGTTTAATTTATGCATTGAAAAAATTATCTGATAATTTTCTCAAAATCAATGATGTTCAAGCTTGCTACAAATAAATTTTTAGCTTTTATAATTTGATTTATAACCAGAAATTCAAAGAAAACCAATATGTGTTCATGCTTGAACTGCTCTCAAATTACTGAATTAAAAATCATCATTACTGTTTTGAAAATCCTATTTTCATATGTTCGTTCAAATTATAACATCAATTCAATGATTTAAAATGCTTGAATTTACCTTAAAATCTTGTTTTTACTGTAATATTCATGTTACAGAGTCAAAAGTTTTTATTTCAAGCTTAAAACAAAAATTTGAACTGTGTGTCAAGTATACACAACCTATTTTGTTTTAAGTATCCTAAGTTAAAAATGTTAAATGAAGTTCATTTGAATTTTTTTTTTCTAATTAACTAGCTCTGAGATATGAATATGAAAGAACAGAGCTCACATGTGTTTTCCAGTAACACAGAACAATATGCAGAACAATAATTTTTGTTTATATACAACAAAACACAAATTCATGGATTAAGTATTTATATTTCAAATAAATATAAGTTTACTCGCCTGAACAATATAGAAACAGAGAATACTTTTGTTTCTTTTTAACTGCATTTTTTGATTCTTCTTCTCTTTTCTTCTTTCAGTAATTTTGCCTTTCAACTTGTAATATATAAAGTGATGATCTTCTTTCCTTTTTAATTTCTATTTTTCTTTGCTAAAATTTGTTTTGAACGAAATAAACTAAGACAATTGCCATGTATATAAAGAGGATATGCAGGCTCATGTAGAGTACAGAGCATCATGGTGTTGTATAATTGTTTTCTACAGGCTTTCTACAACCCATACTTTTCTCCTTCCTCCCAAAGGTGGCTGAGGAGTAAATGCATTAAATGAAAGTATGTTCTTTGTAGAGGCTTGCATTTAATGAAAGTATGTAGTGAAATGTTTATGCCCCCTTTTTATGTTACAGCCTTCTTATTTTATAGTTGTGAAAGTACTTCTTTATTTTGTTAAATGTAAGAGTTTGTTTTATTTTTTTATTTTTTTCTTTTGCTTACATAATTTAGTTTACTGGTTTGTATATTTCTTTGCAAACTTCAGCATATTTTGTTTTGTTTTAGTTTCTTAGACTTACCTGATTTGATTTATATAAGTATTATTTTGTTTGAATGTTTTACTCTCTTGCATTTTCTTTTATATGTAAAGTTTATATGTTTTATATTTTAATAAGTGTTATCTTGTTTGATTTGATTATTATAAGTACATCTTATTCTTATCTTTATCTAAATGGTGGTTGTTTTGTCTTATTACTATTTTTGTTGCAAGACTAATTTACTTTTGTTTTACTAAATGAAAGTGTTTGTTTTTAATTAACTTAGTTCTTATTTCTTCATAAAAATTTGTTATCTTAGTTTATTTGTTTATATGTTTAATTATTATTATGTTATTTAAATTTTTTACAATTTCATCATGTCTTACCTTAACAATTTGATTCCTATTAAAAGCTCATCTATCATAATTTATTATTTTACTTTGTTAAAAAGAAAAGTGGTTTTAGTTATTAATATTAAATGACTATGTGATTTTATTACAATATTTGTTTTAATTTTATTAAAAGTTTTAACTAAAAACACCAAATTTTGTTTATATTTTTTTTTCTTTATAACTTTTCAATTTTTATTTCAAAAAGTTCAAATATATTACTAAAATTTAAATTCATAATTTTCGGGATGTTACAAGCACTATCACAAGTATGATCCTTTTGTAATAGCCAAACAAACATTGCAAGTTTATTACGCTCCTTATCTGTCTCTAAAAAGAGATAAAGCAGATTGGTCTGCATTTTTTAAAACAAAGGCCAGATTCACATTCGATGGGAAAAATATTCCGGACGAACAAGCTTATCAGGCAGATCTTGAGCAAAATAACGAAATAATAATTACATACGATCATACAGATTTTGGTCCTTTGATCGATGAATCAAATGTTTTGGTAGAAGCGTTTGACAATGCAGAGGAAAATATCGTCGAAAACGAGACCGAATCTGAATCAGAAGACGATGATGACTGATATAAATCTGAATCTGTTTTTTTGCAGTTGATGTAACTATGTCGAATTCTTGATGTATTATGAAATTGATGTAACTATGAAACCAAATCCGTTTACTATTGTTTGCATGTTTTATGTTATTTCCATTTGTCATTTATTTAGCAATTTTTATTAAATATGCAATGTACCCTGCTTATCGTTGGAAGAGTACACCCATTATGAATCAAGTATAACACACTTCCATTTCTATTTCCATTTCAGTCATTAATTAAGCAATTTATACCGTTGATGTCATTTTCATATGAAATATATTTCATTATCATGTTATTATTCTCTTATATAATGATGTGTATATGTCACAGGTTTATCATTATGTCATATAGAGGTAGGAGCTCTTCCCGATCGTCAAGAGGTGATGGCAGTGGCCCATCGCAAGAGCCACAGCATGCAGTTGTATCGTTAGTCCCTAGAGAAGATGGGTAAGAATTAAATTTTATTCAGCATCTTATTTTTTCTATGATATACGTATGTACTTATCTACATCGTACTTAAAAACAGGGGGTTCGACCTACTTCCCTCTAAGGCTGTGCTCGACGTCTCTAGAGCTTCTTATCGCAGTAGGATGAGTGCTTACTGGCCGAAGTGGGATAACATCCCTCCTCACATCACAGAGTGCATATGGCAGGATGTCCTAGTATGTATATTTTTTTGTTTTCCATTTTTAATTCGTTTTTCTACTGTTTATCGTTTAAAGTGTAATCTTTTTTTTTCAACACAAGCTGAGATAGACATCCAGACAGACGATCTGATGCTGGCATGAGCATACTAGATGAAGAAGATGCGCAAGAACTACAGGGACACGATATCTGAGATTAAGAAATCTGGTAAGAAACCACGGTGGATGGGAGAGGGCGTGTGGCAAGGTTGGTTGAGATACTGGGAGATGGACGAGGCAAAGGCAAGTATACTATTTTTTTAATTATTAATTTGACGTGATCGAAAAATAATGTCTCAAATTTTGAATGTACAGGCAGAGTCGGATAGAAACTCTGCAAATAGAAATAAGAATCCCGTCACTCATCGAAGAGGAACGAAGTCGTTTCAGCAGTATCAGCAGGAGTTGGTAAATTTACTGAATAATAAACGTAAATAGTTTATGCTATATGATTTTAAATGTATAATAATTGTATGTAACAATCAACTTCAGGAAGCCAAGGCACATGGCCCTGTCGGCTATATGGACGTGTTCACCCGTACGCATGCTGTCGAGCATGTTAATCCAGACGGGACTGTTTCGTATACATGGCAGGACGATAAATCCAGCAAAAGCCATGTAAGCATATTTTATTTTATTCAGTATTAGTAATTGTTTTAATTCTTAACTATGATGAAATAAGATATGATATTATTAATTTGTTAATGCAGGATATGTTTATGGAGCAGCGGCAGAAACTCCTTGCTGATACGGGTCGAGATCAGTTGACGACCGATGAGGAGGACGTTATTTTTGAGTTCGTTATGCATCCAACAGAACATGGTCGACGATACGGATTTGGCAATCTAGCGGTAAATAATTTACTTTTTTTTTGAAATACTTCAAATATGATATTTTGACCTTTTCAAAATAATAAACTTGGATTTTATTCATTTTTCAATTATTGTAGGCCAGTAGTCAGAGTAGGGGACGGCGGAGTAGACCTCAGAGCGATCTAGCAGATATAGAAAAATTGCGGACTAGAGTGTCCCAATTGGAGGAGCAGAACCACCAACAGGCCATGCAGACCGCACAGTTGTTAGAGTACTGCAGCAGTTTGGTGGACACTTCCCTTCCTCGGCTGGCTCTGGATCTGGAGGAGATTGATTCAATGTTTGCTTGCTTGTTCATTCGTTCGTTCAGGTATGTTTTGTTTTAGTTTAGAATGATTTGGTAGACGGCGTAGGTAATTGTTGATTTATGTATAATTATGTTTGATACACATGGTTCTGCAGTTGTATGAGGATGTGTATGACAGTATTGATGAATTTGTGTATTAACAACATGGTAGAACAGTTATTGTTAGGATTAATGTTAATATTCGAATGGTTATGTATATTTTGTATTTTATTTTGATGTAATTTTATTTATTTGTGTGTTTATTGAATATTTTGTAGTTTGGGTTTGGACATTTGGTTGGATTATTATACGTTGGATTATGCAGTGTTGATATCATAATGTTTGGAAGAGAAATGTGGTTGGAAGGATATATTTGCAGCGAATTTCAAAAAAAACCAGCAGATTTCCGATGGCTACCGACGGCTCCCGACGGCTTATAGGTCAAAATTTCCAACGGCTCTCGGCGGCCTGTAGCACACTATTTCCGACGGTTTCCGATGGATACCGACGTCCATCGGAAACCGTCGGAATCCGTCGGAATCGTGTGCGACAGCTTCCGTCAGAAGCCGTCGGAAATACTGCTCCCTGACGCAGTCATTTCCCGACGGCTTTTTCCGACGGCGGCCGACGGCTTCCGATGGCTTCCGACGGCCGTCGAAAAACGTGATTCCCTTAGTAGTGATGTAATGTCAGAGGCACGACATGGATTCGATGGAAACAACATGGGCTTGCATGGAATGTAGTGCGTGTGTGATTGGAGAGAGATGTGGCAGTGGTTGGAGGTGACGTGTGATGTTTGTTTGCTGAAGGGGGGGGATGTTCGACTATGGCATAAATTGGTGGCTGTGTGGTGATTGAACGCGACTATAGCAGGAGGTTGTGTGTTGTATTGGCATTGTTGGAGTTGCTGAAGCTGGGCTTGGGAAATAAGAGAGAGGGGGATTGCAATGATGGTAGTTGTTGTTTGGAACTCAAGCGTCGTTTTAGTGAGTTATCTCACTCACAACTGTCTATATCATTTTGTTAATGCATATTCTGCATATCAACATGGTTAGTTTGGTTGGAAGAATTATTGGTTGATATTGATTAATTTGATGAAATTGAATTGTTTATTTGGGATATAGGATCGATCAAGTGATATTAGATTGATTATTGCGATGTTAGATATGAATTTTGGATTTGATGGTGAAGTTATATGTATAGTATATCGATGGCCGAATTTCGATGGAATTCGACTTGGCCATACAGTAAAACTTATATTGATGAATTGTTGTTGATTTTGGAGAATTTTGCTCCATGGTTTGTATTTTAGGTGATTTAATGATTTTCTCACTTAAAAATTATTTTTGAAAACTTAAGGAAGTTATTCATAGTATTTTAAAACTTATTTTGAAATAATATTTATTATAGAAAATTACAAAATGAATTTAAAGTAATATTGAGTGTTTTTGTACGAATTATCATAGATTTTGAATTATAAATTATGATTTAAAATGAAAAGAATTATTTTGGAGATTTGTAAATTTATTTTAAAGTATTATTTAGTTATAGAAATTTACGATATAGATTCTACAATTATTTTCGATGTGTAAAGTGATTTTGAAATTTTTTAATATATATGTATGTATGTATGTATGTATGTATGTATGTATGTATGTATGTATGTATGTATGTATGTGCATACACACGTGCACACACATACATATAAGGATTTGAAAATGAAATTTAGTAATTGAATTTATATTTGATTTGAATAAACAAAGTGAATTTATTAGTTAATATATATATTTGCTACCTATTCCTTAATATTTATTTTTGTTATAAATTAATTCATTATAAAATATTGAGTTTTTTTTATGTTTATTTATTTGAATAATTTATTTTATATCATTTTTTATCGTTCTTCCCTTGTATATTAAATTGGATTATATGAGTGATTCTCCATTGATATTGAGTTGTTTAGTGATTTGGAATGATATAGTGTTGACATCTTTTAATATGATTTTGTGTTTTCTAGTTCTATATGACAAGAAATCTGAATAAACGGAGTTATATTACCATTTAGCATGAAGCGTTTGGTAATATTTCTCTGGTTATTCTTTAGACTTATTATATAGAATATTTTGGAGATTATTGTAGTTTATCAATAGTGAGTAAACGATTGAGCATCACACGGTGGTACTGAACGCTGATGTGATACTTATTCGATTATTCACTGCAACTTATGGGTGGGTATAAACCGCACCGCTATATGTAACCGCCCACGCCGGACTGCAAAAACGGTGCAAAAAAACGCGCCGAATCTTCTAACCAAACCAAACACCTCAATTCGGACCGAACCAAATCGATATGGTTCGGTTGCGGTTTGGACGATATTACCGATCATATTAAACCGAACCAAACCAAATATTTACACTATTAATCTTATGATAGAAATATAAGCAACTCGTATTTTATTTATATTCTAATGATGTATATTCTATTTTCAGCTTATATTAATAATAATCATTGTCATAAAGAAAGAAGTTATAGTTTTAGTATGATATTTTTCATCTTAATTTTTGGATAAATGATATTTATAATCTTATTCTATTCCTTTTAATTAATAATTATGCATTGATTGACGTTGATAATTGGTTAATCTACTTAAAAAATCTCACTTGTGGCTAACTATCAAATTGATATATTAATACAATTAAGAATCAATCTTTCATTTTCGTATAACATTGTGTATTTTAACCTTTGAGCATAAAAGCTTCACAAGGTTACCTTCGTTAATTGATTGTTATTGGAAGTAATTTTCTTATTTCATATTTAATGTTGGTTCAAACCGCATCAAAATCGGACCATACTACATTAAACCGAATAGAAAATGAATGGTTTAAATAGGTAATATAATCATTTGTATTTTTGATTAACCGTTTGATGGGGTGTGGAAGCGGTTTGGGCTTTAAACCGCACCAAACCGACCCACACCCACCCCTACTATAACTAGATGTCACTCTAAGAGGATCGAGCATATAGGGCATTATATTTAAGGTGATGCTCGATGAGAGTGAGCAGGTTAAGAGCCATAAGAATGTCTATTTATTGTGTGGACTCCTATTTATGTCAATGAGTAAACTAGGTTGGCTAGAATCCATCCTTGTGGCCTGATTATGGATTCACTCCATGAATCTATGTTATACTGTTTTGTGTATATGGTGAGAGCCACTTTCCCCATGTCACTTAAGCAATAATCAATTACCATTGGGGCACATGTACGTTCATGACCGTTGTATAGCGTTATCTTGCACTAGATAGATATTGGATCACGACTCACGATGGCCATCGACGTAACCGATGATTGTAGGAGTAGTGCTGAGAGCGTGTAAAGAAGGCTCCTGGAGGAAGCCGAGAGCTATTAGACTCCTATTTGTTTACTATTGATATAGATACTGCTTATTCACCTTATGATATTGTTTTAGCTTTGGTTGAGAGCCATCTAGATCATTTATCAAGACTGATGCCGATATAGTCATATATGGTGCTGAGTACACATAGGACCGAGAGTTACGATGATTATCCACGATACTGATAGTTAAGTGGATTAGTAGAAGCCTGAGAGACCGTATGATTATTTCATTGGTTAAAAGCCAAGTTAATTACTATGGGGTTGAAGGTTTGGATGATGGTTATGTGGATTTCGATTTCTTGGATTATTTACGAGACTGCGAGTCATTGAAGTTATATCACCCCATACACATTGATTATACAACTATCGAGGATAGCTTGAGATGCCGAAAGCATGGAGTTGGACCTTGTGCCCATCTCTTGCATTGTAACACTGAAATTTGGTGTTAATTATTTAATTAGTTGGTAAATTAATTAGCTCCTATAATTAGAATTTATGCAAACAACGGAATTTGACCATGAAATTTGCGCCATTACATTCATAGCGAAATTTTGGGAAAATTTTATATTTGGAGTTTTGTGATCGGAGTCCAAATGAAAATGTTATAGACGAAAAACGAATTCGGAATGGAAATAATTTGATTATAATTACTTAAAATTTTGAACTAATCAACCCGGGAGTACAGGTTTACTCGCCGCTACAAGCGGTCGAGTAGGGCTGTTAACCCTTAGGTAAAGGGCGGTCAATCGTTTCCTGTGTGCGGCGAGGGTTATCCTAGGCCCAATGGCCCAAATTTAATTTATTTCGATCTGACGATTGAGGTTGATTCTTGCGCCTATAAATTCAAGCCTAACCCTCCCTTCTCTTCTCATATTATTCTAGAGGCAATAGCGAAGCTCTGCCATTTCTTTTCCTCCACTTTCTTTCTAGATTATAAAATAAGATATTTATGTCTATGCTCATATAAATTGGAGAAGAATAGAAAACTAATAAAAAGGAGAAGAGAAGAGATTCAATTATATGGGTATTTAAGGTAATTTATATAAATTATACCTAGTTTCTCTCCCAATCCCAAATCTCTTCTCCGATCTGTAATTCTAATATACGTATATGCCACTTTTATACTTATTTCTTGGATTAAAAAGGATTTGGAGATGGATTTAAGGTTCTACTTTAGATTTGGAGATTTGGATCACTTTTAAAAGGTGAGTGGAAAATTATATATATTGTTTATGATTTTAAATCTATTCCATTGGCATACATTTGATTTTTATGCCTAATTCAATTATTTACGAATTTTGGGCTTAAACTACTGTAGAAAACTATTGCCTACAAATTTTTATTTTTGATCTAATTTGGTTTATATTTACATATAGATCTGGAAATCAGTCCCAAAGATTTTAGAATTTGAATGTTGTATATTTTTATTATAGATCTGCACTTAGGTATAAAATTGGATTTCTGTATTATTACCTAATTTATGCTATGTTATAGATTCTCTATAGTTCAATTTATGGGAAGAATATCCGTTTGAATTTTTAATATTTTTTTTACTTTTATGGCAACGTTTGATTTAATAAGGAACACCCATAAAAAAAGGAAGAGATGTATAAAGTATAGATTTATTCTCCGTAGTTTACACTGTTTATTCAAAATAAAATAAAATTATCCATTCCTTGTAATATCAAATAGAGTCAAACTTTTTTTTTGTGTTAAACTAATTTATGGAAATCATAGCGTTTCCTATGAAATCTAATTCTAACACATTAAATATGGAAAGCATATTCTAGTTAAATATTTATGACTAGAATATGTTTGGATAGAAATAAATAGTTTTATGCGTAACATTCATTGGTTATTATTATGTTTAGGGAAGCGAATATGTAGAATTAGGAAATGTAGTAATTCCTATTAATGGGCAATAAATTAGGAATGACTAATAATTAATAGGAAATATAATAATGTAACAACAATTAATGAGTAATTAATGAGAAATAATGGATAGGATTAGATAAGGGTTACAATTATTTAGTATGGGAATTAAAGACTGTAATTTTAATTAATAGGCAATTAATGGAAATGAATTTGAAAGTTATAATTAATAGAGACAAACAGATTAATGAGACTGATAAAAATGAAATAGTTATAAAAATGTTACTAATTTGAAATTATAAATCACACATAAATGTCCTAGGAAATAATCCATTAGGATTTTATGGACAAATGGACATTTATAAGCATTAAAATAGGATTTATGGGTAGATAAGTATTTAAGGTAAATCTTATTTCCTTACATAAAAGGGGAATCAGTAAGATAAGTCCAATTTCAACCTAAGATAGTATAAGTAAAGATTTAGGATGTTTAATTAGACTTAGTAGATTCGTGACGCGAGGTCAGTACAGTCACTCGATGGAAGACCGTCCTTCACTTTGAGGTTACCAGTAGTCGGGTGCACTTACTACTGATGTGAGATATCACTAATCCTAGGATCCGTGATGGCAAAAGAGATTTGATATGCTTTTTTAATTGAAGCATTATCCAAATTTGGAATTAGAAGCGATGAGAGATATCTACATAGGGGTTCGCTTCTGGTTTGAGGTATTAAGTGGCTATATGGCCTGCCTCTCTCCTAAAAAAAGTATTAATTAACCTAATGAGATTCTAAATAAATAAGGATGTCTCCAAAGAGGTTCACTTCAGTATTGAGGTATTAAGTGGCTACTGTAGGGCCCACCTCCCTACCGAAAGAGGTATCCTAATTAGCTTCCATATTTATTATTAAGAGTGTGATGGATATCTCAAGAATGATTCGCTTTGGGTTTGAGGTACTAAGTGGCTGATCTAGGATTCGTTTCTCTCCTATAAAAGAACTACTAAGTAGCCTAATGAGATTTTCTAGAAATTTCAGCTAGATAGTACCACTGAGGAGTCCATCCTGGGGTTAGGTATTAAATAGCAAAGGCCCACCCATACATAGGTATTAAATGGTCAATGGTCTGCCTAGTCCTTATTAATGTGATATTAAGTAGCTTGCATACAATTTCTCACATTGTTAAGGCATTAATAACGATAGATGCATTTGTAGTATGGTCATTTTAAATTATAAGGTCATAGATAGTGGTCAAAGGTCTCTATAGCTAGGACCAAATAGACCAATAATGACGATGTTAGAAGTCCACCTTGGGAACGGGTCTTAACTGATGTGGTCTATCTCGATTGAGGTATTAAATGGAAAGACCTACCTATTTCTCTTCATATTTAGAAGCATTAAGTGGAAAATGGGTATGGAAGTATTGGGTGGTTGATAAGGCTTCTTTAGTATATTGTACCTTGGAAATGGGTAGGTAAGTAATCGTATGGGCAATGCAATGTTAGATCAGAATTGTTAACCTTAATAGACATAATAATTAAATGGAAGCCAATCAGTATAAATTTATGTTATGGATGGTTTATGTATTTTCCAATTACTGTAATGTTATTTTGACCCCTCCTCATTATAGCTCATAGGATAGATTTAGAGGGAAAAGTCACTGGAGCTAGACATGTTTAGTTGGAGAAGTCTTCTTTTATCTCATGCTCGATGCTGATGTAACAATCTGCTATTCAAGAAGTACCATTAGTTCTAAGGTAGTAGTCATAATCGGTATTCATATCATATTATTGTTTCCGCTATGAGTTTTGATTTCTATTAATCTTTGATAATGCTCATGCTTATTTAAAGGTACTAAATCCAACGATCCGTGTTTTTGATGGACTTAGGTCCCCATTTTTATCGAAATTTAGGCCCATTAAAGTATGAGTTGTATATTTGGTATCAGATCTTAAGTTAGCAGTTAGAGGAATTAAGATAAATTTATAGAATGTATTCGTACTTTGCTATCTAGTATTATTATATTCTTATTCTAAACTCTAAGAATTCGGACTATAGAAGTAGTTATAGTTCACTCGGAAAGAATGAGCAAAGCAACTGTGGGTTGCAAATATCTTAGAGTTCTTATTTTCACGTCGACTTCAAAGTACCCCACGGAGTGTTGACGAAGCATAAGGCGCTATTGATAAAGAGCATGAGTATGACATATTACTGAATCTCGAAGGCTAAATGTGTTCGACTTGATGGTTGAGATCTATGTTCAACAACTAGTTTTCTATCGGTTTAGAAAATAGTCAAGAAATTTCAAATTAAATTTAACCGCAAGCGCACGACGTACAATTTTAGTACGTGGTGAGTACGGGTCGATCCATAGGGAATTTTTAAGATTTTAAAATTTTCAGTTCAATCAAATTAGACCAAAATGAGAGGAAACTGTTAACTGCAAAAAGAAGCTAAAGCTAGAATTGAAATGTGATTTAAAAACTATTGAACTAGAGAACAATTTAGGGATAAATCCACTCTCATATTTTTGTAAATCAACAAACAATAATTTATGATCTCTAGTTTTGATATTAAGTGAAATAATTGTTGTATTATCATAAATATGGTTTATTTATGTTATTAATTAACATAACTCAAACCATCAAACTATAATACAACAAACAAACTACTTATCAATTCTCATGAAAATGAAGCCAAAGAAAAATGTATTTTAAGTATGATCTATTTACTATTGTAACTAGTAATATAGATTATCAAATTTCATTTTTACTTTCATTTCAAAATCAAAAATTAATTAGCAAATGATGATGTAAATTGTGTTTTTGTTGAAAAAGAATAGCTCCTTTGCAAAAGCAACATAAGCTATCGAACCAAACTTGTATAAACTTGCATCAAAATTCACTCTCATGAAGCATAAACCAAAAGAGATCGTAAATCATAGAAATGTTGAAATTACATAATATTTGAGAGCTTTGTTACCCCTAAATTGAAGGGGTTTAGCTACTCATTTGTGTTATCATATCAACACATGTAATTTTCAACATTAAAAGCAAAATAAATATAAACTAAGTAAAAGAGGAGATGAGATTAACTATTAAGCCACTTGCATAAAAATTAAAGCTACACTACTTGCATTAATGTAAATCTAAGCTATGAACATTAAAAGAAAGAAAAGCATGTAGAAAAGAAAAGAGGAAGAGGTTTGGAAGCCATTTTTATTTCATGAAACATTTCCATTACAACTTGCTTTCTTAATTTCCTAACTAATGTGAATAAGTAGAAGATATGTTCATGTACATAAGAGGGTTATTTATACATGCATAAAACCCTAATTCCATTTTTAGGGTGCTTTCCAAAATACACTTAAGGAAGTGTGGCCACCAGGTAACCATTAGCCACAAATTAATCCATCATTTGATGTGCATGAAGCTTTAACCTCCACTTAGTTGTCCATTAGCTCCTAATTGTACATTTAGGTAAGTGAATGGGGTCCTCCATATCTTAAACTTGAATTTATTTTTCTTCATTCCTTTATATTTCCTTGTGCATGCATATATCATCATGAATCTCACTTCCATATGCATCAAAATATCCTATAAAAATCATAAAAATTGTCCAAGTAAAGATTCTTAAATTAACACATGCATAAAAATGAACATTTTACCCCTGAATGAAGATGAAAATATGATGGTTTGAAAATAACTGAATTTCGGTTTTAACATGTTAAAATGCCCAAATATGATGTTTATTTAAATAAAAGGAGATAAAATATGGATGTAAATATATGCATATTTACGTGCACATCAAATACCCCCACTTACCTTTTTATTCGTCGGCGAATAAAGGAAAACTAAGATAAATCCGTTTTCGTAGGAAGCACGATTGCATTGATCATATGCAACAAGCCTTAAACCTCTAGGTGTCCCCAGTAGGACGAGTGTTGTCTCGTGAGGGTTTTCCGCGGATGCTACCCACAAAATCCAAATGCAGGATGAAAGTATTTACAAATGCAAGATTTATTTACAATGGAAAGAATGCAAGTTTTTGAAAGTATTTACAAATGAAGGATTCACTTTTAAATATACACAAATAAGTTAAACATAAGTCTTGGTCATTATCTTGAAAATTTAAATCATTTACTTGTCAAAATTTCCAACAAAAATTAAGTTGTCAGAACAGATAGACTACAGTTTGACTAGTTGTTTCGGTTGATAACACGATGTAATTATGAAATGGATCCTTAGTTGATTATCAAAGTTAGTCAAAGTGGCATTCTCATTTCTTTTAAATAACAAGTTAAATCAAACAAGTTAAAATGATGCTTGGATTTCAATTGCTTACTCTCTTTTACTTTAAAATTTCATTGATATTAATAATATTTACATATGCCTAACTCAGGTAAACTGAGATATAGTACCCGTGCACTGCCTTGCAGACTGATGTGGGGAATATAGAGCATGGCGAGTGAACACACAAGTGTGAACACTTACCGACTATAGGCGTTATTAAAAAGAATTTTTATATACATACACCTAACTCGGATAAACTGAGGCCATATATACCGATCATGCACTACATTTCGGGCTTACGTGAGAAGGGTACAGAGCGTGGCGAGTGAACACATAAGTGTAAACAATTATCGACTGTAGGTGTTAAAAATATACATACATATATAGAAATGTTTTTTTACTTATATATATATATATATATTTGTTTTTTTTCCTGTTTTTTTAGAAAGAGAGAGTTTTGCATAATCATCTTAGTACCATTTAACTTACAAGATAAAAATGTAATATCCTTTACTTTAAAATTTACCACTTTTATAAACAAAGATTTTCAATTAGAACATACTTCATAATTAACATATATGAACCTTCCTATACACTAGTTAAACCATTGTTATTTTTAGTCAAACTTCACTTTATTTTTGTTAAGAAAATAAATTTTCAAAAATTTCAATTTATTAACCAAAACTTATACTTATCCTATAGTGTTTCTTCAAAAAATAAATCAAAATACTAAAAAGATAATGCTTTTGAGATTTATAAATTTTGAGATTTTTTTTATTAGTTAAAAGAAAATGAAAATTCAAAAAATTCCATGAACTAAAAAAATTGAAAATGAGACCCTTCCTACACTTAATTTTGACTATGTCCTCATAGTCAATGCACGATATAATGAGTGTAACGGGGAAAAATATGCACATATATACAAAAGAGGGTTAACATTCTTACTAGACGTAGTTTGGTTCATGAAGGATCATGAGCTCCTCCTCTTGGTTACTTGACAATTCCAAGAAAGGTTTCAAACGATGACCGCTGACATTGAAAATCGATCCATCCCTAGGGTTTTCTATTTCTAAGGCACCATGTGGAAAAACAGTTCGTACTACAAATGGTCCGGTCCATCTTGATTTAAGTTTCCCAAGGAATAAATGAAGTCGTGAGTCATATAAGAAAACTTTCTCGTTAAGCGAAAACGTTTTCCTTAGGATTGACTTGTCATGAAAAAAAATTTGTTAATTCTTTGTAAATTTTTTCATTTTCATACGCATCGTTCCTAAGTTCTTCTAGTTCATTGAGTTGTAGTTCTCGATTTTCGCCGGCTTTCTTAAAATCAAAGTTTAAGTTTTTTTATTGCCCGCAATGCTTTGTGTTCGATTTCATTGGGTAAATGACAAGCTTTACCGTAAACTAAATGAAATGGGGACATTCCAAGGTTAGTTTTAAAAGCACTAAAGTAAGCCCAAAGCGCGTCGGTCAATTTCAGAGACCAATCTTTTCGATTTTTGTTAACAGTTTTCTCCAAGATTAATTTTATTTTTCGATTTGAGACTTCAACTTGGCCACAAGTTTGAGGATGATATGGAGTGGATAACTTGTGGGTTATCGGGTATTTTTCAGTAAGGTTTCAAAAGAACGGTTGCAAAAATGGGTCCCGTTATCATCGATTATTGTGTGAGGTGTGTCGAACCTCAAAAAGATATTTTCCTTAAGAAATTTCACAACAATTCAATGGTCATTAGTTTTGCAAGGAATGGCTCGACCCATTTTGATACGTAATCGACAGCGAGAAGAATATACAAGTTTCTGAAAGAACTAGGAATAGGTCCCATAAAGTCGATTTTGGATTTCATGATGAGTTTCAGTTGGAGATATACATTTATTCCAGATGGACGAAAAATAAGAGTCTGTATGTCACAACGTCTAGAAGCAAGTTTTTGCTAGGGTGCAACCATTGATCTCCACTTCGATGGAAAACCGGATTTTTATTTAAATAATTAATGTCAATTCTGTAGTCAAAAAATTATGAGAGAATTTTTATAAAGTATATTTTGAAAATGCCTTAGATTTTGGGAAAAGGATTTCCAAAGGATTTCTTATCCCAAGGATTTAGTTTAGAAATTTTGTTTTGAAAAAGTTTTGAAATTTTAATTTTTAAAGAAACACATATACTATTACATTGGTGGTGTTAAGAAATTTTTAGTTTATAAAAGCTTATTTTTTGAAAACATTATATAGTTATATGTATTTATATATCAGTAAAGGCTGGATTTTGATTTTTGGCGAGGTAATAGTTTTCCAATTTGGAAAATTTGTGTTTTCAAAAAGTTTTTGAAAACTTTGAAATATATATAAGTTTGATTTTTAACGGAAGTTTTGGTATGAAATAGTTTCTACTATTTAGAAACAAGTATAAAGGAGCATATATTTAGCTCAATGATTTTTTGGTTTATAAATCGAGGTTTTTAAAATCTTCTCTCTTCAAGGTACATAAAATAAGAATGACATTCAATTTTATTAGGGTATGTAATCTGAAGTGTTGTTGTACCACCAGTTATTGGAAGAAAAATTACCGTACGGAGTAGGCAGGAAATAACAGCTAGAATATTTTCAAGTTTTTGGAATTGTTATTGGTCACAGCAGTTTTATTGGGACTATTATTAATTGCTGGAGCATGGTTCGGGACTAGGCGATAGGCTTTGACACTGCCATGATGAGGAATGGAATTTTTTGAATCGTGGTTAATCAAAGGAGATGGCGTGAAATGATTATTATTATTTAATCCGACCCTAGTTGGTTCTACATTTAACTAATGCTCAAATCCCATCTAGCAGTAAACCTAGAGTGGTCTACTAGTTAAAGAGTTTTGGCACAACTTGAACTTAGAATGAGACTATAATAGTCACATTCGAATTCCCTCGGTTGCCTTCTTTCATTTCTCCTTTCTCAACAAGTCGAACCCAATCTCCTTCCTCCTCCTCCTCCAAGTATCATCCTCGCTTTTGTTCCCCTTAGGCGAGATGGTTTTCCCTAGGAGCAACAGCCTCGCCTCCCCTTATGCTGGTTATGCACGTTAGGTCTCGCACCACCACCACTTCAGATCTAAACCCCATTACCTCCCTCTGGTCACCTCTTATCCCAATACACCTTTCTGCACTATCGGTATTCCCTTGCACTATTATGGTCTCAACTATCAAGAGGCAACATGGCTGGACCGGAATGAGAAAAAGGTTTTTTCGCCTTTGGGTTGGGAGAATTATTTATCGCGGTAGGATTTGCATCGATCCTCTCCTTCGAGACCTTTGAGTGGGAATGTTATCCATGTTGCATCTACCTTTTTGATGTCCTGTTGGTGTAGAATTTTGATGGAGGCAACAGTTGATTCGTTCGAAGTTGAAGGGTGTCTTAATTTAGCTGGCTAATGATGATCTCGTTGAGATTTTGGAGGCCTTTACGAAAGATGCAGACTTGAATGATTTTAAAATGACCAACTCAAAGATTTTGCAGTAAATCTTTTCTTAGGATGTCGGTGTTTGGAAAATAGATAATCCATGTCTGATTGACCATCAGGTGGTGCACACCATTCTACCTAACATCATCCCTAAGATATTAAGTTACGATCGAATTTATCCCATGGTGTAGAAGACCACCTATGCTAGTATTGGTGGCATCGCCATTAGGACCTTATGATGCAATTTTTTGATCAAGGATTAGCACTCATAGAGTCACGTTCTGAATTTTCACCTAGCCACTCTCATCTTTAGGTTATACGGGTAAACCTCTATGGAAAGGTAGTTTAGTAGAATGTTCCTGCGACCATCATTGGATCCATCCATAGGAAGATAGAAATTCTGAAGCCATCGGCAACACCAGCAGTGCCTATGGCACGAGATTGGGTGTATAATTGCCATGCAACGATCATTTAAAGGTCGCAGCAATGGGTCGATCTCCAGCCATGGAGTAAGACATCATAGTCTATAAGCATTATTTTAGAATTTATGGTGTTGTTGTCTTTTCCCTTCCAACGTCTTTTTTATTTTCTTTTAGGTTGTTTGGGTTGTAACTGTTAGTTGTCTCTTGTAAAAGGCATGCACGGTATTATGATTTCCTATTTATTTACTGTGGTATTGTTCTGGACATGCAAAACACTATTATATATGCATAGTGAAGAAGCAGTATAAGTATGCAAATACCTAAAAAACACTTAACTAACAATAAATGCAATATAAGAGTGAAAACTTAGAATAGTTGGAAATTTTAGTATAGGACATGATAAAGTTGTTTTGGTATCACAGGTCATTGTTCATATTCCTTAAAAGCTAAATTTTTTGGGTAATTGGGCATGATGAAATTTTAAATAAAATGTTAAGTTTTATAGGGAAAGGATTATTTGTAATATGTTAGAATTTGGTTTATGCAATTAGGGCATAACCGACTTCTGACTACGCTGAAATTGTGGCTTGATTTATCAAAAATTTTGAGAATGAAAATATTTTGGAAATTTCCCGTTGATTTGAAAAGTTTTCTTTCGAAGTTTTTTGTATTTTAGTTATTTTTTACTCTTATATTTTTAAATTTTTTGTTCAAAATTTTATTCCAAGGAAAAATGTGTGTCTGAATATTTTAGGATTTTATTTTTCAAATAACGTACAAATTTAAAGAGCGAGAAAGGTTTTCGTAAAATATTTAATTTTAAAGGCCATATGTTAAGTGTAGGAAAGGAAAATACAGTTTGAATTTATAGATTTAGTGATGTACTAGGAACAATGATGTGATAAATGCAAGCGAGAATAAGGGAAAAGTTGTTTTAGCTTTGGAATTTCTATTTCCATACCTTGTTGACGACGCATGCGAGTATATTTTTACATACAATTCCATTTTAGAGCTTAGAAATAAGTCTCCTTATATATTTTGTGCGTGGAAAATTTGGAGTAAATATAGGACAGAGAGAAAATTTCCATTGTACTATGGGAAAAGGAAGATTATGGAATGGTAAGAATATTAAATTCTTTAACTAGATTTTTTTTCCTGTATAGGATTAAAGTTTTTCAATGTGTCGGATTTTTGGATGGTAGGAAATGGGTGCAAAATTGCTTGCTTTATACTTCTGTTCATAGGAGTATGAGGGTTTGGATGAAAAGATCTTTCAAAAAGTTGCATACAGATAGAATTACTAGTATATATATAGGTTGTTTGCATCATGTTTTTCAAAAATGTTTCCAAAGAAATGCATTCATACAAAAGGATCCAATTTAGAATTATTCTGCATACATTTTTTTATTGTAGTGATACAATAATACGCTATGCATTTATGCATGCAAAATTGGTTATGCACTCATTGATTGTGTAATTTAGGATAATAATGAGCCGAAACATGACTAGGTGATTAGTGAAATTTTGGGGTTGAAATTCATTTTAAGGGACGAAGAATGCAACACCACAAAATATGGCATTAGTTATTTAATTATTTAGTTAATTAATTAATTAGGCTCCAAAAATGTATTTTGTGTAAACAATGGAATTTGACTATGATACTTGCACTATTGCATTCATCGTGAAATTCTAAGCAACTTTCATATTTGGATTTTTGCGATCGTAGTCCAGACGTAGAAGTTACAGTCGAAAAAAGAATTTGAAATGGAAATAATTCGATTAGAATTAGTTAACGTTTTATATAAATTAACCTAGGCCCATAGGTTGACTCGGCACTATGAGCGGTCGACCTGGGCGATTGATCTTACGTAGGGGGCGGTCGACCGCTCCCTATGTGGTAACCAGGCTTAGCCTAGGCCCAATGGCCAAGATTTATTATATTTCGATCTGACAGTTGAGGTTGATTCTTACGCCTACAAATTCAGGCCTAATCCTCCTTTCTCTTCTCATGTTATTTTAGAGGAAGTGGTGAAGCTCTACCATTTCTTCTTCTTCTATTTCTTTCTAAATTATAAAAATAATATATTTATTTCTATATTCATAAAAATTGGAGAAGAATAGAAATCTAATAAAAAGGAGGAAAGAAGTGAATCAACTCTAAGCGTATTTGAGATAATTTATATATATTTATATATTTATATCTATTTCTCTTCGAATCCCAAGTCTCTTCTCATGTCTGTAATTCAAATATATGTATGTATCTTTTTGTACATATTTCTTGAACTAAAAAGGATTTAGAGATGAATTTAAGGTTCTACTTCAGATCTGGAGATTTGTAGCGCTTTAAAAATGTGAATGTGAAATTATATACATTGTTTATGATTTTAAATCTATTTCATTGGCAAACATTTGATTTTTATACCAACCAATTTTATTTGTGAATTGTAGGCTTAAATAAGTGCAGAAAACTATTGCCTACATATCTTGTTTTAGATCTAATTTGAAATATGTTTACACTTAGATCTAGAAAATAGTCCCAAAATTATAGAATTTCAATGTTGTATATTTTTATTCCAAATCTGTGCTTAGATGAAAAATAGGATTTTTAGATTATTGTCTTGTATATGCTATGTTGTACATTTTCCATAGTTTAATTTATAGGATGAACATCCATTTGATTTTTATCAATTGGTTTACTTTTCCACTTTACCTTCAAAAGTGCGACCTTTGATTTAACAATGAATACACAAATAAAAAGGAAGAGATGTCTAAAGTATAGATTTATTCTCAGTACTTTACACATCTCTTCCCTTTTTGTTTGTGTGTATTCCTTGTTAAATCAAACATCACCCTTTTGAAGGAAACGTGGAAAAGTAAACCAATTTATAAAAAAACGAATGTTCTTCCCACAAATTAAACTATGAAAAATCTATAGCATATCATAAATAAGGCAATAATCCAAAAATCCTATTTTTCACCTAAGTACAGATCTAGAATAAAAATATACAACATTTCAAATTCTAAATTCTTGGGACTGATTTCCAGATGTATGTGTAAACATATTTCAAAACGAAAATACCTAGGCAATAGTTTTCTACACTAATTTAAGTATACAGTTCACAAATAAAATTGTTTAGGCAAAAAAATCAAATATTTGCTAACGAAATAGATTTAAAATCATAAACAATATATATAATTTCTCAATCACATTTTAAAAGTGGTACAAATCTCCAGATCTGAAGTATAACCTTAAATTCATCTCTAAAACCTTTTTAGTCCAAGAAATATATATAAAAAAGGGATATACATATATATGAATTACGGATATAAGAAGAGATTTGGGAATGGGAGAGAAAATAGATACAAATATACAAATATATATATATATATATATATATATATATTACCTCAAGTACGAGTATAGTTGATTCTCTTCTCTCTCCTTTTTAGTAGATTTTTATTCTTCTTCAATATGTATGAATATAGACATAAATATCTTAATTTTATAATTTAAAAATAATATGGAGAAGAGGAAATGACAGAGCTTTGCTACTACCTCCAGAATAATATAAGAAGAGAAGGGAGGGTTCAGCCTAAATTTATAGCCACAAGAATCAACCTCAACGGTTAGAACGAAATATATAAATCTGTGCCATTGGACCTAGGCCAACCCTGACCACCAGACGAGGAATGGTCGACCGCCAATGGTTTATCTCTCATAATGGCAGATCGACCCATGGGTCCTGGTTAATTAATATAAAATGTTAATTTTCTCATTCCAATTATTTCATTTCAAATTCGTTTTTCGTCCGTAACTTCTTCATTGGACTCCGATAGTAAAAGCATTAATATGAAAGTTATTTAGAATTTCACCATGAATGCTATAGCGCAAAATTCAAGGTCAAATCCAATCGTTTTCACAAATTCCATTTTTGGAGCTAAATTAATTAACTAACTAATCAAATAACCAACGCCAAATTACGGGGTGTTACAGAGGGTATGTTATATTTATATTTCATGTATGTTTGATTTCAACGATTATTATGTGCTTTTATATATTTTGAGCAAGATGATCTCCGACATGTCTAATTTACGATTATCTAAGATATAATCTTAGGCATAATAGTGAGCTTGCTATTATAATATTTGATGATTTTGTGTATTGATGATAGTTGGATGTTTTGATATTTCATCCTTTTTGATATTATACTTCAAGATGTGTTATTCGATTATTTAATGATTAAGTGATGAGATGTGCATATTATGTGGTATGGTGTTATATACATATGTATGTACATGTATATAAATATATATATATATATATATATGTTTGTGTGTGTGTACGCATGTATGTGTGTGTGTATATGCATATATGTCTGTGTGTGTATTGAGTTGTCAACATGCCACATTGGGATATATAGTTGTTGTGATCTTTTGACACCTTGGATTCAGGTATAGTCCGACCCATTTATTATTTATATAGTACTCGAGTGAGTTCGAGACATTATGTATATATATGTGTGTATATGTATATGTGTTTGTGTACTTATGTATATATGTATATGTGTATATATTTATATATGTATGTATGTATATTGAGTTGTCAGCATGCCACATTGGGAAATATAGTTTGTGATAACCCGGATTTTTGGACAGCTGTTAATTTGTAATTAACAGGACTTAATTTATTAAACACTGATTTATTAATTTGAACAAATAAACCTGACATATATATATATATATATATTTGGATATGTATATAGATAAATTAGAACAAATAAATGCTAAACTATAAATATCTGGATAAATAATCATTTCATAATCTCCTAATATAATTATTTAAATTGGGCAATCTTATTATCTTCAAACAGACTAAATATGTGTGTGTTAATATATGATTATTAATGTAAAATTAAGATTTTAAAATCTTCTCTTTTAAAGGTTATATATGTGTAAATATCACGGAGGTATGAATATAAATAATAAAACATAAATTGAGAAAAAATGTATTTATCTAAAATATAATTAGAAGACAAAGTGTAAATATAGGCCTTAATAAGATTTAAGGAAGGTTTGATACATTTTAGAAAAATAATAATAAATAACATGTGATAAAAAGAAATTTGTATGTATTTGCAACATTTATAAACAAGATAAAATGCATTCAAATAAATGTGAGGCACATATATCATAAGATTAACAAATGTAATCATCTCATCAAAATTTAACAATTGTTGAAATAATGACATGATATTTAACAAGTGGCATATCTAATCTTCCTATTGAAGTTAAAAATGTAAATTTAAAAAAAAATCTTTCAAAAACTCTCTCTCATCTTAAAAACATCACAACCAAATACCATCACTTCAAAAGTTTTTCAAATCTGTTATCTTGCATAACAAGTGAAGATCATCAGCAAATTCTACGGCAAGATCAACTTCAAAACTGCAAGCAAAGAAAATCTGAAGCATAGTTTATCAAGAAAGTTACCAAATTCAACACCAAAATAAATCAAGATTGTAGATCAGAGCATAAAACCCTGTCCTTTGTTTCTCCATAAACAGGTGAGTAAACAAAGATCTAAACAGTTTAAACTGGTTGAATATTCCAATGCATGTGATAAATCTGTAAAGTAAAATTATAAGAATGGGTTGCATGGATGATTTTAACTGATTTTAGTTGAAATACATTATATACATTTGTATATGTGGTTGCGTGTATGATTGCTTGGTACTGTTGTGATTCTAGGCTCTGGAATAACAATGAAAATTCATATCTACCTATACAAATGACTTCAAGCTTTGATCTTCAAGTGGGAAATGGTTGTAACATTATAATTTCAAATTTAAAAATAGTTTTCAAATAAACAATTGCGGTCTGTATTTCAAAAATAGAAATTTTACAGATCTGATTCAAAATAAGTTCAAATCTAGTGGACTAGAATTCTTGATTTAATCTTATAATCTGTTTCCAATTTGTAAATAATGAATTTAGGAAGGTCAACCATTATTTTTAGATTGGTATTTTCTGTGATAATTGGTATTAATAATTTTTGGGGTTTTTGCCAATTCACGGCGAACAGCGTGGTGATCGGTGTTGAAATTTTGGTCGAAGAAGGTTGGAAGGTGGGTGGACCCGGGAAAAATATTGATGGATTTTTCTGGTGTTTGTGGTGGCCAATCGGGGGCGGAGTAGGGTTTTTGAGAGTTTTTTTGTGGAGTTGGTTGTCGAGGAAATGTCGATGATTAGAGAGTAACTGGGTTAATCGTGAGGGGGGGAACTGGATCATCGGAGTTTAGGGTAGCTTCAGGTAGATCGATGGATGATTCTGAGATCGGAGACGTCGGCATTGGGTGGTTTCTGATTGACGTTTGGATTCCAGTTTGTGGTCAGGAAGCTCGATTTTGGCTGGGTGACATTTCTGTGGTTCTAATGATCCTTTAGCTTATCGAAGTCATTGGCGACGTGTTGGAACCGGAGTCGATGATCGGAGCTCTAGCAATCGCTGGTGCATATGCACAGCGAGTTATGGTGTCAATAGTTGAGGAGAGAGTTTGGGTCTCGGGTTGAAGCTCGGGTCTGAGGGATATTTGCTCGAGTTTAAACTCGAGTAGTTCGTGGTATTTAAGTATGTTAACAATTTAAGTTGCTACAAGGTTAAAATTTTTAAAATAAATTCAAGTTTTGAAATGGGAAACAAAAGGAAATTCGAGCTTGACCTGTGTAAGCTTCGGGTTCGACCCAAAGCAGAAAATCTTAAAACAGTTTAAAAATTTTAAAAGTTTTAAAAACTAGGTTTTGAAAATTTAAAATTTAAATTAGTATAAACCTTTATACGAATTGTCGTATATTTAATAAATGTTTTTCTTTAACTTTTTGACTTAGAAGTTTGAAATTTGTTAAATTTAGATTTTGTTAAGAGAAGTTTAAAGTGAATTTAAAACTTTGAGTTAGGAATGAAATTTAAAAAAGACTATTAATTGATCAATGTTTAAGTTGTTTTAAAAAATTTATGTTTTGATAACTTTAATTTATCAAGTTAAATAAGTATTTTATTTTTAAAACTTAATTAATGAGTTAATTAAGTATAGTTAATTTTAAAGATAAAAAGGTTTAAATATGCTAATACAATTAAGACTATATAAAAAAATGTTTATCTTAAGATAACTAAGGTTTTAAGGTCTTGATAGTAATTAAATTAATTTAAGGAAATTAAGTATAATTAATTAGTTTAATTAATTATAAAGGATTAATTTAAGAAATTAATTAAGGGTAATTAATTTACTTGATTAATAAATGATTAAGAATTAAAAGTTAATTATTTAGGGTTAATTAAATTGTAATTAAGATCATTAAGTAGATAATTAAAGATTGATTAATCAAGGTTAATTAATTTAGAAATAATTATGTAAGAAGTAATTAAGAGGTTAATTACTTAATGTAAAAGAATTATTATGAATAATTACTTAATGAAGTAATTAAAGGAATTAATTACTCAGCATGATTAGTTAATTGGATATGGTTTGTGACGCCCCACCTTTATACCCACGCTAGCCAAGAACATTACGGTGAATGCTGTCAACTAGCACGGAGAATAAGGCTTTTGTGGAGCGACCATCCGTGTGATTGCTTTATGCGAGCATCGATATGTCAGATAGTATAACATGCAAATCTTTTCAAGTGGAAATCCGACAGGCCGACACAAACTCAAAGCTACTACACAGTGGCTATAATATCTTCGGAAACAAATATAGAAATAAACATAACATAAATCAGTCACAGACAATTCATATCACAAAGGCGGAATAAGATATGAATATTACACATGAAAGTGTACATCAGAGTAGTGGTCAAACAAGATCCACAATATCCAAAAAGAATAGATACAAGTGCTAGACAAAAGAATAAGTATACATCATAGAGTCTGTATCTTAAATGTATACAACAAAAACTACTAAACTAAGTAGTTAACCAAAAGATCAGATGAAAGTCCGATAAGGAGTCAAGCAGAAGTACCTGTAAAATCTCGGTCTGACCCGAGTATTATTTAAGAAGAAAATAATAAACGGACCAGTCTAGCTATAAATATCAGATGAAGTGATATATAATAAGAGATATGACATAAACATATAATAATCACAATGCCAAGCTGTGATGAATAAGTAATTGAAAATCAACAAGAGATTAATCAATATCACAATAATCTACTCAAGATAAAAAAGGAATGTCATACTCCTAATTTCATTCACCAAGCCACAATAAATGACATATACATCAATGCCAATCGTAAAAGTTGGTGAAACATAAATTCTAGAAATCAACACACGAAATCCAGAAATCACAAAAAGGTATGTGTGAGTCGAAATCACACAAATGGTGTCTAGGCTAACCAAAAAGCATAAAGGTATGTGTGAGTCGAAATCACACAAATGGTGTCTAGCCTAACCTTGCAAACAAAAAGATATGTGTGAATCGAAATCACACAAATGGTGTCTAGGCTAACCGAAAAGATATGTGTGAGTCGAAATCACACAAATGGTGTCTAGCCTAACCTCGCAAACAAAAAGACATCGCACATTGCTAGTCTAAACCATAAAGATGATCGTCATGATCAACGAGAAGTGTCAATTACAATAAGCTAGTAAATATATGAGCTTAGCTTCATGTCCCATAACCACTAGCTTAACTTAAATATTTACGAACAAATTGTAGATCTCCACTAGAAAATTGTCACAAGAGTTTCAATCGAACAAGTCCAAGAATTAACCGACGAAGTAAACGCAAGCGTTTCATACCACTCATTTTACTAAGTCATTTAATTAGATTTCTCATACGAGTGAGGTAAAGGTTTGTATATACTAATAGATTGGAAAACGGTTTGAGAAAACGAGTTTAGTAATAAAATAGTGTTGAAATTATTTGAAGAAAGAGTTTTGATATTTACTACTAGTATAGAAAACCTTTATATTTTTAAAGTGACAAATCACAAAGAAGATTGTAGAAACAATCGGGCATAAAAATTCACATTCGAAGACGTGAATAAAATCCAAAGAAATCGATATAAAATCCATCAAAGTGGATATATCTAAAATTCCCAAAGAAAAGGTCATCAAAGTCGATAATAAATGACAACAACAAAAGGGAGACAACACGAATCGATTAAAGTTGGATATTCAAACGAATTAGCAATATAGGCTAATATGGCAAAGAGTAGCAGGTCGGTCGACCGGACTCCCTGAGTCAGTCGACCGAACCCAGAGGTTGGAAGTGCTCGGGGCACCAGGTCGGTCGACCGGCCCAGGGGGCTCGGTCGGCCGAAGCCTGTAACCAGCACTTCCAAACAGAGGCAGGAAGTGCCTGGACTACAGGTCGGTCGACCGGCCCAGGGGGCTCGGTCGGCCGAACCTATATACTTGCACTTCCTACCCAATTTCAAAGGAGGTGCAAATCCCGACCAAATTGCAATCGCACGAGCAACGGCGCTAAGGGTTTATGCCAATCGACTACCCGGCCCTATAAGCTCCTCGATGCATCACCAAAAACATGTTCAAACATCAAAATTATGATTTTTAAAGAATTGAACTCAAAACACTAAAAATTGGAATATTCACAAAATCAATCCAAACCGAAAGCAAATGCACACGAATAAGTGTTAGGAATTCATACCTAACAATAGAAGAGAATTATAAGCATAGATGTGAGATTAAAAATCTCACCTTTGAACCCAAATTAATGAAGAAGATGCTATGAAGCAATGGCAAGAACAAGCACTCTTCAATTCCAACTCAAGAAGCTTGAATCTAAGCTTAAAAGAGAAACATTTCCTAAATTAGGTTTAGGAATTTTCTGAAATTGAATGGAGAAAGAGTTGGAGAAGATGAAGATGAACTTACCAATGGATTCCCTTTGATTTTGGAGCAAGAATCAAGTTTACAAGAAGAAGCTAGGGCTTGCTAATTTCTATTTCCACTTCCTTTCCCCCATTTCAGTTTTAAGCTTAAGTTTAAGAAATGAATAAGTGAATGAGAGGAGAGAAGGGCTGAGTTGAGGTTAATAGAACAGTTTGGGTGAAACCCAAGCCCAAAGCCCAATAGAAAAGGTCAAAATTTCACTTACTCCAAACATATCAAAGATTATACTCAAAAAGATCGCAAACGGCATTTTGAACTCAATGTAAGTGGTCTCGAGTCCTAATTCGGCTGTTTGCAAAAAGTAGCTTTTCGGACCAAAATCCGATGAACGGTGAAATATTTAAATATATAATCGATAAATATGCGGGTTGTTACAGACTCCCCTCCTTAAAGAAATTGCGTCCTCGCAATACTTAAGAGGAAAATAAGAAGTAACAACCATGGAAGCATATCAACACAAAAGAAAATTTGAAATAGGAAGTTCACCATAAAGTGCACGAAAGAGTTAGCAAGAAATCTGGTGAAACTTCAATTTCCACAATATTACCAGGCTCAAGAGTGAAAACCAGAATCCCTAAGGCATTTCCGTAGATAAAAGACGTGGGGAACGTCAAGAATAGCAGAAAATTGAGCCGGTGCAACGGCGTAGTACAAAAACGGTACGCCAGAGGAACTAGAAACTCAAATAATTTGGGACATCAGCGTAGTACAAAAACGGTACGCCCAATGAACCAAAGCAAAGACATTGATGTAGTACAAACGGTACATCCAATGTATCAAACAGCAAAATCATTGATGTAGTACAAACGGTACATCCAATGAATCAAAGACATTGATGTAGTACAAACGGTACATCCAATGTATCAAAAGAAAAGACATTGATGTAGTACAAACGGTACATCCAATGAATCAAAAGCAAAGACATTGATGTAGTACAAACGGTACATCCAATGAATCAAATAGCAAAGACATTGATGTAGTACAAACGGTACATCCAATGAATCAAAAGCAAAGACATTGATGTAGTACAAACGGTACATCCAATGAATCAAAAACGTATCATTGATGTAGTACAAATGGTGCATCCAATGAATCAAATAGCAAAGACATTGATGTAGTACAAACGGTACATCCAATGAATCAAAAGCAAAGACATTGATGTAGTACAAACGGTACATCCAATGAATCCAAAAAGAAAAGACATTGATGTAGTACAAACGGTATATCCAATGAATCAAAAAGCGAAGACATTGATGTAGTACAAACGGTACATCCAATGAATCAAACGCAAAGACATTGATGTAGTACAAACGGTACATCCAATGAATCAAAAGCAAAGACATTGATGTAGTACAAACGGTACATCCAATGAATCCAAAAAGAAAAGACATTGATGTAGTACAAACGGTACATCCAATGAATCAAAAAGCGAAGACATTGAGGTAGTACAAACGGTACATCCAATGAATCAAAAGCAAAGACATTGATGTAGTACAAACGGTACATCCAATGAATCAAACGCAAAGACATTGATGTAGTACAAACGGTACATCCAATGAATCCAAAAAGAAAAGACATTGATGTAGTACAAACGGTACATCCAATGAATCAAAAAGCGAAGACATTGATGTAGTACAAACGGTACATCCAATGAATCAAAAGCAAAGACATTGATGTAGTACAAACAGTACATCCAATGTATCAAACAGCAAAGTCATTGATGTAGTACAAACGGTACATCCAATGAATCAAATAATTCGGAACACCGACGCAGTACAAAAACGGTACATCCAATGATCCGAAGCCCGAATGATTTCGGAACACCGACGTAGTACAAAAATGGTACGTCCAATGAACCGAACACAATAAAAGGACATCGGACGCTAGTCCATAAAAGAAAGGAGATGAAACTCAATAAAACGAAGTATACCAAAACGTCCGATGAACTTGATAGAAAGATAATTCCATTCAGACATCATCAAAGAATCAACCACTTGTTGCTTACGACAAAGCGCATCGGCAACACGATTTCCCTTCCGGGAATAAAAAGAATATCAAGATCATAAGATGCTAGGAACTCGAGTCAACATGAAGTTCCTTATGAGAAAATAAATATTCCAAGGATTTATGATCGAGATGGAGAACAAATTTCTCGTCCAAAAATGATGATGCCAAATTTTCAAAAGTAAAAACAACAGCCGAGAGCACTAGATCATGAGTGGCATATATAGTCTCGATAAGCTATAATGATTTAGAAGCACAAGTGATAGCACGTTCTCTTTGGCAAGAGAACGGCATCCAAACCAATACGACTAGTATCGGTACAAATAGCAAAGTCTTGGTTCCCCTTTAGGAATCACAAGAATAAGAGTATCGAAAAAAGAATTCTTTCAAATAATTTTCTTTCCCGAAAAGCTAAAGCTTTCAAAATCACAATTATTTCAATGTAAAAATATTTCTAGAAAAATTTACATTTTACAAGTCAATATACTGTGTCTGATTGTCTCATCAAAGCGTTTAGGAAATTCCTATCGATAACGTTGATCAAGCGCATCGACCAAAATTCTTAAAGCACTCAACGGGCAATACAATCACAAAATCATCTTCTATATGATAAACATGTTTCTAAAAACTTTTAAGAATATTCTTTGTTCATTTTAAGAACAAAATCTAGTTTTACTTATAAATAAATCTTATGAAAAAGATTTGCAAAATTTTAAATTACTATTTTCATCCAAAATCAATAAATACAAGAAAGGTCTCATCGAAATATTCATAGAACATTCGATTTATAAAATGGATGAAATAAGCTGGACAAATTGAATGATATAATAAGTCATTCATAAGAATCACAACGAGTGCGGAATGCGGTAAGTGGAATGATAATTTCCGCAACTCGTAGCAAACGAAAATCGGTGGCAAGGTCGAACTAGAAAGACCTTAACACCACACAAAAGATTTCTTAGATGATAATCCTAAGACAAACTCAAAAATACCGAAAAATTTCTCAAACTACATAAATGAGAGAAATAACACTTTCCTTATAAGTGGGCTTAAGAAATAAAATGACGCCATCAAGTTGGAATCAAAATCATAAAGGAAAAATAGAAATCTGCTTAACAGATTGAAAATGTCAAAGATGAATAGTCCACTCGAAAAATAGGATATGGGCTTCACAATGATTAAGCCGATCCTTTCAAAAAATCAATTCCGAAGCCTAAGTAAAAATATCGGCTCGGAAAGAAAGATCACATAAAATAGTTTTTGACATCAAATAAAAGCAAATTGAGTGTTGCGGATCCATCCGGATTCACAATCCTCAAAGAAGTCTTCAAGCCCAAAAATGTTTAAAAAGAATCAACAAGTTCTTTTGATATAAATTAGTGAGATAGAACCCATATCAAAAAGAACTCTAAAAGGAAAATCATAAAACAAATGACATCAAGGATAGAATGGCTACCTTGACTAAGAGAAGAGTTGCTAGGGGCTTGCAGCTTTCCTTCTCTCTTGCTTGGAAGCCTAGGGCACGAAGATAAAAGATGACCCGAACCTTTGCAATAGCGACAAAAGTGGGGTCTCGGACACTCCCTTGCATAGTGGTTCATGGAACCACAATTGTAGCATTGACCACGACTAGGGATAGGAGTCTTTGCTACCGGAATTTGTTGCTTCCCTTTCTTATTAGAATTGGAGCCTTTGAATTTGATAGGCCTCTTCAAGTTATTGTCGAAGTTCTGTTGGGCACGCACAACTTCAACATCACCTTCATTATCGGCCTCTTCAAGACGAAGAGCGATATCAATAAGCTGATCAAATGAAACTTCAAGTTTCAGAAGTAATGGCTTCTTAAGATTCTTATTCAAGCCATAGACGAATCTCTGATTTTTCTTCATTGGGGTGGTAATGTATTCAACCCCGTATTTGGAAAGAGATTCGAAAGATGCGACATAGTCTGTCACAGAAGATTCACCTTGAACAAGGTCAATAAAACGTCGGGCCAAAGTTACTTTTTCAGCCTCCAGCACAAATTTCAATTCGAACCTTTCCCGGAATTGCTCCCAAGTGAGGTCCGCTTCAACGATTTCAGAAATTAAAAGCTCATACCAATCTAATGCTCTTTCTCGGAGCATGCTAGAAGCCACTTGGACTCGATGAAGGTCAATAAGGTTCATGCGAGAAAAGATGCGATCGCATGATTTGAGCCAAGCTTGAATTTCTATAACACTCTCGGATCCTTTGAATGGCCTTCCACCCAAATCGGTATAGTCTCTGCACAAGCGTGAAAAACCGGATCTAGGATGAGTAGGCTCTGGATTGGGACCGGCTGCTTGAGCGTTCTTAACAAGATCTAGAAGTTGTTGTGCGGACATAAATACTCCATCCTAGGGAGTAGCACTAGATTGACCGGCGCTGGGACGGCCAGGTCTAAGCATTTCTCTTCTTTAAGAAAGAAAGAAAGAAGAGGAAAAAGTTATTCTCCAAATAAATTTCAAGCAATCTTGATAGATAAAACAAGGAATCATAAGGAAAATAGGATGAATTGGTACGAAGACTCAAATTAGATCCTAAAGCACGACTCCTAAGAAAGACTTAGGACGATGATCCTTGTTATAATATTCCATATTGTTCCGAAGTTTGGCTCTGATACCAAGCTGTGACGTCCCACCTCTATACCCACGCTAGCCAAGAACATTACGGTGAATGCTGTCAACTAGCACGGAGAATAAGGCTGTTGAGGAGCGACCATCCGTGTAATTGCTTTGTGCGAGCATCGATATGTCAGATAGTATAACATGCAAATCTTTTCAAGTGGAAATCCGACATGCCGACACAAACTCAAAGCTACTACACAGTGGCTATAATATCTTCGGAAACAAATATAGAAATAAACATAACATAAATCAGTCACAGACAATTCATATTACAAAGGCGGAATAAGATATGAATATTACACATGAAAATGTACATCAGAGTAGTGGTCAAACAAGATCCACAATATCCAAAAAGAATAGATACAAGTGCTAGACAAAAGAATAAGTATACATCATAGAGTCTGTATCTTAAATGTATACAACAAAAACTACTAAACTAAGTAGTTAACCAAAAGATCAGATGAAAGTCCGATAAGGAGTCAAGCAGAAGTACCTGTAAAATCTCGGTCTGACCCGAGTATTATTTAAGAAGAAAATAATAAACGGATCAGTCTAGCTATAAATATCAGATGAAGTGATATATAATAAGAGATATGACATAAACATATAATAATCACAATGCCAAGCTGTGATGAATAAGTAAATGAGAGGAGAGAAGGGCTGAGTTGAGGTTAATAGAACAGTTTGGGTGAAACCCAAGCCCAAAGCCCAATAGAAAAGGTCAAAATTTCACTTACTCCAAACATATCAAAGATTATACTCAAAAAATCGCAAACGGCATTTTGAACTCAATGGAAGTGGTCTCGAGTCCTAATTCAGCTGTTTGCAAAAAGTAGCTTTTCGGACCAAAATCCGATGAACGGTGAAATATTTAAATAAAATATTTAAATATATAATCGATAAATATGCGGGTTGTTACATGGTTAATTTTGGTTAATTAATTCAGTTTAATTAATTAAAGTTAATCATTTGATGTTGGGTTAAGTATAATTACTTAAGGTAATTAATGAGGTGTAATTTCTTAGTGAAGTAATTTGTTGCTGGATGTAATTAAATAAAAGGAAATTACTTAATGGGAAGTAATTAAAGGATAATTATTTGGTGGAAGAAATTAAGTGATAATTACTCAGTGTAATTAAAGGATTAATATAATTAATCAAGGAGTTAGTTTAATTGATAGAGAAATTAAGGAAAGTTAATTTTTGATTGTGATTTATCAAGGTTGATTGATGAAAGTAATTAAGTTAAAGGTTGATTATTAAATAAAATTTAAGAATAATTAACTGATGGAAGTAATTGGAGGATCATAAATTAATGTAATTTATGGAAGTGATCAAATCTTACTTAAGAATGATTGAATAATGATAAGTGCTTTGGATTGGTTGATATCTCTGATATGAATTGCTTTGAGATATGATATGTTGGATGGATACTGACAATGTGATTATCTATCAATGATGAATTGCTGTGTAAAAGTGTTATTCGGTAATTAAATTTGAGTTGTATTTAATTGTATAACGTAGGTTTAGATGACACTGAATTCGAAGAGACCGGAGTCGGGTATTAGTAAACACCTGAAACCATTTCAATTCCATATAGGTTTATGTGTGAAATAAATAAGCTAGAATGGAATGATTTAAGTGAACCGGGCTATTTAATCTAAGTCTTGGCACTTACAAATTTGTGTGAGTGAATTGAGAAATGTCTATAACGATTTGTAAATTGTAGTTGATACAAATTACCTGGGGTATATATACAAGTTGTATGCTTTTGTCATTCATGTTATATGGGTTTACTCACGCTGGTTTCCAGCCTGACCCGGGTATTACTTTGATGTAATGCTCGGGTCAGACCGATTATTACAGATTTTTAGGTAAGGACGTTCCGGAGCTCGGGAGGCGAGCTGGATGGCACGAACGTATGGAGTATTTCCGCTGTATTATATTGTTGTCTGAGACATATTAATTGTATATCCAGTGTCTGTATAAAAGTGTAACTCTGATGTATTTAAATGTAATCGACAGAATGCTTTTGTAAACTATTATTATTTATTATTATATTTTATCCGCTGCGAATGTGAGATGTTGTTGTTTCTGTTCTTCTTCTTCTATCTATTTCTTCTTTTTTATAACTATCTGCAATTTTCGAGATCGAAAATTTCGGGTCGTTACATAGTTGTTACGATTTTTTGACACCTTGTATTCAAATATAGAAAGACCATTTATTATTTATATAATACTCGAGTCGGTTCGAGGCATTACGGGTTCGGGGATGAAGAGACTTGATTGTGATTGTAGGGCGTAGATAGAGATTAGACAATTGGTTGATTAGTGTAGCATTATCTAATTTGCAGCCTATTATGTAGTGAAGATGTTGAGATGCATGTATTGGATTTATACATTGTATATTTTTAAGATAATGGTAGTTTGACCTATTTTATATCTCGCTTGGACTCGTATATACTTATTATTGTATGTTATCATTGCATTGAAGACTTTGTTGTAACAACCCGCATATTTGTCGATTTTATATTTAAATATTTTATTTAAATATTTTATCGATACTCGGAATTTAGTCCGAAAAGCTACTTTTTGCATACGGTCGAATTAGGACTCGGGACCACTCCCATTGAATTTAAAATGCCGTTTGCGACCTTTTTGAGTATAAGCTTCGATATGTTTGGAGAAAGTTGATTTTTGGCTACTTTTTCACTTAGGGTTTTGATTGGGCTGAGCCCACTTATGTATTCAGTCCCAACCCCTCTCCTCCTCATTTACTTCATTTCCAATTCCTAATACTCAAGCTTTAGCAACAATGGTGGGAGAGATGAGAAATTAAAACTCATGCCCTAGTTTTCTCTTGCAAATCAAGTTCTAGCTCTAAACTAATAGAAGAACTCATTGGTAAGCTTCTCTTCTTCTTCTCCAACTCAATCTCTTATCAATTTCAAAAATTCCTAAACCTAACTTTGGGAATGTTCTTCTTTTAAAGCTTAGAATCAAGCTTCTTGAGTTGCATTTGAAGAGTGGTTGATTCTCCTTTGCTTTCAAGCATCTTCTTCAAAATCGTTTGGGTTCAAAAGTGAGATTTTTACCTCACATCTATGATTATAATTATCTTTGGTTGTTAGGTGTGAATTCCTAACTCTTCTTTATGTGAATTTGCTCTTGATTTGGATTGGTTTTGTGAATATTCCAATTTTTGGGTTTTTAAGTCAAATTTGTGTGAAAATCCTTTTATGGATGTTTGATCATGCTTTTGGTGATGCATCGAGGATCATATTGGGTCGGGTTGCCGATTGGCATAAACCCTTAGGGCCAATGTTCGTCCGGTTGCATTTTGGAAGAGTTTGCTCTTCATTTGGATAGGTTGAAAAACAGCCCAGGCAAGATTCAGTCGACTGAAAAGTCTGTTCATTCGACTGAACCTGGAACCCGAGGTTTCCAGGCATGATTCAGTCGACTGAATCTTCTGTTCAGTCGACTGAACCAGGAAACAGAAAGTTTCCTGAACCTGGAAAATTTTCAGGTACAGGGTCAGTCGACTGAAAACTCTGTTCAGTCGACTGAACCTGCTGTTTCAGTCCAGTTTGCCTTTTTGGATTGAATTTCCAATGTTAATCGGTTCGTGTTGATTCCCTTTTGTTATTATCACTTATTATCGACTTTGATGACATTTTCTTCGTGATTTTTGGGAATATCCATTTTGATGGATTCGGTATCGATTTCTTTGGATTTTATTCACGTCTTCGAATGTGAATTTTAGTGATTGATTGTTCTTACAATCTTCTTTGTGTTTTGTCACTTTAAAAATATAAAGGTTTTCTATACTAGTAATAAATATCAAAATTCTTTCATCAAAACGATTTCAACACTATTTTATTACAAAGCTCATTTATAAAACTGTCTTCCAACCTATTAGTATATACAAACCTTTACCTCACCCGTATGAGAAATCTAATTAAACGACTTAGTAAAAAAAAGTGGTATGAAACGCTTGCGTTTACTTCGTCGGTTAATTCTTGGACTTGTTCGATTGAATCTCTTGTGACAATTTTCTAGTGGAGATCTACAATTTGTTCATAAATATTTAAGTTAAGCTAGTGGTTATGGGACATGAAGCTAAGCTCATATATTTACTAGCTTATTGTAATTGACACTTCTTGATGATCATGACGATCATCTTTGTGATTTAGACTAGCAATGTGCAATGTCTCTTTGTCTGCGAGGGAGACTAAACCACGTTTTATGGAGTTTCGACTCAAATTGGTGGGGTAGCAACCTATGGTCTTCAGGCCGTTTGTGGAACTTCGGCTCAATTTATGATGGTTAGCAACCATGGAATTAGCGTTCCGTTTGTGATACACGTGTTGGTGAGCTTTATGCTCCCGTTTGTGATAGGCCTTCCCCCTTTTTGTGATTTCTGGAATTCTTGAGATGATTTCTAGAATTTGTGTTTCACCAATTTTCGTGATTTTCATTGATAAGTTTTATCAATATTTGTGAATTGGTGAATTTGTGCGTCATTGACTTTTGTGATTGACATTGATATAATTGTCAATATTTATGGTTTGGTGAATGAAATAAGGAGTATGACATCCCTTTGATCTTTGAGAAGATTTTTGTGATATTGATTAATCTCTTGTTGATTTTCAATTACTTATATATATCACAGCTTGGCGTTGTGATTATTATGTGTTTAGTCATATCTCTTACTCTTTATCGTTTCATCTGATATTTATAGTTAGACTGATCCGTTTATTATTTTTTTATTAAATAATACTCGGATCAGACCGAGATGTTACAGGTGCTTCTGCTTGACTTCTCCCCTGGGACTCATTACCCTGACTTTTGGCAAACTACTTAGATTAGTAGTTTATTTTGTTGTATACACTTGAGATATAGACTCATAGTTGTATTCTTTTGTATAGCACATGTTGCTATTCTTTTGTATTATTGTGGATCTTTTTGACCACTACTCTGATATACACTTCCATGTGTTAATTATGTATTCATATCTTCTTCCGCCTTTGTGATATGAATTATTTGTGACTGATTTATGTTATATTTAATTCTGTATTTGTTTCCGAAGATATTATAGCCACTGTGTAGTAGCTTTGAGTTTGTGTCGTTATGTCGGATTTCCTCTTGATAAAGTGTTGCATGTTATACTTTCTGACATATTGATGCTCGCACAAAGCAATTACACGGATGGTCGCTCCTCAACAGCCTTATTCTCCGTGCTAGTTGACAGCATTCACCGTAATGGTCTTGGCTAGCGTGGGTATAGAGGTGGGGCGTCACAGCTTGGTATCAGAGCCAAACTTCGGAACAATATGGAATATTATAACAAGGATCATCGTCCTAAGTCCATCTTAGGAGTCGTGCTTTAGGATTTACTTCGAGTCTTCGTATCGATTCATCCTATTTTCTTTTATGATTCCTTGTTTTATCTATCAAGATTGCTTGATATTCATTAGTGAATAATATTCTCCTTGTTCTTCTTTCTTTCTAAAGGAAGAGAAATGTCTAGACCAGGCCACCCCAGAGCCGTACCATCTAGCACTCCGCCCCAGGATGGAGTTTTTATGACTGCCCAACGGCTTCTTGATTTAGTGACGAATGCTCAAGCAGCTGGAGCTAACCCGGAACCTACTCACCCAAAGTCGGGATTTGCACGCTTGTGCAGCGATTACACTAATTTGGGTGGGAAGCCATTCAAAGGTTTCGAAACTATTATTGAAGTACAGGCTTGGCTAAGGTCATGCGATCGAATCTTTTCTCGCATGAATCTTATTGACCTTCACCGAGTTCAGGTGGCCTCTACTATGCTCCGAGAAAGAGCATTGGACTGGTACGAGCTTCTTATTTCTGGGATTAACGAAGCGGATCTCACCTGGGAGCAATTCCGGGAACGCTTCGAGTTGAAATTTGTACCAGAAGCAGAGAAAGTGATATTGGCTCGACGATTTATAGACCTTGTTCAAGGTGAGTCCTCCGTGACTGATTACGTCGCCTCCTTCGAGTCGCTTTCCAAATATGGGGTTGAATACATCAACACCCCTTTGAAGAAGAACCAGAGGTTTGTCTATGGCTTAAAAAAAGTCTCAAGAAGCCATTACTTCTAAAATTAGAAGTTTCTTTCGACCAACTCGTTGATATCGCTCTTCGTCTTGAAGAGGTGGATAGGGAGAATGATGTTGAAGTGGTGGGTTCCAAACCAAGCTTCAACAACAACAAGAAGAGGCCAAACAAATTCAAAGGCCCCTATCCTAATAAGAAAGGGAAGCAAGCAACCTCCGTGGCAAAGACTTCTTCCTTTGGTCGTGGAGAATGCTATAATTGTGGTTCGAAGGACCGTTACGTGAACAAGTGTCCAAAGTCTCTCTCTTGTCGCTACTGCAAAGGTCCCGGTCATGTTTTATCCTTATGCCCCAAGCTTTAGGGCAGGAAGGAGGGAAAGCTTAATGTTGCTCAAGCCCTTGGCAACACATCTCGTGGCCAAGGTATTTCTCATTCTATTCTGGATGGAATTATTTTATTTCGTGATCATCCTATTCGAGTTCTTTTTGATACGGGTGTGTCCCATTCTTTTATATCAAAAGAACTTGTTGATACTTTTTCTTTGAATGTTTTGTGTTTAATGACTTCTTTGAGAATTGCGAATCCGGTTGGTGGATCCGCGACAATCAGTTTATTGTGTAAAGATGTCGAGATTATTTTGTGTGATTTTTCTTTCCGAGCCGATTTGCATGTCATGCGTTATTTAGGCTTCGGAATGATTTTAGGAATGGATTGGCTTAACCGTTATGAAGCTCATATCCTATGTCCTGAGCGGACTATTCATCTTCGACATCCTCAATCTGTTAAGCAGATTTCTATTAATCTTAAAGATTCAGATTCCAGCTTGGTTGCATCTTTATATTCTTTAAATCCTCGTGATGACGATGATGATGATAAGGGTGATATTATTTCTCTTATTCACGTCGTTCGTGAATTTTCTGACATATTCGAGCCCGTTTTAGGATTACCACCTAAGCGAGCAATTGAGTTCAGAATTAATCTTATTCCTGGAGCTCAACCTATCACTCGTCCTCCGTATCGTATGTCCAATAAAGAAAACGAGGAGATGCATAAACAATTGTCCGAATTGGAGACGAAGCAATTTATTCTCTCTAGTTCCTCTCCTTGGGGAGCTTCGGCTATTTTCGTGAAGAAATCCGATGGTACACTTAGGCTTTGCGTTGACTACCGCAAGCTTAATGATCTTACTATCAAAAATAAATATCCTTTACCTCGAATTGATGATCTATTCGATCAACTTAGTGGTGCTAGAGTCTTTTCACAATTGGACTTGGCTACCGGTTTCCATCAGCTTCGTATTGCAGAGGATAGCATTCCTTTGACATCGTTCCGTACTCGTTATGGATCTTATGAATGGCTTGTTATGCCATTTGGTCTAACGAATCCTCCGACTTATTTCGTTGACCTTATGAATAGAGTTTTCAAAGACTTCCTCGACCGGTTTGTTCTCATCTTTATTGATGATATTATTGTGTATTCTAAAACCGAGGAGGAGCATGAAAAACATCTTCGGATTATATTGGAAACTCTTAGGAGTAATCAATTAAAGCCAAAATTTTCTAAATGCCACTTTTGGCAATCTCGTGTGAAGTTTCTCGGTCATATTATTTCCGAATCCGGAATTTCCGTGGATCCTTCAAAGATTGAAGCGATTCAAGATTGGAAGAGACCGGAGAGTGTGACAGAGATTCGTAGTTTTCTCGGATTGGCGGGCTATTACCGTCGTTTTATCAAAGACTTTTCTAAGATTGCCGTGCCTCTCACTAGCTTGACGAAGAAAGGTGTTAAATACATTTTGTCAGACAAATGTGAAGCTTCTTTTCAGAAATTAAAAGAACTTCTTTCTGATGCTCCTATTCTCATTATTCCCGAGGGAAATCAAGATTTCATTGTTTATATCGATGCTAGCCGCGTTGGTTTGGGTGCCGTTCTTATGCAAAGAGAACGTGTTATTGCTTATGCTTCTAGGCAATTGAAGCCTGCTGAGACTATATATGCCACTCATGATTTAGAGCTCGCGGCTATTGTTTTCGCCCTTCGTATTTGGCGTCATTATCTTTTAGGAGAGAAATTTGTTCTTTATACCGATCATAAGTCCTTGAAGTATTTATTCTCTCAAAAGGAACTTAATTTGCGTCAACAACGTTGGCTCGAATTTCTTGCACCATATGATCTTGATATCCTTTATACTCCCGGAAAGGGAAATCGCGTTGCGGATGCACTTAGTCGAAAGCAACAAGCGGTTATTTCTATGATGATATCTAAATGGAACGATCTCGAGATTTTATCCACTTGTGAAATTCGAGACCATGTTACCGATTTATGTTCATCTCTTGTTTTATGTAGCCTTGAGGCTCATCCTTCTCTTTTAGATCGCATTCTTGAAGCTCAAGGGTTGGATCCTGAATTGGCTCTTCTTGGCCAAAATATTAAGGATAAAATTGATATTGAAGGTTTGAAAGACTTTGATATCGATTCTCGTGGCGGCATTCGGAGATTTGGTAGACTTATCGTGCCAAATATTAGTGATCTTCGTAAAGATATTTTAGAAGATTCTCATCGTTCTAAATTTACCATTCATCCCGGAAGTAGTAAAATGTACGCGGATATGAAGCGAATTTATTATTGGGAGGGAATGAAACTTGACATCGCTAACTTCGTTAAGCGTTGCATGACTTGCCAACTCGTTAAGGCCGAACATCAAAGGCCCGGTGGGTTATTGCAACCTTTAGAAATTCCAATTTGGAAGTGGGACCAAATTTCCATGGATTTTATAGATGGCCTTCCCCGTTCTCGTTCGGGTCATGATAGCTTATGGGTGATTGTTGATAGACTTACTAAATCCACCCATTTTATTCCCGTTCGGTCTAACCGAACCGTTCCTCTTTTGGCCAAGCTCTTTGTTAAAGAGATTATTAAATTACATGGAGTTCCTACTTCTATTGTTAGCGATCGAGATCCATTGTTTACTAGTGGATTTTGGAAGAGTCTTCAAAAAGCTTTGGGAATGAAGCTTAATTTTAGCACCGCTTATCATCCTCAGTCCGATGGACAAACCGAGCGTGTGAATCAAACTCTTGAAGATCTTCTTCGTGCGTGTGTTCTTGATTTTGGTGGAAGTTGGGAAGATTATATTTCACTTGTTGAATTTTCCTATAATAATAGCTTCCAATCTAGTATTGATATGGCACCTTTCGAGGCACTCTATGGAAGGCCATGCCGATCTCCTTCTTGTTGGCTTGAGGCCGGTGAGAAGCTGGTTTTAGGTCCAGATTTTATTCGTGATTCCACAGAAAAGATTGACCTTATTCGTCATAGGATGAAAGAAGCCCAGAGTAGACAAAGATCCTATGCCGATAACCGGAGAAGGAAGTTAGAATTTTCTGTGGGAGATTTTGTGTTTGTTCATGTTTCACCTATGAAAGGTGTTGTACGTTTCAGTCGATCGGGAAAATTGGCGCCTCGATATATTGGGCCATTTCCTATCACTGAACGTATTGGTTCCATGGCTTATCGCCTATCATTACCGGCTCAATTTTCTGCTATTCATGACGTGTTTCACGTTTCTCAATTACGGAAATGCCTTCGAGATTCCGATTCTATTCTTGAGCCCGGTGTTGTGGAAGAGATTGAAGTTTCGCCTAATTTAACTTGTGAGCAACATCCTATTCGTATCATTGCTTCAGAAGTCAAACGACTTCGAAATAAAGATGTTCCGCTTGTTAAAGTTCAATGGTCTTCAAATCCTAAGGATTGTTCTTGGGAGTCTAGGGAATTCATCGAGCGATCACATCCGGACTTACTTTCCCGTGCTCTTTAAGGTGAACCTTTTATTTCAAATTTCTTTTGTGTTGAATATGCTTTTATGATTGTTACTTTATGTTCTCTTCTTAAATATTGCGAGGACGCAATTTCTTTAAGGAGGGGAGTCTGTAACAACCCGCATATTTGTTGATTTTATATTTAAATATTTTATTTAAATATTTTATCGATACTCGGAATTTAGTCCGAAAAGCTACTTTTTGCATACGGTCGAATTAGGACTCGGGACCACTCCTATTGAGTTTAAAATGCCATTTGCGACCTTTTTGAGTATAAGCTTCGATATGTTTGGAGAAAGTTGATTTTTGGCTACTTTTTCACTTAGGGTTTTGATTGGGCTGAGCCCACTTATGTATTCAGTCCCAACCCCTCTCCTCATTTACTTCATTTCCAATTCCTAATACTCAAGCTTTAGCAACAATGGTGGGAGAGATGAGAAATTAAAACTCAAGCCCTAGTTTTCTCTTGCAAATCAAGTTCTAGCTCCAAACTAATAGAAGAACTCATTGGTAAGCTTCTCTTCTTCTTCTCCAACTCAATCTCTTATCAATTTCCAAAATTCCTAAACCTAACTTTGGGAATGTTCTTCTTTTAAAGCTTAGAATCAAGCTTCTTGAGTTGCATTTGAAGAGTGGTTGATTCTCCTTTGCTTTCAAGCATCTTCTTCAAAATCGTTTGGGTTCAAAAGTGAGATTTTTATCTCACATCTATGACTATAATTATCTTTGGTTGTTAGGTGTGAATTCCTAACTCTTCTTTATGTGAATTTGCTCTTGATTTGGATTGGTTTTGTGAATATTCCAATTTTTGGGTTTTTAAGTCAAATTTGTGTGAAAATCCTTTTATGGATGTTTGATCATGCTTTTGGTGATGCATCGAGGAGCATATTGGGCCGGGTTGCCGATTGGCATAAACCCTTAGGGTCAATGTTCGTCCGGTTGCATTTTGGAAGGGTTTGCTCTTCATTTGGATAGGCTGAAAAACAGCCCAGGCAAGATTCAGTCGACTGAAAAGTCTGTTCAGTCGACTGAACCTGGAACCCGAAGGTTTCCAGGCATGATTCAGTCGACTGAATCTTCTGTTCAGTCGACTGAACCTGGAAACAGAAAGTTTCCTGAACCTGAAAAATTTTCAGGTACAGGGTCAGTCGACTGAAAACTCTGTTCAGTCGACTGAACCTACTGTTTCAGTCCAGTTTGCCTTTTTGGATTGAATTTCCAACGTTAATCGGTTCGTGTTGATTCCCTTTTGTTATTATCACTTATTATCGACTTTGATGACATTTTCTTCGTGATTTTTGGGAATATCCATTTTGATGGATTCGGTATCGATTTCTTTGGATTTTATTCACGTCTTCGAATGTGAATTTTAGTGATTGATTGTGGAGCTTCGGCTCAATTTGTGATGGTTAGCAACCATGGAATTAGCGTTCCGTGTGTGATACACGTGTTGGTGAGCTTTATGCTCCCGTTTGTGATAGGCCTTCCCCCTTTTTGTGATTTCTGGAATTCTTGAGATGATTTCTAGAATTTGTGTTTCACCAATTTTCGTGATTTTCATTGATAAGTTTTATCAATATTTGTGAATTGGTGAATTTGTGCATCATTGACTTTTGTGATTGACATTGATATAATTGTCAATATTTATGGTCTGGTGAATGAAATAAGGAGTATGACATCCCTTTGATCTTTGAGAAGATTTTTGTGATATTGATTAATCTCTTGTTGATTTTCAATTACTTATATATATCACAGCTTGGCGTTGTGATTATTATGTGTTTAGTCATATCTCTTACTCTTTATCGTTTCATCTGATATTTATAGTTAGACTGATCCGTTTATTATTTTTTTATTAAATAATACTCGGATCATACCGAGATGTTACAGGTGCTTCTGCTTGACTTCTCCCCTGGGACTCATTACCCTGACTTTTGGCAAACTACTTAGATTAGTAGTTTATTTTGTTGTATACACTTGAGATATAGACTCATAGTTGTATTCTTTTGTATAGCACGTGTTGCTATTCTTTTGTATTATTGTGGATCTTTTTGACCACTACTCTGATATACACTTCCATGTGTTAATTATGTATTCATATCTTCTTCCGCCTTTGTGATATGAATTATTTGTGACTGATTTATGTTATGTTTAATTCTGTATTTGTTTCCGAAGATATTATAGCCACTGTGTAGTAGCTTTGAGTTTGTGTCGTTATGTCGGATTTCCTCTTGATAAAGTATTGCATGTTATACTTTCTGACATATTGATGCTCGCACAAAGTAATTACACGGATGGTCGCTCCTCAACAGCCTTATTCTCCGTGCTAGTTGACAGCATTCACTGTAATGGTCTTGGCTAGCGTGGGTATAGAGGTGGGGCGTCACATTTGTGATCTTTGTGATTTATTTTATATTGTTTATTGTTCGACCTTGGAGACACACATGTTTATTGCTTTGAGCCGATACTATGTGCGTATAGGTAAGTTTTATGATTTTTGGAATACGTGCCAATGTTGGCCCTAGGGAATATTCAGGTGTATAGGCTCAATATCGCCTTATTCTCTGTTATCAAATAGTATCACGCTATAATACTCTTTTGTAGTATGGACATAGAGGTATGGTGTTACAACCAATGATGAGCAGAACAAAATGAATGTAGAGATAATAAATGTCTTTTAATGCAAGTAGAGATAATTGGACCGTGCTACAATGCTAGGATAGAATTATAGAATAAAATGAATATAAAGTAATGCAAATGAGCATGTTGGACAATGCATATAACTAAACTGAAGTGCAATATAGACTTTAAATATTTGGACTGTTCAAATATTGTTGATGATAAAGTGTCATACATAGGAGTCTCGCAACTATAAATCACGACAATTGATCGAAGTTGATAAAATAAGATACTTTATAAAAGTTATATATTATTATGGAGAAACTAATACTATGGCTATATTATTTAATTAATATTTGTGGGCTTAAATCAAAATAAATTACATATATAAATACACACACATGTGTGTGTAAGTCGTCTCCTTCACTCGAAACTAAATATTTTGGCCAATATCTTTTTAATATAATTATTCAGCCCAAGAACTATATATATATATATATATATTTTTGGCTAGCATAATTATTTTTAAAAAATAAGCCAAAATATATTTCTTTTTGAGCGAAGGAGATGACTTACACGGATAGTGTGTGTATATATGTATATGTGTGTGTATACATATTTATACATATGTATGTATGTATGTGCACAAATTATCCAAAATAATTTCTAGAAAATTTGAGAACGAGCATGAGCTTGTCTATTTAGATTAGCTTTTCTAGGGAGGAATTTCTACCCATATTTTTATGTAAATAGAGTCAAAAACTTATACTCCATGAAACATTTCTTCCATCCCTAATCTATATTATCTATTTATGTGTGACATTGGAACTCATACACAAGGTCTGAGAAAATATTTCTCGATCTAAAAGGAGAATCTAACAATATAACATGATATCCACTGACGTGATCATTTAGTGTGGTAAACTTTTCTAATCATTTTATTTATTTTATGTATTTGTATTTATATGTATAACTAGGTTTTGAAATCAATATACATATGCATACACACATATATACACACATAACATATATATACACACACGCATACACAGACATGATTCGACCATGTTTTTATTTGATAAGTTTTAAATTTGATGAAAGAGTGCACAATGTAAATATATACATAGGCAAATGTGAATTATATACACATGCGTCTCCTTAAATTTAGGAGATCATGTGAACAACGACCCAGAATTTTAGTCATTTGAATTAGAAATACTTAATTAATTTTAAATATTGAAATATTTGTTTTATAAACCAAATAGCTTAAATTTCAAATTTTATAGGGATTTAGTTTGGATAAAAATGATCTAGAGCATTTATTTAAATAGAAATGATAATAATTAACTTTTAAATTGGAATTAAAGTGATTAAACTTATTTTATGATAACTCTTTTTAATTAACGTGTGAAAATATTATCTTGGAACACCGTCTCGGATTTTGACGCAACCATTGTCATTAGATCCTTAATAATAAATTATTATATGTAGTCGAATTTCATGACGATTGGATGTACAATGTGATCGTGCGAGCTTGAAATGTGTACAAATTAATTATAGAAAATTAATATAAAATAATGTGATTTTAAAAGCTATCTTCTTTATATGATCGAATTAGGTCTCGATAATACATCTATTGTTTTCGCAATAGGGTGTATTCGGTATAGAGCGCCAGTCGGCATGCTTTTTTTTGGAGTTTGAAATTTTGGGTACCTAAATTTAATATTTTTGAATAAAACAATGCATGCGCTAATTTGGCCATACCCTTCATATTCCTAGGCCATACCCCCATTATCTCAATCATACTTCTCCCATATTCGCCCATTTTCCCCCCTCTTTTACACGCACCTAACCAAAGTTTTTTGACTCGATTCCCTCTTCTTCAATTTGACGTGAAATCACAGTGCCCCATTCTACGGCTCTAATCAATCAGAGCCATTATTGACATTATCAAGCGATGTCACCAACTAGGGGATTGATCCCGATGATGAGTGGAGTATATTGGACGGTGGAGATGAGGCACGATGGTCGAAGGTGATCGGAATGTGCCTCCGTTCGTAGGCAGTTCATGGATGGGTTTTATGGAGAGTTGAGGTGGCGATGGCTTCGTAATGGGCCGAGGCGAATTCATAGTGGTGCTGGCGAACTCACAGCGGTAGATAGTAGCGTGGAGGAGCGATCGGAGAAGCGTGTGTCGAATTGGATATGGAATACGAGCGAGAGGAAGAAGTAATTAGGAGCGCGATTAGTTTTATATAGTAATTTATTAGTGGATAATGACTGTAATTAGTGAATTTATTTATTTAAATAAATCGAAAACTTAAAAATGCAATATTTTATTCGTTCTAGATCCAAATTGAAAACGTTCAGTTGCATTAGGTTCGTATCGACAAATACTACATTATGGAATTGGATTGGCGACAATTGAAGCTGGTAGAAATTTCATTTTTCAATTTATACGAAATCTAAAACGCTTCAGCGATAATTGGAATTTCGGTTAGTAAACTCACCTCCGAATGATACTGTAATATTATATAGTAGTTATAAAATTTATTGTTGCTTGTTTGGATGATTTACTGCTTTATCGGTTGGTTTGGATTTATTCCTACCCTTCGAGCAGATGAGCCATATTATACAATGATATACTGTATGTGATGTAGGAGGCATGTTGGGGGTATCCAACAGGATTCCTCACTACTATATATATATATATATATATATATATATATATATATATCGCACGCACTAACATATATGAGTTGTGATGTAGGGGAACGGGTTGGGGCGATCCAACAAGATTCCTCACCGCCATTGATTTAGTTTCAATAATATTCCTAATATATGAATTATTGAATATCAAACCCGATGTTTAGACTTATTGGTTATGACATTTGTACATGTTCAACTGAAAACTGTAGTGATAGATATCGTTAACGGTGTTTGTTATATGAGATGTTAACCTATGATGGATGTTAATAACATAATTAACTTCGATAGTTAATTAAACTGAAATGGTAGCTTATTTAAGAGTCATGGAGATAGCTAAGTCTCCTTCTAAATCTGCCAAGTTTTAGATTCAAATCAATTTCAGTTTACATCGGTTTAAAAGTAAATGTTTTAAATACATCATTAGATTTTATATAAATGCATATTAATATTATATAAAGGTTAACTGCTATTATTAAAGCTAATCGTTTATTTAAAATTAAGTATTATATTTGAGGTTAATTACTTTGTTAAGGGATAATTATTTAAAGTTAATTCTTATTTCAAGATAATTACTAAAAGTGTATTATTGTTTAAAGTTAGTTGGTTTTAAAGTAATTTATTATAATAATAATATTGTTTAAGGTTAATTTGTTATTATAGTAACATGATTTAAAGTTATATTATTATTAGAACAATATTATTTCTAAAGTATACTTATATTAAAATAATATTGTTTTAAAGTTAAATTATTTTTAGAATGATTTTTTTAAAGTAAATTTACTAATATGTTAACATTATTTTAAAGATAATTTATGGTTATTTTAATATTTTTTGGAGTTAATTGTTTTCTATGTTAATAATGTTAAAAGGTAATTAATTATCCTATTTATTATAGTTAAAGTTGTTTATCTATATTATTTTGTTTTAAAGTTATAAAATCATGTCATTACTTTGGTTAAAGTTTATGATACTTATTTTAATTTGATTTAAAAGTATATTTCTATACTAATAAAAAAATTCAAATTTTATTATATGTTATTAATGGTGATTTAAGCTAATTATTTTATTTAAATATGTTTGAAGTTAATCTAATACTTTTAAAAATGATTGTTTAAATCATTATTTGGTTATCCTATTTATGAAAGGAGTTTTAGAAGTGATTTGAATATTCATTAATAAAGTTTTTGGAAATGATTTTGAATACTTATAAAAGGATTTTCTATAAATAAACATTGGGGTTTATAAAGTATTTGCAAATGGATTTGGATTTATGCAATGAAGATTTGAAAATGAAAGGAGATTTATAAAAGGATCTGTTGAAGTTAATTATAAAAAGAATTTGAGGTTTGGGTTTCTCTAAACTGACCTTTAAAACTAGTGGTATGGAACACCATTCCACACCTAACACCGTAGGAATAGTGTTTAGAGTTATCCTTATGTCTAATTTAAGTAACATTTGTTTTGAAATCCTTTTAAAGGATTTTTGGAACTAAGAAATCTTCACAAATGTTTTGTGAATATAGTGAGATAAGTACATGAATGTTTTGATAAATGTTTGGAAAGAGATTTAATAAATAAAAAGGGTGTTGAGGCTTAGTGATTGCTTTGGAAAAGTCAAATAACTAGATTGTATTGTTTTGTTTATTTGATAATTAAAAAACCGACTATCAAATCTGGCCAATTTGACTTAGGAGGTATGATTGTAAATTCGAGTTCCCCGATGAAGACTCGAATACTTACTTTCAAGAGAACCGAGATTGAGTCAACCAGAAATTATCGGTTATTGGCTCGGAGAGACAGGGATCAGATATATTATTTGAAATCCACTACGAACCAACATATGCGTTCGATTGGAAGGCATCTTGATGATGTATTGAAGATAGAGTTCTTTAAAGTGCAAAAGCTACTTGCTATTAATCCGGAGGGTGATTCCAAATTGATATAGTAGAAGTAGTGCCTTAAGTTTCGTTCAAACGCAGAACCAACTTGTATGGATGAATGTTGGCATTGCATTTTCTGCATGGAGGGTGGTGTTAGCATTCCAAGAGGAAATTGATAGGAGGAAGTGGTAAGAGCGTAGCCTCTCAAAATCTCACATCTGGAAAATGAATAAAGCAGGGACCAGTTATGGGGCAATGTATATCGCTCCAATAAGGGTATGATCATCTCAGATCTAGTTTTGATATTTATGTATGCTGCAGGGTCCATTGAGGTTGCTTGATTGCAACCAAAGGGTGATCATATTCGTAGCTACTCAAGAAGGGGGTATTGTCAATTATGAGCAGCAGAGGTGCAAAGTGTTGTAGCTTCCCGTACATTTTATCTAAAGGTGTACAGATTCGGTAGTCGACCCTTACCCTTTCATAGCTGGAATCCATTCTCCAATACAAGCCTTCGGACTTGATTGTATATCTAATATGATGGAACGTGAGATGCAATCATTTACTTTTAAACCTAGACATTATTATAATATCAAGAGATTTTGATGTAAAAGTGTTTTAGTTATTGTAAGACAATAACCCATCCGTGTTTATGCGTAGTATGGTCTTACGATATACCTTTTATTTTAAAAGATTTTTTCTAAATATAGAAATAAGTTAATATGATAAGAGTTTTCTCACGTTGGTTTACCAGACTGATTCACGCGTAATTCTCATATAATGCTCGGGTAAGCACGAGCATATTTATAGATTTCAGTTTGAACGCATTGGGACCCAGGAGACGAGCTGGAGGTCTTCAAGTCGTATTCACGAATATCTTATTTTTCACTGCATTAGACATTCAAAATTATCAGCATTTGTAAGGATAGACTTTTATAACTATCCGAGCTGAAATATGTTAGTGTACTCTGATGGATATATATACACACACACACCATATATTTCTTTTATAAGGATCTATAAATATTATATATACCAGTACATATGACACGTCCGTTGAACGTGTGCAATAAATATGTGAATTGATTTTCTTTTTAGTGTAATAATATTTACAAATGCACAAAATTTCTTTTTTAGTACTAACCCCTATTCGATGGACGTGTGAAATAAAGTGAGCTAGGTAATTCTTATTGCAAAAGACAATTTTTAAAGTACTGCCATAATCTTATCTTATATAAAGAAAATATCTCATAATTATATATATAAGATACTTACATAATGAAGTATAACAACAACAAACTTTATGTATGGAGCAGCTATTTGGATACAAAACGAAAAATGAAATGCGATATATGTATGTTGGCCATTGAATAAATAATAATATAGGATACCAACTTACACTTATTATGTTTACTTAAATGCAGTGATTACGTGATGATGAAAAAATTGAAATTAATAGTATGAGAAAATACATACTTTCATGAGTCATTAGTTCACATTTCAATAAACAACTTATTTGCTATATGATGAATGGAAAAAAGAGTAAATCCTTTAGCTAGATAAGGGGCGGATGTAGCCAAGTGGATCAAGGCAGTGGATTGTGAATCCACCACGCGCGGGTTCAATTCCCGTCATTCGCCCATCACATTATTTCAAATTCAAAAAAATTCTATTTTCAATCCAAAGTAACTATCATTTGTGTTTTTCCTGTTTATAATTTTTAAGGTATTTCGAAATGAATAGCAGTTAAATAACTATCAATTGAAATATTTAATTGAATTAACTGAATGTAACTTCAGTTGATTATATATTGATGAGCAGGAAAAGATCAGTAAAATCATTCGAAAATATTCAGTACACACTAATACCTGGAGAACATATACATAGATATTATTAATAACTATCCTATGCTCTTACTTTTGTATGCCCTTTAGTGCATGTTTCAACAAATAATTATCCGTGATAAAGCCAAAATAACTGTCATACTGGTTGAGAGCTTAGCATCAACAATAGAAGAATGCACTATGAGATCACACCTCTTCAATTTATAGACAACGACAATAATCTAGATTGGATGCTGCTAGCCTGGTAATGCATCAGCTCATGAATGCAACTGGATGTGCATATTAGATTGATAATGCGTGCTTCTTTAATTCACTACTGCACAGATACACCACATGCCTACACTGCCTTCCACTCCATCACTGCTCCTTTCTGTATGTTTACTTCCAAGTGAATACTTTTTCAATTTATTACCAAGTGAAACTATGAATGTAAGCTTCTTTTCCAGCCATGTTAATCTACTTCCATTACCACAAATTTACATGGGATCAATTCTGTGTTATGCTACATCTGTTTCTTATAGTCTCATCATGTTCTATATTACATGATGGAATGCAATAACATCTTGTCAATTTTGCATCACCGTTGCAATAAATTACTCACTTTTAGTAGGTTATAACACCAACACTACAACAAAACAGTCATTTTACAACGGGCAATGCCCGTTGTAATATGGATTTCGCAACGGGCATGAGCCTATTGTATTAGGCCTCGTTGTAATTGGTCGACCATATTTTACAACGGGCAATGCCCGTTGTAATGCAGCTTTTTACAACGGTCAATGCCCGTTGTAATGCACCTTTTTACAACGGACAATGCCTGTTGTAATACATGATATTGAAACGGTTTCTGACCGTGGCAAAATTAATGCGAATTTTAAAATAAAATTACAGCAGCATACATCCATACCAATAATGAATAATTTAACGAGTAATAAATATTATCATAAAACAACCAAAATCACATACGAAAAGACTAAAAGCTTGAGTTATAAAATTCCAACACATTCCAAAAAGTTAGATAAGTTTACATTGACATAGTTTTAATATACACATGACGACTAGTTTCATAACAACCGTTGTTGTTTAGCTCAAAAACTGATAGACCTCAAAAACTGGTTGCAATTGGTTAGCCGGCGCCCTTTTAACTGCATCACGTTGTTGTTTAGCTCCATGTGTCCGCATGATATATGATGGTAAAAAATAGTGTGCACCTTTGTCATAGCTGTCATGGATATAAAAATCCTTGCGTAAGAATGTTGTTCTTTATTCACTTATACAAGTATAAAATGACATGAGAAACTAGGACCGATGTTGAAACCTCCAAAGGATGCATAAAGAACAACCATCCTATATGAAAGAATAAATGTGAAATGTGTCCATGGTTGAATCAGAAAGCAAAGTTTTGATCAGTTAAACTTGTGCAGTTTTTAAAGTTGCATATTCAAACTATATGTGGCACAACATTTTTCTGACGCTCTATTTAAAGTCAATAAAAAAAATCAAAGATTCATCAGGGTCTGTGTAAACAAACGAAAAATTATGCAAGTTCAAATTCATACCCAGAAAAATTTACAGGTGGAGCCACCATTGGCATGTAAGGAACAACCATATACTTTGCCTCTTAAATCAGACAGCAGAACAACTTATACCAATTTCAGCAAATACATCTTACAAGATGACACAAGCTAAAATAAGCTTTTGCTTACATTTTTATCTAACCATTGACGAATAGATGGATCACAAACAATGACCCATATCTCTTGCTGTGTGTCCTGTCATAAAACTTATATTAATTGCTGCCAAAGTAAAGTATTGCTTCCCTCAAATGTGAAAATATAAAAGCATAAAACCATACGTATCAATGATGCAAAATAATCTGCATTCAACACAAACTACTCGAGAAAGATTGTGTTATTACTTATCACTACTATTATATGAGGATACTTGCAGTACGGTGATCCATAAATCCTGAACAAATATTGCTTTTCCCTGATGAAATAGGTTAACATATGTCCATATGTCCATCAGGCTGGCACATTTTTAACACAGATGAATTAGTCAAATTTCCCAAATGGGATATCTGCATCCTAGTAAACTGAAAGAATAGTTTTCAGTACATCTCTATTTTAATCTTTTATAGTTGTTAACATGTGTGACCCTTCTATAATAAGACATAAGATGGCATTTAGTTAATTTTGTTTAAAGAAAAGCCTATTACTTAGCTGCACAACATAACAGAGTAAGAAAGCTAAAAAATAAAATGAAAACGAAAATTGTAATGTAAGAATCATGACTGTAACATGTCGCAATTTTAGGTTACATCACAAATCCTTCTCTTCGGCATGTTGACATCAACAAGAAAATTCTGATACATACATTAATTTTTGCAATTCAAAAAGATGTGAACGATGATCTCATTTTTAAAATAAATACAATCCTGGTATAAATACATACACTATTCTGTATAGGATTTTTAAACAAGCAAAATAAGGAAATATAAAAAGATAATTTGATACAAGAACTGCGACTTACAGTTAGAACATGCCGTAATCCTAAATTAGAGTTCCTATCCTTTTTCGATGTATTGACACAAATTTCACCTTCCGAATAAATATTTGTATGAAAGTTTTAGTCAAAAAGTAACCTGCATGAATAATAAAGGACTATGTGTCAACACTACATGAAAAATAGCATAGCGAACTACAAATTTAAACAAGTTTTAAAACTATTTAAAGGTCATTTAATACCTAGATGACAAATGTAACATTTTGCATTAGTGCTATTTCAAATGGTGTCAATACGTGGTAAATTTTCAAAATATAAGATGGCGATATTTTAAATTGAAAATTTAAGCTGGCGATATTTTAAATAGCTCCTGTATAAAATTTCCTTTTTTACAGCAGGCGTGTTAATTTAAATAGTTCTAAAACTTGTTTAAATATGAAAAAGAAAATTGAAACGTGATCTAAATGAATAAAAAACATATGGCAAACTACCGTGGTTAAAATAATGTGTGTTCTAGCATAAACTGAAGGCCATGCCTTTAGGAGGCGATGGAGGAAATTCATGTGGCAGTACAAGTCTAATGCAGAAAATGCCATTCTCATATGGAGTCCCACCTACAATTACAGAAATTAACATGCTAAAACATTACCACGTAAACATACCCCCAATTCATTCTGTGTGTCCTGTCATAAAACTTATATTAATTGCTGCCAAAGTAAAGTATTGCTTCCCTCAAATGTGAAAATATAAAATCTTACTGGATTAAACTTTGGCAATCGACCAGACACACAAATATACCCCCATTTCAATAGCGTCGCATTCCACAACTTTTCGCACACAGTCCCCATCGCGTCTTCACAAAAGAAAACCACCCCATCACAAACGCATACGATGTCCATTAATATCACCTTCAACAATCTCATCTCCGACCATCACTTACATCTCCACCACTATGTGCATATACAACTGAAAATACTTGCCTTGCCACTGCTACTGTCCAGAACTGTCACCATATTTTCCTCTCCACCAATTCTCTGGCCATCCCCTTCGCCAAACCAGAACACTGCATTTACAACTTTCATAACAATCATCACATACACATCTCCTCAAACTTTCAACAACTACAATCACTTTCCATCACCTCTCTGATCAACATCAGCTCCTCTGCAACTTCCACTGACAGCAAAATAAATCCATACATCTACTGCTGCAACCACACACATATCACACAACCAGCCCACAATTCATCCTTACTGTCTTCCACCACAACTACTACATCAAAACTCAACTCTGTCAACTTGTGCATTTTCTGTCACACATTACCTGAACATTACTACAAAACTTCAAACAAACATTGCAACTGCTTCTAACCCCACTCGAACTGCTGTAAACAATTGTGCACTTCCACCTCTTCTTAACACCATTAAGATCTCCCATATCAAAGCTCTGCATTGATTATCGACCACCCTCTACTGCTCCTCCTTCCAAGTCTTCAACCATCACCAGAAACAATCCTTGTAGGCTTCGACCTGAAATCCACATCCATCCTCAACACCTTCCCAACATTGAGCTTCAATAGACAAGAATATCCATCAAAACCACACAGAGAATCGAACCTCCCCAATTCATCAACCAAAGATTGCTTCACCCATATCGAAATCGAGCATCACCTCTGCATCCAAACTTAAACCCCACATCAACAGGCTGCTTCACTACCCCCACCTGAAACTATCGCCGGCCAACTTCCCCAAAATCGCCTCAACGTTGATCACCGCAAACTCAATTCGACAAATCGCCTCCTCCAACATCGAATCGCCAACACCGAATCGCTCCTCTGAACCACAACTTCCCATCGTAACCAGTTGCCAGACTCTAAACAACGTCTCTGTTTCACAACCGCAAGCATCGCCAACGAACGAGCGTAGGAGTTTTAGGGATTTGGGAATTAGGGTTTGGGAGGAGGAAAGGATGAGTAATAAATACAAAAAACGAACGAGCCAAATTTGATAGCTGGAGCCAAAAAAATTGGTTTGGAATGTTTAAAATTGTTATGTATTACAACGGGCATTTTGTGTTGTAAAATTAACTTTTATTATAACGGGCTTGAAAGAACCGTTGTAATAACATTCTATTACAACGGGCTATCATCGCCGTTGTAAAAAGGACGTTGTATATGACATCTATTACAACGGGTCTGAATGGACCGTTGTAATAGCCTTCTATTACAACGGACAACCAATGGCGGTTGTAAAAAGGACGTTGTAATAGAGTATTTTTGTTGTAGTGCAATTCATGCTCAGTACTATAGCTTTATCACATTTGAATTGAATCGCCATAACACATGCTAATCCATGCTCCACATGTAATCAGACCCATGCATTTGAAGATTTTAAACATTGTTTTGCCTTAGATTTACTCGTTTTATATGCATGTGATGTTTTACTTTTAAGTAATTTGTTGGCTAGAGCATGTTGGCTCTAAAGAGCTATTATAGGTCGGTTGTTAACTGATTTCTTATATCTAGGCATTTTAGTCACTTTTGGTTGGAACGCTGAAAATATTTCACAATGATTGGTAATTAAATAGGGGGAATTATTTTAAAGGACAAAAATTTGTATATTTTTTGCCTCAAGGACACGACCTCAATATTTTTACCACAAGGACAAACATTTTTCTAAAAATTATTCATAAGGACAAATATTTTTTAAAATTATTCACAAGGACAACAAAACTGCTACCATGCTAAAACTGATACCTAAAAACTGCTACCGATAACTACAAACTGATACCTAAAAACTGCTATCAATAACTAAAAACTGATACCTACAGAAAGTTGTCCTTCAGGATAAAATATTGAAGCTCTGTCCTTGAGGCTAAAAAGCTGTGAAATTTTGTCCTTGACAATAATTTCCTGAATTAAATAACCATGGATGGAAATATTTAACTAAAATAATTGAATAGAAATTTCAAATGCAACTTGATTATTTATCGATGAGCAAGAAAAGAGAAGTAAAAACAATAAGAATTGTTATGCTCAAATACATATCAGGCATACTCTATCGTAACTAATCAAGCACAACCTCTCTTAAATTACCCTTCGTCCATACGATAATAGCCAATGATGATTTCAATAAAAAGACTTGATGTGACAACAATTAATTAAAAAAATATCACCAAGAAAAAGGATTAAAAAAGAGAAGGAACATACTTGTGAATTTATTTTGCTTCATTGGGAAAGAAGGACATGGTTAGTGCATGAGATAGAAAGCAGTAATGGAAACGTGGTGAATAGAAATAGGTTGAGCAGTTAATGAGAGTTATGGAAACATGAAAATGACAATTATACCCTCTAGCCTTTTTTTATAGCAAATGATATTTTCATAATTTCAAAAGCTTCATTTGAATGTATTCTCATTATATATATATATATATATATATATATATATATATATATATATTTACACCACAAGTTTTTTTTTATAAGGATCTGTTTATATTATGTATTATTCGTTCGACTGTGAAATTCTATGTTATTTAGTTTCTTCATGTGTTCTTTTTTCTTTCTCCCCTAACATTCTATCTTTGCAGCACTTGGTTGCTCGACATGTAAATACCGTAGATGTATTAGTGTCGACTTCTAAGAATCGAAAGGGCGGATGATTACAACCTGTCTATCAGATCATATTTTAAATAATTTTTGTGCTAAAGCAAGCAAGGTTAATTGAGCCTCTACTGGATTTTATTAAAATATAAAATAGAATTACATAAATAATTAAGATCAAGGATAAGGAAAAAAAACAATAAAGCATAGAAACAGGAAAGGAAGCCCTAGCAAAAACAATAAAGCCAAGAAATAGAAAGTTAAGTCCTTCACTCAAAAAGTGAACTGAAATCACTGTTTCTCTCATACGAGTAGCATTAGCATGCCTGATCTTAGAAACAATGCAGCAGCAAAGTTGATCTACAGTCGATGATTCGTTGTTGAATAGTCTATCATTTCTTTGAGTCCAAATTACCAAGTAAGTTTATTTCAGAATGATCAGGAGAGTGCGATCTTTCACGAGTTTCCTTCTAGTGTTACCAAATATCCAATGCCAATCATCCATAGGGTAAATGTATGGACAATGAAATCCCTCGATAGCTTTTAATATGTTCCATATCTTATTCACCTAAACAGTAAGAAAACAAATGCTTAATACTTTCATTTTCACCATTACACAAGAAACATATGGGGCTGCAAAGCATTCCTCTATCATTAAGTTTATCTTTAATCAAAGATGAGTTATGTATCACTTTTCATAACAGAAGATTTTCTTTTTCATTGTTGTAGGTATTCCATATTCTTCTGAACCATACATCCTTGCATAGCAATCGAGCTTTAATAAGGGCATTGTATGTTAAAGGAATTGAATGAGGATACTTTTACAAGTGCAATTTATAGCAGAAGAATGAGGAGGAATAATAAAGGTACAAATTTGACTTCAGAAAATTCTTATGGCATGGCTACTAGAATAAGGCAGCACAATTTTACCCTCATGAAATTTTTAGCAAGTGCGTTATTAGGAATTCCAGTACTCATTTTTGGTTATAAGTGAGTAAGTCATTTAAGATCAATCCATGTCCAGCCTATGGGGAATGCCAGAAGGAGCGTTTGCTTGTACTATCGATTTTATGCCTAATCATAGGAAGCATATAAAATCTCAAGTTTAACAAGCTTCACCATAACCAGCTTGTGTTCATAGGGCAGTCCATAGTCCAAAAATGTCGATTGCCTAGCAGATTACTTTTGGTCCAAATAACCTAAAGAGTTTGTTTATCAGAAAGAAAGATGTTAATATGCTTGGAAGTTGTAGCACTATTCAAGATGTAAGGTTAAAGATACCAAGGCTCCATATTGCTTAGGCAAATTGATCCTCCCTGAAAGTAGTGGGAATTGGGTGATTTGAGTAGCGTGGTCCATTCCATAGAAAATGGTTGAGAGCATTACCGACATGGATAAGAGTTTTTTTTGGATAGGATGGAGGTTCTGGAAAATTAGGTAATCATAGCTACAACAATCGATTTTATTTTTTGTCAATCTCCCTACGTGGGAGAGAAGATTAGCATGCCACTTACAAAGCATGTTATTGATAGATTCAAACCTAGGCATAGTATTACTGGGATACGAGAAGAGATGAGTGGGATGCCTAGATACATTGAGTTTTGAGCCAATTGTAGTAGACCAGATAAGGAAGTGATCCTATTAGATTCAGAAAGACTCGGTCCATCAACAAGAATATGTGATTTTGTAGGGTTAATAACAAGACCAAACGTGTCTTTAAATTTGCTGAGGGTTCTTTCCATGGAGGTTATTTAGACCATGGTTCAAAATCCGGGCGAAATTCCGTTTATTCCAGTGATTTCATTCCGCTTCCGCTCATAACCGGAACGAAATCCGATTAAAATTTCAGTTTCCATCGAAATGTTGGATTTGTTTTTAAAATATTGAAAAAAATTATAAAAAAAATTAAAAAAATACAACAACTAATAGTAATTTATTAAAGAAAACAAACTAAACGGGACAATAAATAAATGAAAAGAAATTATATAGTTTTATAAAAAAAGTTGTTATACTTTTGTTAATTTGCATCGAAACATAATAAAAAATTCAAAATTTTTAAAATTGATCAAAAATTTTAAAATTGATCAAAATTTTTAAAATTAATATTTTTTTTAAAAATTGATCCAAATTTTAAAATCTCAAATGAACAATACAAATCTTAAACAATGGTTTATTTAAATAAAACGTGTATTTCATATGTAATGTAAAAAATGTAATATAAATTCATAATAGTCTTGGATATTTATTTGCATGTATAACAAACTGAAGCAAAAAAGATACCGGAATTAGAAAACCGGAACTAAAGCGGTACTTTCGAATTTTCGGAACGGAATCGGAAATTTTAAAATTACCAATGACTGGAATGGAAAATGGAATTTTAAACCTTGCTTTTATCCCACATAATCAGAATTCTTCCTTTTGAACCACAGTCGTTACTGTGAAGGAAATCCCAATTTTTGTTTATTTTTTCATCAACTTATTCATACTTTCTACTGATAATTTATTCTCCAGTAAACCAATGATGTTTGGTTTATTGGCTTTGAGAAAAGCTAGTTTTACATTCATTTTGAATTTAGTATTAGCTCCTCTTACACTACAAGCAATCATGTCCATTTAGCTGTCTTTTTGGCCCCGTTGGTCCTTTTAGGGGGCCTCTGCCTCTTTGGTTGTGCCCTAGCAGTTGCATTAATATCATTTATATATTCCACATTCTATGATACGTATGTGGCATAGGAGGGATCCTTTTCTAGTTGAGTTGCATTTTCCTCAATATTATCAGCTAAATTCTGGAAAAATTCAGAAGCATATAGAAACTCATCTTCTGTTGGAATAAATTCTTCATTTTCTAGAAATATCAGGTGAGTTGTGTCTCTAGTGTTAAGTGAATCAAAAAGATTTGGAGTTGATAAGGTAGCTTCATTAGCACTTGTTGTTGTGTTTGTTGTTTTTCTTTTCTTTTACCCTTGTCCATGGTAGTCTCAGTTTCCTCTTCAGTGGTAGTAAATGCAGTAGATTTTGTTGCATTTGCATTTGATGTTTCTGGTGTATCATGTTGTGCAGGTACAGTTTTCTTTTGTTTCCATTGTGTTTTAGGTTTGCCTATGCATTTGGAAGTTAAGTGGAAAAATTTATTGCATATTGTACATATATAGGGCTTGAATTCATATTCCACAGGTATATGACATTTACCTTCTTTGATAGTTTTGACAGTGACATGTGCTGGATAATTGGCTGAAGTATCTATTTCAATTAGCAGTCTTGCAAAATTAGTGCGAGTCATTAATGTTGTAACTGGATATGTACGAAAGGGATGTCCAATTGCTCTGCATATTCTACTTAGGGTTTCTTCACCTAGAATTCCAAACGTACATCATAAAATTTTACCCGCACTGGCATGGAAGTTAATTTCTACTTTTGGGCACATAAGCCAGGCTCCCATTGTTTCAGAAATATATAACGTGACTCGTATGTTTAAGGACTTTTCTCGTAACTTTAGCAAAACCATACGCATTTGTAAATTGAACTATAATTGTCCATTATTCAGCAATTATAGATTAACTGGACTTTGAGGCTTCCATACTTTATCTATGTATGTTTTGAATTGATAGTAAGTAGGTTTTCTCAAAAATATAGCATAATAAAAAAAAATCTTGAAAATATAGCCTATATTGCTTGAATCACCACCTGATATTTCTAGAATCGAATGAACCGCTTTTATTTTATTTAATTTGATGTTATTTATTTGAAAATTTCGTTCATGAAGGAATTGGAGGAAGCTATGGATAAGGGAGGAAGGAAAAGGTAAATTGAATGAAAATTGTTGAATATGCGCTTATATGATTTTTTGTTTGATGATAATAAACATATATACATTCATTTAAATGTATTTGATAATATACTATTTATTTTTCACAGATTAAATAAATATTTGCTGAATAAAATAAATAACACGGAATTTGAATTCAAACGAATATTTTATTCAAACAAATATTTATTACATCATTGAATAGTACAATTTCAAGCTCTTACTATAACTATACAACCTTGATTACATCATATTTTTCACATTTACATCAGCACCTCACTACATATCACTCACACTCGTATTTTTATCTTCAACTGCATTCCAGTTTGAATCCAGCATCTGAGAAATCTGCAAAAATATAAACTAACGCAGTAAAATTGAAAAAGAAATATTTTTGCAATATAAAATAAAATATGGTTTTTAAAAAATATGATTTGCCTCAGTTATTTGGGTTGTTCGTCATAATTTAAATTTGAATTCATCATACACGAACAACTTGTGACATACACAGTATATTACTGTATATGCCACAAAACCGTGCACGCCTATATATACACTTGATTGTTTTACAGGGACAGGCGAGCACAGGTCAAACCCAAATGAAAAACCGGGTTCACCTCACGTGCAATAACATTGAAAATCACGACACAAGCACAAGGTCAAATCCGAGTTTTGAAACTGGATTCAACACAAGGCGACATGACATGAATGCAACGAAGACCAACATCAAAATGGACTGCAACAATCATGGCAGTTCACATGTCAAAAACAGTTGCAACATGGATATCACAATCAAACTGCAACAAGGCAACTAGGAATGAACAGAACACAACAGCAACAGTGAAGTTCAACATTATCAGAGAGCATATGGAAGGGTCAGGCCGAAACGAATTGCAACAGCACCAATGCAAGCAAGTCAGTGGCAAGACACAAACTGCAGTGGACAGACCAGAGTGCAACAGGTACAAAAAACAGTGAGCACACTCATATGAACAAATGCAAAGAACAGTGAAGCATGCACATAGGCCACCAGTTTAAAAACTCATATACAAGCTCAATGAAGATTGCAGCAATATACAGATGAACTAAAGTATGGAACAAATGCAACTTGGACTGAATCAAACAAAGACTACAGCAAAAATCACTTCACCAAAGTAACAACATCGAGCCAGAGCTGTCAAATATCACAAAAGTCAAGGCTGCAAATGAAATGCAACACACATGCACAACTTATGGCAGTGAAACTCAAGCAAGTGGAGACAGCAACTAAATATCAACAACTCAAATGAACGCAAAGAAATGCACAGAGACCAGTTGCAAATGACAACAAGCATGAAACCAGTCAATGCCGAGGCTAAACAAATCAATGACATCGAAACAATGCAGTATGGTCAGAGTGAAGATTACAAGACTGCAATGGATACAACAATGCCCAAGATAACTTGAACAAAGCTACAGGAATGCAGACAGTGGCCGAAGCCAATTTACAAAATATCAAAGTCAAAGAAGAATAATAAACATCAAAGACATAATGACCAAGTCACGTGTCAAAACGTTGATTATCAAAAATCAAGTTGTACCAAATTTATCAAGTCAGAGAAAAATTCAAAGCCGAGTAAACTGCAAGTCTCAATCATTTCAACAAGTACACAGTAACCAACTATCCAAGTACAACATGAACACTATAGGCCGAGGTGAACAATGTAAGGGTCGAAGCCGTGGAAGCATAGCAAAGCCAAAGCCAAAAATTGTCACAGTCAATGATGAATGAGTCAAACTTCATCACAAAGTCAAAAATCGAAGGCGTGGCCAACAAAGGATACCGAAGTCAAAGAAAATTGATGCCGTGAACATCAAGTAAGCAAGCATCACAAAATATATACGAAGTGACAAAGTCAGAGAGATCATAATCGTTCAAGCATAATCATATGGCAGAGATAAAATAATTGACAAATTCAAATCATCAGAATGAACGAGAATATAGGAATTCGATTCCTATTTAAACACAATCATCATCGGCAATTTAAAATCGATCGAGTTCAAGTACGAAAGATTAGAAGAAGCAAAAAAAAGTACAAATTACATACCGAAGCAATCGAACTCGATCAAGGAGGAGAAGCCGCAAACAATTGAAGCAAATCAGAGAAACAGTGATTGCAATCAACCAACAAAGGCAGCGACTTCAATTTAAAACCCTAATTTAAGAGCACGGCATCAAGAACGAAAGCCCCAATTTTGCAAAAGGAACGGTCGCCATTATACTCAAGCAAAAAAAAAGGAACCGGGCCGATAAAATAAAAGGGAGAAAAGGGGGACACATTCTTTTAATTAGTGGGCCGGTTATTTTGGGCTTAGTTATTTTAAATTAGGGCTATTTTTATTTTAATTTGTTTTTGTTTTGTATTTTCTTTTTAAACCGTTTATTTTTCTAGTCGTGTGACTAGGGGACAAGCTACGTGGCGTAGCTTGAGAATTCGCAACTCGGTAGTTGAGTTGTGGCAGGGTTTTGAGCGTAGAGTTAGATTAGTCAATAGCGGGTATAGCGAGTTTACGTGTGTAAGCGAGAGACTATCTAATTTCTAGTAGAAACCTTGGGGGCAGCACGTAGGCAGGGTTTTGCCGAAGCTGGGTAAATTCTGTGTTGTTCTGTTTTATTCTGTTATTTATATTCTGCGATATCTGTGCTGCTATTCTGTGATCTGAATTGAAATTAATTTATAAGCTTCCGTGATTAATTTTTTTTTTAATTTACACTATCACCCTATTCACCCCCCCTCTAGGGTGAAATCGATCCTACAAGTGGTATCGGAGCTAGGAACAAAAGCCGTTTTTGTTTTAAAAAATTTGATTTTTTTACAAAAACCAAATTTTGTTTTCAAAAAAATTTGAATTTTTAAAATGGCTTCTTTTAATACTGCTTTTGCTGAGGGTCAATCCATAGTTAGACCACCAATGTTTAATGGTGAATATGCTTACTGGAAAAATAGAATGCAAATTTTTCTGAAAACCATTGACGCTTGGAATATTGTTGAGACAGGTTATAGAATACCAACTATAACTGTAGATAATCAGGAAATAGAGAAACCAAAAGATCAATGGACAGAACTAGAAAATAGATTACAAAATGCTAATGCTAGAGCTATGAATTCTATTATTTGTTCATTAGATCAATTTGAATTTAATCGTGTCTCACATTGTCTAACTGCACAGGAAATATGGCACACACTAGAAGTGACTCACGAAGGAACATCTCAAGTCAAAGAATCTCGCTTTGCCATGCTAAGCAGCGAATACGAGAACTTCACAATGGCGAAGGAAGAAAATGTCAAAGAGATGCATGGACGACTTTCCAATATCGTTTACAAATCAAAAGCTCTTGGAAAATCATACACAGAGTTGGAGATAGTCCGAAAAATCCTTAGAGTCCTTCCACGAAAATTTGAAGCAAAAGTGACTGCCATTCAAGAATCAAAAGATTTGAAACAAATGAAAGTCGAAGAACTCATCGGAAATCTCACCACTTATGAGCTAGAAATGAAATTCAAGGAAGAGCGTGAAGGAGGAGATAATCGAAAGAAATCAATAGCGCTCAAAGGAACAATCGAAAGTGATGATGATAACGATGATGATGATGGAGCAGCAGAGCTGGCGCTACTAATAAAGAAATTCAAAAAGTGGAATTACAAATATGGAAATTCAGCTCGAATTCAAAAAGCGAAAAGCAGAATAGCCAAAGCACTAGACTACTTTGAAGAACAGAAGATCATCTGTCACAAGTGCAACCAACCTGGACACATCAAGCCCAGTTGTCCTCAAAATCGACGCGACTTTGAAAAGAAACAGAAAAAGAAAAGTTTTGCAGCCACATGGAATACAAGTGATGAAGATAATCAAAATTCTAGCAGTGAGAGTGAGAAAGCAGATATGTGCCTTCAAGGGAATATAACTGATAGCGACGATGACGAGCCAAGCGAGGTATCAAAACTTACTCACTCTGAATTGCTTATATATTTTCATGAAATAAATGGCTGTTATGAACGGCTTAGGGAAAAATACGCCAAACTTGAATCTCAAAAGGATACTTTGATAGAATGCAATAAACAACTTGATCAACTAGTTAAAACCTATCAAAGTAGGATCCCTAAGTGTGATAAGTGTCCAACATTCGAAGAAGAAATTAAAAAATCGGAAATCAATATAAAATCACTTGAAAATGAAATTCTGATTCTAAAAGAGAATGAAAATACTAGGAGAGAGAATTCTATTAAAAAGTGCACACAATTGTTAAACGAAAATGAATCTCTCAAAACACAAGTCCAACAATTGTCAATGACTTTGGATAAATTTTCAAAAAGTGAAAAATTGTTGAATATGCTACTAGGAAAGCAAACTGTTAATACGGTTAGACAAGGACTTGGATATAATAAATTGAAAATTGTTGCAAGCAATATTAATCAAGTTAATTCCATGTGCACAATTTGTAGAAAATATGGACACAATCACAATAATTGTTGGTATAGACCCAAACATGTGAAAACTATACCGATTTGGGTTCCAAAAGGCACAAATATAAAATCCCTCAAAGTTAAACAAATTTGGGTGCCAAAGGGAACAATTATAAATAGTTTTGGATCTACACAAAATTATTTTTCAAAATTTTCTGCCACTAACAACCATGGACCTATAAAAACAAATAGGTCACATAAATCCTTTTCCGTGTAGGTATGGTGGCAGGCTAAGGAACAACAATAGTGTTCTCTGGATTTTGGCTGTTCCAGAAACACAATGGGCGACAAAGCTAAGTTCCTTAGCCTAGTATAAAGGTGACAGAATCACAACGGACAACAACGAAAAATATCGTAAAGGTAAAACAGGTAATGGTATGTTTTAAACGATATATTAAATGTGATAATCTGCACCGTATTAAAATCAGCCAATATTGAGATGATGATTTTGACTCTGACTTATTCAACATAGTTGGCCATTTATATTCTTATGACAAAAACACTATAAAAATCTCTAGATTCTTTGAATTGCTTCATATATATTAGTTTGGATTAAAAATAGTGTTTTGTTGGATAATAATACATTTGGTTATAATTCGGCTAACTCTATATTCACGGTTTTCTGATTATTATCACGGCTTCATTTCAAATTCAAAAGAATGTCATTTAAATTGTTGTTAAAATTGAATTTGAAAGTTTTTGGTGCACACTTCATGTTTTGGTCTATAAAATTCAATTGATGATAATTTTTGAGTGAAAGAGAAATTCAGATGCAGATTACACTGGTAATCTAGTTGATAGAAAAATTACTAGTGAAATGTGATTTTTTGTTGAGACATTTAGTAACTGCATCGTTTTTCAAAGAAAATATCTGCATATTTTTCATTTCAAATAATTTTCAAATAGCAGAAAATTTTCTTATAAAACCCCCTTGGGAAAATCATGTTTGACCATATTTACAGATTAGTCATTTTTGAAAAATTGATTTTATAATTTTTGAATTTGATTTTAAATGACTATTTTGACTAATCTGACTCCCTTTGATTATCGAAAAGATAAATAGTGATTGAAAAAGTGATGAGTGTTGATATTTATCATATATTATAACTCAAGACAATATAATTAGAAAATTTCTTTAGAATTTCATAACAAGAGTTATAAAAACTTTTTGTTGGGTAAAATTCCATGACCATTTCTATTTCTATCATCTTTCTATCGACCATCACTCATCAAAATCATATATGGTACGTAAATTTGTGGTAGTTTACAAAGGAAATCATTCGTTCTTCAATATCTTTAAATTTGTGAAGGAAATTATTTGTGCTTCAATTTATTATATTTAGCAATAAAAATAAATATCCAAAGTATTCACTCTCATTTAAAAGTCCTCACGGTCATGCATGGGTGAATTACTTGGATTTTTGATTATGTGCTTCCATGCTCATTTAAAAGTCCTCATGGTTATGCATGTACGGAACGCATATCAAAATTAACTGATTTAATAGACAAGTTGATTCTAATCCCATTTAAAAGTCCTCACGGTCATGCGTGGTTAGAAGATACTTGATTTCATTTTTTAAATTAAATTGGAATACTACTAATCTCATTTAAAAGTCCTAACGGTTATGCATGGTTAGTAGATATTCAAATTTCCTGAAATAAATATACCACAAATAGACAGAACTGTATGATTTTTTGATGATTTTATCCCCATCACTTCTGAAAGTGGAATATGCGTCTGACAAGGGTAATTATGATTTTTGTTTGAGTTTTATTGAAATTTGATATTTATATTCAATTGAGTTAAATGTTTGATTCATGTTTGTCACTTCATCTCTATTTTTATAACACTGTTATTCTTTTGCTGATAACAAAAGGGGGAGAGAAAAGTTAAGATTTTGTCAAATAGAATCAAGCAAAGGTCAAATAATTTTCCATTTGCATATAGGCTCATTTATATATTTCTATTTGTATGCATATATGTAGGGGGAGTTTTGTGTAGAGAGGAAGCATTTAAATAGGGGGAGCAATTAGGATATATCAATGATCAAATACATTTAACATATTCAAAATCTTAAATATATGTTTGTTATCATCAAAAGGGGGAGATTGTTGAATATGCGCTTATATGATTTTTTGTTTGATGATAATAAACATATATACATTCATTTAAATGTATTTGATAATATACTATTTATTTTTCACAGATTAAATAAATATTTGCTGAATAAAATAAATAACACGGAATTTGAATTCAAACGAATATTTTATTCAAACAAATATTTATTACATCTTTGAATAATACAATTTCAAGCTCTCACTATAACTATACAACCTTGATTACATCATATTTTTCACATTTACATCAGCACCTCACTACATATCACTCACACTCGTATTTTTATCTTCAACTGCATTCCAGTTTGAATCCAGCATCTGAGAAATCTGCAAAAATATAAACTAACGCAGTAAAATTGAAAAAGAAATATTTTTGCAATATAAAATAAAATATGGTTTTTAAAAAATATGATGTGCCTCAGTTATTTGGGTTGTTCGTCATAATTTAAATTTGAATTCATCATACACGAACAACTTGTGACATACACAGTATATTACTGTATATGCCACAAAACCGTGCACGCCGATATATACACTTGATTGTTTTACAGGGACAGGTGAGCACAGGTCAAACCCAAATGAAAAACCGGGTTCAACTCACGTGCAATAACATTGAAAATCACGACACAAGCACAAGGTCAAATCCGAGTTTTGAAACTGGATTCAACACAAGGCGACATGACATGAATGCAACGAAGACCAACATCAAAATGGACTGCAACAATCATGGCAGTTCACATGTCAAAAACAGTTGCAACATGGATATCACAATCAAACTGCAACAAGGCAACTAGGAATGAACAGAACACAACAGCAACAGTGAAGTTCAACATTATCAGAGAGCATATGGAAGGGTCAGGCCGAAACGAATTGCAACAGCACCAATGCAAGCAAGTCAGTGGCAAGACACAAACTGCAGTGGACAGACCAGAGTGCAACAGGTACAAACAACAGTGAGCACACTCATATGAACAAATGCAAAGAACAGTGAAGCATGCACATAGGCCACCAGTGAAACAACTCATATACAAGCTCAATGAAGATTGCAGCAATATACAGATGAACTAAAGTATGGAACAAATGCAACTTGGACTGAATCAAACAAAGACTACAGCAAAAATCACTTCACCAAAGTAACAACATCGAGCCAGAGCTGTCAAATATCACAAAAGTCAAGGCTGCAAATGAAATGCAACACACATGCACAACTTATGGCAGTGAAACTCAAGCAAGTGGAGACAGCAACTAAATATCAACAACTCAAATGAACGCAAAGAAATGCACAGAGACCAGTTGCAAATGACAACAAGCATGAAACCAGTCAATGCCTAGGCTAAACAAATCAACGACATCGAAACAATGCAGTATGGTCAGAGTGAAGATTACAAGACTGCAATGGATACAACAATGCCCAAGATAACTTGAACAAAGCTACAGGAATGCAGACAGTGGCCGAAGCCAATTTACAAAATATCAAAGTCAAAGAAGAATAATAAACATCAAAGACATAATGACCAAGTCACGTGTCAAAACGTTGATTATCAAAAATCAAGTTGTACCAAATTTATCAAGTCAGAGAAAAATTCAAAGCCGAGTAAACTGCAAGTCTCAATCATTTCAACAAGTACACAGTAACCAACTATCCAAGTACAACATGAACACTATAGGCCGAGGTGAACAATGTAAGGGTCGAAGCCGTGGAAGCATAGCAAAGCCAAAGCCAAAAATCGTCACAGTCAATGATGAATGAGTCAAACTTCATCACAAAGTCAAAAATCGAAGCCGTGGCCAATAAAGGATACCGAAGTCAAAGAAAATTGATGCCGTGAACATCAAGTAAGCAAGCATCACAAAATATATACGAAGTGACAAAGTCAGAGAGATCATAATCGTTCAAGCATAATCATACGGCAGAGATAAAATAATTGACAAATTCAAATCATCAGAATGAACGAGAATATAGGAATTCGATTCCTATTTAAACACAATCATCATCGGCAATTTAAAATCGATCGAGTTCAAGTACGAAAGATTAGAAGAAGCAAAAAAAAGTACAAATTACATACCGAAGCAATCGAACTCGATCAAGGAGGAGAAGCCGCAAACAATTGAAGCAAATCAGAGAAACAGTGATTGCAATCAACCAACAAAGGCAGCGACTTCAATTTAAAACCCTAATTTAAGAGCACGGCATCAAGAACGAAAGCCCCAATTTTGCAAAAGGAACGGTCGCCATTATACTCAAGCAAAAAAAAGGAACCGGGCCGATAAAATAAAAGGGAGAAAAGGGGGACACATTCTTTTAATTAGTGGGCCGGTTATTTTGGGCTTAGTTATTTTAAATTAGGGCTATTTTTATTTTAATTTGTTTTTGTTTTGTATTTTCTTTTTAAACCGTTTATTTTTCTAGTCGTGTGACTAGGGGACAAGCTACGTGGCGTAGCTTGAGAATTCGCAACTCGGTAGTTGAGTTGTGGCAGGGTTTTGAGCGTAGAGTTAGATTAGTCAATAGCGGGTATAGCGAGTTTACGTGTGTAAGCGAGGGACTATCTAATTTCTAGTAGAAACCTTGGGGGCAGCACGTAGGCAGGGTTTTGCCGAAGCTGGGTAAATTCTGTGTTGTTCTGTTTTATTCTGTTATTTATATTCTGCGATATCTGTGCTGCTATTCTGTGATCTGAATTGAAATTAATTTATAAGCTTCCGTGATTAAATTTTTTTTTTTATAATTTACACTATCACCCTATTCACCCCCCCCCCCTCTAGGGTGAAATCGATCCTACAAAAATGAGTGAGAATAATGTTTTAAGGAAACAATAGTAACATTTCGGCTTCTTTTTTTTAAAACACCTTGATTTAATTTGCAATCAATATTCAATTATATCAAGCCGTTCTCTCTCCTATGAGTGGCCGACCATGTATTGTCCCTACATGGATTAATTTTCCAAAAAGCTTGTTAAGTAGTTAGTTCTATTTAAAGCCTTATTTAAATACACACCAATATTGTATGTCATATATTACATTATATATATATATATATGTCTAAATAATTACTAACAAGATCCAAAACATCAAATAAACTAATACTCCGTATTTCTTAAAAATTAATTCATTTAATTACATGATAACAATTTATAAACTAACTAAATCGTTCGGTTTTTTAGAGAATTCACAAATACGGTTGTGTTACTCAGATGTGTGAATTCAATCAGCAAGTAATGCTGAACGTTCAAATATTAATGTTCACAAATCATTTAGCTGGTGGTGTGCTAGTTTATCTGAATTCATCACTTACAGTTCCTTCCAATAAAATTATACTTTATATTGTCTTAAGCGACACTAATAGTGACAATAATTTGCACATGTTCTATTCGTCAAAACTATATCACTTTATGACATATAGAATTTGGTACTGGTCAAAATTCTAATATTATCCAAATTCAACTCGATTTGTCTGAAAACAAAGTTCTTGGTTCAACAATAACATTCATATAACCATTCAACTCTAGCTAGAGATTTTGACTTTGAGTTGACTCTAGTTGACCACGAAACTAACCTTACATAACCGAGAAGATGAATTCTCTATTAAACAGTGCTACACTTCTAATGCTTCTTCTTAGACTAAACTATGGTCGCTCGTAGGATCACCATGGTATGATTTAACTTAGTTGCAGTGGAGCATTCACATTGAAGTTCCATGGTATTCTCAAGTCGAGTGAATTGGGAGACATTGTCACACTGAGATCTCCTATTTGACCTAGTTGTTATTAACCAACTGGAAACTCTCAAACAGTTGAATCCGTAGTTGTCTAATAACTATGATTATGCAACTCCTTGGTGCCCCCGTCGTCTATGAATAATACGCTACACAACGTTTGAAGAGTGGTACATGCTTTGGTATCATAAAATTTATCAATATCATTCTCTCGAAACATGTTGACCCAAAATATTTAAAACAAAATGTTATTTAATTTTGTGATTAATTACTCACGAATTAAACTATTTGCAAATACAAACATATAATATTTTATTTAAGGATTTTCTTAGTTGTATATTTCATATTAATTCACAAAGTGTATAAAAGAAATAAATACCTTTATTATGAACAAGATTCCTTATAGAGTTAGATGTATGTAAAAATAACATAATTACCACTATAGCATAGCATTATCTCTTTCAATGCCTAAGCAGATTAGGTCTTGTCAAATGTGTGATGCCAAGTTGACGGAAGTTTTTATGTAACTCGAAAGAAAAGTGGATTTTAGTAATTTGGCCCCATTTAGTATTGATCAGAATGGTTAGCTCCATAAAGACGAAAGGTAGTGTGTGCCTGATGTTGATGGCCTCAGTGATGAAGTGCTACATGAATGTCATCGTTCTAGGATGACTATTCATCCAAGTGGTAATAAAATGTACAATGATATAAAGCGTTCATTTTATTGAAAGAGTATAAAGTGAAATGTCTCAGAATTTATTGCAAAGTGCATGAATTGCCAAAGAGTTGAGGCAGAGCAGAAGAAGCTAAGTTGTTTTCTAATACCAATAGATGTTCCTAAATGGAAATATGAGAAAATTTCCATGGATTTTCTTGATGGGTTTCTAAGAAGTAGAAAAGGTAATGAGAGCATTTGGATCATTGTTTATCGATTGACTAAAAGTGCTCATTTGTGGTGGTTAAATCTACAAGAATGATTATGTCTCTAACCACTTGTTTATGAAAGAAATTGTGAGATTTCATGGAGTTTCAAAAGGGATTATGAGCGATAAAGATCCATCATTCGCTAGTGAATTTTCGTGAAGCTTACAACTCGCTTTAGGTAGGTAATTGAATTTGAGTACTGAACACCACCTACAAATCAATGGGAAAAAGGGGAGGGAAAATAGGGTAATTGAAGACTTGTTAAAATGTTACATATTAGATATGGGGGATCTTATAAAGATCACTTTCCCTTAGTGGAATTCACATATAGTAATAGTTTTTAATTGATATTGGTATGGCACCATTGGAAGTCTTCTATGGAAAGCCATACAAATCTCCATTATTTTAGTGGGAGACAATTGATCAATTGTACTTAAGCCAGATATGACTAGAGAGACTATAGAGAAGATTGAATTGATCTGGAAGAGAATGAAGTCGTCTCAAGATCGAAAAAAGAGTTACTCGATAAAGATGCACTGATTTGGAGTTTGAGGTAGGAGATTTTGCTTTTGTGAAGGCTTCTCTATTGAGAAATGTGGTTTCACTACTAGGGGAATCACGTTTTCCGACAGCCTAAAACCGTCGGCGGCCGTCGGAAGCCGTCGGCCGCCGTCGGAAAAAGCTGTCGGAAATGACTGCGTCGGCGAGCAGTATTTCCAACGGCTTCCGATGGAAGCTGTCGCACATGATTCTGACGGATTCCGACGGTTTCCGACGGATTCCGACAAATGTCGGTATCCGTCGGAAATCGTCCTAAATAGTGTGCTACAGGCCGCCGAGAGCCGTCGGAAGCCGTCGGAAATTTTGACCTATAAGCCGTCGGGAGCCGTCGGAAATCTGCTGTTTTTTTTTTTGAAATTCGCTGCAAATATAACCTTCCAACCACATTTCTCTTCCAAACACTATGATATCAATACTGCACAATCCAACATACAATAATCCAACCAAATATCCAAACCCAAACTACAAAATATTCACTAAACACACAAATAAATAAAATTACATCAAAATAAAATACAAAATATACATAACCATTCGAACATTAACAATAATCCTAAAAATAACTGTTCTACCATGTTGTTAATACACAAATTCATCAATATTCTCATACATATCCTCATACAACTACAGAACCAAGTGTATCAAACATAATTATACATAAATCAACAATTACCTACGCCGTCTACCAAATCATTCTAAACTAAAATAAAACATACCTGAACGAACGAACGAACAAGCAAGCAATGAATCAATCTCCTCCAGATCCAGAGCCAGCCGAGGAAGGGAAGCGGCCACCAAACTGCTGCATGTACTCTAACAACTGTGCGGTCTGCATGGCCTGTTGGCGGTTCTACTCCTCCAATTGGGACACTCTAGTCCGCAATTCTTCTATATCTGCTAGATCGCTCTGAGGTCTACTCCGTCGTCCCTTACTCTGACTACTGGCCTGCAATAATTGAAAAATGAATAAAATCCAAGTTTATTGTTTTGAAAAGGTCAAAATATCATATTTGAAGTATTTCAAAAAAAAGTAAATTATTTACCGCTAGATTGCCAAATCCGTATCGTCGACCATGCTCTACTGGATGCATAACGGACTCAAAAATAACGTCATCCTCATCGGTCGTCAACTGATCTCGACCCGTATCAGCAAGGAGTTTCTACCGCTGCTCCATAAACATCTCCTGCATTAACAAATTAATAATACCATATCTTATTTCATCATAGTTTAACAATTAAAACAATTACTAATACTGAATAAAATGAAATATGCTTACATGGCTTTTGCTGGATTTATCGTCCTGCCATGTATACGAAACAGTCCCGTCTGGATTAACATGCTCGACAGCATGCGTACGGGTGAACACGTCCATATAGCTGACAGGACCATGTGCCTCGGCTTCCTGAAGTTGATTGTTACATACAATTATTATACATTTAAAATCATATAGCATAAACTATTTACATTTATTATTCAGTAAATTTACCAACTCCTGCCGATACTGCTGAAACGACTTTGATCCTCCGCGATGAGTGACAGGATTCTTATTTCTATTTGCAGAGTTTCTATCCGACTCTGCCTGTACATTCAAAATTTGATACATTATTTTTCGATCACATCAAATTAATAATTCAAAAAAAATTAGTATACTTGCCTTCGCCTCGTCCGTCTCCCAGTATCTCAACCAACCTTGCCACACGCTCTCTCCCATTCACCGTGGTTTCTTACCAGATTTCTTAATCTCAAATATCGTGTCCCTGTAGTTCTTGCGCATCTTCTTCATCCAGTATGCTCGTTCCAGCATCAGATCGTCTGTCTGGATGTCTATCTCAGCCTGTGTTAAAAAAAATATTACACTTTAAACGATAAACAGTAGAAAAACGACTAAAACAAATTAAAAATGGAAAACAGAAAAATATACATACTAGGACATCCTGCCATATGAACTCTATGATGTGAGGAGGGATGTTATCCCATTTCGGCCAGCAAGCACTCATCCTACTGCGATAAGAAGCTCTAGAGACGTCCAGCACAACCTTAGAGGGAAGTAGGTCGAACCCCTTGTTTCTAAATACGATATTGATAAGTACGCATGTATATCATAAAAATAAATAAGACGCTGAATAAAATTTAATTCTTACCCATCTGCTATAGGGACTAACGATACAACTGTACACTGTGGCTCTTGCGATGAGCCACTACCATCACCTCCTGACGATCGGGAAGAGCTCCTACCTCTATATGACATAATGATAAACCTGTGACATATACACATCATTATATAAGAGAATAATAACATGATAATGAAATATATTCCATATGAAAATGACATCAACGGTATAAATTGCTTAATTAATGACTAAAATGGAAAAAGAAATGGAAGTGTGTTATACCTAATTCATAATGGGTGTACTCTTCCAACGATAAGCAGAGTTCATTGCATTTTTAATAAAAATTGCTAAATAAATGACAAATGGAAATAACATACAACATGCAAACAATAGTAAACGGATTTGGTTTCATAGTTACATCAATTTCATAATACATCAAGAATTCAATATGGTTACATCAATTGCAAAAAAACAGATTCAGATTTATATCAGTCATCATCGTCTTCTGATTCAGATTCGATCTCGTTTTCGACGATATTTTCCTCTGCACTGTCAAACGCTTCTACCAAAACATTTGATTCATCGATCAAAGAACCAAAATCTGTATGATCGTCTGTAATTATTATTTCGTTATTTTTCTCAAGATCTGCCTGATAAGCTTGTTCGTCCGGAATATTCTTCCCATCGAATGTGAATCTGGACTTGTTTTAAAAACTGCAGACCAATCTGGTTTATCTCTTTTTAGAGACGGATAAGGAGCGTAATAAACTTGCAAATGCTTGTTTGGCTAGTACAAAAGGATCATACTTGTGATAGTGCGATGTATGCTTTATTTCGATAAGATTATAATCCTTGTGTACATTAATTCCAGAACCTGGAACATTGCTAAACCAATTGCATCTAAATAGAAACACCTCCTCCGCAGGTCGTGAGAAATATGTCAGTTGCAAAATTTGTGTTAGAACGCCATAAAAATCATTTAAATGATTTTCTGCATCGTCACTACCTTTAACAAATACACCAGTATTATTTGTTAATTTTTCTGCACCGTATTCTTTGGTGCTAAATTTATATCCATTGACGAAATATATTGGATATGTCTTGACCACTCTTTTTGGTCCCATCGCAAGATGTTTCAACCCTTCGTCAATAACACAATTTCTCGGCTCATAAACGTAATTTGAAAACCAACCGGAAAATTCTTTACTGAGATCTCCATTCAGATGTTCACGTTCATAAACACTGTTTTTATAAACAAATTATTACATTAGGTTATACACGCGCATGCATTATAGAAAAGAATAAAACACAAATTATTATTTTAGATTATCTAACAAACGTGCAACCTCGGCACAATTTAGAAGAATATAAGTGTGTGCTACATGAAGACCTCTATCGTCTAGCCATATTTCTACACATTTTCCAGAAGGCCGACCATGTTGTCTAAAAATAGATAACATTGCTTGAGAGGACTCTTGTTCGTCGCCTTTGCCATTACGAGGAACACTTTGAAATGAAATATTCACATGGTCACTGAAATAGTGAGAGAAAAAGAACGAAGCTTCTTCTTCGATGTAAGATTTGCATATCGAACCTTCAGCTCGTGCTCTTTGCCTCACTTTTTTCTTCAGATGATTCAAATATCTATGCAAAATTAATTTATATTAACTTCATCTTTCAAATGTAATTAAATTACGTTATAACATATTACATACCTCTCAAATGGATACATCCATCCATATTGGATAGGACCTCGAAGTCGTGCTTCAGATAAGAGATGAACAGGTAAATGTTCCATTACATTAAAAAAACCTGATGGAAATATTTTCTCTAACTTGCAAAGCAATATAGGAATGTCCACTTCAAGTTTACGTAAACGTTGCACTTTTAAAGTAGTCGAACAAAGCTCTTTGTAAAACATACTAAGCTCCGTTACTACCTTCCAAACTTTTAACGGTAGTAGTTCTTTGAACATTACAGGAAATAAATTTTCCATCATTATGTGACAGTCGTGACTTTTCATTCCGCTCAATCTACCATTTTTAAAGTCAACACATCTACGAGATTTGATGATATCCCATCAGGAAATCTTAACCCTTCCACCCATTTTAACACAGCTTTAACTTGATTATTATCTAATTCGTAACATGCTTTGGGTTTTTTACTATCATTTGGTTTCATATGAAGCTCAGGACATTTGCAAATTCTTCTATATCACGTCTTGATTTCAAATCATCCTTCATCTTCCCTTTCACATTCAAAATTGTGTTAAAAACATCATCAAATACATTTTTCTTATATTGCATCACATTTATGTTATGGCGAAGCAGAAGATGTTTCCAATACAGCAACTCCCAAAAAATAGTTTGTTTACACCAGTTATGAACAACTGATTTGCCTTCAATTTCTGTTTGCTTGCCAGTTTCATATATCTTTGGATAGTCCTTAACAAGTTCATATATGTCTTCGCTTGACCCTATCGTTGGTGGTTGTCTGGTTTATACTCTATTAGCTAAAAAGTTTTTCTTGTCTCCTCTGAAGGGATGATTTACATGGAGAAAATATCGATGACAGTCAAACCATGAAATTTTCTTACCATGAGGTAAAGAACACGCTCGTGTTTTATCCATGCAATAGGGACATGCTAGACGACCGGCAGTACTCCATCCCGAAAGCATTGCATAGGCAGGAAAATCACTTATAGTCCACAACAAAGAAGCAAACATACGAATTTTTTTTTCTTGGACACATCGTATGTTTCTACTCCTTCGTTCCACAGTATTTTCAACTCCTCAATCAACGGTTGTAAATATACATCGATTCCTTGTGTCGGATCGTCGGGGCCAGGAACGACAACAGTAAGAAATATATATTACGTTTTCATACACATCCATGGATGTAAATTATACGGTGTGACGATTATGGGCCAGGATGAATATTTAGAACCAAACCGAGAAAATAGAGAAAAACCGTCTGTACATAATCTTAATCTAACATTTCGACTCTCCGCTGCAAAATTTGGATACGTTTTATCGAAATGTTTCCATGCTTCTCCATCGGCCGGATGTGTCAACGTACCCTCTTCTTCCGTTCTCACGCTATGCCATCTCATATTAGATGCAGTTACAGAAGATGCATATAAGCTTTGAAGTCTTGGAGTTAAGGGTAAGTAGCGCATACGCTTGTACGGAACTTCCTTCCCCTTCTTTTTTCTTGGTTTGTATCTCTCCTGGTTACAAACTTCACAATTTCTAAGGTTTGCGTCTTCTTTCCAAAACAACATGCAGCCTTTTAAACATGTATCTATTTTCTGATACGGTAAATCAAAAGCCGATATAAGTTTTTTAACTTCGTACTGATTTTCACACATTAGATTATCGAGCGGCATATGTCTTTTTGCAACTTGTACAACAGCCGTAAACCCAGCTTCAGTGATGTTGTATTTTGACTTCATCGCAATGTATTATGCGATTACTGACAGCTGAGTGCCGCTTTTACAACCATCCCAAATAGATTTCTTTGCAGCATCTAGTAAATCATTAAAAAAAATCTTCAATATTTGGTTCTTCAACATTTCCATCGTCGTCGTCAACTTCAGCCATAGGAAATATTGATCGTGCTGCATCTTCGACCATATTTTCTATATGGGTCATTGAAACTATTTCGTTAACGACACTTTCAGACTCTACAGAAGTATTTGCTACAACTTCTCCATGCCGATCCCAAACATAATACTCGGGTGCGAAACCGTGTTGGAACAAATGAACTTTCACAATATCTGGTAACAAATACTTCAAATGTCTACACCTACTACACGGACAATGAATTTCTGGATCGTTTCCATTATTACTTAAATCGAATTCAACAAACACGTTTATACCATTATAAAAAACTTCTTTTGTTGAGCCCCTCAGTCCTTTTCTTTGGTACATCCATCTCCTTCGATCAACAAAATAATCAATCATTTTTCCTATTTGACAAAATGAGAAGTTCAAAATTTAATATTTATTTTGAAGAATACAAATTCGAAAAAGATTATTTTCATGGTCGTATAATATTTTGAATTTAAAGAATAACTTCACAAATTTAAAAATATTTACAAATAGGGGACATTTTATTTTTTAACGCATCGATTTAAAAATATATATAATTTTTTTTCATTGGTCAGGCATCCTACTTCCCATTACAAACACAGTAAGCATTTACATTTCGTATATTACTTTGTCACAAACGATTCAACAAAATTTCGACAGCGTTTCCCTTTTGTTCCCTGCATTGTACACAAATGCGTGTACGCAGGAAACAAAAAAGAAAAGTTAGGCCGAAATTTTATGAACCGTTTGAGATGAAGTAGTATACAAAATGTAAATGCTTACTGTGTTCATAACTTGTCCAATACAGGGACAAATCCGACAAACATTGTACCAGATGAATATAAATGGTCGTTTTTCGAAAAAAACGACTATTTATAAAACGATCATGTACAAAACTCGTCAGACGGGGCCAAAAACTCTCTAAGAGACATTTGTCAGTTACATGCGCGCATTTTACGAAAAAATACAGTTTTACTCATTGTTCACATTTATAAAAATATATATTAATTTAACACATTTATTCGACGTATTAAATCAACTTAAGGTTGGTTTAACATTTTTGTCATTTTTCAATACACACAATTATAATTTAGAGTAATGCATTTTTTTGTTTCATAAATACGTGCATAATATAATACTCCTAGTTCATTCAATCATTTTATCTTATTCCAAATAACGTATACAATCATCGAATCAAGGCATACACAACAATTTACATATACATGAACAATCAAAAATTATACCTGTTTTTCACAATTTCACGATAAAAGATGAAATAGGTATACCATGTGATGCTATAAACAGTTATTACGCTATTGGATACAATTGCAATCACTAATTCGCCCTAATTTATCAATTTATGCAAATCTACAATTAGGTTAAAAACTGAATTTTTCACAAAAATAAGAGATTATACCTGAGATTAAGAGTAATGGAGTTTGATTAGGCAGCCGTGGAGGATCCGGAAGCTAGAAATTAGGGATTGGAAGCTTGGAGAAGGGATTTGGGGGTTTTTGGGTATAATTTTCGTATGAAAGGAGGAGGAAGAAGAGCTCTCGGCTGCAGGTATAATCGCAAATTTCCGACGGCCGCCGACGGCCCGTCGGAAGCCGTCGGTCCTAGCTGTCGGTAATGAGGCCTTTTCTAGTAGTGTTTAGTTTAGTATTGCAAGTAAATTAGCACTGAGATTTGTTGGACCTTTCCACATTATTGAAAGGGTCGGTAAGCTTACACATCGAGTCACACTTCCCAAGATGATGACCGTGGCACATAATGTCTTTTATGAGTCTCATTTGCACAGGCACGTGCATGATTCTAGTATCATCTTAGAGTCTAGTCAACTTAAAGATGTGAGTTTCCAACAATGGGCAACTAGACCAAGAGGGTCTATTCGTATTATTAGGCACAGTACAAAGTTGTTTAAGAGGAAAGTGGTCTAGCTTTTACATGCTCAATGGAGTGATAACTTTGGGGATAGCACTTGGGAACTGAAAGTAGGAGTCAAAACTTCCCATCCAGTGCTATTTACTAGTATATTTCACTTTACTTCATAGAATTTTCTTCTTTTAGCGCACTTTCATGAAAATGGGTAGGATTGGTCCAATTGATACTTGCACGCTATTGGCTGTATGCTTTCTATGCTTGTATTGAGCATTACACTGTTCTACTTTTGATAATTTCGAGGATGAAACTATTTTGAAGGGGAGAATGTAAAGACTGTGATTTCTATAGTAGTATTATGAATGTATTTAAATCATTATAATGATTTAAAATGGGTTTATTCGAATTCAAAGTAATTTTAGATGTAAAAGTTGAATTTTTGAAGATGATGGAATTAGATATCGAAACTAGTTTCATTGAGTTTGGAATGTCGTTTACATTTGAAAAACATATAGGGCTCAAATAAGATAATGGAAGAAATTGAGTTGGGAGTGGAAACTTGTAAATAAATTGGAGTAAAGGTTTTATAAGGCATTTTCCGAAAATTGAGGCCTCACTCTTTTTATTTCCACTTTGCCTCCTTCTTCCTCTTCTTCATATTTGTTAAGCCATTGGTCGTCTTCTACTCTCAATAGCTTCTTTCGTCCTTCACCAAAAATCACCCAAAAATACTTTAAATTCAAACTAGATCTTTCTCTATAGTATCCATAATCTACATTTTCCTAAAGTTGAAGGATTCATCTTAGAATTTTTGTAATAGAGATATGAAGGTGTGGGTTTCAAGCGAAATTGGGATTTTTATTTAGCTTGGGTGAGTGGGAATGATACTCTACTTTATATGATTTCCTTAATGCATTTTTACTTGCTTAATTGCTTTGTGGGATTAGTGCTTAGCCATGAGTGATTTGCTTCAAGTTTGATGAAGAGGTTGATTAATTGAAGTATATTGAGTAGATTGAGTTAATGTTAAATTGAAGTAATACACACAAGTCATTAAATAAATGAATAAAACAATTTGGATGAATTCAATAAATGACAACATTCTGTGTTAGCATTGCTTGATAATGGGTGTTGTATCGGTTTATGATTGGTTAAGTGCACCATATTCATGTGATTGGTAAAGTGCTGGAGTTCTAGGATGATTCGTTGAATTTCCATTGTTTGGCATTTGTTCCATGGTGGATCGTCGGTGGCACAAGTTCGAACATAGGGTGTAGTGGGTGGTGGTGCGGTCACCATGCCATAAAGCACATCATCGAGGTAAGGAGGGTCGAGACATTGGTTGCGTGTAGTATAGAGGTCAGATTAATTTCCTTGTGGGATTTTACACCATCAAGTTTTATATGGACTCCCTAATAAGAGATCGGCTGACTATTTAGGGATGGTTAGTCGACTAATTAGGGTTGAATACTTCTATTATTAAATCGAGTGAAAATAGGGAAAAATTCTAATTCAGTCAATTGGTCGACAACAACCAATCGACTGATTCAAGGAGGATTTGACTGGTTATTCGATTAATCGATTGTTTTTCTATAGCCAAGATTGGTTACAGTGAGTCAACCGATTGACCATATTTTGTCGATCGGCTGATTTGTTGTGTTGGGAAATTCTTGGGTTTTCTCAAGCTAAGGAATAAGCAAATTCAAATCAAACTCATTCAAATCTCAAGCTCCTTAATCGCTAAAGCAAAGGAGAATAATGTTTACATCTCTATTTTTTATAGTTTCGATTTTAAGGTTAAATCTGAATGATTTTGCAAAGATTTGTCATGCTTTTGAATGATAAAATGATAATATATACATGCCGGTGATTTAAGTATGTTCATAAATATTTTATGACATGTTTTGAGATGAAAACCCTATTAAATGACATATGTTAGCTTTGCAAATTTTTATAATGATCTAAAAAGTTATTTTAGAGATGCATTTCAATTTTTAGATTTTTCTGAATTTATGTGGAATTTTTATGAATTTTCTAAGTAAGAAAATGATACTTTGGATTATAAAACTATTTACAGCAAAATAATTTATTGTTTGGATCCGAAAATTTTATGTGTTGAAAAGAACATATTAATTGATTTTCTGAAATTTTTCCATAATTTTCTAAGATGATTTAATAGTTATATAAAATTATTTAAGGATTGGGACTTAAATGTTTTGTATAGTTATGAAGGAGAAAGGGCTTTTTCAAAATTGTTTTAAATTTCCAAATAAGGAAAGTCGGCAGCATCTTTGAATATAAAAATCTGGCAACCAATCAGATTTAGACAAATAAGGCAGGTTGGGTACAAAAGAACTATTTTAAAGTACAAATAAATAGTTTTTCTACTATTTCAACTCTTTCGGCAAGAAGTTCCGCCTCCATTCCAAAACTTCCGACAAAGTCCAAAGGTATCAACCCTTTTGAGTAGGTCAATAACCAATGCACATGGTATCAGGCAACTGGTAGTAGTGAATTGGAAGGAGTCGAAAGGTTTAGGAACGAAAGGTTAGAACTTTCGAAAGAGATGATAAAGCTTTGTTTTGGTTTTAAAGAAAATACGTCTGCTAGCTTTCGACAAAGAGCTTTCCACATTGTCAAATTGTTTAAAATGAAAGGTTTCGATTGTTTTCTTTTTCATTTTAATTGAAATCTTTCGACAAAGTCGAAAGATATAGCTTTCGACAAGGTCGAAAGAACAGTTTCCGCTTCCAAACCATTGGACCTAGATGGAGTCGAAGGTAATCTTTTGTTTTCTAAAATATGCCACCTCTTCATTGCTTTCAAAGGGTTGGTTCCAACACCAACATTTCATTGTTTTCGAAAGGTTTTTTATAATGGTTTCGAAGCAGTTGCTTTCGACTCCAATGTTTTTTTGATCCTTTTGCTCAACTTGAAGGCATAATCCAAATGTTTTAAGCCAAAATGTTTTAAAGGTTTCGAAGTAGTCAACTTTGAATGGTTTCGAATGGTTTCGATTGGTTTTAAATTATACCCATGTCTTCGAAAGGTTTTAAGTTTCATTGCTTTTGAAAGGTTTATCAACGATTTCATAGGAGAGGTACCCCAGGCTTTCGACAAAGTCGAAAGGTAAGACCTTTCGACTAGGTCAAAAAGAAATCTTCCGACAAGGTTGAAAGGCGAGACCTTTCGACAAGGTCGAAAGGTATGGTTTGCAATGTTTTCAAAAGGCTAAGATTTAAAGGATTATAAAGGCGGATGTCATATGTTTTCAAGTTTATAAAAGGAAGGCTTTTTATTGATTTTGAAGGAGTTACCTTCAATGGTTTCGAAAGGTTTTATTAAAGGTTATGAAGGAATTGCCTTCAATTCTTTCGAAGGGTTTTATTAATGATTTTGAAGGAGTTACCTTCAATATTGTCGAAAGGTTGTTTAAAGGTTTTAAAGAAAAGATCCGAATATAATGATTAGGCAGATAGCCTAAGTGATTTAAGTTATAAAAGACTTTAATTTATTTTAAAAGGATAGATAATCCTTAAAGCATCATCAACATTATTTTGAGAAGTATATATATCATGGCAAAAATTTCTTAGAGTAAAAGCTAAAGAGATATTTTCCTTATATATATATATATATATATATATATATATGATTTGACGGACTAAATCATTTTGAAAATGTTTTTAAGAAAAACTTGAAGGGTAGTTAACCCAAAAGAAAAATTCAGGCAGTTAGATCATTTAAATTTGGATAGTCAGTACATTCTGAAGGCAGTCAGCCAAGAGGACAGTTAGCCCAGATAAGGGCAGTTAGCCCAGATATGAATAGTTGGTTCATTTGTTAGCATAACGGACTTTGCTACTTTTTAAGGACAATTAGTCTACCCTTTTTCTACCTGTTTTGTGCAGATAGCCCATTATCTGGCATAAAAGATATTGCTATTTTGATATAATCAATTTTAGGACAGATAGTCCAAAAAAGAGCGGTTATCTCAGAATTTAGGACAGATAGTCCAGTAAAGAGCAGATAACTCAGATTTTAGACAGATAGTCTATTTTATTTCCTGTTTTAGCATAATGGATATTGCTATATTATTATTATAATAATCAATCGTTAAACTAGTTTGGTTGCAGGAAATGATTTGTAAAACATATGTTTTGAATAGAGATCTAGTGAGGGAAAATCGTTCCGCTAAGCAGCGTGGTCTCATTATATATCGGTAAACAGAGATGTAACAGAAATTATTCATACTAGCCTTCATGTCCGACTCAAATTTTTTTGTTTCCCCTTAAACCCTCGTATGCTCAAAATTGATTTGAGTAGGCTGAGGTTTAAGGTTTTCAGGTTTTAGCGGATTTCAACGAATAAAGCATCAAAAGACGAGCAGGTGGTTGATGGATAGCTAATTTAGGAATTCTGTTTTAAATTTTTCCACTGTGTATTAAGATAATTATGTCTATATTACTTTGATCATCCAATGGGGCATCTTCATATGTCACTCTTGGCATATTGTTGTAAATTATATTTGATCATTGCTTGGGAATACATTTGGGGATTTTTGTAACTTTTATATGATTTTGTTCGAAATGTAATCACTGTAATTATTGTTTTGAAAATCTACGATTTTGGTCATATTCAAGTGCTTTTGATATTATGGATACCATTAACATTACCGTGTTTCGTCACCAGAAGTTAATTCTGTGGATGACTGCAACATCCATAACGCTTAGCTTTTGGCCTCCAGATATGGGATGTTAGAACTTGGTATCAGAGCATAGATTTATAAAAAATAACCAAAAATCGGTTTTGAAAAAAATACCCTAAAGAAATTAGAGTAAGATTTGGGGTTAGGTTAACGCTATAGTAACGTACTTGTATTTGCTATATATAAGTATGCGCTTTATCTCCATTCATCTATCATAGATTAGGTTATCTTTCTGAATCTCATCAGATTTGAATATAGATATGGATGGTAGAAGAAGCAGTGTTAACCTAGTAGGGGGAAGCACCGAAAGGAATGCAGGTCCAAAGGCAGGGAGAGGTCAAGGTCAGGCAGAGAATGTTGGTGCTGAAGTCTTGCAGGTCGGAATGGAAGCCATATATCAGTTTTTCAGGAATATGATGCGGGCAGGAGTTGCAGTCGGAGTGTTAGGAGGAATGCTATAGGAGCAAGGGTTCCGGAAGTTCCGGTAGTTAATCATTTCGCTAAGATGAGCGATGATTATGTGAAGCTAGGAGGGAAGCCGTTTATGGGAACAAAAGATGCCATTGAAGTTGAGAACTGGTTGTTGCACTGCAAAAGGATTTTTGCAGATCTGGGGCTCAATGATGAGCAGAAGAGGAGGTTGGGGTCTAGGCAGCTTCAGGGAGCCGCACTCTTTTGGTTAAACTGTGTAACAGCGATAGTTGATGAGCAGACAGTACCCTAGGAGGATTTCATGAGGAGATTCTAGGAGAGGTTTATGTCTGTGATGGCATAGTTAGCTTTGATTAGGCAGTTTGCTGAGCTAGTGCAGGATGAGATGTATGTTGCTGAATATGCTAGAATGTTTGAAGAATTGGCCCGGTATAGGTATACTTCAGTGGATACAGTGTTGAAGTGGAATGAGAAGTTTATTAGAGGATTGAAGCCAGAATTGGCTAGTGCTAATTTGTCTCATCTTAGAGATCCTTCGAGTATTTTTGTGAAGATGGCTTTGAGGCAGGAAGAGTCCTTGAGTCTCTGGAGAAGATCAAGGAAAAGGGGGACTAGGTTAGACAGGCCAAAAGAGGAAGTTCTTTCCCAAGAAAGGTGCTCAGAAGGGTGGAGCAACCACGAAAGCAAAGTCTAAAGTTGTCTGCTATAAATGTGACAGGAAAGGGCACTTTGCTAATGAGTATCACTCAGGGAAAGCAAATGATGTGGCTAAGGGGAAGAATGTCAGGTGCTTCACCTATGACTAGATAGGCCATTATAAGAACCAGTGCAAGGAGCCCATTAGAGATGGTAAGGGCAATGTTTATCCATTGGAGTCTACCGCTTCTAAGCCAACAGCCCAGGAAAAGGGGAAGGCAGTTCTCGGAGGAATGCTTTAGATTCATGGTCTGTCTATTAGCGTTTTATTTAATACCAGTGCAACGCATTATTTTATATCCAGATGTCTGATAGGTAAGCTTAACCCTGAACCCACACATTTAGTTACTTCCTTACAAGATGCGAATCCAATAGGAGGGTATGCAACTCTAGGGTGTAGTTCTAACCAGTTTGAGTTTGACCTATTCGGTCATACTTTTGTGTGCAGTTTGTATGTGTTTGATTTTATGGAGTTCAGGATCATCCTTGGTATGGATTGGTTGAGTGAGTATGATGCTAAGATATTTTGCCAGGGTAGGAAGATATCTCTTATACACCCGGATAGTAGAGATCGGTTTGTTTTCACCGTAGGAGGTTCTTATGGTGCAGTGTTTGCTTTTTTGGGTGCTTTGGATTCAGATGATGAGTTGAGCCGAGTTTTCATGGTTAGAGAATTCGCTAATGTGTTTGATCCTGTAGTTGGATTGCTGCCAAAACAAGCTATCGAGTTTCATATAGATTTGGTTTGGGGAGCAGAACCAGCAGGTAGACCACCAAGCAGGATGACCCCTTCAGACGTGAAGGAGTTGAAAGTGCAGTTGGTGGATTTAGAGGGTAAGGTTTTGTCAGGCCAAGGAGTTCTCCGTGACGTGCGGTGGCAGTGTTTGTTAAGAAGCTGGATGGATCGTTGAGGCTTTGTATTGATTCTCATAAGTTGAATGAGAGGATGATAAAGAATCGATATCCATTGCCCACAATTAACGATTTGTTCAACCAGCTAATTGGATCAAAGGTATTTTCTTAGTTTGATTTGGCAACAGATTTCCATCAGCTTAGGGTAGCAGAGGATAATATACCTTTGACGGCATTCAAGGCCAGATATGGATCGTATGAATGGTTAGTTATGCCGTTTGGACTGACGAATGCTCCTGCTTTTTTTATGGATTTGATGAACTGGATTTTCCAAGAGCACTTGGATAGGTTCGCCCTGGTTTTCATAGATGATATCTTGATTTACTCAAAGGATGGAAGAGATAAATAAGTTCATCTTAGAGTGGTGCTTGAGACGCTGAGGCAGCATCAGTTGAAAGTGAAGTTTTTGAAATGTCACTTCTGGAAGAAGGAAGTTTCTTGGTCATGTTGTTTCAGAGGAAGGGTTCTCAGTGGATTCGACTAAGATTGAGGCAGTGAATAGTTGGAAGAGACCCGAGACAGTCACATAGATAAAGAGTTTCCTTGGTTTGGCTGGTTGTTATCGGAGATTCATTAAGGATTTCTCACGGATAGCAGCACCGATGACCAGGCTGACAAGGAAGGATGTGAAGTTTGTGTGGACCGATAAGTGTGAGGAAGCATTCCATAGTTTGAAACACTTATTGACCCACGCACCGGTGTTGGTTATTCTATAGGGGAATCAGGATTTGGTAGTCTAAACCGATGCGTGTGGAACAAGATTAGGAGCTATGCTAATGTAGAGAGGAAAGTGATTGCCTATGCTTCTAGATAGCTTAGACCGCATGAGATGAGATATCCAATGCATGATTTAGAGTTGGTTGTTGTAATTTTTGATTTGAAGGTGTGGAGACATTACCTTTTGGGAGAAAGGTTTGAGCTGTACACAGTTCATAAGTCGTTGAAGTATTTATTCTCTTAGAAGGAGCTGAACATGAGACAACATAGGTGGTTAGAGTTCTTAGCTACTTATGATTTTAGGATTGAGTACACACTAGGGAAAGGAAATAAAGTTGTAGAAGCATTTAGCATGCAGTGTTGGCGATGATGGCTGAGTGGAAAGATTTAGAAGCATTAGAAGATTGCAGAGTGCATGTGGAGATCCAAGGCTAGGTCCAGTGGTAATAAAGTTGTATTTTTTTATTTGGAAGTTCGACCAATGATGATCAAACGGATCACTTCTAAGTAGTTGGAGGATCCAATGTTAGCTGAATGGATCAGGAAGCCAAAGGAAAGAACCCAGAGCGATGACTTGAAAAATTTCAGTCTTGACCAAATTTGATGGTTAAGAGAGAAAGGAGATTATGTGTTCTGAGTGTAGGAAACATAAGGAAGTAAGTCTTAGAGGAATACCATCGTTCGAAGTTCACTATACATCTCGAAGGCACCCAGATGTATCAAGATATGAAGAGGAGTTTCTTATGTGATGGAATGGAGTGGGATATTGATTTATGTGTAATGCAGTGCTTGAATTGCCAACAGACAAAGGCCAAACACCAGAAGCCAAGTGGTTTGCTTCAACTGTTGGACATTCCAGTATGGAAGTGGGATTCTATTTCTATGGACTTCATAAATGGGTTGCCAAGGTCAAATAGAGGTGATGAAAGTACATGGGTCATAGTTGATAGATTGACCAAGAGTGCCTATTTCATTCCAGTTATGTCAACCAGGACGGCACCTGTTTTAGAATGTGGTTAGAATGCATGGAGTTCCAAGCAGTATAGTTAGCGATAGAGATTCCTTGTTCACTAGCGAGTTTTGGAAGAGTCTGCAAGAAGTTTTGGGAACCAAGCTTCAGATGAGTATCGCTTACCATCCGCAGACTGATGGGAAAATGGAAAGAGTTAACAAGATCTTGAAAGATTTGTTAAGAGCTTGTGTTCTGGATTTCGAAGGATCATGCAAAGATCATCTACATCTAATCGAGTTTCCATATAACGACAGTTATCAGGCTAGTATTAGGATGGCTTCGTTTGAAGCTTTGTATGGAAGGCCATGCGATTTGTTGACTGGAGACCGGGGATAGGTTGATTCTTGGTCCAGATCTGGTTAGAGAGGCTGCAGAAAAGATTTAGGTCATTCTAGCCAGAATGAAGGAGGCTTAGTCCAAGCAGAAGAGTTATGCAAATATAAGACGGAAAGATTTGAAGTTCTCAGTTGGGGACCAAGTTTTCATCAAAGTGTCACCAATGAAGGGTGTGCTTAGATTTGGGAAGTCAGGGAAGTTATCTCCTAGGTTTATTGGACCTTTTCCTATTCTTGAGAAGATCAGGAAAATCGCTTATAGACTTGAGTTACCGAGCGGTTTGGCGGGTGTCCACGATGTTTTTCATGTTTCTCATCTCAGAAAGTGTATTAGAGACCCGGAGACTGCTATTGCACCGACAGTACTAGATGATTTAGTGGTAGAACTGGACTTGACCATAGCAAGGAAGTCAGTTTGTAATATTGCAAGAGATGAGATGAGGCTTAGAACCAAGACGGTCAGATTAGTCAAAGTCTAATGGAGTGACGATGACAGGTACTTGGGAGATTGAGAATAGGATTAGCGATACTTATCTTGACTTGTTTGATAGTATGTTTTACCTTCTTGTTTGTTTTGTATGCCTTATTGTAATTTCGAGGATGAATTTTTTTAAAAAGGGGAGTCTGTAACACCCCATATTTTTGATAACATTATTTAGGAGATTTAGTTAGATAAACTAAATGAAATAATATGTTGATTAGGAGATTGTGATTTGATTTTAATTGAGCTAGCCGTGCCTTTTAACTAGTAGTATTATGGAAAAGAGGCCATTCCTATATCACCTTCCTTAAGCCGTGTGTTATACACACATTCATTTCATTTCAAAATTTTCAAAATTGTGACCGGCCACCGTTAACAAGGAAAGAAGAAGAGGAAACTAAAGAAAAGATAAGGGATAAGCAAATTCAAATCAAACTCATTCAAATCTCAAGCTCCTTAATCTCTAAAGCAAAGGTGGTTAATGTTTACATCTCTAGTTTTTATTGTTTCGGTTTTAAGATTAAATCCGAATGATTTTGATTTTCCATGCTTCTGAATGACAAAATGATAACATATACATGTTGATGATTATGTATGTTCATAAAGATTTTATGACATGTTTTGAGATAAAAACCCTATTAAATGACATCTGTTAGCCTTGCGAATTTTTACGATAATCTAAAAAATTATTTTAGAGATGGATTTCAATCTTCAGATTTTTTTGAATTCATGTGGATTTTTTATGAATTTTCTAAGTAAGAAAATGTTACTTTGGATTATGAAATTATTTATGGAAAATAATTTATTGTTTATATCCGAAAAAAATTTATGTTGAGAAAACATATTAATTGAATTTCTAGAGTTTTTCTAGAGTTTTCTAAGATGATTTAATAGTTATATAAAATTATTTAAGGAATAGGATATAGATGTTTTATATAATTGTAAAGGAGAAAGGGGCTTTTTCGAAATTGTTTAAATTTCCAAATAAGGAAACTCGACAGCATTTTTGAATATAAAAATCTGGCAACCAATCAGATTTAGACAAATAGACAGGTTGGGTACAAAAGAACTATTTTAAAGTACAAATAAATAGTTTTTCTACTATTTCAACTCTTTCGGCAAGAAGTTCCGCCTCCATTCCAAATCTTCTGACAAAATCAAAAGGTATCAAACCTTTTAACTAGGTCAGTAACCGGCGCATATGGTGTTAGACAACTGGTACCTAATGAAGTGGAAGGAGTCAAAAGGTTTAGGGACGAAAGGTTAGAACTTTCGAAAGAGATGAAGCTTTGTTTTGGTTTTTAAGAAAATACGCCTACTAGCTTTCGACAAAGAGCTATCAACATTGTCAAATGGTTTAAAAGAAAAGTTTTCGATTGGTTTGCTTTCTTGTTTTAATTGAATTCTTTCGACAAAGTCAAAAGGTAGCTTTCGACAAGGTCAAAAGAATAGTTGCCGCTTCCAAACTTTTCGACCCAGATGGAGTCAAAGGTAATTTTTTGTTTTCTATGTCGCCTCTCCATTTCTTTTGAAGGGTTGGTTCCAACACCAACACTTTATTTTTTTCGAATGGTTTCGATAGGTTTTGTTAAAGGTTTCGAAGTAATTCCTTTCAACTCCAATGTTTCTCTGATCCTTTTGCTCAACTTGAAGGCATAATCCAAATGTTTTAAGTCGTAACGTTTTAAAGGTTTCGAAGTAGTCAACTTCAAATGGTTTTGAAAGGTTTCCACTTGTTTTAAATTGAACCCAATGTCCTTGAAAGGTTTTAATTTTCATTACTTTCTAAATGTTTGTCAATGATTTCATAGGGGAAGTATCCTAGGCTTTCGACAAAGTCGAAAGGTAAGACCTTTCGACTAGGTTGAAAAGAAACCTTTCGACAAGGTTGAAAGGTGAGAACCTTTGACAAGGTCGAAAGGTATGGTTTCGCAATGTTTTCGAAAGGCTAAGATTTAAAGGATTATAGAGGCGGATGTCATATGTTTTAAAGCTTATAAAAGGAAGGCTTTTTATTGATTTTGAAGGAGTTACCTTCAATGGTTTCGAAAGGTTTTATTAAAGGTTGTGAAGGAGTTACCTTCAATTCTTTCGAAGGCTTTTATTAATGATTTCGAAGGAGTTACATTCAATGTTGTCAAAAGGTTTTAAACAAAAGATTCGAATATAATGATTAGGTGGATAGCCTAAGTGATTTATGTTATAAAGGACTTTAATTTATTTTAAAAGGATAGATAATCCTTAATGAACATCATCAACATTATTTTGAGTAATGTATCCATATCATGGCAAAAATAGCTTAGAGTGAAGCACAAGAGATATTTTCCTTGTATATATATATATATATATGATTTGATGGACTAAATCATTTTGAAAGAGTTTTCAAAGAAAAATTGAAGGGTAGTTAACCCAAAAGAAAAATTCAGGCAGTTAGCTTATTTAATTTCGGACAGTCAGTCCATTTTGAGGGCAGTCGGCCAAGAGGACAGCTAGTCCAAATAATGGCAGTTAGCCCAGATATGAACAGTTAGTTCATTTGTTAGCATAACAGACCTTGCTATTTTTAAGGACGGTTAGTCCACCCTTTTTTTTACATGTTTTGGGCAGATAGCCCATTATCTATCATACAAGATATTGCCATTCTGGTTTAATCAGTATTAGGACAAATGGTCCAGAAAAGAGCAGTTAGCTCAGAATTTAGGATAGATAGTCCAGTAAAGAGCAGATAGCTAAGATTTTAGATAGATAGTCTATTTTATTTTCAATTTTAGCATAATGGATATTGCTATATTATTATTATAATCAGTTGATTAACCAGTTTGGTTGTAGGAAAGGATTTGCAAAATATGTGTTTTGAATAGAGATATTAGTAAGAGGAAACCCATTCCGCTAAGTGGCGTGGTCTCACTATATCAGTAAATAGAGATCTAATAGAAATTATTCATACAAGGCTTCATGTATGACTCGAAGTTTTTGTTTCCCCTTAAACTCTCGGGTACTAAAAATTTACTTAAGTAGGTTGAGGGTTTAGGTTTTCAAGTTTTAGCAGATTTTGGCAAATAAAGCATCTGAAGACTAGTAGGTGGCTGACGGATAGCTAATTTAGGAATACTGTTTTAAATTTTTTCCGCTGTGTATTAAGAAAAATATGTCTATATTGCTTTGATCATCCAATGGGGCATCTTCATATGTCACTTGTGGCATAATGTTTTAAATTATATTTCATCATTGCTTGGAAATACGTTTGGGGATTTTTGTAACTTGGATATGATTTTGTTCGAAATGTAATCACTATGATTATTGTTTTCGAAATCTATGATTTTGTTCATATTCAAGTTCTTCTGATATTATGGAGACCATTAACATTACCATATTTCATCAGCAGAGTTTAATACTGCGGATGACTACAGCATCCATAGCGCTCAGCCTTTGGCCTCCAGATACGGGATGTTACATTAGGCATTATTATTTTTCCATTGGGACTAGTGGATATTAGCCATAACTTTCGATGAGCATGATAATCGAATAGAGATGGGGATGCTTATCTATATCGGTAATTGCCATGAGGTGGTGACGACCACTTTGCTTTATCCAATGTAGCAGTTCGTTGGAAAGGCATTGACTCATTAGTATTAATTTCAGATGCATTGACGGGTATGATACTATATTAACTTGAGATGAGGTTAAGGTTTAATACGATATTACCTCAAAAACCAAGGTTAGGTATGATACAATGTAACCTTGGTGATACGTTTTTGGGTAAAACATACCCAATGTTTCAATTGTAGGTATGACACAACATTAACATGGAGTTTTGGCTCATTCCTATATGCATATTAGGTACGATATAACATTATTTTGGAGTTTTGGCTCATTGCTGTATTTATATGGGTTCGCATATCCTTTTGTCATAACGTTGTTATTGGTTATATTACCACTATTATTTGTTATGCTAACTTGTTAGATGCAAAAGAATGGCATGACCAAGTACGATATGATGTTACCCTAGAGCACTTCCTCAATTATTTATGTACTTTTGATTTACATAAGGGTGATATTTCGAGTTACCACCTAGTATATTATTCATGTTATGCTAGTATATCAGATATTATTTTAATAGTGGTGTTCTCTTTCACCAAGGTTTATGTTCGACCCTCCTCATGTTTTCCCTTTTTGTCTATTCCTTGAGTAGGTATGGGCTAGGGACTTAGGAACATTACTAGTCGGATTAGGTTATAGAGCCATAACTTCATATTGTTGTGAATATTTATCCAGTGTTTTGTATATGAACATGCTAGACTTTACCTTATATATAGACACATTATTTTGGAATGTTGTATCATTTGAACTCAATATGTTTATAGTGTAATGTATTATGATGGTGGGCCTTATTTTCTTTATATTATTAGGATATTTAAAGTCTTGTTTATATATATATATATATATATATATTATATATATATATATATATAAACATATATATATATATATATTGGTATTATATTTTATCATTCTGTTGTGAGTTTTGTGCGAACCTGTTATAGATGCTTTATTTTGTTTTCTTGCCCTAAAGAGTCGTTATTTTTAGTACTTGGAGATCCGACGGCTGTAGTGCATGAATTTTCAGTTATTACAAATGGTGGCCCTTTATATGTTCCTTGCATAATTCGCTAGCCATCATGGTTCTAGTTCACGAGACAAAGAAGCAGGCTTTAAAATCAACACACGAATGCGACTAGGAGTGAACATTACCCCCTTAAAACCAGCGGGAGGCCAGTCTGATTAAAGAAAAGGGGAACAAGGGATACTTTTAATTATTCCAGTAGTCGAAGTGCATATCGTGCCCCCCATCTGCCACCCAAAGTCGCTCGAAGGAAGAAAACCTTTCATGGGATGGAGTGTTGCAAACTAGTTAAGTTCCTTTGTATGGGACATGATCGGGCATGGGAATGTCATAGAGAAGTGTTGATCATACACGGCCTATGCATCCCTGTTATAGGAGGGAACAACCCTAATACGCTTCAAGCATGACCCTTCTACAGGCGTCGTGCATGATGTTAAAATTATTAGGGACAATGAGCTAGATAGGGGTCTGTCATCTATAGTTGGGACTCCTAGAACATAATTAATGGTTTCTTGAGAATCCACTCGAGCTTGGAGTTTATTTAGGTTGTGGGCCATTTAAAGGATGCATGAGTGCCGACTCACTTAACCAAGCCATTTATAATCGATCATGCCCAAAATGAGACTAAAGACGTGAGCTATAATTCCACCTTTAGTGTTGTGAGTATTAGAGTTATTAACCTCATTTTCACCATTTGGTTGCATGATGAATGTTTTTATGTAGAATGGATGTTTAAAGAGGAGAAATGTAACGACCCGTAAAATTTTGTTGATTTTTAATGATTTTATTTAGCGTATTTAATTTGGTTTTTGAGAAATTTTAAATAATAATATTTTGAAATAAAATCTTACATTTGGATTACGTATAGTTAAATGTGGCAAATGATAAATTTTCATCAAAAATTAAGGAAGTATATTTTAGGGTGTGATTCTGTTCAATTTAAGTTAGTAATAATTGAAATTTATAGCCGTTTCAGTATATAACTTTTACACGTTTTATACTCATTTAATTTCACCAGTCCATTGCCTTTAATTTTTAAACTGTTCCATTTTCTTCCCAGGCAACAGCTCACATTCCATTTCGCTTATAAATCAGTTTCCACTTTTACTCACCTGCTCACATTTTCTTCCATCTATCCATTTAATAGTTATATATAAGTTATAATACGTTTCCCTGATTCATCTCCTTTCATTTTTTCATTGACATATTAATTCGGGGAAGTGATTAATTTAAAAAAAAAACCCATCTGCCCCTCATTTCTTTAAACTTTCAGCTAAATTTTAGCTTGTGACCATTGCGGTACATTTCATTAAAGAGGTACGTTACCTTATTAATCTCCGGAATTTAAGGGTGAAAATTTTATTTTTCTAACCTTTCCTTTCTTACGCTCCCTGTTCCCACTTCTTTCATTATGACCGTTCATTATATATATACACTACAGCTGGAAAGTTATAAACGTATAAACTTAGATACGTTTTGTATTTATTAAAAATTTAAAACTTACCTTTAATTATGACCTTTTGGTTTCCTTGCTTTCAAAAAAATTTGAACCATAGCCACGGTAATAAATTATTATAAAAATTTTCAACTTAATCTAAGATGACCGTTGCTACTAGAATCATTACTTTTCTAATATATTCATTCCTACTTTCACTGTCCTTTTATTTCTTCATTTTTCCACCGTCTAAAAAATAAATGGTTATTCGTTTTATTTTATTCAGTAATCAGCGTGACTCTTGCCATTTACACCGCACCATATTTGACTGTTGATTTTCGTTCAGCGTTCTTATTTTAAAAATATAATGCAGAGTAACGTTGCCTTCACAATTTAAAAATTGCTTTAATAGCTCTTGAATCAATGTGTAGCTATTACTTTGATATTTTTCCAGAATTGTGACTTTTCTCTTTCCTTCCGTTCAAATTTGAAATGTGCTACCATTTATTTGCTTTCATTATTTTCCTGAATCAATGTGAATATTTTGCCTTAAATCCTCAACTGAATCATAGCACGTGATTGTGCTATTTCTTTGGTTATTTTATTTAGTCGTTTCCATTTACTTCTGTTCGTATTTTCTTTCCTTTTTTTATTGCTTCTTCCCAGATTTCTCTTCTTTCCCTCTCTATTGTTTCTTCCTCTTCTATATAAACTTGCCTGGCACTACAAATTTCGGCCTCTCCTTCACCTTTTCCAAACTCCGCTCCTCCACCGAACCCACTCTTCCCCTTGCGCAATATCCATCGAAGACGCAGCGACCCTCCCCTGTTTCCTCTACTGTTCGCATAACCAGGCATAGGTAAGTTAAGTTTATATTTGCAAGTGTTATTTATATATATATATTATATAGTTTTATATTTAGCTATGATATGGATGATTTTATCAATACACGTCCCATGTACGTGCTGTTGATGCATATTCTAGCATTCAAAGTTGGTACACATATTTGTTTATATGGAGTATAGTTATGATATATTGATAGTGATATAAAAATATAAGATGCATACATATAGTGGTTTATATAAAGTTGTTGGATTTGAATACATATATATACCAAACGTGGTTTCCATTTTTTTGAAAAGTTTGTTTTTTTTCTAGAAGTGTATGAATATTTAATATGTGTGAGTTGTGTTGGATCTTCAAATGGAGTCTGCATATTTAGCAAGTAGATTTATATTCATTTTTGTTTTAACTTTGAGTCCATATATGTATATTTTACAAACCATATTGTATGATTTATTTTATAAGTTTTGTAAATCCGTTATTATATATATAGTTTTAAAATAAACAGGTTTATAACTTTTATTTGAAGGTCAATTTACATCTTATTATTATGGAAGTTGTATAGGATTTTTGAAGTTGTTTATTTTCCTAAGTTTGTATATGACATATATTTATATAAAGTTATAATAATTATAGATATATCTTTATGGCCTTATATATATATATATATATCTATATACTTTGCATACACTTGTATGGAGTTAGTTTTCTAATATATAAGTTTTCATTTCAGTTGGCATGCATGTTTGCATAACAGTTAAGGATGTATATGTGTTTTAGTGCAGACCAGTTGCTTTCGCAAAAAATAAAAAAAATAAAGTTATATTAGTTGCTATGTATATATATTGTATAAAGTTTACATTCTAACTTATACTTTCGGTCTGCACAGGTTACAGTATTATATATATTTATAAAATAAGTTATAATATAAGTTATATAATTAATTCGTACATCTGTTGTCTAAAATTTTATATAAGTCGGTGTATAGGCTTTACTGTTTATGTATGGGTAAAGTGTGATTGTATTGTGAAGTGTTCAAAATTTATATATATAGGTAAAGTGTGATTTGCTATTTTATATATTAGTTTATATATATAGGTAAAGTGTTCAAAATTTATAATTGTATTGTGAAGTGGATTTTGTACCATATGTATATAGTAGTTTATAAATGAGATTTGAACAGTGTAATTTGTTGAAGTTTTATATATTAATCTTATTTTAAAATATAAATCTTAATGATATTATATACATAGGTCGTATGGGGTGGTTTGGGTCTTAGATTTGTAAATAGAAATTTTGATCTATGTGTAAAAATTAAAATGGTTTGGAAAAATTATAAGGATTTTTATTTAACATATATGTTTTATTTCAAATGTTAAAACTATTGGTTTATGTATAAAAAAAAGGTAAATTATATATATGTGTGTGATTCGAATTTAAATTTTTCTTAGGGATGCAATTTTGATTTTTATTAAAATAGCAAAAATTTCTATATATATCAGATTGATTCTGATTCAATTCATGAATTCCTGATTGTCAGCCTCGATCGTCCAATTCGTGCCAATCCTACTTTGCTTTGAAATTCGTGCTCGGATATATAATTCAAATTTCAGTGTCCGTATCAGTGTGCGTATCCATGTCATCTTCTGTATTCTCTAGCCTCGAAAGGTGAGCAATCAATCACGATTAACATTCTTTTATTTGTTAAATTAGATTAAATTGAAACGACAATTGAAATATGATGCTATAGTTATTTAAATTGTTATATATGCTATTATCTATAACTGTTCACTTATGGGATACGACACCATATCCTATTGTTTATATTTATTTTTGATGATATATGCCTGTGGTTATTATTATTTTCATATTTGTTATCACTCTGCAAGTTCCCTGTTAGTATAGAAATCACTATGGGTTGAAATGATACATACTCGAATGGATTTTAGAATAGGAGAATTTCGTTATGGGTTGAAATGATAAACCCAAGCGATTTCCATTTGAATTGAATTTGGGATTATGGTTTGAAATGATATCCACCCGTATATATTTAACTTACGGATTGAAATGATAAATATCCGTATCCCTTGTCCATAGAATAGAAAATTTTACATCGACGCCGTGGTCTGTATGAATGTTTTGAAAATAATTTCTACGGTCATGAAAAGAAATATATGGTTTTAATGAATATTGATTTAAAGTATTATATATAAAGGTTATTTTATATATAGATTTAATATTAAGATAATTTAATTAAGATTGATTTTATTAATATGAAATATGTTAAGGATTTATTATATTTGTATTTCTGAAATAGATTTGTGGAATAAATTTTATAAGCTAAGGTTTGAAGATATATTTGGGACTTATTTGAATTTGTCATTAATTAAGGATTTTATTTAGTTAAATCAATTTGTAACTATTAAATTCGAAACTTTAACATATGATCCTATAACTTGAATTTTTATTTAAGAAATTTAATGGATGATTCATGTCTAAAGAAATCGAAGGTAATATATAGAAAATGTAAATTTAAGGTCATATAAATAATATTGAATTTATTAAGTGAATATTTCAAAACTAAATAATAGTGAAGTCAAGTTAGGAGATAAACGCAACTATCAAAGTTTAGTCTTTGAAATGTTGAATATTTAAAGCTCCGGAATATATTAACTTCGAATTATAGTGAAATTTAAATGGTTTATTTTATGGTTCAAATCCGTATTTAAAATAGATAAATTTGAATTAGTTTAGTCAGAAACTAAATTGAATGGAAATTGATAAATTTTGATTTAATTAAATTTGAACGGGAAGGTCAAGTTGACTTTTGAAGCGATTTGTGAAGTTTGAGGAAATAAAATACTTTACTTCATAAATTATTGGATATATATATACTAATTTGGAAAATAGATATATTTGAAATGAAAATGATATTTTAGTTTTGAAATATAAATAAAATTGAAATGACCACGGTGTTATAGTGTATATTTCTACCCTGTAGATAGTTCCTTGGATCCTTAGAGGATGGTTATCCCAAACATCCTCTAAGTTAATTATATTTCAGTTGATATTTCACTTGAGTTGGATTTATAGATATAAGAATGTTAATTATGACTCGAGTGTTTTGTGTTTTTCTTTATGCTCGGGTCAGACTGAGTGACACAACATTAGAGACTCACCTTTGGAGTTTGGAGCTTCGTTAGAGGTCCATCTATCGATTCAGCTTTCAGCTTTTCCAGTTGATTATTTCAGAGGAGTCATTGGTTCGTACTAAAGACCTCACTGTATTTGAGATATTCGGATGTACTTTATTTCTAACTCTGATGTTTATATAGTAGTTTCATGAACTACTATTCATTTATTCCGCTGCATATTATTGTACTACTTTGTATCTGTGATTCTGTGATGGATTTATTTATTGTATATGTTTAAGTTTTTGCCAAATTTAAATTAACAATTCGGTATTTTGAATTATTCAAGTCGGACGTGTATGGTTTTATTGTCGATTTGAATGGTCCAAAATAGCGGGCCGTTACAGTTGGTATCAGAGCTTTGGCTCTAGGCAAAACTTAGCATATATGGTAAATTATTTACGGAATCACTTTCGTTCGAGTTGAATCTCTTCCTTTTGACTCGATTTCTTTTAAACTTTGGAACGTTCCCTGTGGTTCAAAAATTCATTCTTGTCTCTCTCTATTTATATTCTTTTGATTCTGGAGTATCCAATGACTCCACTGAATGATTTGTAAAGGTGGTGAAACTCCATTACAATTGGCATTGATTCACCGGAGATTTATGTATCCCTCGGTTTAGATGCTACTATCTCTTGTTATTCCGAATTATATCTCTGGCGATCGAATGTTGAATTGCCTCCGAATTCTGCACCAATCTAATTTTGGAATCACGGTTGATCGGTAAAGGTCGCCCGCGATTTATAGAAGTATATCCATCTTCTATTTCTGTAATTTAATTCTCTAATCATCGATCGAGCCTATCTTCGTATCAGAATTCTATTTGATTAGAGTCCCTCTAATTTGAATCTCTAGCTTTGTTTTGAAATCCATCCGTGAATCACCCTTTGAAAATCGGGCATGTTTGCATTTTTGAAATTATTTTACATATCGAAATTATTATTTTGATAAGTATGATTTTATCCTATATATAAAAGTGAAATGTTGTCGATAAGGATTATATACCTTTAAAAAAACGTGAATTTGAAGTTTCGAAAAGATTTGAAAATATTATAAGAAAATTTATTTATATAAAAATGATTTATAATTGAAAGGTTTTGAATTTGAAATTCAAGAGATTGGACTCCGGTATTTTTGAAAATTGGTTTAAGATTTTGAAATATATAATAATAAGATTTGAAAATATTTCTGAATAAGAAATGTTTCAAATGATTTCAAATGAGTACCAAGGATTTCAAAAAAAAAATTCAAAGAAGTTTTCAAGAAAATAGAAGTCCATAACTCACTTATGTCGCTGGAAAATAATTTTGGTGATGAGTGCACGCATCATCGACATTGATTTTCGAGTTTCAGAGTGGGGAGAGGCCACTTTAATAGCTTTGCTATGCGAGTGACTATTGTGAAACAAATTTTTGATTTCAAATTCCGAAGTATGATTTAATATTCGAAAGATATAGGTATATATATTTGAAATAATTTAAAGTAAGCCGGTGTTCAATCCTCGAGTTTTCGATTTGATTTAGTATAACTCTATTTAAAAAATAAATGAAAATTTGATTTACTGATTTGTTGCTGATTTCCAACTCTTGGATTTGAAATTTGATTTCACCGACTATTTTGAAGGTTCGAGCACTTCCAAATCAAGGTTCAAAATTTTAAAACTAAGAAATTTCGAAGAGTATAAAATATTTGATAAAGAATATAAATTTAGTTTTGTATGTTTAAAGTATGAAGAGTATGATTTAAGTAAATTTGAAACTTTTGTTAAATAAATAATTCGAAAAAGAAAAATTGGATTTTTCATATAGAAATAAATAGTTAAAGGTTTTAAAGGGATAATTATAAATTTAGAAGCCATTTTTAGTATAATTGATTTTGAGAAGAATATTTGGTTTTGAAATTAGATGGGAATTAAAACCAGTACTTATATGGTGATTTTGGAAATAAATTTGTTTGACCTAAATTTTGTTGATTTGGAAATTTGGATTATTTTCTAAACCTATTGTTTAAGAAACTTTGAAACTGAATATATTTAATTTGGAAGAAAATTTGGTGAAATCATATATGATCTTGAAACTGAAATGTTATTGAAACGAGAAAATTTTTGAGAACCTTGATTTACTAAATACTTGATTCGGGAGTGGTCGAACTTATATAAAATGGATTTTTATAAGTATGAAGTTGATTTGAAATCTATTGATTTGAAAGATACTCAATTTGGAAAGAGAATTTTTTTTATAATCGAAGTCTATATAAGTATGATTTGATATACTATTGATTTGGAAAGTATTCGATTTGGAAAAGGAATCCTATATATAATGGACTTTATATAAGTATGATATTTGAAAGTATTTGGAAAGGTACTATATGATATATATTTTTCGAAGTAAAGATATGTAAAGTGCCTTCTGCTTGATATCCGCTTTGTGCCCACATTATGGATTCATTCTATCGATATTATTCTCTCTGATTTTTTTTTCGGATATGATACTCGAGTGTTCCCACCATGGCGTAACCCATGGTTCTTTTTTCTCTCACGACTGCATAGCGCAACTTCCTGGCTGAGTCTGTCCTAGGGGTATGGATTGTTTCCTGGGGGATCGAGGCATAACCATTGTGTATCCTACAATCTGTGTAGGTCGCATTAGTAGCGAAACTGCCTGGCTGAGATGGCCTAGGGGTGCGGATTGTTTCCTGGGGGACCCAGGCGTAACCATTGTGTACCCTGCACCCTCTAGTCATCATGGCGTAACTCGCAGGGCTGAGAAAGCTTACGGATACGGATTGTTTCCTGGGGGATCCAGGCGTAACCATTGTGTATCTGCGAGCCATGGTTGGAAAAAGGTTTTGGTTTGATTGTTTTGTTTGGATTGTACTTTCCATATCTGTTTTTAAAGGTTTTTCAAGTATTTTCACTGGGTGTTGAAACAGGTCTACTAAGTACTTGAAGAATTCTAGCTTTGCGCCTGATCAACGCATGGCCAGAGTCTGCAAGAACGAGGATAAACTTGTTGAAACATCGAGTTATAAAAGTATTTTTGAAAGGAAAAATTTGTTTCGATATAAAAGTATTTTATTATAAAGGTATTTCCAACAAATAAATTTTGTATTAATATTTGAGATTAAAATTTTATGGTTTGATTTAATTATTCGAGCCCGATACTATCCCTTTGAACCTACCTTATCTGCCCAGCTTTATTTATTCACATATATTCCGTTTTTCCGAATCTACCCTCCTTTCCTTTTTGAATATAATCTTTAAAATATTGTTTATTTATATACTACATGGTTTAATAGTAAATCATTAGTGTCATTAATATTTCAGAAGTTATTAATTTAATGTAACATATTTAAGAAATGAGTATTAATTTATCTATAATGTTGAAAGCGTCTTAAGATAAATAAGTAAATCTATAAACTATGGATTTAATGTTGTCAAAAAACTTCCTTGAAAATATAACCAAGGATGTGAATAACTATTTCCAAATAGTTTTCATATATATATATTTATAAAGGTGTTATTTAAAACTTATAAATGGTATTTATAAAGGAAGCAAGAAATTTTATAAATGGTTTTGAAAAAAAATTATGTATTAAAGAAAATTTAATTTCAAATGAATATTTCAAGTAAAATTTATATGGGTTAAATTAATTGTTTATCCTTGTCTTTCAGCCTATTTATCTTTCTGGTTGTTTCTGTTCTCCTACCTTCTTCCTTTTCCGGGACGAAAAGTTTTGAGTGGCGGAGAGTGTAACGACCCGTAAAATTTTGTTAATTTTTAATGGTTTTATTTAGCGTATTTAATTTGATTTTTGAGAAATTTTAAATAATAATATTTTGAAATAAAATCTTACATTTGGATTACGTATAGTTAAATGTGGCAAATGATAAATTTTCATCAAAAATTAAGGAAGTGTATTTTAGGGTGTGATTCTGTTCAATTTAAGTTAGTAATAATTGAAATTTATAGCTGTTTCAGTATATAACTTTTACGAGTTTTATACTCATTTAATTTCAGCAGTCCATTGCCTTTAATTTTTAAACTGTTCCATTTTCTTCCCAGGCAACAGCTCACATTCCATTTCGCTTATAAATCAGTTTCCACTTTTAGTCACCAGCTCACCTTTTCTTCCATCAATCCGTTTAATAGTTATATATAAGTTATAATATGTTTCCCTGATTCATCTCCTTTCCTTTTTTCATTGACATATTAATTCGAGGAAGTGATTAATTTAAAAAAAAACCATCTTCCCCTCATTTCTTTAAACTTTCAGCTAAATTTTAGCTTGTGACCGTTGTTGTACATTTCATTAAAGAGGTATGTTACCTTATTAATCTCCGGAATTTAAGGGTGAAAATTTTATTTTTCTAACCTTTCCTTTCCTACGCTCCCTGTTCCCACTCTTTCATTATGACCGTTCATTATATATATACACTACAGCTGGAAAGTTATAAACATATAAACTTAGATACGTTTTGTATTTATTAAAAATTTAAAGCTTACCTTTAATTGTGACCTTTTGATTTCCTTGCTTTCAAAAAAATTTGAACCATAGCCACGGTAATAAATTATTATAAATTTTTCAACTTAATCTAAGATGACCGTTGCTACTAGAATCGTTACTTTTCTAATATATTCATTCCTACTTTCACTGACATTTTATTTCTTCATTTTTCCACCGTCTAAAAAAATAAATGGTTATTCGTTTTATTTTATTTAGTAATCAGCGTGACTCTTTCCATTTACACCGCACCATATTTGACTGTTGATTTTCGTTCAGCGTTCTTATTTTAAAAATATAACGCAGAGTAACGTTGCCTTCACAATTTAAAAATTGCTTTAATAGCTCTTGAATCAATGTGTAGCTGTTACTTTGATATTTTTCCGGAATTGTGACTTTTCTCTTTCCTTCCGTTCAAATTTGAAACGTGCTACCATTTATTTGCTTTGATTATTTTCCTGAATCAACGTGAATATTTTGCCTTAAATCCTCAATTGAATCATAGCACATGATTGTGTTATTTCTTTGGTTACTTTTATAGTCGTTTCCATTCACTTCTGTTCATATTTTCTTCCCTTTTTTATTGCTTCTTTCCAGATTTCTCTTCTTTCCCTCTCTATTGTTTCTTCCTCTTCTATATAAACTTGCCTGGCACTACAAATTTCGGCCTCTCCTTCACCTTTTCCAAACTCCGCTCCTCCGCCGAACCCACTCTTCCCCTTGCGCAATATCCATCGAAGACGCAGCGACCCTCCCCTGTTTCCTCTACTATTCGCATAACCAGGCATAGGTAAGTTAAGTTTATATTTGCAAGTGTTATTTATATATATATTATATATAGTTTTATATTTAGCTATGATATGGATGATTTTATCAATACACGTCCCCTGTACGTGTTGTTGATGCATATTCTAGCATTCAAAGTTGGTACGCATATTTGTTTATATGGACTATAGTTATGATATATTGATAGTGGTATAAAAATATAAGATGCATACATATAGTGGTTTATATAAAGTTGTTGGATTTGAATACATATATATACCAAACGTGGTTTCCATTTTTTTTGAAAAGTTTGTTTTGTTTCTAGAAGTGTATGCATATTTAATATGTGTGAGTTGTGTTGTATCTGCAAATGGAGTCTGCATATTTGGCAAGTAGATTTATATTCATTTTTGTTTTAACTTTGAGTCCATATATGTATATTTTACAAACCATATTATATGATTTATTTTATAAGTTTTGTAAATCCGTTATTATATATATATACAGTTTTAAAATAAATAGGTTTATAGCTTTTATTTGAAGGTCAATTTACATCTTATTGTTATGGAAGTTGTATAGGATTTTTGAAGTTGTTTATTTTCCTAAGTTCGTATATGACATATATTTATATAAAGTTATAATAATTATAGATATATCTTTATGGCCTTATATATATATATATCTATATACTTTGCATACACTTATGTATGGAGTTAGTTTTCCAATATATAAATTTTCATTTCAGTTGGCATGCATGTTTGCATAACAGTTAAGGATGTATATGTGTTTTAGTGTAGACCAGTTGCTTTCGCAAAAAAAAGTTATATTAGTTGCTATTTATATATATTGTATAAAGTTTACATTCTAACTTATACTTTCGATCTGCACAGGTTACAGTATTATATATATTTATAAAATAAGTTATAATATAAGTTGTATAAGTAATTCGTACATCCGTTGTCTAAAATTTTATATAAGTCGGTGTATAGGCTTTACTGTTTATGTATGGGTAGTTATATATTAGTTTATATATATAGGTAAAGTGTTTAAAATTTATAATTGTATTGTGAAGTGGATTTTGTACCATATGTATATAGTAGTTTATGAATGAGATTTGAACAGTGTAATTTGTTGAAGTTTTATATATTAATCTTATTTTAAAATATAAATCTTAATGATATTATATACATAGGTCGTATGGGGTGGTTTGGGTCTTAGATTTGTAAATAGAAATTTTGATCTATGTGTAAAAATTAAAATGGTTTGGAAAAATTATAAGGATTTTTATTTAACATATATGTTTTATTTCAAATGTTAAAACTATTGGTTTATGTATAAAAAAAGGTAAATTATATATATGTGTGTGTGTGTGTGTGATTCGACTTTAAATTTTTCTTAGGGATGCAATTTTGATTTTTATTAAAATAGCAAAATTTTTTGTATATATCAGACTGATTCTGATTCAATTCATAAATTCTTGATTATCAGCCTCGTTCGTCCAATTCGTGTCAATCCTACTTTGCTTTGAAATTCATGCTCGGATTTATAATTCAAATTTCAATTTCCGTATCAATGTGCGTATCCATGTCATCTTTTGTATTCTCTAGCCTCGAAAGGTGAGCAATCACTCACGATTAACATTCTTTTATGTGTTAAATTTGATTAAATTGGAACGATAATTGAATTATGATGCTGTAGTTATTTAAATTGTTATATATGCTATTATCTGTAACTGTTCACTTATGGGATATGACACCATATCCTATTGTTTATATTTATTTTTGATGATATATGCCTGTGGTTATTATTATTTTCATATCTGTTATCACTCTACAAGTTCCCTGTTAGTATAGAAATCACTATGGGTTGAAATGATACATACCCGAACGGATTTTAGAATAGGAGAATTTAGTTTTGGGTTGAAATGATAAACCCAATCGATTTTCATTTGAATTGAATTTGGGATTACGGGTTGAAATGATATATATCCACCCGTATATATTTAACTTACGGATTGAAATGATAAATATCTGTATCCCTTGTCCATAGAATAGAAAAATTTACATCGACGCCGTGGTCTATATGAATGTTTTGAAAATAATTTCTATGGTCTTGAAAAGAAATGTATAGTTTTAATGAATATTGATTTAAAGTATTATATATAAAGGTTATTATATATATATATATATATATTTAATATTAAGATAATTTAATTAAGATTGATTTTATTAATATGAAATATGTTAAGGATTTATTAAATTTGTATTTCTGAAATAGATTTGTGGAATAAATTTTATAAGCTAAGGTTTGAAGATATATTTGGGACTTATTTGAATTTGTCATTAATTAAGGATTTTATTTAGTTAAATCAATTTGAAACTATTAAATTCGAAACTTTAACATATGATCTTATAACTTGAATTTTTATTTAATAAATTTAATGGATGATTCATGTCTAAAGAAATCGAAGGTAATATATAGAAAATGTAAATTTAAGGTCATATAAATAATATTGAATTTATTAAGTGAATATTTCAAAACTAAATAATAGTGAAGTCAAGTTGGGAGATAAACGCATCTATCAAAGTTTAGTCTTTGAAATGTTAAATATTTAAAGCTCCGAAATATATTAACTTCGAATTATATTGAAATTTAAATGGTTTATTTTATGGTTCAAATCCGTATTTAAAATAGATAAAATTTGAATTAGTTTAGTCAGAAACTAAATTGAATGGAAATTGATAAATTTTGATTTAATTAAATTTGAATGGGAAGGTCGAGTTGATTTTTGAAGCGATTTGTGAAGTTTGAGGAAATAAAATACTTTACTTCATAAATTATTGGATATATATACTAATTTGGAAAATAGAGATATTTGAAATGAAAATGATATTTTAGTTTTGAAATATTAATAAAATTGAAATGACCACGGTGTTATAGTGTATATTTCTACCATGTAGATAGTTCCTTGGATCCTTAGAGGATGGTTATCCCAAACATCCTCTAAGTTAATTATATTTCAGTTGATATTTCACTTGAGTTGGATTTATAGATATAAAAATGTTAATCCTAACTCGAGTGTTTTGTGTTTTGCTTTACGCTCGGGTCAGACTGAGTGACACAGCATTAGAGACTCGCCTTTGGAGTTTGGAGCTTCGTTGGAGGTCCATATATCGATTCAGCTTTCAGCTTTTCCAGTTGATTATTTCAGAGGATTCATTGGTTCGTACTAAAGGCCTCACTGTATTTGAGATATTCGGATGTACTTTATTTCTAACTCTGATGTTTATATAGTAGCTTCATGAACTACTATTCATTTATTCCGCTGCACATTATTGTACTACTTTGTATCTGTGATTCTGTGATGGATTTATTTACTGTATATGTTTAAGTTTTGCCAAATTTAAATTAACAATTCGGTATTTTGAATTATTCAAGTCGGACATGTATGGCTTTATTGTCGATTTGAATGGTCCAAAATAGCGGGCCGTTACAAGAAAGGTGACTACCAACGTCGCACAATACAATGGTATTTTAGGGAAGGCCCTCCTACTAACGTCAAAATGTTGACTATATTTCTAGTTAACGTTGGAATTATGATTAGGTATAGATTTCAGTAATGGAAATTCCCTATAATTATGTTTAAAAATGTAAAATAAAAAAGTGAGAGGACTATAAATAATGTTAGTAAAGCAAATAACACAAGATATAAAGTGGTTCGATCTTTGTAAAGATCTACATCCACTAATAATTTTATTCCTTTTTCTTGGTTATAAGAGAATTATTACAAGGACATTGAGCTATATTCTAATACCCATAAATTAAGAAAAAATAAATTCTTGTACAAGTGCATGAGGATCCTATTTATAGCTATGAAGATCATGCTACTTAGGGCTAGGACTCATGCCTTTGATGCTAAGTATTGTCGTTGTCGATGATTACGATCAATAGTTTAGATGGCGATCAATACAGGTGCCACATGGAAAGATTGGTTCGAATGAAGGCCAACTAGCGCATAATATAACAGTATGCTTATGTCATAAAGGCAACATGGAGCAAGGAGGCTTGTTGAACAATGACACCTTTTCTAGGTATGTAGCAAATTAAGAAGAGTGGTAACTGGGCTATGACGCTTTTGTCAGATAAAAAAAGTCGTTTTGTGTCATTCTTGCCAAGCAAACAATATGAAGTTATCTCTTTATGGAGGCGACCAAATGATTTTGTTAGGATTCCGTCGAGTCTTAATGAAGTGAGGCAGGCAGGACGGTTAGGCGGCTTAAGGAGTGGTGGACAAGGAATGATGCAGGTGATGAGACAAAGACGACGAAGGCAAGGCTCTCTCATGGTGACTTGTTCGTTAGATGATAGGACGAGGTAAGATTACCTATGAGGCTTTAAGCTCTTTATTAATGGTGGTGATTTGATGAGCAGGCGCCTCGATTTAAGAGCTGATAGGCTGATCCGGTATTTGGAGACTTGAGATACTAAAAGCGAGTAAGCAATTTGGGCCACGACCGTCTTTCGTTGAAATGCGGGTGCGGACTTGTACTGGAGGGCCTTAAACTGATAGGTAGATTTAGCCTTTTGCAAGAAAATTAAGCAACAATTACTCTTTCATCACAAATGGATAGCTATTGCTATTCTATTAAATGAAAAATAGCAAAACAAAAAAATTTCCTGCTTCCTTGTTAATTATAAAGATTTCATCCTCTCTCCTTAATTTTCTTCAGATAATTTATTCCCAAGTCCATATATTTTATCATTATTATGATTATTACAAAGTTCTACTAACTCTCTCTATTATCGTTTTACTTTTAAATATCGTCATCTGGTAATTTCTACAATTATCTATAAAATTCTCCTAAGTTTTACCATATTGTTTTACATTAACTCCATATATTTAAATTAACATAGTGATCTAAAATTTGAACTTAAAATAAATCCAATTAACTAATATTTATTACTTTGTCTTATAAGTCCTAAAAAATGACAAGTCAATGTATTTTGTAATACACTTATGTTGATAAAATTTTGTAAAACGGATATTTCATGTAAGTCCATATAACTTAATATTTCCATAATTATATATATAATTATTACTAGTTCTATTACATTACCCTACATTCAACTTGATATTATTTATTTGTTTATAAAATTAGTAATTTATTATAGAATAAATATGCATATACTTTCCTTTTAAAGTTGGTATTTCATTAAAAACAAACATATGCATATAACTTTTTCATACTAAAATGGGTATATTATTACAAATATATATATGAAGGTCTTTCTTATAAAATTGGTAAATCAAATAAATTCTTCATCATTAATAAAATTTATTTTATTACTAAGAATGACATTATATTAATAATAAGTAATGAATTTTTTAGTTTGCAATATTAAAAAACAATGAATATTTTCACTTAATACATTAGTGTCAAATTTCAACGACGTACAACCGTAAAAATGTTAATTTATGAATAAAAATATTCGACATTTTGAATAGAAATATTTTGTGTGTTTAATTGTCTTTTTAAGGTAGATGTATATTATTTTTGGAATTTTATTATAAATTAAAATTATTAAGGTATGTGTTATCCAGCCTTTTGACTGGGCAGTATATGGATGAATTTGACGAGTCAAACTTGAATGATATCAGGGCAGGAAGCCCAAAGAGATAGCCATAGTGTCCGAAAACTAAGCACAATCAAAGTCACATAAGGCAAGCATAAACCATCCCAAGAATCCAACGTTCAAAAAGCCGAAAAAAGTTTGGATCAGTACCGATCCATAAGATTGTCATATGGATTGCCTTGAATGCCTCATCTTAAGTCAATTCGTGGTTAACTTTGTGATTTCCATCTTGTTTGTAATATCGTTAGCTTGTTTCTGAACCTATGTGATGGATCAGTGGAAGAATGGAGTTGCCAATTTCAAGTGTTCGAAGAGATCGATAGAGAATCGTAGGGAATCGATGCAAAGGAACTTGAAATAGGCTTCTGGCATCATCATTTGAAAGTAGGAAGAGTTGGGGCAAAAGTGGGTGAAGTGTTGTGGATTGGTACAATCAAATCAAAGAATTAGTCAGAGATATGGAGGAAAAGGTAGAGGAAGCTGGAACAACAACAACAACAGAATAAGATGCAAGATTTGTGAGAAGTATGGACACAAAGCAAGAAAATGTTATTTCAGATTTGATTATAATTTCTTATCAAATCAAAAGGCAACGGTGGACAAAGGAACTTCAATCTTAATGCAAACTTGGCTCACACAAATCAAGAATCCATCAATCAAACAGAAAATTGAAGAATTCAGAATGGCTTGGAAGTTCTGGCCAGACTAGAAGACATTCAGAATGAGAATTTGTACCCTAACTTAGGTGTTACTAATATCATTACAAGTAATTTGCACAACTTAAGTCTTGGAAACATGGAGTATTAAGGTAAACAATCAAATTATATAGGAAATGGTGAGTTAGTTAAAGTCACACGTTGGGAATGCATAAATCAGAGGCAGGAAAGAGTTATATCTCAAAAAAATTGAGAATTCCTCAAATTAAAAATAATTTAATGAGTGTTTCACAATTTTCTAATGATAACAGAGTCTATTTTGAATTTTTTCCAAAATTTTGCTTAGTTAGAGATTTGCTAAGCAAAGACATTTTGCTACAGGGTTATGTGCACAATGGACTCTATATTTTCAGTCTCGTGAAGAACAATTAGTCTGCAGATGAAAGGAAATGTTGCTATTATTCTAGTTCAGATGTCAATGTAGATGATAAAAGTATTTTTGATATGTGGCACTAAAAATTGTCAGCTAAGTGCTAATGTTGTAAAGAAAGTATTGAGAAGCAATAATATCACTTTTAAAAAAGTAACTTCATCTTATGTATGCACATATTATCAAATGGGAAATGTCATAAATTGACAATAATTAAATATAACAAACCATTAGAAATGATAGCTACAAATTTATGGGGCACGTCACCAATTAACTCTAATTATGGTTTCAATTATTATATATCATTTGTAGATGCATATTCTAGATTTACTTGGATCGATATTTTTTTTTCAAAACAGAGGCAGAAACATACAATGTAGTAGTGCAGTTTATTAATCAAGCAGAGAAGCAAATATGTCATCAACAAAAAGCCATACAAACTTATAGAGGAACAGAATTCAAACCATTAAAGGAATATTTTTCAAAGAAATAAATAATACATAGAACTACCCGACCTCATATCTCATAACAAATGGACTTGTTGAGCGAAGGCATAGGCATATTGTAAATGGGGCTTACGCTTATGGCCCAAGCATCTTTCTCTCTTAAGTTCTGGCCAGATGCATTCTCCTCTAGTGTATTTAATAAACAAGTTGGCAACAAAGGTACTGAAGAATAAGGCTCCAAGTGAAGTTCTTGCAAAGGGAGGGTTGATGAACAATGACACCATTTCTGGGTAGGCTGCAAAGTACGAAGAGTGGTAACTATGCCATGATGCTTTTGTTAGATAAACAAAGTCATTTTGTGTCACTCTTGGCAAGGGAGCAACATGGAGTTATCTCTCTATGGACGCGACCAAATGCTTTTTTTAGGAGTCCATCGAGTCTCGATGAAGTGGGGCAGACAGGATGGTTAGGCGGTTTAAGGATTGATGGATAAAGAATGATGCAGGAGGTGAGACAAGGACGACGAAGGCAAGGCTCTCTCATGGTGGCTTGGTTGTTAGATGACGGGATGAGGGAAGATTGTCTATGAGGTTTTGAACTCTTTATTGATTGTGGTGAGTTGATGGGCATACACTTAGACTTGAGAGTTGATAAGATGACCCTATATTTGGGGACTTGAGATACTAAAGGTGAGCAAGCAATTTGGGTCAGGGCCGTCTTTTATTAATGTGCACGGTGCGGACTTGTATTGGATAACCTTAAACTGATAGGCAGATTTAGCCTTTTAGAGAAAATGAAGCAACAATTACACTTTCATCACAAATGGATACTTGTCGCTATTAATGCTAATCTATTAAATAAAAAATAGAAAAATAGAAAAAAATTCTGCTCCCTTGTTATAAAGATTTCATCCCCTCTCCTTAATTCTCTTCGGATTATTTATTTCTAAATCCATGCATTTTTTCATTATTATAATTATTACAAAGTTCTATTAATTCTCTCTATTATCATTTTACTTTTAAATATCATCACCCGGCAATTTCTACAATTATTTATAAAATTCTCCCAAGTTTTACCATATTATTTTACATAAACTTCATATATTTAAATTAACATAGTGATCTAAAATTTGAACTTAAAATAAATCCAATTAACTAATATTTATTACATGGTCTTATAAGTCCTAAAAATGACTAGTTAATGTATTTTATACCACACTTCTGTTGATAAAATTTGTAAAACGCATATTTCATGTAAGTCCATATAACTTAATATTTCCATAATTATACACACACACACACACACACACATATAATTATTACTAGTTTTTTACATTACACTACATTCAACTTGATATAAATTATTTATTCTAAAATTAGTAATTTATTAGAAAATATATATGCATATATTTTCTTTGTAAAGTTGGTATTTCATTACAAACAAACATATGTACATGATTGGGCCAAAATGGTCACAAACACCCAATCGTAGATGAAAGCACTAATTCACAGTCACATATCACAGATAGAATATATGAAAAGGATATAAATATGAAGAACAACAAAAATTAAAAAGAAATTACTGAAAAGACATGATTTATAGTGGTTCGGCAGACTCTAGCCTATGCCGACACCAAGTTGATAATATGTTGACTTGACATTGCCCTAGGGACGACCCGAATAAAACACACTGATGACCCAAAGCAAGTCCACACCTAACTCAAAGTAAGATATAGCCGATCACTAGCCATCAATATGCCGACCCCATGTTGAAATATTGCCAACCCGAAGCAACTAGGGTTTTGACTCGAAGCAGATTGCCTAGCGACTCGAAGCAGCTCATCCCCTAGCCTATGCCGATCCATCTCAACGTTTGCTCATCGCCGACCCGAAGAATCAACCATGCTGACCTGGAGCAAACTAGCAATGATGAACCCTTGATGTGTCATAACATGACGACAACATCCTAATGCCGACCCTAGTACCTAGAAGTGCCAACCCGAAGTCCTTCAAACATGCCGATCCTAGTATGATGTCGATCCCAGAGTGAAATGCCGACCCGAAGATTAGCATATGCTGACCTGAAGTTAATATAATGTTGACCTAAATTAGTTGCGGAGCCCTTGTAAATATGTCGATCCCTCAAAGACACGAAGCAAGCCCTTCTCTAACCCGACGTAACCTACCTGAAAACCTGAAGCAACCTCAAAAGTGACTCGAAGCAAACTTCAAACAACCCGAAACGACTCGACCTTTCTCAAAACCCATATTCCAAGTATCCCGTGCTTTTTGTCCATTGACTATGCCGAATTCCGGCCTCATAATCATGTTTATCATCTGTGATTGATCGTCCATTCATCTGGTCGAATCAAACACATTGTATTCCAGCCTCGATAATCATGCAGTCGATTGGTTTAAATCTGCCTATATGTTGCCTTGCCAAAAGGCTGGTTAACACTTTGCCTCCCAAAACATACCTTGCGATAGAAAGGTGTGTTTTGTATTGCCATAAGTCCAAAATCTGAAGTCCATAATCCATTGATCGCCATATCCAACCTTGGATCCAGTCCATCGCCAAACTAATTCCATGATCACTCCGGATCGTTAACAAAATCCATGACTATTCAAAGTCGATATCCAATTCTGAATTCATTCGAAATCCATTAACCGAACCCACGATCTTTCCGGACCGTTTTACCCAAGTCCATGACCTCTTTGGGTCCTGTAATCCAAATCGAGAACCTTGCCGGGTCCAAATCCAAAGCCGGGACCTCTCCAGGTCCAAATTCGAAGCTGGGACCTCATCGGGTCCATATCCAAAGCCGAGACCTCTTTGGGTTCTTTTATCCTACTCCGGCCTCGACTATCCGGAGGAGGGCTTATCCATGGTTTTTCCTTCTCCGGCCTCGACTCTTTGATCAAGGAATTAATCGGTGGGGTATCCTTCTCCGGCCTCGATCCCCAGTCGAGGACTTTCTTCTCCGGCCTCAACTCTCCAATCGAGGACTTATCTTCTCCGGCCTTGACTCTCCGGTTGAGGACTTGTATTCTCCGGCCTTGACTCTCCGGTCTAGGACATGTTATTCTCCAGCCTCAACTCTCTGGTCGAGCACTTCTATTCTCTGGCCTTCACTCTCCGGTCGATGACTTGTCATTCTTCGCCCTCAACTCTATGGTCGAGGACTTTTATTCTCTGGCCTCGACTCTCCGGTCGAGGGGTTTTATTCTTCGGCCTTGACTCTCCGGTCGAGGACTTTTATTCTTCGAACTCGACTCTCCGGTCGAGGACTTTTTATTCTCCGGCCTCGACTTTCCAGTCGAGGACTTTATTCTCCGACCTCGACTCTTCGGTCGAGAACTTATATTCTCCGGTCTTGACTATTTGATTGAGGGATTATTCCGTGTTCGAGTCCATTCTTTCGCTCTCCGATGAAGGGACTCGTAACTCGCGTTTACTGCCCCATCTCTCCGGTCGAGACCATAATCGCATGACCTGTATTGTTTATTACATTAATCCAAATACAATCATCATAAAGTTCAATTGATAAAATAAAAGTTCATACAACCAAGAAAACTAAATAGCCATAGTACCATGAAAGAAACCAGAGTTTGCCGAAAACGAAAAAAAAACATGATTTCATAGACCCAAGCATCATGACATATCATCATCTCTGAGCATGCCTGGGGACCATCCTCCAACCCGTACATGTGTAAGTGACTTAACCTTCTTACTTTAGGGTTTATTACTTGTTTCATGCAATAAATCTAATCATTTGATAATAAGCCGACGACGATGCCTAGATCCAGTGTCATCATCATCTGAGGTGAGCGGCGGTTGCTCCTGTTCCACTGCCATGGCTCGATTCCTTATGTATTATTGCAAATGACCATTCCTCACATGCTCCTCAACGATATCCTTCAAATGCCTACAGTTGTTTGTGTTGTGCCCATCCAGCTCATGGAATAAGCAATGCTTTCCTAATTCCCACTCATATTCGAAGGGTTCCCTTTTTACCTGCCTCTGATACATCCTCGAGTATCCAAATAAATCCTCTCCAGAGTTTCAGTTAAATCCATGTAAGAAGAGAATTTTGATTCAGTCTCTTGCCTTTTAGATGTGTTACTACTATCATTCATTTTCCTTTTGCCTCTATCATCCTTGTTTGAATCCTTCCTGGGTGGACATCTACCTTTTACTGCATAAACTTAAGCCTCTCTCCCATCTTTTTCATCCTTCACATCTTTCTATCGTAAAAAACCTTTCCGCTTCATGGTAAAACTCTTGGAGATCCATCGGTGGATCCCACTCCAATGATATCTACAAATTTGAGTTGTCCGCAATCCATAAGACTGCTGCCATCAAACCATCGACGGATCGGGCCGATCCACCGAAGCCACTGCTGCATTGAATCTGGTTAAGAAATCCCTAAGTGATTCTCCCATCCACTGCTTTATCGATGTTAAAGTCATCGCATTCTTAGGTCTCACGATGTGGACCCAAAATTGCCTCATAAACCTCTCAATCAACCTCTCAATCCCTAAGACGAGATTTATAGTGGTTAGGCTGACTCTGGCCTATGTCCACTCCAGAAATTTCCTTTTTTGTAATTAGAGAATTGATTGCAGTGACAATCCAGAGTTTTTGAAACAATAATGGCAGAGTAACTTTTCCAGCCTTTGTAGAAGAGGTTAAAGAAGAAAAGAATGAGACTCCCTTTTCTGAAGCCCCGTCTGCTGTATTTATAAAAAAAACCTGGTTACTGGTCTTCCTCAATGACATGGGCCCACCATAAACATAGTCGAGCCCATACACTTCATCGATGTCGACCCTAAGTTGATAATATGCCGATCTGACATTGCCCTGGGGATGACCTGAAGAAAACATACTGATGACCTGCAGCAAGTCCACACGTGACTCGAAGTAAGATATAGCCGATCCTTAGTCATCAATATGCTAACCCCAGAAATCTTCCCGACCCGAAGCAGGGTTTGACTTGAAGCAACCCTATCATTGACCTATAGCAGATTGCCTAGCGACTCGCAGCAACTCATCCCCTAGCCTATGCCGAACCATCTCAAAATTTCCTCATCGTCGACCCGAAGAATCAAGCATGACAACCTAGAGAAAACTAGCAATGCCGACCCCTTGAACTGCCGTAACATGCTGACATCATATGCCTAATGCCGAGCCGAGTACTTGAAAGTGCCGACCCGAAGTCATTTAAACATGCCGACCCCAATATGATGCCGATCCCATAGTGAAATGCTGACCCGATGATTAGCATATGCCGGCCCAAAGTTAGTATAATGCCGACCCGAAGTAGTTGCAGTGCCCTTGTAAATATGTCGATCCTCAAAGACCCGAAGCAAGCCCTTCTCTAACCCGAAGCAACCTCAAAAGTGACTCGAAGCAAACTCCAAACAACCTGAAATGAGTCAACCTTTCTCGAAACCCATATTCCAAGTATCCCATGCTTTTTGTCCATCGACTATGCCGAATTCCTGCCTCATAAGCATGTTTACCATCCGTGATTGATCGTCCATTCATCCAGTCGAATCAAACCCACAGTATTCCAGCCTCGATGATGTGCACGTAAATGTGCATATTTTACCACCATATTCAATATATTTAAATTAAATAAATGATCATATTGGGTATTTTAACTTGTTTAAACTAAAAATTCAAATTATTTCAAATCGTCACATATTCATATTCATCCAAGGGCAAAATGGTCATTTTTGTGCATATATTAATTTTCTAAAATTTAATTGAAAATTTCTGTGTTATTTTGCAGGAATTTAAATTCAAATACAAGTGGCTTCATGAAGATATGCATGCACAAAAGGAAACAAAGCAAATGAAGACGAAAATAATTCAAACTCATGAACATGGAGGACCTCACCTACCCACTTACCTTGATTTTCAATTAGGAGCCAATGCACATGCTAAAAGGCCATTAAAGCTTCATGTAAATTTAAGTGGGGAATCAAGACATGCTAATGATTACTTGGTGGTCACACTACCTCAAGAGTATTTTGGGCATTCTCCAAAAAAAGGAATTGGGGTTTCTAACTTGTATGAATACCTCATATCTTCATTTAACCCTCCTCTTTCTCTTAGATAGTTTTTAGCTTAGAAATAAAAGAATGCTTCTTTTTTAATGGCTACTTAGCCTTTTTTTCATGTAATTTTTTTTAATGCAACTTTAATATATTGCTCTTTTCTTGTTTACTTCTTTTCAAGCAAGTAGTGTAGTTTGATTTTAATGCAAGTAGATTAGTTTTTCTTTTCATTTTTCACTCTTTTTCTTCTTGTTTATTATATGTTGCAAGCTACATTTGTTTATTTGATAACAAATATGAGGGCCTAATTCCTTCAATTTTGGGGTAATGAAGCTCTCTAGTATGTAGATGCAACATTTTGATGTTATGCTTCATTTTTGTGCTTAATGGAAAAATGATGTTTATGTAATTGTGTTTAGTATTGAGTTTGATAGCTTATGTTGTTGAAAACAAATATGCTATGCTTAGTCATATGAATCACAAATTGCATCTTCATCTATATATAATTATGATAAAGAAGTGAATGTTTAAACCAAAATTTGATGGCTTATATTTCTAAACAATAGTTAATAGGCCATGCTTAAAATATATTTCATTTTCAACTTCTTGTTATTTTTCATGAGAATTAAAAGTGTTTTAAAGGTTGTGTTATAGTTTGATGGCTTAAATTGAGCTAATTAATAGCAAAAATAAGCCATACTTACGATAAACACATCGTTTATATTCACTAATGACAAAAAAGAGAGGTCATGATTTCATTTTTGTTGAACTATATGACTTCGAGAGTGAATTTATCTCTAAATTGTTTTTCTACTCTCATATTTATATCATTTTCTTTTTGTCATTTTTTTTACATTTTCTAACTAATCACTCTCAACTTTGGTTAATTTGATTGAATAGAGATTTAAAATCAACAATTCCCTACAGATCGACCCGTACTCGCCACATACTAGAATTGTACGTCGTACGCTTGCGGTAAATTTTAATTTGAAATTTTTCGACGATTTTCTAAACCGATAGAAAACCCGTCGTCGAACAAGTTTTTGACGCCGTTGCCGAGGAATAGTCTTGATTTTAATTTTCAATTCATCGAATTATTTTACGTTTGAATTTATTGTGTGTTTGTTTTGTGTGTTAACTTTCATTTAAAAAAAAAAAATGTATGCTTGTTTGTTGTGTGATTTGATATTGTGTGTTTGTTCCTTGTTTTCTTGTTTGTTTTGCATTTGCAATTAAATAAAAACATACACAGTTGCAAAAACAAAAGAAAAACAAAAATTTTATTTCATTGCAAATTACATTTCCTTCTCTTTTTACAATTTCCATTATCTTTTTACTGTTGCTATTACTGTGCACTCTCCTCTCTGCACCACTGTGCACTCTCAATTCTACATACAGTGCAACTGTCCACCATATAAAAACCTTTTACAACACATCAGACCCTTTCCACCATCTCAAACAACTACACTACTTCACAACCCTATGCACCTGCTCAACCTGATACAACTGACATCCAAACTGCTCCCCTACAAACCTCCTCCAACTTGCAATATCACCATCATCTGCTACTTGCCTTACTCTGTCAAACAAGTATATACATTCACACTGCATTGCAACATCATAACCATATCAACTCCACTGTGCTCCCCTCTGTCAATAACTTGCATTACCCCCCTTCTCCTCTGAAAACTGCTCATCTACAACCTCTACAGCATCTTACAACTGCTGCCAGTAACTCCATCATCACTGTGCTAGAATTCATAACTCACTCATTGTTCGTTGACTTCACTATATCGTCCTACGAATTCACCATTATCTCTGCTCTACAATCAATAGACACAGTCCCCTGCCTTGTCTTTCCACAAAAAACAACCTCTTCACTGCGACTGCACCTTCCACCTAAACAGCCTCACTGCTGTAGTCACCACCAACGCCTAGCCACCCATAGTTCACCAAACCAATACACATCTCCATAGTTCATACACTGTTCTCATTCACCAAACCAAACCAACCACCCACAGTTCACTCACTGTTCTCCTTCACTTCTGACACTTTAACTCACACTCCCCTTTCCACTATATATACATCACTGCCCCAACTCATTTACACCACCGCGACAAACTGTCACTGAATTCCTCTGATCACATAACCACCACTGATCACATAACCACCACAACAGTCACATTTCTACTCCAATCATTAACCATCACTGCTCCAATCCCTCTGCTACAACAGATTATCGCCATTCTTCACTGTCACCCCTTCACAAGCTAGCAGCCTACATAAACAACCATATACATCACTTCTGCTGTTCAACGATACGCTTACGCACCACTGCATACAAGCTCAACCAACTACTGTCAACCCTGCAACTACTTCACCGCACAACTTCACTCGGTCAACACTTACCACAACATAAACTGCTGCAATTCGTTCATGTCAGTGCTAAAAAAACATCAAAGCAGTCTCATAATTGCCATACCATTGGCTACTTCTATCACATTCACAACTACAGAGCAACTACATTCTACAAACTTACCTCTGCTTGCAGCCATAACAAACTTCAGTTGCAAACAAACCAACCACGAATCATCACAACCACTCCGACAATCGCTCTCCAACTCGAACTCCTACGAACTCCAAACCAAAATCACGAACTACAGCACAATTGCGAACTAGAAATCGCCGCTATCTTAACCCAAAACGAACCGCCTCAAACAACCTCACCGCGACCGAAAGCAGAATCGCGACAACTCCAGTGAACATCCACACTCGAATCAAGAACCCTTCCACTGCAATTCGCCTCTCCAATTCCAATCGACTCGACCGCCGCCTCTACTCTTCGATCTCCCTCACCTCGCTGTGCACGGAGGAAATTTGCGAACTCGTTAGAATGAATTTTGAATTTGCCACGTGATTTGGGAAATTTCGATTTCTGTATTTCGTAATGAAATCGAATTGGAAGTAATTTACAAAATGGATTTATGAGATGGATAAGTCGTTTTGAATCTGCAAAGTGATTAAACTGTTTTGATTGTGCCGGGTTGTAGGCCTTCACACGATTTCATATTTTTTTTCAATGTGTTTCTTCTTTTTTACTTTGATTTCGTTTAAAAAATATTTGTTTGTTTTAAAAAAAAAATTAACTTTTCAGAAAAAAGAAAAAAAATATTGTTGTGTTTGCCTTTGTTCATTTAATTTGTTACAAAAAAAAAAAAAAAAAAATACTTTTTCAACAATTTGTTTTAGTCTTAAATTTACTTCTTCTTTTTAAAAAAAAAGAGGGTATTTTAACACCTTTTGAATTCAATTTGGTTGATTTTCAATTGTTTTGGTTTTTCTTTGTTTTATTTCTTTCTTTCATATTCAAAAAAAAAACGAAGGACAATTGTATATATCTTGTTTGAAATTTCAAGTTGCCAAAGCAGAAAATCGCAAGGAGAAGAATAGCTTGCTGAAAACTGCCACTCCGCTTGCCAAAAATAAATTGCTAGCTTGCTTATATAAAAAAAATTGCTGCTTTTAAGTCAATCTCTAGTTTTATTTGAATAGCATTATTGGTTGCTTGCATTTTACTTTTTTTAGAAAAAAAAATTCATAATTCTAAAACAAAAACAAATTTCATTCGTGGTTGTGTTGTGAATATATGTTTAATTTTAGTTTTGCATTTTATCTTAGACTTTGATTAATGATAACGGTTAGACATCGATAATACTTAATTGTATATTGACAAATTGTCTTCTTTGAACAATTTAATTTCTTGGTGTCTATGCTACAGTAGAGTAATAACCATTTATAAATATTACGGTGATTCGTAAATATTATAGTGGTTGTTCCTCTGAAGTTACTTAAACATTCGACTGCATTGCTACGGTGATTCGTGGTGCACCGTTAAATCCTGTCTGTTGCTTGGCTGAGAACTATCTTGTTGATTTAAGACAAAGTGTAATTATACAATTTTGGGTTAACTTAGAATAAATCATTTGTAATTAAAACCTTGCATTCATTTAGTTGCATTAGTTCATGCATATTTATAAAAAGAATAATTCAAAAAATTCAAAATCCAAAAATAAAAAAAAATTGTAAATATCCGTTAACTTTGTTTTTTAAATCCTTTCTTTTGAAATTTTTTTAATCAAAAACAAAAAATACTTAGTTTTTTTAGAAAATAAAAAAAACTATGAAACCTTTTCAAAAACCAAAAAAAATTGAAAACCCAAAATAAAAAAAAATCAATTTTCCATTCTGAAAAATAAGTTCAATCTGTAAATATTTTTCCTTTATAAAAAAACAATTTTGAAAATGTCCGAGTTTCCCCACTTACGTGGATTTTACAAAAGTTGTGAAAATCAATATAATCCATATGATTTTACTCCAAATTCGTATAGCTATTTTAACAACAACTATTATGTAAATAATTCGAATTTGGAACAACAAAATTTTCAAAATGTCAAACAACCCTCGAATCTCGAAAATAGCATTTCATCTCTACTTGAAATCTCTACACAAAAAAATCAAATGATAATTGATTTGTGTAATTCTTATTTGTATGACAACTCATGTCAAGTTTTCAAAATAATCAAAATTAGAATTCACTTCAAAATTCAAATGACTTCGAGTATAGCCATGCCAATTCAATTTTGAACTCCAAAATGAATTTAAAAATCAAAACGAAAATGTGATCCACTTTTCAAATAATTTTGGCAATGGGAATAATTTTGGTTACGATACGAGTGAAATTTTTTGTTCTCAACAAATCCAAATCGAAAGTTCTCAAGTCTACAGTTATGAGTTGGATTTTTTTGAACGAATGTATGAAATCTACAACGATCACATGGATTTGTTGTTCAAAAATATATGAAACAATGTGAGAAACAAAACCAAATCGCAACATGTGACGAGTCAAATAATAATCCATCTTTTGCCTAAATCGACGATTTTCAAGCAACAACTTTTGAAATTGAAAATGATGATCTTAATGAAATTGTTGAAAATAGGTAATTGAGTTGGGTTTCAATTCTTTTAAGGGTGAGAAACTCGATTTAAGATTCGATCTTCCTTTTTTCGATTTTGAAATTTTGAACACAACAACTTTGGATTTTGAACTTGACACAAGCAACGAAGTTGTTGATAGTCCAACAAAAGAAGACAAATTTAACGAACACGATTTCTTCGGACTTTTTGAAAATGAGTTGTCGAATTCTGAAGGGGAAGATTTAAAACACCATTTTGATTTTGAAATCGATAATTTCCAAAAGTTTGTCAATGATGAGTTTGAATTTCAAAATGGTGAAAATAAACTTGAACGTCAACAAAACGTTCTATCTATCCCAAAAATCATCGAAAATAAAACAACTCATATGATTTTCAATAAAACGACATTCGTTTTTCCAAATCAACATTCAATTTTGAAATCCTTTATGATTTGGTTTTCCAGCTTAAACCGTGTCTCATATACTTGACAAGACAAATGAATCGATCTTTGGAAGACCATTTTATTTACGTTTTGAGGATATAGTTTATGAACTCTTGTAAGTAATAATCTTTTCGTTTTCATGTAAATATAGGTCGTTTTATTATTTTTGTTTTATTTTTCTCCTTTCACTTGGATTGACTGTGGGGACACAGTCAAAATCAAGTGTTGGGGGAGACTCATCTTCTTTTTGATTTTTTTTGATTAATTTTTCATTTTTCTCTAAAACTCAAAAAAAATATTAATTAAAAAAAATTTGAAAAATAATTTTTTTTAAAGCATTTTGATTTATTTTTACAGAAACACTATAAGATAAATATACGGTTTTGGTTTATTGAATCGAAATTTTTATTATTTATTCTCTTAACAAAAATAAAAATGAAGTCTGATTACAAACAATAATGGTTTAACTAGTATATAGGGAGATTCATACGTGTTAATTATGAAATATATCCTAATTGAAAATCTTTGTTTAAAAAGGTGGTGAATTTAAAGTAAAGAATGTAACATTTTTTTTTCTAATTTAAATGGTGCTAAGATGATTTTGCAAAACTCTCCTTAAAAAACAATATATATATATATATATATATATATATATATATATATATATATTTTTGTATATGTGTGTATATTTTTAATAAACACCTAGAGTAATGTGTTCACTCGGCATGCTCTGTACCATTCTCATGTAAGCCCGAAAGGCAGTGCACGATCGGTATATCTGGCCTTAGTTTATCTGAGTTAGGCGTGTGTATATAAAAAAAATTCTTTTATCAATAACGCCTAAAGTCAATAAGTGTTCGCACTTATGTGTTCACTCGCCATGCTCCGTATTCCTCTCACATAAGTCCGCAAGGCAGTGCACGGGTAATATATCTGGTCTCAGTTTATCTGAGTTGGGCATATGTAAATATTGTAAATATCAGTAAAATTTGCAAAAAAAGTAAGCAAATGAAATCCAAGCACTATTTTAACTTGTTTGATTTGACTTGTTATTGAAATGGAATGAAAATACCACTTTGATAAAATTTGATAATCAACTAAGGATCTATTTCATAGTTACACTTTGTTATTAACCGAAACAACGAGTTAAACTATTGTCTATTTGCTATGATAACTTGATTTTTATTGGAAGTTTTGGTAAGTAAAAGGTCTTAAATTTCTTAATAATTAAAAAAAATTAACTTATGTGTGTTAATTTAAAAGTAAATCCATCATTCGTAAATATTTCCAAAAACTCGCATTCATCTCCTTATAAATAAATCTTGCATTTTGTAAATATTTTCATCATGCATTTGGATTTTATGGGTGGTATCCGCTGAAAACCCTTACGAGGCAACACTCATCCTACCGGGGACACCCAGAGGTTTAATAGCTTGTTGCATGCGCTTAATGCAATCATGCTCCCTACGAAAACAGATTTATCTTAGTTTTTCTTTATTCGAGGATGAATAAAAAGATAAGTGTGGGGGTATTTGATGTGCACGTAAATGTGCATATTTTTACCACCATATTTAATCTATTTAAATTAAATAAATGATCATATTGGGTATTTTAACTTGTTTAAATCAAAAATTCAAATTATTTCAAATCGTCACATATTTATCTTCATCCAAGGGCAAAATGGTCATTTTTGTGCATATATTAATTTTCTAAAATTTAATTGAAAATTTCTATGTTGTTTTGTAGAAATTTAAATTCAAACACAAGTGGCTTCATAAAGATACGCATGCACGAAAGGAAACAAAGCAAATGAAGATGAAAATAATTCAAACTCATGAACATGGAGGACCCCACCTACCCAATTACCTTGATTTTTCAATTAGGAGCTAATGTACATGCTAAAAGGCCATTAAAGCTTCATGCACATTTAAATGGGGGATTAAGACATGCTAATGATTACTTGGTGGTCACACTACCTCAAGGGTATTTTGGGCATTCCCTAGAAAATTGAATTAGGGTTTTTAACTTGTATAAATACGCCATATCTTCGTGTAACCCTCATCTTCCTCTTTGTTAGTTTTTAGCTTAGAAATAAAAGAAAGCTTCTCTTTTCTTTTCATGACTACTTAGCCATTTCTTTCATGTAATTTATTTTTTTATGCAACTTTAATACATTGCTCTTTTCTTTTCTTGTTTACTTTCTTTCAAACAAGTACTATAGTTTGATTTTAGTGCAAGTAGATTAGTCTTTTCATTTTGCTCTCTTTTTCTTCTTGTTTATTCCATGTCGCAGGCTACATTGAATAATTTGATAACAAATATAAGAGCCTAATCCCTTCAATTTAGGGGTAATAAAGCTCTCTAGTATGTAGATGCAACATTTCAATGTTATGCTCTCTTTCTGTGCTTCATGGAAAAATGAAGTTTATGTAATTTTGTGTTTAGTATTGAGTTTGATAGCTTATGTTGTTCAAAACAAATAGGCTATGCTTAGTCATATGAATCACAAATTTCTTCTTCATCTATATATGATTATGGCAAATAAGTGAATGTTTAAATCAAAATTTGATGGCATATATTTCTAAACAATAGTTAATAGGCCATAATTAAAATAGATTTCATTTTCAACTTCTTATTATTTTTCATGAGAATTAATAGTGGTTCAAAGGTTGTGTCATAGTTTGATGGCTTAAGTTGAGCTAATTAATAGTACAAATACGCCATACTTTTGATAAACACATCGTTTAAATTCACTAATAACCAAAAAGAGAGATCATAATTTCATTTTTGTTGAACTATGTGATCTAGAGAGTGAATTTATCTCTAAATTATTTTTCTACTCTCATATTTTTATCACTTTATTTTTGTCATTTTTCTTACATTTTCTAGCTAAGCACTTTCAACTTTGGTTAATTTGATTGAATAAAGATTTAAAATCAACAATTCCCTACGGATCGACCCGTACTCGCCGTGTACTAGAGTCGTACGCCATGTGCTTGTAGTAAATTTTAATTTGAAATTTTTCGACGATTTTCTAAACCGATAGAAAACCCGTCGTCAAACACTTGATAATCATATAGTCGATTGGGTTAAATCAGCATGTACGTTGCCTTGCCAAAAGGCGGGTTAACAGTATATAACTTTTTCATTCTAAAATAGGTATAATATTACAAATATATACGATGGTCTTTCTTTTAAAATTGGTAAATACCCTAAATTCTTTGTCATTAACAAAATTTATTTTTTATTAAGAATGACATTATACCAATAATAAGTAATGAATTTTTCAGTTCGCAATATTAAAAAACAATGAATATTTTCACTTAATGCATTAGTGTCAAAATTTTAACTATATATATTCGTAAAAATATTGATTTATGAATAAAAATATACGATATTTTGATTAGAAATATTTTTTATGCTTTATTTTCTTTTTAAGGTAGATGTATATTATTTTTCGGATTTTTTGATAAATTAAAATTATTAAGGTATGTGTTATCCAGCCTTTTGACTAGGAAGTATATGGAAAAACTTGACGAGTCAAACTTGAATGATATCAAAGCAGGACCCCCAGAGAGATGGCCATAATGTCCAAAAACCAAGTACAACCAGTCACATGAGGCAAGCACAAACCATCCCAAGAATCCAAAGTTCAAAAATCAAAAAAGTTTGGATCGGTGTCGAACCAACTACCTGGATCAGTACCGATCCACAACACTTCACCCATATTTGCCCCAACTCTTCCTACTTGCAAGTGATGATGCTAGAAGCATATTTCAAGTTCCTTTGCATCAATTCCCTGCGATTCTCTATCGATCTCTTCGAGCACTTGAAATCGACAACTCCATTCTTCCACTGATCCATCACTTGGACTCAAAAACAAGCTAATGATATTATAAACAAGATGGAAATCACGAAGCTAACCATGAATCGACCTAGGATAAGGCATTCGAAAAAATCCATATGACAATTTTATGGATCGGTACTAATCCAAGCCCATGAATCAGTATCGATCCACGAATATTAATGAGATGTTCACCTATTTCTCGGGAGAATTAGTCTTGGGCATGGTAAACAAGGTGGAGATCATAGTAGCTGGTTTTCTGGCAATCTGCAACTATAAATAGGAGGGCATAGGCTTAGTTTTGGGGATCTTTTTTTTTTTTTACTTATCTACAACTTTTCTATAATTCTCTTGTGCTCCTACGAATCCATACCGATCTGTAAGAATAAAAGTGTAAACAACACTATAAACCATCAGTAAAGTTATGTGGATGTAGGCAACGATTAGCCGAAGCACTATAAAACTCCATTGTCTTGTTTCTGTGTGTTTTATTTACCTTTTTCACTTTTTTCTCTACTATACTCGTTTGGGCGTTTGTGCCATTTTTGGTTCAAACATTTTGGTGCTTTCCCCAAAAGCCACTTAAATTCGCTGATTTGAGATTTGAAAAGGTTCAAAATGACGAGACAATCGACTAGAAGACCACTGTTGGAGGAAATCAACAAGGGGGCAGCCAAGAGGCCTCCTTAGGAACCCTTACCTCATCGATCTACATAACCAGGTATGAGATTGAAACCATGATGAATATAACGTAGGAAAAGAAGATGGCTTATCAAGAAGAGACGATGGAAAATTTCTTTAGTAGAATGAGACAAACAAGAACAAGTGGAGTTGTAGCAAATTAGGCCCAAAGGCCTGAAGTTGGAGCAAATGCACTTGGAAGCCGAGTAAATCAAATTAGAATGAACCTCGAACAAGTCGTACTGATCTGTTATCCCTCTTTTTAGCAAGGCCGCGACGCCAGAAAACTAACTGGAAAGCAAAGACAAATCGTCCTTGAAGATCATTTACACAAACCTGCTATGGATGCTAGTAAATTTTTCCCGAGTCCGGATTGGGCTACAATTGATACAACATGACAAAAAAATCTGCGGAAGCCATCGTTTCAAATTTCAAGTCAATCGAAGCTCGTGTGCTCAAGATACTGATCGATCGAAATCGAGTCGTTTTAAGTTGTTTAGGGTTTGCTTCGAGTCGTCCCAAGCTTTACTTCGAGTTTCCAAGCAAAATGCTTCGACTCAGGGAAGGGCCTGCTTCGGGTCTTGGACAAAGTAGCATGTTTACAAGTTGCTTCGAGTCACCATAACATTTAATTCGAGTCACTGGGTTAAGGGGGCAGTTGCTTTAAGTTAGGATCATGAATCAATATCGTGTCCATCCGTGTTCGTATCCATCTACTTCGAATCCATTCTCTTCATTTCCATGTGCTTCATACCGATCCATCTCATGATCACCCCTTCGTATCGATCCATAATCCAACATGTTTTGTATCGATCCCTTATCTGATCGATACGAAGCAATGAACCACGGACCGATACGAAGCTACACCCCAGGCATCGATGCAAAGTAGACTGGAGCTCCTTAAAATTTCCTACTTCGTATCGATCCCATCCCTATGTAATTCTATCGATCGGTAGAATGATCGATGCGAAACGTTGGCCACAAATCGATACGAAGAGGATAGCAATGCATCGATATGAATAGAAAGGCTCGGCAATTGATCGATATGAAAGCATGGATACGGGATCGATACGAAGAGCATAGCACCCAATGATTACGACGGAAGAAGTAGTCAGCACGGCATAAAAGATGGATCTACCCTACCTTGTCACTCCACGTCACCATTGTCTGGTCGATACGAACAAGATCGATGTGAATGGCATCGACACGATCTTGACAATGCCTTGCAAACCCAAATTTGCATCGACCATAACTCAAGATCTACAAGTCCAAATGCTATCATATTTTCATACGAGCTTGCGTACAACCTCAGGAATGTTCGTGATCGATCTTGGTTCGATAGGGCAAGATTTGGATCGATACAAATCTCATTTGTATCGATCATGGATCGAGTCGAAATGACCGAGGATCGATCACGTGGGCCCACCCACGTGAGAGAAGGAGTCTACTGAGATCTGAGCGAGATATTTGCAGCCTACACCTATAAATAGCAGTTTAAGAGCTATAGAAAAGGGATCTTTTTTGTTCTTCTACGTCGTTACTCTATAGAACTCCATTGTAACTTGATTACTATCATCTATACTCTTGTAACCAGCGAGCGATAATCAATAAAATAGCAACCCTTTAAAGTGGACGTAAGTTACAACGTCGAAAAATATAAACCTTGTGTACTTTTCTGCTTTCTTCTATTTTAATTTTGTTAGTTTCTTCATTTTTGTTCTCTACTTAATCTGGATCTGAGATCTATGTGTGGATATTGAGGATATCTCTACATACACTAGTGCTTTCACTACTTCTGGTTGTAAGTGACCAATTTTGGCGCTGATAGGATCAGTACCAATCTGTAAGTACAAATTGATATCAATCCACAAGATCATAGGGCATAGCCAATGTTGACTTGAGTAGAAATGACACATTCCTAAGAGATAATATGAAATGTTTGAATGTAAATCAAAATGTAGAAGTACGACCAAAGGAGTATGTGTCGAAATTCCTTCGTGGAAACAAGGGGCATGTAGAGAATGCAAACTGGAGAATTCCTTTAGACGACAATGACGGACTTTCTGAGATGGTGAGATGAGCAATGAGGGGTAGACTGCCTAATCAAAGCCTGGAAGATGTGAACAGGAGTCCATTCACTTCGAACATTCAGTACGCTTGGAATCTGTCTGATTTCATGCTACCTACAGTGGAGACATTTGATGGAAAGGCTGATCCGATGGCTCGTTTGATGAAGTACATCCGGCACACGGAGGTGTTCTATTACCATTTTTGTTCATAAAGATACCAAAGTGGATGATTGACTCATTCCATACTAGAAATAATTGTGGAAAATTCTTTGATAACATGGATTTCTATTTCCTAATGATATCCCACGATCGAGACAATTGGCTGAATCCCATGAAAACATTTCATAGAAGTTCATTGATATCTTTTTTTATAAAGTAAATCGAGCATCTAAAGAGGTCATAGGATGGTGTTTCCCTTTATATCTAATAGATTTGGCAGTAATATGGTTTAGGAAGCTGGAGAACGGTTCCACTAGCACATGGGCCAAGTTAGTGAATAGGTTCATGAAGCAGATCTGAATCTATATTTCACGACCCAAAAATGTAATGACGATGTCCGTTGTGAAGCAAAGGGCTGAGATACCCTTAGTAGTTTTTTGACAAGATTTAATGCAGCCGCTACTATAGTTGATAGGTCGGATCCATAAGTGATTTTGATGGTAGCAGTTCCAGGAGTAGTAGATAAGATGGATTTCAAGGTCGCCTTGGAGCAGGATCCACTGATGTGCCTTGCTGAATTTTATTATAAGGCTAAAAGATACTTGCATCAGAAGGATACTGAAGCGGACAAGAAAGAAATTTATGCTATGGATGGCGAGGAACATCTAGAGCAGGGATTGGTAAGGATGAAGGAAAACAAAAAATGGATGATAGATTTGGAGGACCAAAGCAGTAATGAAGGTAACTGAAATTCTTTTCTTACATGGATTTGAATGAAACCCTGGAGCAAATTTACCTTAATACTAAGGGAAAGATCCCTTATTGGAAACTAGCAAGGAGAGAGCCTACATACCATGAAAGGACGTCTGGAAAATGTTTCCTATTCTAGAAGTTAGATGGGCATAACACAAATGACTGTAGGCACTTACATGATGTGATGGAGGAACATGTAAGAAACAACTAATTATATCAGTATGTGAAAAGCCGAGTTGTGGTGATGGAACAAGAGCAGGCATCATCTACAGTGAATGGAAATAGCCTTGAATCAACATCGAAGATAACTATCTCTTTATTGGGATGATAGTGAATCGGGCTTGATTCTCACATTCTATATTCATTTTCAATAAACAATGCAAAATTATAGTCAATCCACTCACTTGTGTAGGGGATCTCGATGGGTCCCTAAGCACGCTATGAATTGGATACTAGGCTGTAACTCTCAGTGAGGCAATTTTCATGAAGTTTGAGTTTATGTTTTTAAATGTTTGAACTCGATTCCATTAGATGAATCCTTGATTATTGAAATCCATAGGAATGTGATGACCGATATTGATCATGGTAGTCCCAACTAAAGAGACGGCGTGATGACCACAAGGTACAAGTTCCCTTGCCAAAGAGGAAGTGAATGGATTTGTACGATATTGATCACTTTAAGTTCCAGCCAAGAGTAGGGACTAAAGTGCAAGAAGTAAGTCACCTCGTTGGAGCGTGAGTGGATGGGCTTGCTTATCATTGAGTCCCCTTGTCGAAAAGCGTGCAGATTGGGCTCAATAAGGGTCAATAGAGACCAAGGATTTGATTATCGGCCTCGAATGACCATGGATGTTATTAACGTTCTAGGGAGACCATGGATTTAATTATCGGCCTCGAATTGCCATTGTTTTGTTTATGATCTAGAAAGACCATGGGTTTAATTATAAGCCTTGAAGGGAAATGGATTTGATTTACGTTCTGGAGAGACCGTCTATTTAATTATAGGCCCCAAATATCCATGGATTTGATTAATGATTCGAAGAGGCCATGGGTTTGATTATCGGCCCTAAACAGCTATGGTTTAGATTAACAGTCCGGAGAGACCATTGATTTGATTATCGACCCTGAACAGCTACGAATTCATTTAACGATTCAGAGAGATCGTGGACATAACAATCGGCTCTAAAGAACATGCATTCATTTAACGATATGGAGTGATCGAGGTTTAGATTAATGATCTAGAGCGATTAGGAATTGAAACGGTCACCGAATGCATGATCTGGGGAAATTGGGATTTATATTCTGGATTCGAATGCCATTTGACCTTAGAACAATTCATTAGTAATTACCGAATTGAGTCATTGATCTCAATGCATGACTGATAGTCCCCTGGATGAACATGGAATTATTGTCTATGACTGACACTCAGGCAAGGACTCAAGTCTGAAGCTATTAAGCATGGAACAACCTTTGATTTACTGGTAAATCCAAAGGAACATGATGATTTGCAGCAGCTTGATTGGCTGTTAACCGAAAGATTAAATTACTAACATTCTATCGACTTCAACATTTGTTCTTAAGAAAAACATACCTTCCATTCTCAAAGCGTGCTTTGGAGGACAAGTGTTATCCTGTCTTTTGACCAGGTAGTACAAGGACAAACTTGACTAGTCAAACTTGAAAGCTATGAAAGCAGGAAGCCTAAAGAGATGGCCATAGAATCCAAAAACCAAGTACAACCAAAAGTCCTAGGAGGCAAACACAAACCATCCTAAGAAACCGAAGTTCAAAAATCCAACAATGTGTTGGACCAGTCCCGATCAAACTACTTGGTTCGTTACCGATCCACAACACTTTACCCACTTTTGCTCCGACTCCTCCTACTTGCAAATGATGATGCTGGAAGCCTATTTCAAGTTCCTTTGTGTTGATTCCTTATGATTCTCTATAGATCTCCTCAAGCACTTGAAATCAGAAACACCATTATCACTTAGACTAAAAAATAAGCTAACGATATTACAAACAAGATAGAAATCATGATAACCACGAATCGAGCGAGGATAAGGTATTCAAAGCAATTTGTATGACAATCTTACAAATTGATACCTATCTAAGCCCATGGATCAGTACTGATCCATGAATATTGATGAGGTGTTCACCTATTTCTTGTGAGAATTAGTCTTGGGTGTAGAAAATGAGGTGAAGATCATAGTGGTGAGTTTTTAGGAAATCTAAATCTATGAATAGGAGGGCAATGGCTTATTGTTTGGGATACTTTTCACTCCTCTACAACTTTTCTATAATTATCTTGTTCTCCAATAGAACCATATTGATCCGTGAGAACAGAAGTGTAAACAACACTGTAAACCGTCATCGAAGTTAAGTAGACATAGACAACAATTAGCCTTACTACTATAAAACTCTGGTGTCTTTTTTCTATAATGATTTAGTTTCTTCACTCTTTTCTCTACTATACTCATTTAGGTGTTTGTGCTATTTTTCGGTTCAGAGGGTATGAAATAGTGCCTTATAACTCAATTTATAATTTTTACATTTTAAAATAACAATATTATTTATATTTTTCTTTTAATCGACATTTCTTTTAGTTGTTAAATAAATGGTTTGTTTATCATTTTTATAATATAGTTTATGTTAGACCAACAGTTTAGTCAAATTTATATTCAAATCCAAGTAGTCAAGGAAGTTCAAAAATTCTTGAGCAAGAGATTGAAATCTTGGGAAGGCATATCCAAGTTCGAGTAATCAAGTAGGAAAATGTGCAATTAGTTAAATATCCAAGTCCTTAATCAAGAACTCACAATTCCAATTTGACCTAAATGGAAATGGAAGTCCCAAATTAAGCTTTATTAGTTTTTTGATTTCAACAATGAAATTGAGGAAGAAGAGAAATTCAGAATTTGCCCATTTTTAGTTGGGAGTACATGCATATTTATAGGAAAATTTTGCTTTTGGATCTTTAACACATGCGATCCATTAGGGATAAACGGTTGAGATTTTGCTAATGTTGGACACTACTAATTTGACATATGGCACAACTTGCTTTTGATCGTTTCATAATAACATGGCATGGCTGGGCCAATTGGGTGTTGCTCTGTTGCAAATCGGAGTACTACATGTGCTGATTTTTAAGTGTTCGATAGTGGTTTTTCTTAATGATAGCACTTTCCATGGGCACATGGTAGCTTTTATTTTCGTCAAGCGATAGCTTCCAATTTCAACTTATGATAGTATCAACATGCGATAATATCTTGCATTAACATGTGATACGTTTAATATGTAATAGAACCATTGTGTGATAGCTTCAGATAACTTCAACATATGATAGGATTAATGTGATAGTCTCAACTCACGATAGCATCATTGTGCGATGGCTTCAATACTTGATAACTTCAACACATGATGGCCCCAACATGCAATAGCCTCAACATGTGATAACATCATTGTGTGATAACTTTAATACTTGATAAGTTCAAGATACAATAGCATATGCAATAGTATCATTGTGCAATAGGTTCAGCATGCGACAACTTTGACGTCCGATAATTTCAACTTATAATCGCTTCATTATGCGATGGATTTTCATTTCAATTGATAGCTCTTGATTCCGCAACAAGCAATAGCTTCTCATTCTTTGGCGTTGCTCAAATTTGTTGCAAGTATGATTAGCCGACCATCACATTAAGGACCGACCCAAATCCAGGTCAGCTAGCTCAGCTTAGTTCAATTTAGGTAGGCCCATGTTTAACCTTGTTCCATCTTAGCAAATCCAACAAGCAACTCGCATATAAGCTAGCCTGGACTCCTATGCCTAGCCTAGCCTAGCCTTGCACAATTCGATACAACCATCTCAAATGACTTGACTCGACTCAAAGCGACCATCTATGGCCCGACTCTCTAGCCCACCCACATCATGTTCGAAGCAGTCTATCTCCTCACTATGTCTCGACCCATTCCTTCATGCTCCAGTCTTAGCATTCTCATCTTTGTTATTAGTAAGTTTGGCAGAAAGTAACCAACTATAATTATGCAAGAAGCTTCTCTCCAACGTCACTACATAGAAAAGTGTGCTAGATGCCAAAAAGTACAACCTAGTATGGCTTAGTACCCATACTATTACAGCATGTCCACCAAAAACATACCAACTACTATAGCGTGTCGTTTTTCTTAACACAAAGCACAAGCCCCGTACAGAATTACAACCAGCTTACTTCTTGTCCACATATTCCAACTATGTTTACGAATGTCTTCCACCATCCAAACGACCGGATCAATGTTTGAGATTGATTCCCACCCATTTATAGGGCAATCTCAACCATCCGCTTTCCATATCATATGTTATAAGTACCCCTTGAACATCAAAGGGGTTTATTTTTATGCTTTGATTTCTCATTTACAACAAGCAACTCCATATGAGCATCATTATAAGCTTAAGTTCTCAATTTTTTGTTATATTCTTGTAATTCCATAGGATTGTAAAAGATAGGTTAGGGGTATCCCTAGGGTCAATCACGTAATTTGTTACATATATCTAAACAAGTAACCAATCTTGTTCGAAATAAGTAGTGTTTTATTTCTATTATATATGATATAATATGTTCTTTTAATTAATTAATTTAACTAAACGTATATTTAATATAAATACCATAAATGATATGTTTTGTGTTAGCAGTTGCAATGCGTTGTAACCATGAGCAATTTGTCATAATAAAATAAACATACCAATTTAAGTATTCCTAGTCAAGATCTAATGAAACTGGATATTAGTGCATCCATTAAGACTAGAGTAGATAATGCTCTCCAAATGTTGGGCAGTGTATTACTCATGATTATCAGGGGCACCAAGGGGCTATGTATAGATGGTTATTGGATAAATATGGAATGACTCACTTGATGGTTTTATGTTGGTTAATATAACTAAGGGCGGATTAAAAAATATCGATGTGACAAAACTATTGGGTTCTCTTGACTTGAAAATACTATTGAACTTCAATGTGGAAGTTTCACTTTGATTATAGTTAAATCATGGCACAAAGTCTATTGAAAAACTATAGTTGAGTCAAGTGGAAGCATTGAAAGTGAAACATTATTAAAGAGAGGATTCATCTCCATGGTTATATAAGGTTAGTATAACGGTCAACTAAAGTCGACTCAAAGTCAAAGTCTCTGGCCAAAGCAATAAGGTTAATAACAATTATTATTATTGAACTAAGGAATTTGTGATTGGACAAGAGTTTATTATGGATGATATTGGAATTTTGACCATTACCAAATTCCATAAGCCTAAAGTGATATAGTTTTGATGAAGAGAATCGATGTAAATAATTGTCACTAATGGGTAATGCTTAATAAAGCTAAATTGAATTTTACCGAAATCAAGTATGTGATAAATTAAGCCAAAATGTCATACCACCTACTAAGTGGCATGTAAACGTTAATATTTGAATTATTCAATATTAACCAGTGACCAAATTTACACCCGAGAGTCGCACAACCGAAATATTGGATACTCCTTTGACTACTTCATTTAATCAATTTATATTTATTACAAATTAATTAGTATTTATGAAATATTAATTATAACTTTTATTTAATGTCTTAAGCAATATTAAAATATGTTTATAATAGTTATAAATATTTTAATTAATATACAATATCGATACGCGTTTAAACTGGACTTAAATGAAATAAATTTTGCTCCGACTTGAAGTGGGTTTGAAGCCCATATGGGTCTTGAGATATTCGACTGTGATTATATTAAGGTATGGCCTGCCAAATGATGGTCTTAAGCGTTGGGTTTTGATGTTAAAAGGTAGAGAATAAGTAAGAGGAAAACAAGGATGTTGATTCTGTTGTCTCTCCTTAGTCTCTCCTTTATATAAGGACTATAACCCTCATTCTAAAATAAGTTTTGGAGCTTCATCTCCTTTTCTAGCCAAAAATTCTGTCTCACCCCTCCATTTCTAACATCAATTTAAACTCGATTCGATCGTCGGAGCTAGCTTTGTTTAGGAAGCTAGCAACTTATGGATATAGGATTCAATTTAGGGAGTTTCTTGGTTTCAAGGTGTACATTCTAGGATTTGGTGGAAGGTACAATTTGTAATTTATTATCATCTTATACGAATATTTATTATGTTTATTACATATTTTTTAATTAGCTTCTGATATAACAGATATGTATATATTTGTGTTATCTACATTTGATTATATACATACATACATACATACATACATACATATATATATCCGTGTATTTGTGTTTGTATACATACATTTTTCTTCAAATATATATATATACATATATATATATGTATATGTATGTATATAATAACATATAATTCTTGGCTTGTAATTATAATATGTATATTAAAAAATTATTTTTTTAAAAGATTGATTTTAAAACACATACATAATTATATAAACTATATGCATAGTTATGTGATTAATATATTTACTTTATAGTTTTTGAAATAATAAAAAAATTATATACATATTTATATTTAGAATCCTTATATAGTTATTATATATATAACTAATTTTATTTATTATACTATATATTATAAATATATACACACACACATTGTAAAATAGATATGCTCGGGAACTAAAGAAAGACAACATGTTATAGAAGCTAATCTGATTCTCATAGATAGGAAGCCTTTTATTATACTTCCTAGAGCCCGACTGGGGGAAAGGCAAAGGAACATGTTTTATCTATTCCCGTTTAGGAGTGTTTCTCTCACATCCATTTTATTTTACAACCGATGATTAGGCTTGACTAACTTGTTGACTTTGTAGGTAAGGTGATTTCTTTTTAATTCTAGTACTGTGGCTAGAAAGAGATTGGTGTATGCCAAAGCTTTGATCGAAATCACACTTAGAAATCATTTGCCTTCTTACTTATAGTCAGAATATCTAAGGGACATGATGCTAAGGTTGTTGTTCTTTACAACTGGAAATCCAATATATGCTCGTCTTGTCAATATTTTAGCCATCTTATGGATGCTTGTCCTTTTCGGACAATCATTGATCCCATTAATTCTGTTTATAGGAACCCCCTTCCCCAGCCCCCGATCAGGAAGTGGATTCTAAAAGTTCACCCTATTATTATAGCCAATAATTCCCATATTGTTCTTCCCATAGCTACTCCACTAATGGATCTATAGGTCGTTGATGATCTAATTACTTTTGTTATAGTGCCAACTTTTGATACTATTATTTGAAACTCTGATGAACAACCTTGGATATATGTACCTTCTGATATGAGATATTCTTTTGAGTGTGATTGTAATGACCCTCCTTTTCAAACCTCAGAAGTTGATACTAATTCATCCAATGTATTCACATGCCGAACAACCAAGTGCAAAAAAGACAGATTGTTAGGTGAAAGAAAGAAGATATAAGAGAAGAAGAAACTAAAACAATCATATAATCTCACAACGCAATGGAATAACATATATTAATCAAGACAATACTTTACAAAGTCATTTCCAAAAAGATGCATCAAAGTTATATTAATACGGATTCTACCCTAGGATAGTAAGTGATACAGTATACATATAGTATGGCGGAAACGAAATAGTAACTAGCTATCGATGAATCCTCCTACTCAAATCTCCTCCAAAAATGCATCCATGTAAACCCAAACTTCTTGGCTGGCCATACAAATTTTGAGTACCCAAGAGTTTTAGGAAAAGAAAATAAAACACCGGGTCATACAGTGGGTCTGGTGTCAGTAAACTCAAAATAACCGAATTATTACTTTTAAAACTCTTTTAAATTAAGGATATCTCGTAAGGTCATGCCGCACATAAACTCAGATGGGTTTTTACCTTACAATAACCAAACATTTTTATTATAAAAAATCCATTGACATTACAATAATGTCTAGGGTTTAAAGCATTTGATAACTAAGTAGCTATGATGTGTGTACATGACAGCAATAGTAGATATACAATCAAAAATCGTGGGCTCGTACCGGAGAATGAATTTCCAATAAATGGCAAGGTAAGGGGCTACCTTCCAAAAATCTGTACACCTATAAATAAAACGTACAATGGTATTGAAAACCTTTCAACCACAACCAATATAGGACTGGCCTACCCTCGAACTGGGTAGTATCGAATATGAACACCCCTTAGTTGCAATCAACAACCAAAAATGGGCTTGAAGCATACACAAAGATATCGACACTAGATCTTGGGATAACTATAGCCTATTGGATGCGACCCACAAGGCCCTGCTACATCTACCCCAATTTAACCATTATCGGGATGTGAGGCTTGAGAGGCTATACTCTTAACAGTTATCCATCTTAGAATCCTAACACCGCACTCTAGGAAGAAATGCAATGCCAGCATTCATCCATACAAGTACGTTCTGGGTTTGAACGAGTCCACAAGCTCTTTAAGGAGCATCATCTTCAATCATCTTCAAGAGTCTCCATTTGAACGCATATGTTGGTTCAAAGTTGTTTTCAAATAAAATATCCAATCTCGATCTTTCCAAACCAGCAATGATAATTTTTGACTAACTCATTTTCGATTCTTTTGGAAGTATACAACAAGTATTCAAGTACTCATTAGGGAACTCTAACATACAATCATACTTCCTAAGTCAAAACAGGTCAAGATTAGATAGTCGATTATTTAACTATCAAATAATCAAACAACAACAATTAAAATATTTAATTACACATAGCAACCACTAAGGCTCAAAACAAATCTTTCATTTATTAAATTCAAAACGTTTATGAGAACATTCATATACTTATCTCATTAAAATAATTATATTCACAGAACATTTGCGAAAGATTTCTAATTTTGAAATCATATTAAAGGATAAATCAAAAAGTTATTTAAATTGGAGATAAAGATAACCTCAAGCAATATTCCTTCGGTATTAAGTGTGGAATGAAAGTCCATACCACAAGAATGAAGAAGGTCGGTTAAAAGAAATCAAATCTTAAATTCTTTTATAAATTTACTTTAATAAATCCTTTTAACAAATTCCTTTTGTTTATGAAATCTCATTTACTTAAATTGCAAATCCACTTGCAAAACTCTTTATAAACCACCAAGTTAATTAACAAAATTCTTTTAGAAATATAAAAATCATTTATATAATTTTTTATAAATCTCCAAGATCATTATATGGAATTTCTTTATTCATATTCAAAACCCATTATCAAACTTCTTTTATAAATATCCACAACATTTAAAAACTCTCTTATAAGTAATCCTTATTTAAAAGAAATTATTTTAATACACATGATAAGTTGGGTTCCTTTGATAAACAAAATTATAATTTAAAACACCTTTACTAAAATTGTTACTTAACTTTAAACCATTATTAAGACTATGATTGGCCTAGAAAGAAGCTTAGTGACCACAATGGTTCTCATTTAACTGAGTTTACTTTTCAAATTATAACATAGGTATTTATATAACAAGAAGATATATATAAGAGAATCAACCAATAACAATCAATCATATAAGTAAATGTCAAAGTTAGTAAAATAACAGATAGGAATTTATTATGTTAATGAATGTCCATACAAATAATCAATTTATAATTTAACAGAATGGTGTTTTATTGTGCTAAATGGATGTCCACACAATTCAATTCAACTTAGTTGAACTTACTCACATTCATTTGGTTCTAAATGTTAAGGACAAGAGATCCCTCGATTTAAAATCAAATCACTTATAAAAGAAAACCAACTTAAAACATAACCAATAGAGTTTAAAATAACTTTTAATGATTAAACATTAATAATTGAATTTCAATCACAATTAAATCATAATTAATCTTAGTTAAATCCTAACTAATTAATGATTATACCCTAATTAATTAATAATTAATCTCGAATTAAATAATAATTAATTAAATAATTAACTCTAATTAAATAATAATCAATTAAAATAATTAAACTTGATCAATGTAAAAATTAATACTTAATTACCTATCAACTTTATTAATCATTAATTAAAACTTCCTCAATTAATTAGTAGTAAACTTACTTAATTAATACTAACTAATTACATAACTTAATTACTAATTAATTAATAATTAATTATTCTTATTTAGTTAATTAATTATCATAACATACTTAATTACATAATAATTAACTTATATGCTTACTAATTTAGTTTGAAAATGGTTTTCAAAAATATTTAAAAGAAACGCTTTTAAAACTTGAAAATCATTAAACTCCCCAAACTGCATCCACAGCGACTATCGCTGTTGATGTAATAACTTAGAATTACTTTTCTAAGTTACCATCCAAAATTTTAACTTTTTATTTGTCCCTAGTTTTAAAACATAATTTAAAAGAGTTTTAAAAACTTTAACTAAAGTTAGAAACTAAAATAAAATAAAATAAAGCATTTACTAAATCAAAACTACTAAACAATCTGATTTTCAAATTGGATCTTAAGTCATTTTCAGCATCTCAAGTTCTCACTTCCAAATCATTTAATCATATATCCAAGATTAGGAATACTAAATCCTATCATCAGTATGCATCACAAAGATCATAACTTCAAATCCAAACACATCACTTTAATCCATCGGTTCAAGTCAAATTCTAAAACACAAGATACCACATACAACAAACATGACTTCATTTAAAGAAGGCATAAAAAGAAAAGGAAATTGATGAAGCTATGCTCAAGCTCAATGGAGAGTAGTTACTTCAATGTAGAGAAGAAAGCATCTACCAAATCAGAGTTGGTGCTTGCAATAAAACTAAAGACATAGCATCACTATAAGGTGTCATGTTTTCTTCTCTATAAGGTATCTGATTTTATTAATAGTCCAACCATTTCATAATCCAAATATTAACATCATATATAAATCGCATATAACTATCATATATGCGAAGGTTACTTCTTTCCAAAAAGTTAGAAGTTTACTCACCGAAAATTTGCAAAACCCTTTTGAAAACTTGAAATAACTCTAAAATTACACAAAACTTGATATTTGGATATAAACTTGGAAATAGGCTCGGCCATGGTAGAATATGGCTTTGCCATGACATGTATAGGTGAGGTGAGGCGAGGACCAGTTTTGGAGAGGTGGAGAGACTTCGGATTATGTTGATTTCGCAAAAATTGACCTAAAATTTAGTCATCTTCTCTTGGATTTTTGGCTATGTTACTCTCGGAATTTGGAGAATTTATCGAAGAGAAAGTTCTTATAATTTTCTTTTCTACCTTTAAAAAAGGATTACTCAATTTGGATTCGTTTTGAGGGAGATATGGTCAAAAGAAGAAGAAGTATTTTTGGGCTTGAAAATATGGGTCCGAAAACACTTTGCAAAGAAATGATATTTTGAGAAGGTTAAGCTCAAATTTAAATAAGTGGTACAAATGAAAGCTGTATCCATTAGAATTTGCTACGGTTTCAATAAAATAATTTATCCATTAACATAAGATATGATAAATAAAATGGGAGAAATTTGAAGAAGTGAAGGGCTATTTATAAGCAGAGAAAATGTAAATTGCCTAAATGCCCTTGTCCTTTACCCTCCATTAACCTCTTGCTACCTCACCTAGCCACCTCTACCTCATGCACTCTTGCCCACAACCTTATTCCCTCTTTTCATTTTGACGCAAACATGTTTAAGCACTCTTTGTTCTTAATATTTCTAACGTTGTGACATTTACATTTTTATTTTAAACTTTATATACTTAGGTGAATACATATGGACATACACTAATACACACATATATACATATACTAACTTATTTACAAATATATATACTTATGTTGAAGAGTTTACAACGTCTTCGATAATTTTTAGCAGACGAAAATTCGAAAATTCGAAAAACGAATACTGGTCACATTTTTATCTTTCTTTGAACTAAATATTTTTTTAAATGAATCTGGAAAATTATTTCACCATTATTATTCGTTATTTAAAAGATTTTTATTTTCATTATTAAATTAATTATTTTGATATTTAAAATTTAAATATTCGTAAATCAAAGCAGTAAAATTCAGGGTCATTATAGTGATGAGTACCACAAGTTTGTAAATGAGGATGATGGGGAGAGTAAGCATCTCTTCTACCACATTGAGGGTGAGGGTCTGACCCTTACTATGGTGGGTGATATTGGTGAAGTGAATAAAAGTTTATTTCGAGATACCACTTGGGATAGGAAATACATACACATTGATGCCCCCAACAACTTTGTTCATAACCTTGCTCATCTTTACTCTGGGTTTGTGCTTATCATTGGTACTGACTCGACTAGTGATTGTAATAGTTCCTCCTCTTCTGAGTGGGCCTTGTCATGTAAGTTAATAGTTTAGGCATGCTGCCTAACTCCTGTGCTGTGTTTTTTTCTTTTAGCTTCGGAGGCTTCTTTGTCTCTCTCCTATATTGCATTTTTATGTGGTATGACTATTATATAACCATAATAGATGTTCTATGCATATGTAGAACACCTTTTTTACATTTATTAATAAAGTGGCATAGCCGACTATAAAGCTGGCTAACCGTGCTAAGAAAAATACACAAATTCAAGTATTTAATAAAATTATAGATATGTGTTAAATAGTTATCAAAAAAGATTAATTTTTTATCAAAATTTCAATACGAAAATCTTAATAACAGAACAGGTTCTTCTAAAAAAAGCAAAAAGTTTATAAAGAAATTATTTATTTTTAGGTTGCGTGTATGTGTGTGTATTTATTTATTTATTTATACTAAAGCTTATTTGTGTGTGTATTTAAACATATACGTATTTTCGAAAATATTAATACATATATATATAATATGTATATGGATTTAAAATAATAATTATTGTTTCGAAATTATATATATATGTTTAACATTAATTCATTATTATGAATTTTAAATATCTAGATATTTTATTTTAAAGATCAAGATCTAAAATTTGAAATTTGAAATCAAATTTAATTTCTTATGTCACTTATACATATATACGTATACATATATATAAACATATATATTTTGACAAACATTATTTAATGTTATTTATAAAACTATATATATGTATATATGCACATATATATTAAACAACACAAATATACATGAAGGGGGAAAATATATCCACTAAGGTATAAATCCCAATATCCATACACATGCATGTTAAACCATGCACATAACTTATGTAGCACGTGCATGTATGCACATATGTGTATGTGATGCATATATTATACCATATAATTTATGAACATAATAATAATTAAAACCTTATTTATAAATAAAATAAAATATTGATTTTATTTGAAATAAATTTAAATAAGATCGAAGTAATTTCAAACTTCATAGGCCCAACAAGATCAAAATGGATTAATTTTTTGGAGTTTACTGAATTCCTCCGTTGTGGGTTGGCCTAGTTCCAACAGTGGTATCATAGCCTAATAGCCTATGTAGTCTAAATTAGTCATATTAAGGCTAACCATTTAAGCTTATAACCTAGTTAGTATCGTGTCTATGAAAGGTAGTGTCAAGGTTGGATTGTTGGACAATCATGTACCATGTCCTAATCGACTACAACCTGGCTCGAACGATTTCATGAGCCCAAAGGTTACCACTAATAGAGAAGACCAAACTAGAATTGGACATTAGGCTAATTTCAAAATTATTTTGAATTAGAAATAAAAGTTTTGAATTTACAAGTTAAATTTGAAATAAGAAAATATCATAGTTGTTATGATATAGATTTTAAAATTATTTTAAAAATTAAAATAGAAGTTTTAAATTTAAAAGTTCAATTTAAAATAAAACATATAATATAAATGTTATAATATAGTTATTCAAAATGCTTGAAAATGCTATAAAATTAATTTCAAAAATATTATTAATAAGATCAATAAAATAAATGAATTGATTGAATAAGTCAATAAATTAAATATACATACATGCATATATATGAAATACGGTATGTTGTCTTGAATTGTTTAAGACTATAGAGTATACATGTGTATATAAAAGAATTTTTGAAATTAGTAAAATTTAATTAAAATTGTTTGGTTAAATTAACTAATTAAATATTAATTAATAAATTAAATTACATATTTATAAGATATATATATGTATGTGTTACTATAAAGGTTATATATATTTAATATAATATATTATGATTGAATAATATAGTAATTAATTAAAGTGTTGATTAATTAAATTTATTAATTGTGATTTAATTAACATAATGTTATAAACAAGCTTATTATATAAGCTAACTAAAGTATAAAAGTTATATAATAATGAAACTTGTATAATATGAATGTATAAGCCAAAGATCGTGTACTTAAGAGTAGTACACAAGGTTAAAACTAATTTTATCTGAAGTATGGTTTACAATATCATAGGGGTTATAAGAAACCTCAACATATCCTAGGCCAAAGAGTTGGTGGGTTGTGTAGGTCGAAAGACTGCACGTAATAATTGATCATGAGTGATCTTGCATGAATCGTCCTTGAAGGAGTTTAGGAATGACTATCATTGAATGACTAATTTATGCTTTGAATATAGGTATTGTAAACTAAAATCGAATTAGTTTTACATAAAAGTATAGTCATAAAATGTTTGTGAACACCCATTCCATTGAACTAGAAACAATTTTTATTTTAAGAACTATCAATTTCATAGCGAAGGAATTTCTTTTAGAATTATTAGTAGTGAAATGGATTTGGATACGATCCAAGGATAAAACGACTACGAGGGATGAAATGAAATTAACCAAACCTAAATGAACATAGTTCCATAGAATGTCTAATATGTATTCCCACACATTGAAGAGAAACTATGAGTTTCTTATCAATATCGAGAACAGATAATCCTTAGTTGTCAATTAACCATTAGGAGTATTGACTCTACGACATGGTATGATGCACAAATCTAAAAAAGATTCTAAAATAAATTATCAAAATATGATTTTGATAGTTATACCCAAAGAGATATGATCCATCCATCGCAAATGTATCTTCAAGAGAAAAACTAATGTAGTTGGAATATAACGAGCAATGTTGACAGTAATAACATTGTAAATTTCAGTTGTTGGAATTCTCTAATAGATTCGTCATTGAACGTGCTTAACTTATTTCAGATTTACTCAAAAATTATCACTTATTATGTCTTTACATTTGGTACATATATGCTGAAATGGAAAATTCTAAATAGACTATTTGCACATAACAACCAAAGTGTCATGAAGTCAGCAGGAGTGATATTGAGTTTATAGGTTTATTGATATAATCGAAGAAATGATACGAAAGTATCATTTTATAAGCATTAGAATTGAAAAAGTATTTTTGTAGAAATATCGAATAGTTTGATTTTCAGTCAAAATGCAGAGAAAGCATGTGCCCATAAGAAAGAATCTCTAAAAGATACATAGATATTTTTAGACTATAAGTAAACAACATACGTTGATTGTTAACGATGTATTTATATTAAAATCAGTAATAATTTGGTTGTTTAATACTTGATATTGGATTTGTAAATTATATCTCTTGTATGTAGTATAAAAGATGTTGGTAATGTTGCAAACGATATGCAAAGACCATACTAAAATGTTAATATGGGAAATGTAAGATGGATTCCTTATGTGTTGACAACAGGGATTATCATACATGTTGAATTGTCTACAATATCGTAATGTAATGAGCTAGCCTTTTGACCCTCAAAAATCGACACTAATACATCCATTGTATTACGTGTCGAGCATTCAAGTGCTGAAAAGACCGATTGTTATGGCAAAGAAAGAAGATTGAAGAAAAGGAGAAACTAAACAATTATAGAATCTCACAACGCAATGGAATAACATAATAAATAACATAATTCTTTACAAAGTCATTTCCAAAATGGTAAATCAGAGTCATACAAATACAAATTCTACCGTAGGTTAGTTATAACAGTCTGTCCCTACCTAACTGATACATAGATCACGCATGCATACACAGCGGAAATAGAATAACTAGCTAAGGGTAAAGCCATCTACTCCATCTCCTCCAAAATGTAGTCGTGAGAAACCTGGATCACTTGGCTACTCATAGAAATTTGAGTACCCAAGAGTTTTAGGGAAAGAAAATAAAACTATGGGCCAGACATGGATCTGGTGTGAGTAAACTCAAACAACTGAATTATTTAAAACACTTTTAACATCAACGGTATCTCGTAAAACCATGCCGCACATAAACATGGACGAGTTTTTACCTTATGATAACCTCAATATTTTATATTAAAATCCAGTGATATTATAATAATATCTAGAGGTCAAAGTAAAATATGAAAATAACTGAAATGCTTGCATCTCACATTTCAACATAGTTGGGTACATTTAAAACCATAAAGCCACGTATTGGAGAATGGATTCCATACTATAACAAGGTAAGGAACTGCCTTCCAATGGTTCATCTCTAGATAAAATGTACTGGGGTTAGAGAAGAACATCTTGTACCCCTGCCACACAGGACTGGCCTTCCACTTGACTAGTAGTACTAAATATGATCACCCTACTTTGGGCTTCGAAGCATACATGAGTAGATAGTAATCAATTTAGATTTGGGATGACAATACCCAGATGGGAGTGACCTACATGGCCCTTCTGCATGCTCAATTTTTGTCATTTCCCATTTGTTGAAGCTTAAGGCTACATTTTACCTTTATATAGCACTTCCCACTAGGAATGCTAACAATGATGCAATGTCAACATTCGTCCACATAAGTCGTTCGAGTGATGAACGAACCGAAGGCACTACTTCCATTACACCCATTTTGCAATCACCCTTGAGGTTAGAAGCAAATAGCCCTTGTTGTTCAAAACTCCGTCTTTGATTCCATACTCTTCAGGACATCTTCAGTTCAGAACGCTTGAGTTGGATCGAAGTGGTTTTCGGATAAAACATCCGATCATGGTCTCTTCAAAACAACTTTCGATAATTTTCGGTAAACTCAACCCGGTTCTTTAGGAAATAAACAAACAAGATAAAAGCAGAGATCATCTCCTAACCATTAGTGGATGGATTTCCTTATAATTATATTAGAAGAATGAAACGAGATTTATATGCACAGTTCAGCATTATTGGGGATAACTGTGCCATATAATTCACATGTTTCTCCTAGATATTTTCAAACTTACGTTTTGGTTTAGGTTTGACAGTCAATTATTTAACTATCAAATAATAATCATTCAAACATTGACTTAATTCCATATAGGATCCAATAAGCCTTTATTAATTTAATCTTTAGTCAACAAAATCACTTTATAAAACTTGAACAAAGGATCTTTACACAACACTATTTCCAAAACTCTTATTTCCCTTTTTATACCTGGGAAACTATTTATACTTATCTTAGGGCTATAAGTATATTATCAAAACATTTGGAAATTTCTCTCTTTTCAAATTTCTTTTGAAAAACGTTACTTACTATAAACCAATCCACTTATCCTTTATAAAAGTTCCCTTTTAAAAGCTCACTTCATATATAAATACCTTTATAAAATTCCAAAATAGATTTATAAAACACTTTTATAAGTCTACAAGTCAATTTACAAAATCTCTTTACAAACCTCTAAAATCATTTATAAAACATTTCCCCATTTAAAACTCCTTTGATAAATCTTCTTTAAGAAAAATCCTTTACAAAATATCTTTTATTACTCATCCTTTTAAATCACTTTAAATAAACCTTTTTACTTAGTAAATCCCATTTTATAAACAAGTTATTATTTGTAAATATCTTTATAAAATAATAATATAACTTGAAAAATCATTTATAAACTCTAAACCCAAATTGATTAAAGAATTGAAATTAATTAAAAACAATACTTACAATAATTTTCAAAAAGAGCTTAGCAAACCCAATGGTACTTTTTTAAGTTACCATTTAGTGTCGATTCAAATTCAATTCCACGTCACTTATCAATTATTCACATATGCCAACATACATGTAAATCAAATCCATTATCAAATCTGGAAATAACATATCAATACAACTCAACTACCATATACATATCCAAAAAACATAATAGCAAGATGGTGATTTGTCCTGCTAAATAGATGTCCAAACAATTCACTATTTAGCAAAATGAGAATTTATTATACTAAACATATGTCCATACAATAAATAGTTATATTATAGCAGAACAAAGATTATTCTACTATCAGATATCCAAACAATAAAAAAAATCAACTTATAGCAGAATAGTGATTTATTCTACTATCAGATGTCCAAACAATCAACTTATAACAGAACAGGGATTTATCCTTCTAACACATGTCCACATAATCAATCCTTTTGCATAACTCATCACAATTGTTTGTCTACTTAATGATATCGACATTTGAATCCCTTCTGTTCAAAAACAATCTTTGGAAAAAAAAAGTAACTTTAAAACAATTTGATTCTCGAAATAAAGGATTTAAAACTTAAAAATCCCTTTTAAAATGATTAATTACAAGTCAAACTCCTTTTTAAATTGTAATTATCTTTGTTAATTTGAACGTAATTTAATTATTAATTAATAAATTAAACCTTTAATAAATAATTTATTTATAAATTAAACCCATACTTATTCCTTCATTAATTGTTAAATAATAATTTAAAACCTTTATTAGTAATTCGCTATTAATTAATCTTAATTAATTAATTAATTAATTAATCTTTTAACTAAAAATTAAATAATAAATTAAACTATTAATAAATGATTATTTTAAATTAAAACCTTAATTAATTTATCATTAAAAATAGTCAAACTTTTGATTAATTAAATAAATAAAAATTGACCTTATAATTTGTTGATGCCAAAATTGAGCATCGACACCAATAGAATATAATAGAGATTAAATGAAGAACGAAATTAAAACAATGCAAATATCATAATGAACACATAGATAGTGGTTCAGCAATCTTGGCCTGTATCCACTTTATATTTTTATTGATCTTGCACTTGATTATGATTACAAGAATGTTTGGATCAGCTTGGATTCATTAATTCTAGAATGAAAAATAAAAATGGAAGAGCCTTTTCGGCAGAAAGAAGGATCCCTTTTCTGACTCCATGCATGCTGTATTTGTAGGGGAAGACGTGCATGGATCGGGCTGAAATTTCGATAGAAAGTTCAAGAGACCAAGATAAGGCCACCTAAAAATTTCCAAGCCCATCGAGGCCCACAATAGGGATCGGTATCGATCCCTATTAGTGTGTCAAAATGGGATGTGATCCTTATAAGGGGTGTCCCATGATGTTAACTACTTGCTCCCCAAATTTCATGCAACTCCGACGTACGGTTTGTGAGATATGGCATTTTTCGTGAAGTAGTGTTACTTGAACTCTGATTTTTGCCAATCCCTCCTAAAGGAGTTATGCCAATCCCTCCAACTTCCTTCAATTGGAATAAGATCCTTGGGAGGTGTTCCACATGTTGTAGTAAGATTATACTCTAAGTTTCATGTTGATAGCATGTGTAGATTTTGAGTTACTAACCGATCATCGCTGCAAAATTGAGTTGTGGAATCGATACGAGACAATCCATAGCTTTGAAATGGATCATACTTGATCCATCTTCAGGGAATAGTGAGCTTTCCTACTTCTAGTTCATATTATCATCTATGCTTGATTTTCATCGCTCTGGGATACTGACCTTGATGACAGTTGAGTCTAACGTGTCCAGTCGGTTCGGATATAGCCAGGTCAAAATGCTGGATAACATCTGCCCCCCAAAATACGTCTATTTGCATACATGAATTACTTTGAATTGAAGCAAGTTTGGGTCGTCCGAAAGAAATCCATCCAGTTTCATGAGTAGTCGCCATCCTTCCGTTGAATTATCTTCCTAAAGTGTTGTATCCCTTTTTGATCATATTCCATTAGTATAAATTCAGGATTATACTCCATTAATTGCTATCTATGTCCGGTTCTACAGGGCTAGTAAGCTTTGGCTATCCGATCTAGAATTTTCTTTAATAACTCCAGGTGAAAATTCAATTTCTATCGATTTCAAGAAATTGAATTTTTGAATATATATGTGAACATTCAGGTATATATTCTTATCATTAGCTCCCTGATGTGTTTGTACGCTCACAAATAATCACCAATTCCTTCTAGTTTAATTGCAATTGGATAGCAATTCTGTGTCATATATTACATTATAACAAAATAAGGGTTGTAATAAGTCATTTGATGAGAGGGGACTTCAAGTTCTACAGGGATGACGGCCTCGGAGCTGTATGCAAGGGTGAATGGAGTATGGCCAGTCGTGGACTTATAGGTGGTTCTGTAAGTCCATAATGCTGTTGGGAGTTCATCCACCCATTTTCCTCTAGCCTTTTCTAAACATTTCTACAGAACGGACTTTATTATTTTGTTCACAGCTTTAACTTGTCCATTTTCTTGAGGGCAAGCAACTGCCGCAAATCTCTTTCCAATATGAAGCCGATGATAGAAATCTTTAAATTTAGTGCTATCGAATTAGGTTTCATTATCAATCATAATGGTTCGTGGAAGGCCAAAACGACAGATGATGTTATGGAGAATGAAGTTGATTATATTCTTCATTGTGATCATGGTTAAAAGTTCTGCTTCAGCCCATTTGGTGAAGTAATCTTATGCTATGATGGTGTATTTTGCATAACCTTTAGAATCGGCAAGAAGATGATGATATCAATAACCCAAGTGGCAAATGGCTATGGACTGGGCATTTGAGAAATTTCCGTCGAAGGAGCTCTCAGAATTTTTGAAAAAATTTAGCACTCATCGCATTATCTAGCAAGATCAGCTGCATCTCGATTGACAATTGGCCAGTAATACCTGTAGCGGAGTATTTTTTTTGTCAAGGTTTGCCCTTGGTGTGATTATCGCGTTCTTCTTCATGGACTTCTCTCAAGACTTGTTTGATTTTATCATGGGCGATACACTGAAGCAGGGAAACGAAGAAACCCTTTCTATACATGACACCTTCTTGGATGATGCAGCATGAAGCTTTAGGGAGGATTTGTCGTTTTTCATTCCTCCGTCTATAAAGGATCCCACATTGTAAATGGTCTTCGATAAGAGTCATCCATGGCTCCTTTTATGGCTCTATCCCTAAGATCTAGTCTATCTTCATCTGTCAATGCTGGGAATGTTAAGTACTTCAACAAAGACAAAGTCTATTTTTTGTGCATCCCCATGGTGGGGCAGCATGGCTAGTGACTCGGCTTTATCATTTTGTTCTCTTAAGATGCATGTAATAGTGTAATACTCGAAGTCGGGTAGTAGCTCTTGGACCCGGTCGAGATAAGGAGCAAGACACTGCTCCTTAGCAAAATAAACTTCCCTGAATTGGCATACTACTAATCAGGAATCACAAAACATATGTATTCCCAGTTCTGTAGCAAGTTTGAGCCTGGCGATCAAGGCTTCAACTTAGCTTCATTATTTGTTACAGCGAAGTCAAGTTTTAGGGCATAGCGGATCGATCGTTCCTCGTGAGTCATTAACACACCTCCAACACCAGAACACCGATCATTAGAAGCTCTATCCATGTACATTTTCCATCGGTTGGTCGGTTCTCCACTACTCTTTGGATAGTCATCTGATGTAGTGAATTCAAATATGATGTCTGCTAATGTTTGTCCTTGGATAACTCTCTGAGGGAGATAAGTGAAATTGAATTATCTTAGCTCGATATTCCATTTGAGAAACCTTCCAGACGTCTAAGATTGTTGTAGGACCTATTGCTAGTCGGTGTAGATTTGATGGGGTAAGCCTAGAGTAATGGCAAAGCTTTCGTGAAGAAATCAACAAGCATTACGTGAGCTTTTCCAGCTTTAGGTAGTTTCTCTCAGCACTTAACAATCACTTGCTAACATAATATACTGGCCTCTTGATCTGATTCTCTTTACGTAACAGTGTGGTACTTATGGCTTATATCGACACCGCTAAATAGATGTATAAGCTGTCATGATCCAATAGCTTAGATTGGATAGGACTTCTCTTTAAGTTATCTACCAGAGCTTGAAATGCATCTATGCAATCCTGCGTCCATTCAAAGTTCATCTTCCCTCTCCTGATCAGGTCGAAGAAAGGAATACACTTGTCGGTAGCCCTGGAGAAGAAGCGACTTAGGATGACAACCTTTTCATTTAAGCTCTGTACCTGCTTAACCGTTTCCGGTACCTACATGTTTCGAATTGTTCTAATCTTCTAAGGATCGACTATTATTTCGCGAGAGTTGACGATGAAACCCTAAAATTTCCCTAACGCATTTCCGAAAGAGCATTTCAAGGGATTTAGTTTCATTCTACATTTTCATAGAATACTGGACATCTCCGCTAAGTCATCGATGTGGTCGTTTGATCATCCTGACTTCACAGCATATCATCCACATATACTTTCGTCGATCACCAGATCTAGTCTTTGAACATCTTATTGACCAGTCTCTGTTAAGTAGCTTGGGCATTATTTAGTTCAAACAATATCACAACGTAATGACATAGCCCTATATCGATAATGAAGTTAGTGTGCTCTTATTCGAGGACATGCACCAGAACTTGGTTGTATTCATAGTACACATCCATAAATAAAAGCAGTTCGTATCCAGGGGTTGACTCAACCAGCTAGTCGATCCTCGATAGTGGAAAGCTAACTTTTGGGCACATCTTGTTCAAGTCTGAGTAGTCAACGCATGTCCACTACTTTCCATTAGCTTTTCTCAAAAGAACTGGATTGGATATCCATTTTTGGTAGAGGGCATCATATATAAACCTATTGTTTTGAGTTTACCCACTTCCTCTTTAACTGCTAGAAATCCCTCTGGATCCATGTCGCATTGCTTTTGTTTCATGAGACATGCCTCGGGTTGATATTCAATGCATGAATCGCGATAGTCGGTGAGATAACATACATGTCAAAATGGGTCCAAGCGAACACATTAAGATTCATTCAGAGAAAACCATCTAATTCCTTCATCATCTTTGCATTGAGTTGTGATCCGATCTGTAGTACCTATGATGGGTCGCCATGGCTGACTGTAGTGTCAATTGTTAGCTCAACGGGTAATGTCTTGGATTCCTTGAGTTCAAACGTAACTATTTCACGTAACAATCAACGTGAAATCTAGTTGGGACGGTCAATCATGATGGTTACTCCAGTCGAATCCAAGAGTCTTATCATGAGTTATTGAGTCTGATAATGAAGAGCCCTAAATGCTTTGAGCGATTATCTGCAAAAGGCCAAAGATCATGATTAGAAGCTCATTGAAGCAAATCTTGAGTAGAGTTCAGCCACGTGTTGCGTGCAACTGCATAACTGGCTCTTGCTTTGAGTTTGAATCTGCTTGTATATTCGAGTAACGCGCTTTCCATTCAATGTACTCATGATCCTTTATTCGTCATTCAGTTAGAGCGATAGTCAGGTTTCCATGAGACTGGGCATTGGTTCGATGATTCTATCTCTAGGCATCCTGTCGATCGTAGCCTCGAGTTGTTATAAACACTAGATATGAGTCACAATATTAAGCTATCGTAGTCGGTCTTTGGATGATCACACTTCCAACCCCGATCTCAGGTTGGTAAATGTACTGCATGGACGGTCAAGTCTCATCCTAGTCATGTTTATACTCCCACCTAAGCTCCAAAGACTAAGAGTTGATCAATGAATGGTCGGTTCACATTCATCTTGTTTTTCGCTCGTGCCCCCAAGTCTGGGGCTTACGTTGATAAGTCAGAAGGCAAGTTATGTCCCATCAATTATTGATGCTCTCCCTACTGGACCAAGGGCAAGGAACAGTGTGTGGATGGTCGAGCCATGTCCATTTCGTATTGCTCTTATAGTGGGATCATAGTAAGAGTCAATGAATGAATGGTCACGTCGCATTCATTCAGAGATGGACAATCAATCGTGTTCGTTTTGATTCATATTCTCCCGCCAGATCTAGGGTTAGATTTGGCATGGGTGTAGTCATGTCATGCTCATCCAGTTTCATACTCCTCCTGATGGATCAAAGGAGGGTGTTGAAGAATTAATGATCAAGTCACACTCGTTCGTGGTTTATTCTTCTATCCATGCTCTAGTGACTTGAGTTATTCAATGGACGTTCAAGCCACATCCATTTGTGATTGGTGCAGATTGATATTGAACCTCGATCTTTTGGTATGATATAGTCGGTCACCCGTAACTTCGAATGTCGTTCCGGTTGGATTTTTATTGAGGCCTCCTTATAGTCGTTTCCTTAAGTTGTAAAGATCACCCAGCCAGAGCTATAGTAAGAAGTCGTGCTCAGCTTGTAGTAGTTTGTACACTTGTTCCCATTCTTGGTTATCAGAATTAGCTCGTGGATGGTCATATTCCATTCGTAATGAGTTTATACTCTTCTTGTCGAGTTTAGGTCAGAGTTTATGGAATATTGAGTTGTCGAACTGCACTCATATATCTGCTTATACTCATATCTGCAATTTGATATAAGAGTTTGTTGGCGAGTGGTCGAACAACACCCAATTTGTGTTTATACTTTAATCCCCATAAGGGGGACCAAAGTTATTTGTTGGATGGTCAAACCACATCCATGTCATTATTTGGATTTTAGGCTTTCCGATGTCCGAGAAAGGCTTGGATAATTCGCCATACCTTAGGCATAAACAAGGTCGTGGATGGACTTATCACATCCTTTTTGGATTAGACGGTCGAATCACATCCAATTTAGGCTTATACTCTATGATTTCCCTTTGCATCTAGGGTTGGAGTAGATGAGTGGACTGTGACGAACCAGAATTTTTGACCCTCAAAAATCGATACTAATGCTTCCTCGATGTTCACTTACCGAAAATTCAAGTGCAAGAAAAATCGATCAGTATGGAAGAAAGAAGAAAGAAGAAGAAGAAGAAGAAGAAGAAGAAGAGAAGAAGAGGAGAGAATTAAAACTAAAAACAAAATAGACTCTCACAATCGCAGTGGAATAACATATAATATAATATCAATGAGCTTTACAAGAGAAACTTTAATCTTTAATGTACATACATAAATTAGAGTACAATAATTAAATAACAATCTCGGTCCGGACAGTTATAATAATCAATGCTCATAAATGCTGATGATTTAAAAAACAATGCAGTGGGAAATAAAAATATATGTGAATACAACCTGAAGACATCCAGCTCATTTTGCTGAAGTTCTAAAGCGCCAATCTGAATCTGTAAATATGCTCGGTCTAACTCGAGCATTGAAAGGGAAGAACGTCTGGATCAGTTGGTAGACCAACGTCAATTTATTTTAAAGTTATGAAAACTTTTCTTTATTAAAACAAAGGTATCTCGTAAGACAACACCGCATATAAACATGAATAGGTTTTTACCATATGTAATCAAAACATTTCGAATCAAATCATCTGATATTATACGAGTGTCTAGTATACAAATAATATTAAAATAACTGAAATTGTTACATTGACTAAATTTAATGGCATAATAAGTTTACAAATAAAATGGAAGATATATATTGGAGAATGAATTCCATACAAATGAGGGACTACCTTCCGATAATACATCTCTAGAAAAATGCACCTAGGCTCTAGATACTGAACTCCTAAACCAATACAGAACCGGCCTTCCCTTAACTGGATAGTGTTGAATATGACATCACCCTGGTCGTTCCCGACCTATCCGTGGCCACAGCATAACTAGACATATAGAGGGTAATCTAAAAAGGTGATGAATATTTCCTTATCAGAGCGACCCACATAGCCCTACCGTTTTTAACCTTTTTTTTTTGTTAATTCGGGGTGATGAGGCTAGAGGTAACGATTACCTTTCACATATCACATTTCACTTTGAATGCTACATTGTCATTTCCACAATCATACAGCTATTTTCTACAAACATATAACTCCTAAGCTCGTATGTCTCAGAAAAGGGTGTTAAGTTAAGACAAGTTGCCTTCCCCGCCACCAAATAGACGATACGTTCATAGTGATCAATTAATGTAATTAGAAATGCAACGTCAAACATTCGTCCATATAAGTTGTCCAGGAACAGGACAAACCAAAGGCACACTCCTACCACATCATGTCGGGAATTATCTCTAGGATTAGTAGGGAGAAGTCCTTGCATATCGTGGATTTTCACAACGAAGCACTGTTGCTACCACAAATATATGATGTGGTGAATTTCACCTCGAGGGACTGGTGGCAAGTAGCCCTACATCATAAATATCACCGTCTTCAAAATCATCGTGATGAAAATGCGCTTTCGAACGCATACATTGGTCCAAAGTGGTTCTTAGATAAATCCAACCTCGGTCTCTGCGGACCAATAACGATAAAAAGGCCAAATTTGATAGTCGGATATTTAACTATCAAAGCATACAACAATATCTAGCAAATAAATAGTCACAAGGCCCATTTATTTAATCTTTTATTGATTAAATAAATTTTCAGATATTTACCTCAAGTTATCTTTAAAAAGTTATAACTTCAAAACCACTTCAATTCTTCGATATTGGAAAACGTTTTTCATATACTTATATCAACGGTATAAGTATATTTAATAACACTACCATTTCGGATACACGCCAGATAGATTGCTATAACCATACAACTCCAGACTTCATACGCCTCCGGACGGGTGTTAAGTTTAGGAAGCAATGCTCCTACACCACCAAGTCTTTAGTACGATCATAAAAACCAATTTGTGCATTTCACAACGGAAGGTCAAAATACAATTTATTGGGTCAAAAAGCGTAAAACATCGCTATGACAACCCAAAAACATTAATACAGGGATTTGATTTAACTAATTATATATATATATATAATCCAATGTACTATGTAAAACATTTCCTTTTAGAAAATCATTACTATAGTAACAGTGTTATAGTCCATGCCTTCCTTACTTCCTCAAAAACGTCTATTACAACAATAAATGTTGAAATCTATGTTTTCGATGCATGCCACATTTTGAAACATTTTTCAATACCATTAAATTCCATTTAGAAATTATTACGCCAAAACTTCATTTTAAAAAAGATAATTTACTTTCCAAAACCATTAACTCCATCGAAATGCTACTTTCAAAAATATTTCTTTTAAAAAGTTGTTTAATTTTAAAAACTTGAATATATTTCCTTTATATAAATATCCATATTTAAATCTCAACATATATCGTTTCCATGTTTAAAAAACTATGTTTACAAATCTCCTTCCTATTTTTTAAAACTTCTATTTTATAAAATCATTTTTTATTTATAAAATTTCATTTATCAATCATTCTTTTATAGAAACTCATTTTATTATCAAAATCGAATTACAAATCCATTTCTTTATAAGTATAATTTGTTTATAAAATCCATTTACCAAATCAATTTCAAATCCATTTACAAAACATTTATGGAATTTCGATTATAAATCTATTTTCTTTATAAAATATCACTTTTATAAATTCTTTATTTAGACTACTCAAAAATCTCTAGTTGAAATTATTTCTCAAAACTATGCTTTTATAACATCAATAATCATACTTTATATCTATTAAACAAATCCATTCCTTTTAATAACTTAAAAATTATTAAAACATAAATCACTTTGAAAATCTTTTCAATTCAAAATCACCGTTTTATAGTATTTAAAAAATACTAAAAATATGGCCTGGCACTACCATAACACTAATAAGCAAGACAAATCCATGTAATCATATATAACATCCAGTACAGCATATATCAAAATTTATGAAAAGTAAAATCAACAGTGCGAGGAATCCTGCAAGATCCCTCTAACCTGTCCCTTTACATCAAATACAGCATATAATCAAATAATATAAAAATCAACCGCTTCGAGGCGGGTTCCGTATACAAATGCGTCATCCATTCATAAATGGAAACGTAATAGGGTTTCATCCACTCTAATAGGCGAGAATATATCCAAACCAACCAATAAATATAATTAATCATCCAAACAAGTGGCAACAAACATAAATAAAATTATTTCCACATATATAAAAATATAAGCGGGCAGAGAGGCAAGTTAACTCATAAAAATACCAAAAATGATAAAGCACTTCAGTTTAAATTAAAATTGAACAGTCGTTCTATTAAACCCAAAATTCCTACTAGCTCTTAACCCATCTAATCCAACTTCACAGCGTAGTACTCACTGATACGAATGCAACACAACTTGTCACGCTCGAAACTGACCTTGTACGAGGAAGTTATAAATTAAATAACATTTGAAATAATTAAAATTATAATTAAATTAATTAAAAAAGTTTAAATAGTTAACCTAGCTTCCCCATCTCGTTTGTGCTCGAACGAACTGGTCGTGCACTAGCTTTCTCCTTTTTAAATAAAAAACTTCGATCAACGCGAATCGAAGATGCAACCCAAAAAAACTGTTGACGAATGCGAGCCGATTGCCGTTGCCATGGTCGATGATTCGACGATCCAACCAGCGATTAGCTTCATATTGTCGCTCTCTATGTTTTACTAGTTGAAGTTGTTGGCTAATTCGGCCTTTGGAGGCTCCGTTGTTATCAGCCGTTTGGTTGTCATGTTTTAATGGCGGCTGAAATTGTTTTAGGGTTTTAGTTTGCAAATGAAAGAATATAAGTCCTTATATAGAAAAAATTTACGACACTATTCATCCACGAAAATTTTGAACTCTAAACGAAGCGCGTCGTGTGGCATTTATATGTTATACTCCTATTCCGAATCCAATGGAATATACATCAGAAGTCAATTCCATAATATTCAGAAGTTTGCTTTTCAAAATCAAATTATATTAATTTAAATTCCTTTAAGTTATTTCTACGTGTTTTGAACTCGGATGGTCAAACAATACGTCCGATCGCCATGAAATTCGACGGCATATATTAGTTCACTATTACGGATCCGATGAAACTGGTTAAGTTTAAATCTGAGACAGCCCCCCGAAAGGCTATTTTTACCCGTTATTTAAAACGATTAATTTCCAAATTAGTTTCATCACTTTTAAATCCAATTTAAAAGTTTATTATCTTCCTTTTTATACAATAGAATTTAAATCAACATTAGAAATCATTTTAATTCATATTAAATCCAAGATTCAGTTATTCAAACATTAAAATATTAAATTTAAAAATTTAATTGTTAAATAAATCACTATATTTGAAATATAAGTTATTTGACTTATAAAATTAACTTTTCAATATTTAAAATCAATTAAATGTTCCAAATTCAAATGAATGAAATTCTGGTTCGTCACATTCTCCCCTCTTAAAAGAATTTCATCCTCGAAATTACCACGTAAGAAAGATGTCACAAACCCATTAACTTTCCAAAAACAATTAGTTGAAACTTCTTATAAAAACTATTTCTAAGTCTTCAAATTCATACATACTTATTTACTAATACCATTCCCAAAATCAACAAATACCATTTCAAGTTATAAGACCAAAAAAACAAATTTTAGTAATAAATAATTTTCCCAAAATTCTCAACAAAATTCTAACGTCTTAAATTTACGAAAAATTTCACCGGTGTCTCCTTTGCATGGTTCGATCAGAAAACTCACTATATATATAATCACAAATATACATCTCATCTCAATGATGATACATCCCTTAGGGAAAAATGTAAAAGTGCGATATGTAATCCAAGATATGTACCTTTTATATTTATTAGCAACCATATACAATCAATAAAATGTGAAAGTGAGCTCCAAACGCGAAGCATACGCCATCCACACTTACTAATCACTCAACAATCGATGAGAACAAATATATAGAAAATAATGTCAATATATAACATAACTACTACAATAATTATATTAAAATGGAACACATGTAACATGATAAATCAACAAAAAATGATATCCATTTAATTAATTCATAAACATTTCGATCTGCATTTTCAATGTCAACTTTTTATTTGTACTTTCATTTACATCCAATTCATTTACACTCAATTTACTTACGTTCAATTGATTTACATTTCAGTAGTTTACATTCTAATTAAACAATCGACTTACATTCAATTATTATCTTCAATTCATTAACTTTCAATTTTATTTACATTTATATCCACCATTCACTTCTATTAAATTCATGTTTATTTACATTTACATTCATTCTTCACTTAGTATATTTCTTTAATACTATTAACACTTAATAACCATTTCATAAATTCTTTACTTAAGTTTATTTTAAGCATTATACAACATAACTTATTTTCATTATCACTTTGCAAATTAAGTTCATGACAAACAACATGCCAAACCATATTCCATTTACTAATTTATCTTGTTAGCTTAATTCAATTCATTTTTCCATTTATGATGAATTTAGTTTTATAATTCAAGTTCATATTCATTCCATTAATTTACCACAAATCAAATTCAATTTAACTTCCATTTAGCTTTGCTTAAGTCAAATTTCATTTCAAAATTCATTTTATTTAACTTAACTTTAAATTAAATTCCATTTCACAGTTCAATTATCAAATTTACTTTACTTAAAATTCATATTCAACAATTTTAAAAATTTGTTTTAACTTGTTATCCTTAAATTTATAAGTAATACAACTTATTTATTTCAAATTTTAGTGAATATTTTACTTAAGTTTATTCACATATTATTATTTCAATTAATGGTTATGTAGACACTTTACAACTTAAGTGTATATTGATTTCATTAATTTATCTATTTCATTTCACTAACTCAATTTATTTAACTTTAATCAAGGTAAATTTTTATTTTGTATCTCAGTTATTAACTTTTTTTTCCTTAACTTTGCTTACATTATAATAATAACACCCTTTATTTAAACATAACAACAAAGAACAAATGATAAAAATCACATATTACCATTCATTAATAACCAACAAACCATATATAACTATAGTAATTTTAAGAAAATTATTTCTTTATATAATATATAATTTAGGTAAAATTATTTTATCTACCCAATTTCGGAAACAGTATCGTATCAGTTTGCTTGCTCAATTGTTTTAGAATCCTAATTGACAACGTTGGCCAGACGCATCGACCAAAACCCAAAATTCAACTTAACAAATAAAACAACCCATTATAAAACATTTTTATATCACTAACAAATACGCGCTCATATATATACACTCAACTCATCCTAGGGTGCTACTGATCCTATCTATAATGAGTACCCATCAAAGCCTAGGTATATCGCTAAACTAAGATTTGATACCACGTGTGACGAACATGAATTTTCGAACCTCGAAAATCGACATTGATACATCCTCGGTATTCATGTGCCACAAATTCAAGTGCTGGAAAAATCGATCGTTATGGAGAAGAAAGAAGAAAGAAGAAGAGAAGAGAAGAAGGAGAAGGGAAGAAAACTAAAAACAACATAGAAAACTAAAAACAACGCAGAAAACTAAAAACATCACGGAATCTCACAATCACAATAGAACAACATCTAATATAGTATCAATGAGCTTTACAAAGAGAAACTGTAATATGTGATATACATACGTCAATCATAGTACAACAATCAAATCACAATCATCAGCTTGGACAGTTATAATAATCCGTCCTCACAAATGCTGATAATTTAAACAACAATGGAGTGGGAAATAAACATATACGTGAATACGACCTGAAGACCTCCAGCTCATCTGCTGAAGCTCCAAAGAACAAATCTGAATATGTAAATATGCTCCGTCTAACCCGAGCGTTGAAAGGGAAGAATTCCCAGACCAATCTGGTAAACCAGCGTGAGGAAACACATTTTAATTTTATTTTGAAGTTATAAAAACTTTCTTTATCAAAACAAAGGTATCTCGCAAGACCACGCCGCACGTAAACATGGATGAGTTTTTATCTTATGATAACTAAAACATTTCATATCAAATCATCTGATATTATACCAGTGTCTAGTATATAAATAATATTCAAATAGGCAAAATTGTTACATTGGTTAAATTTGACAGTATAATAAGTTTACAAACGAAATAGCAGGCACGTATTGGAGAATGGATTCCATACAAATGACAAGGTAAAGGACTACCTTTCGACTGTACATCTCTATAAAAATGCACCTAGGATCCAGATACTGAACTCTTAAGCCAACACAAAACCAGCCTACCACTTAACTGGACAGTACCAAATATGACATCACCCTGGTCATTCCTGACCTATCCGTGGCCACAATATACAAATACTCAACATATTGAGGATAATCTAGAAAACTGATGACCATATCCTTATAGGAGCGACCCACATAGCCCTACCTCTTCTACCTTGTTTCTATCATTTTTGGATGATGATGCTAGAGGTAACGATTACCTTTCATATAGCACATTTCACTTTGAATGGCACACAGTCATTTCCAAAATCATGCAACTGATTTCTACAAACATATAACTTCTGAGCTCATACCTCTCAGGAAAGGGTGTTAAGCTAAGAGAAATTGCCTTCTCCACCACCAAACAGATGATACGTTTATATAGATCAATTAATGTAATTAGAAATGTAACACCAAACAGTCGTCCATACAAGTTGTCCAAGAACAGGACAAACTGAAGGCACTCTCCTACCACATCTTATCAGTAATTACCCCTATGATTAGTAGTGAGAAGTCTTAGCATATCATAGATTTTCATAACGAAGCACTACCGCTACTATAAATATTTGATATGGTAAATTTCACCTTGGGGGACTAGTGACATGTAGCCCTGCATCATGAAGATCTCCATCTTCAAAATCATCATCATAAACCTGCACTTTCGAATGCATACATTGGTTTAAAGTGGTTCTCAGATAAATCCGACCCCAGTTTCTTTATACCAACAACGATAAAAATGCCAAATTTGATAGCTAGTTATTTAAGTATTAAAGCATACAACAATATGTAGCACATAAACAGTTACTAGGCTCATTAATTAATCTTTTATTAATTAAATCAATTTCCAAATATTTGCCTCAAATTATCTTAAAAAAAATATCTCCAAAACCATTTCAAATCTTTGATATTGGAAAACATTTCCATATACTTATACCAACGGTATAAGTATATTTAATAACACTACCATTTTAGAGACATGCCAAATTGATTTCTATGACCATACAACTCCTAATTTCATACGCCTCCGAATGGGTGTAAAGTATAGGAAGCAATGGTCCTATACTACCAAGCCTTTAGTATGATCATAAGAACCAACTCTTGTATTTAACGATGGAAGGTGAAAACACAATTTATTAGGTCGAAATGAATGTTGCGTAAAACATCGTTACGACAACCCAAAAACATTGGTATAGGAATTTGATGTAATTATATATATATATAATCCCATATACTATATAAAACATTTCCTTTCGAAAAATAATTTATTATAACAACAGTTTTATAGTCCATGCCTTCCTTACTTCCTCGAAATTATCTATTACAAGAATAAATGTTGAAATCTACATTTTCGATGCATACAACCTTTTAAAACAATTTTCAAAACCACTAAATTCCATTTGGAAATTATTACTTCCAAAACTTCAATTAAAAAAAGATAAATTACTTTCTAAAACCATTAACTCCATCAAAATATTACTTTTAAAAAATTTCTTTTAAAAGATTATTTAACTTTTAAAAACTTTAATACATTTCCTTTATATAAAAATCCATATTTAAATCTCAACATATATCATTTTCATATTTATAAAACTATGTTTATAAATCTCCTTTCTATTTTATAAAATCTTTTTTCACTAATAAAATTCTATTTTCCAATCATTCTTTTATAAAAACTCATTTTATTATCAAAATCCATTTATAAATCTAATTTGTTTATAAATCCATTTATAAATCCATTTACCAAATCAATTTCAAATCCATTTACAAAATATTTATAAATTTCGATTATAAATCTATTTTCTTTATACAATATCACTTTTATAAATTCCTTGCATAAACTATTCAAAAATCTCTATTTAAAAATATTTCTCAAAACCATCCTTTTATAACATCAAAAATCATACTTTATATCTATTAAAATTAAATCCATTTCTTTCAATAATGTAAAAATTAGTAAAACATATATACTTTTGAAATTGTTTTAAAAATCTTTTAAATTCAAAACCATTATTTTATAGTATTTCGAAAATAATAAAAATGTGGCCCAATACTACCATGGCACTAAATAAGCAAAACAATTCCATGTCATCAAATATGGCATCCAACACATCATATATCAAAATATATGAAAAGTAAAATCAACAGTGTGGGAATCCTGTTGGATCCCTCTAACCAGTCCCTCTGCATCAAATACGACATATAATTAAATAATATAAAAATCAACCGCTTCAATGTGGAATTCGTACCCAAAGGGTCATCCGCTCATACATGGAAACGTTCATTCGCTCCAATAGGTGGAAATATATCCAAACCAACTAATAAATATAGTAAATCATCAAAACAAGCAGCAATCAACATAAATAAATTATTTTCACTTATTTAAAAATATAAGCGGGCCAAAGAGGTGAGTTGACTCTCAAAAATGCCAGAAATCGCCAAAGCGTTCCGGTTTGAATTAAAATTAAACACCCATTAAATTTAACCCAAAATTCCTACTAGCATCGAATCCATCCAATCCAACCCCATATCATAGTACTCACTGATACGAACGCATCATAGCTTGTCACACTCGAAAACGACCACGTACGAGAAAGTTATGAATTAATTAACATTTGAATTAATTAAAATTATAATTAACTTAACTAAATAATTTTTAATAGTTAATTTATCTTCCTCATTTCATTCATGCTCGAACGAATTGATCATGGGCTCACTTTCCCCCTTTTTTAAAAAAACTTCGATCACCGCAACTAGAATGCGGCCGCCGACCCACCCACGTCGTGCCTTCGCTTCGTCGACCTCCGCCTCGCTAGCAGCATCCCCACGCATGTGTGTACAAACGCGAATCGAAGCTGCAACCCAAAAAACTACCTAGGAACGCAAGCCAAATGCCACTGACATGGTCGATGATTCGACAATCCAACCAGTGATGAGATTCGTATCATAGCTCTATATGTTTTCCTAGTTGAAGTGTTGGCTAATTTGGCCTCTATGGGCTTCGATCGTTATCGACCATTGAATGATTTTGTTTTAATGGCGGCTGAAATTGGTTTTAGGGTTTTCGTTTGCTAATGTAAGAATTGATGTCCTTATTTGACAAAAAAAAATTATGACATTATTCATCCACAAAAATTTCAAACTCCAAAAAAAGTGTGCTGCCTATCATTCTATATGTTATACCTATATTCTGAACAAAATGTAATATATACTGAAAGCCAATTCTATCATATTCAGAAGTTACCTTTTCAAAATCAAATTATATTAATTTAAATTCCTTTAAATAATTTCTATACATTTCGAACTCTTATGACCAAAGGATTCATCCGATCACCATGAAATCGACGACATATAATAATTCACTATTACGTACCTAATAAAACTGGTTTCATTAAAATCTGAGATAGCATCAAGGAAGGCTATTTTTTCACGCTAATTAAAATGAGTAATTTCCAAAAACAATTTAATCTTTTAAATCCAATTTAAAAGTTTATTATCATCCTTCTTTTTATGTTTATACTCCGGTCCATGCGCTGGGGACTTGAATTTTATAATGGGTGGTTAGTCACACCCATTTGATATTTATACTCCAGTCTGTGCTTTAGGAACCAAAGTTGGTGCACGGGTGGTTAGTCACACCGACCTAGTGTTTATACTCCACTCCGTGCGCTGGGGACTAGAATTGGCCGATGGACGGTTGCACTGCATCCAATTTTTTGGTGTTTATATTCTAGTCCACACTCTAGGGGTCAGATTTAGTCAATGGGTGGACTATCACACCCATTTTTGATTTATACTCCAGTTGTCAAGTCGAGGTAAGAGTTATCAAATAAACGATCAAACCACGTTCATCCATGGAATGGAATTCTGCCCCCAACATCAAGGGCAAAACTGGACAAAGGGACGGTCGATTCATGTCCACTTGGTGATATTAGCTCCTCCAATCAAGTAAGGGAAGGAAGTAAGTGATAGATGGTAGATCACATCTACGCTTGTGTTGGACGGTCATGTCTCATCCAATTTTCTTAGTACTCCTCCCAGCAAGTCGAGGGAGAGAATTTTCAGATGGATGACCAAGTCACATCCACCTCAAGATGTATTTGTGTCCACATGTTGAGGGCAGTGGTTGATGAGTAGGCAGTTAGTTACGCCTACTTTAGTCGAGCTTCCAGACAGATTCCTATTTCCTTGGCATGAGTTAATTTATGGATGGTCAAATCACATCCACTTTAGTTGGACCTCAGTCGTGTTGAGCTTCGGGAGAGGCATAAGTTTTGGTAAACTTCAAGTATGAGCTGGGAGTGGATGGTCGGATTGCATCCACTCTAAGTTTTTCTTCGTACTTTAAGTCAAGCGTGGAGGTTGATGAGTGGACGGTCATTCATGTCCGCTTTGTATTAGATTTTGACCATGTAGGGCTATAAGTAAGGCATAAATGTTTTGTTAGAATTGAAGAATGGAGTAAGAAGTGGATGGTTGAGTCACACCCACTTTCCATTTCGAATCCATGCCCCAAGTCAGGGGCATATGGCAGTTGATGTGTGGTTGAATCACGCTCATCTTGATGATCCTCCAAAGGTCTAATCATGGTCCGTGGAGGTTGGTTGGCACCCAAATCTAATTACTTAGTCACCTTCGTTGTTTGGAAGTAGTTTAGTTCAAGTTGGTCATAGTTCATAACATAATTGAAAATGAAATCAATCTTATTAATAAGTCAAGTAGAGTTGAATGCTCGCTATTCAACTTTGCCCCTGCCCTCCTTAGCCGGAAGTCGACCGTAGGTGGTCCAATTAATAATCAAAGGTCATTATTGGTAAGGGCCGGATGTTCCTTGCCCACCACTGTGTGGAGCTTGCACATATTATTGAAGATTTCCTTTCTAGATATGCTTTTCAATCACATCTCGAAGGTGTCTCAAATCATCGGTGTTTTGATCGTATCTTGAAATATGCAACATTTCCTGGATATCTTCTGGGTTTCGGTAGACTCTCTCAAGGCTGGTTTCCAGTACTACTTCGAGTAATGAGTCTCTAAGTAAATTTTTTTGGTTGAATTTTTCAAAGGATTTTATCAGTCGGATTTTGGATTCTAGGTCGTCTTCTAGAATCTTAGTTTTCATCAAAGGCCTCAATGATACCCTTGCTTTGACTTCCTACAGCCAATGGGCCTGCATCATTCTATCTCTTAGTTTTCTCTACCTCCTCCTTGCGTAGGTTTTGGTTCACTTTGTAACATAAATGATTCAAAATTATATGAGGCTCTTTAGGTAACCAATCGCCAAGCATGTCTCGGGGTCAATTCCTCTTACCAACGCCATCGTATGATATTATCGTTGGGATTTCTCACTTTAGTGCGGTGTTAAATCTCTGCCAAAAGTTGTTGAGTGGCTCGCCTGGCGCTTGGGATAAGTTGGGGATAATAACATCGCATCCTTGGGGCGAGTCGCATGCATTCTGAATTGCTCGGTGAACTCCTTAGCAACTTGATTAAATGAGGAGATGGACCTGGGCGGTGATCGCATAAATCACATGATTGATTGCTACTCCTACAAGGAATATGGGAAAGAATCTGCATTTAATTGCATTCGTTGCTCTAGGGGAATTCGTGTGCCCTTCATATTTCATGAAATACTCTTAAGGTTCTGTGTTTCTAGAGTACGCCGGCATAATTGGCATATTTAATCTCTTAGGATATTCTGCATATTAAATGGCTTCATTGAATAGGCTTCGACTGGGGGAAATGCTCCAATCGTTGTTAGTCTGGTCCATTTTCAGGTTACGGCTGTTTGTAATGCTTGTGAATGGCATGATTGTCCAACGTGTGATGGATTAGTGATAATTTACTTGGAGTCCGACCCAAGAAAGTTTGATATTTTCTTAGAGTCTAACCCTGTTTCGCTTAAAGTCACTGAATTTAAAGTGCTGGGTTGGTGACGTATGGTGCATGGAGTCATATTATTGTTTGCTTGGAGAAATGGTTTTACTCGAATTTGATCTTGGGGCGAGAACTTCTTAGGTTTGCTTCGAGTCGAATAGATGATAGATGTACTTTAAGATGGCATAATAAGTGGCGTATGGTAGTCGTCACATAGGCTATTGTATCATAGCTTGCAAGTCAGGGATTTGGAAGCTGGTCAGTCAAAATCTGCCCTAGAAGCCTAATCCAGTAACTGATCCTAGTTTGTGTCATATCATCTTGGTTCTCCATCCCTTGGGTGTACCATTTATGTAGCAGTTCCTTGTCCATTCCTTGGCTGCAATTTAGTAGGTGCCGCTTGATCTTGTATGCCTCCGTCAGTCATAGGATGTAAAGGAAGTTCATAGAACACACCATCTTTAAGTTGAGTTCTGAATCTAGAATGTAGGGGCAATACACTGCGGCACGAGCACAGGTTACAGTTATGTGCGGCAAGAAGGAAGGATCTGTCCCAATCCCATTTTTCCCCTAAGAAAGAGGGTTCAGTTACGTTTCCTTTTTGAATGGAAAAGGAATCGGCTGGTGGGATCGATTGTAGTTGAGTGTGGTGTAAGGATCGGTTGAGCAAGGGTCTGATTCTGGATGAATGCGGCATAGGGATCGATATTGAATGTTTTATGAGAGGGATCAGTCATACAGAGTATGGAGGGAACAATATTGAATGTAGGAATCGGCTATAGGTGATCGGAGGAAGGGATCGATCATGAAAACGGTTGTTGGCATGTGATCGATTGCAGTGCGAAGGAGGGAACAATATATAGACCTTGTTGAGGGATCGTTATATATACCTTGTAGAGGGATTGGTATATACACCTTGTAGAGGGATCAATATATATGCTTTTTGGAGCAATCGGTATATATGCTGGAGGGATCGGTATACATGCTAGGGGAATCGGTATAACTATTTCAGAGGAATCGATATTGATGTCATTGGAGGGATCGATATTGATGTCTTTGGCGGGATCGGTATGAGCATGTATATGTATTTAGGGATCGGTCATGAAAGGACCGGTGCTAGATCCCAAGAAGGAGGGATCAGTGATGATGGCCTTGATGGAGGGATAGGTCATTTTAGCCTTTATAGAAGGATTAGGCATTTTGGCCTTGAGAGAGGGAACGACCATTAGCTAACTTGAGTGTAAACTTCAGCATCCCATCCCAAGAACTTGCATAGATGAGTGAATCTGTTCCCTTCTAAATGGACATGAACACTTGAACAACTCCAAATAAGATACTACCATCATCATTTCTTTTAGCTCGACGGGAAGTTGATTTAATTCCTCTAACCATGGCTATCATCTTCCTTTAGATTTCCTTCAAATCTTAGTAGAATAGGAAGTTTACCAATAGAACGCTGGATCTATCTCGCGAGTATGGGAATCCACAAGTAGACGATGAGATCCAATCATGTTGAGAATCCAATTCTCAATGAAAGCATCAAAATGTTGACGCCAAAAATGGGCATCAACACCCGATAGAATCTAGTAGAGGTTAAATGAAGAATGAAATTGAAACAAAGAAAATATCATAAATGAACACATAGATTTTTATAGTTGTTCGACAAACCTGGCCTAGATCTACTTCATATTTTTATTGATCTTATACTTGATTATGATTACAAGAATGTTTGTATAAACTAGGATCCATTCAATGAAGAATAAAAATGGAAGAGCCTTTTTAGTAGAAATAAGGATCCTTTTTTCACGCCGTGCTTGCTTTATTTATAGGGGAAGACGTGTACGGATCAGACTGAAATTTCAGCAGAAGGTTTAGGAGACCAAAATGATGCCACCTAAAAGTTTCCAAGCACATGGGGCCCACAATAGGGATCGGTACGATTCCTATTAGTTTTTCCATATGGGCTGAAATCCCTTTGAGAGGTGTCCCATGATGTTAGCTACTTGTTTCCCAAATTTCATGCAATTCTGACGTACACTTTATGAGATATCGCATTTCCTGTTAAGTAGTACTGCTTGAATTCTTATTTCTACCGATCTCTCCAAAAAGAGTTATGTTGATCCCTCTAACTTCCTCCAAATGGAATGAGATCCCTAGAGGATGTTTCACATTTTATAGTAAGCTTGTACACCAAGTTTCATATTGATAACATGTGTAGGTTTTAAGTTTTTCACCGATTATCGCTGCAAAATTGAGTTGTGGAATCAATACGATACGATCCATAGTGTTGAATATGATTCGTGCCTGACCCATCTTCAGGGAGTGGTGAGTTTTCATGCGTCTACACTATATTATCATCTATGCTTGATTTTTGGACCCCACAATCATCGATATGGGCAGCTGGCCTTGATTACAGTCGAGCCTTACTTGTCCAGACAGTTCGGATATAGCCGGGTAAAAATGCTGGATAGCATAATTAATTAAAAATAAGTGATACATAACCCATAATTAATTTAAAATTAATCTTAGTTTTAAAGGATAATTAACTAGAAACTAACCTTTATTTTATTAAGATTAATGAACCTTGTTTAACACTTAATTAGTTATTAATTACCAAGCTTAATTAATTAACAATTAATTATGAATATTTAATTGACTTTCTAAAAAAAATTATTAATTTCATAAAACTTTTCATAAATAAATTTAAAGCATGAAACTGATTTTAAAAATAACGGACTTTTATCGAAACAGTATCCATAGCGGTTATCATTGTGGATACATAACTTCCAAACTTGATTGACATCTCAAATAGACTTTTAAAATATTACTTTTTAGCTTTAACTTACTTTATGAACTTAATATAAAGTTTTGTAAGCACAACAAAAAGTTAGAAACTTTAGAAAACTTTTTATTTAAAATAAAGTAAGTAATCAAAATTAAAAACTTAAAGGATCACTGTGTCCAACACAAACACCTTTCAAGTGCTGACTTTGCTCACTAACTTTTCCATTTACTAACTTTACAAATCGCTTCCAATTACAAGATAAGGATCGTCACTTTGTGACCAAAAACACTACTTTAACAATAGATTCACAAATCTACGCCAAAACAAAAACTAACAATATATGTACATCCAAACCATTTAATAATTCAATCATCCAAACAATATATTCTACAACAAAATAGGAAAAATAATAAAGGTTGAATCTTTCCATAAAGAGTTAGAAGTTTACTAAAAAAAATTCTGCAAAACTCTTTTGAAAACTTCAAATACTTTAGAACATGCAAAGCTTGGAAAACCACAAAAATCATTTCGAAAATGGGTCATCTTCTCCTCGATTTTTTGGCCGTCTTACTTTTGAAATTTGGAAAATTATTCAAAAGAAAATTCTTAAATTAATTTCTCTATTATTTCAAAGAATGAATTACCCAACTTGAATTTATTTTGAGGAAGATATGGTCAAAAGAAGAAGGGGTACTTTCGGAATTGAAAATGTGGGTCCGAAAATGGGTCTGAAAGAAATGAGATTTAGACATAGCAAAACTCAAAATTTTAAGAGTGATACAAATAAAAGTTGTAGCTATTAAAATTATACAAGCTTTGAAAAAAAGAAAACCTCCATTTGGATAAGAGATGAGGAAAATATGATAGGAGGAGGAGGAGGAAAAATGGAGGAATGGAAGACTATTTATAAACAAGAGAAAAAAGAGAATTACCTATATACCCTTGTACTTCCACCCTCCACATTATTTTGCCACCTCAACACTCTCCACCACACCTGCCAATTTAGCCCCCATAGCCTCCCTTCCCCTCATGTCAAAGTAAACATGCATTTAAACCTCTTGTACTTAATGTTAAAACATGTTTCATTGAGGTGATATTTACTTTTACTAAATTTTTATATTATACTATCTTAAGTGTGTGTATGTGCATATATATAGACGCACACACATACATATACTTGTCTAATACATACATACATGAATACATACATATCCAAACTTATTTTCAAATTGAATTTATATATTTATATTAAAGAGTTCATAACATTTTCAATAATAGTTGATGAAAAGTAGAAAATTTGGAAAACGAATTCTGGTCACATTTTCTGTTTTTCGTCAAACTAAATATTTTTGTAAACTAAATTTGAAAACTATTTCAACACTATTATTTATTATTTCAAAGTTTTTATTTTACTTACAAAAACCATTATTCCAATATTTAAATTAATTAACTATTCGCAAATCAAAGCAGTGAAATTTAGGGTTGTTGCATGTAATTTACTTGTGTATTCGACACACAAAGAAATAATCATATCCAAATTAAGATTACTAAATCTTAGTTTAGAATGTCCATGACTATTATGAAATATTAGAGAATTGTTTATAGAAATAATGAACTCGTTATGAAAGACTGTTCAGACTCAAACTTCATTATTGCTATTGAGTATAATATGTCGGTATTAAATTCATGTTCAAACCTTAAGAAGCTTTAAATTGAAAATGTTCCAAATGAAAGATTATGGTCGATTCAATGATAAGCTAAGTCACCTCCTTGAATAATGCCGCAATAAGAGCACATACATAAATATAAATGCAAAATTTTATAACTGAGCTAGGGGTGATTCTAGGTATTAAGAATACTACATCATTGTTATATGATAACAATATAATAATAAGATCTCATTAGAAGTCAAGAAACATACTCCGAATGGTTCCATATAATAGAAGTAGTTTATCAACATCGAAGAGAGTTGATTGACATACTAGTTAGTTAAACCAACATATCAGATCCATTCACAAATGATCTAACTCGATCGGTTCTCATCAAAATAATTAAAGGGATAGGATATTAGATTACATAATTGACCCCAAGTGAAGGTGGTAGATTGATAGAATTCGGGGTATGCCCTGGGGCAATTATGTAATTTGTTATATATATCTAACTCGATAACCATTCTTGTTCGAAATAAAAAGTGTTTTCTTATATTATGTACTTGATATAATATGTTACATTAATTAATTACTTTGCTTAAAAGTATATTTAATAGAAAATCCATAAATGGTATGTTTTGTGATAGCAGTTATAATGTGTTGTAACCATGAGTGATTCAGCACAATAAAATGGACATACCATTAGTGTAACGACCCGTATTTTCGCTACTTCGAAAATGAGAGATTTCGAACGATTTAAAATCTAAAAGGATAAATCTTATAAAGATAATAAAAGTATGTTAAAAGATTTAAAAGTTTGTTAATAATCGTTTTACAAAAATAACCAAAATTTGTCGCATTTTGTTAGTTTTACATACGCGGTAAAATTAGAGATTTTGATATTAATTAAATATGATTTTTTAATATAAAGAGACATGTTTTAATTTATTTAAAGAAGTAAAAAGTTCATTTTAAAGTTTGGTTTACATCAATATATAGCTTAATAAAAACGTCAAATTTTGACTGTAAACTTTGTCGGCGGAAAACACCGTTTTCAACCAAAACAAGTTGTCGACAAGTTGTTGCAACTTAATACATTTTATAACTTAAAATTACAAGTTTACAAACTATTTAAACACTTTACATTTAGCACTAAAAGACAAAAGGAGTTTACTTTTGAAAATAGTTTACATAAATAAAAAAATAAAAGGACATGATTTGACATAAAAACAATATCATTACTAAACCATCTTTCCACCATTAATGCAAATCAAATCAAGCAAAAGTCTTATTTCCTTTTTACACAAAGTTTAAGAAAAAAAAAAGAGTAATCATTTTATAAATTCAAATCACATTAATGAGATGTTACTACTTTACATGGAAAAGGAGCAAAATATTATTTTAACATTTTAAAAGTTTAAGAAAAAGAGGCAAACATCATTTCATTAAGTACAAACTTACATCCTACCATCATTTCACCATTAATGCATGTCCTTAAAGAGTTAAATCAAGGGTAGAAAAGTAAATTAAAAAGTCAAAAAGTAAAGAAGGGTATTTTAGTCATTTGCCATCCAAAGCTCAAATATAAATATGCATCCATACCTTTCATTTTTCACACTTCATTCTCTACCTTCTTCTTCACTTTCTTCTTCTTCTTCTTCCTCTTTGAAGCTCTCTTTAATGGCTTCTTCTTCTCTTCCAAAATGCTTACTAACTTTTTCAAAACCATATTAAATCAACTCCAAACACCACCAAACTTTGTCAAAGACCTTAGAATACCATGAGAACATGGTTTAACATCTAATAAGTGAAGAAATGATGGAGAAAGAGGAAGAATAGGAGGAGGCCGAACTTATGGAAGAAGTGGTCGATGAAATGGAGTAAAAGTTGATTAGTTGAAGTTTTAGTGAAGTGTTGTTGATATGAATGTTGGTAGGAAGTTAAACATTTGGGTAAAGGTGAGAAATTCTCATCGCTTTTAAATTATATTGATTATCATGCTAAATTGTTATGTTAGATAATCACTATTTGATGATATGTATGTTTGGTTGATTGTTTGGATATGTTGGATAATCCGTAGTAATATTATGACATTTACCATATTGAAAATGTTGATGTTATATGATTGTTATATGGATGTGATGATAATTTGGATATCAAATTCCTATTGATTTAGTAATCACTTTTGTTTAAAAGACCATATTTTAGTAATATGAGAAATTGTGGAAAAACAAGTCTCTTTTCATTTAGAAGTGAAATTTAAGTTATAAAGAAAGAGAATTTGAAATTTGAAGTGAAACGGATTTGAAAAGAATAGCTAATTAGAAAATTGAAAGTTAGATGAATAGTGAAATTGAAATTAAAATCGATTTTGAAAAAGTGAAGTTTAGTTTGAGATTAAATTGAAATTTAAATTGGAATTAGATTTGAAATCTAAGTTTTAAATATGTTTAATTTGAGATTAGAATTGAAATTGAGTTAAAATTGGGATTTAAAGTTTAATATTAAAATAATGGGAATATAATAATATTTTAATGTGGTAAGAGTGAAAATATATTTTAAAAGCTTTAAAAGGTGAAAATATTGATTTAAAAGGGTTTCTAATCATTTTATAAGTATTGAAATCCAATTTGAATAAATTATTTCAAATGTTGAAAAATAAGTTAAAACTAGACGCGTCGCGCAACGGTAGTTCGCGATTTCGCGTTGAAAAGTTCAAATGAATGTGTAGAGTGGAATATTGCTCGGAATTCTTCGAGATAAGAAAATTCCGGACTATTATATCCATATCTTCTAAATGAAGAAAGAAAATCAAAGTTTCGATAAGTAGATTTTGAATTATGTCCAAATCAATTTTCTAGAAAAATCGCGCTAGTGCAGTTTAGTGACCATAAAAGGAAATCTGTTTAAATGGATGTTTTTAATTATGGAAAAATATGGAATAAATTTGATAAATCTATTTAAATGATTTAAAAGAGATTTGGATTGGAAAATATGAATTAGCGAATGTTTAAAAGTTGTTTTAATCAAATAGGCTTATATAGCACTTTCCGCAGCACTTTTATGCTGTGAATTCTATAACTTTTGGAATATGAGTTTAAATGTAACGACGTTTCCAAGAATAATCGTGAATGTTTTAAAAAGGATAATTAAGCGTTTTGAAAGATAATTTGGAATATTTATAATTCCAAAATAAGTTGAAAATCTGAGTATGCGGAAACGACTAGTACATTTGTCCCGCCTGTGAGATCTGGGAAGATAAAACAAGGTGTTTAACTAAGGTTAGGGATGGAGCAACCAGTGCCCTGAACTTACCTGGCCTATGTTTTCTTTTCTTAGGCGAGGGGTGGAACAGATCGAAAGGAAAGCCCGGATGCTCTCAAAATAAAAATATTCTGTTAGGTTTTCCAAAATAAAAGAAGATTGGTATTATCCAAAAGTTAAGCAATCTCCAAAATGAATGATTTCTACGAACCTGTGAAGTTTAGAAAAGAATTTATAATGAATTTTAGGAATGATAAGATTTGAAAGGAATGAATTGGTAAATAAGAGTATTGGATTTTGACTTACAAGTGAGATATAAAAATGGAATTTATAAACACCGTTTTGTAAATCTGAAATCAATTTAAATTGATAAGTTAAATGTTAAAGGAATTATATTCGCGATTTTGGACAGTGAATAATCCTTTAGATTAAATGGATGTTTTGGAAGGTGATATTATAAAGGGAATGTTTTCCTTAAGTTAAAAGTTAAGAAATTTGGATCAAGAATTAAGTAAAGAAATCTGAGATATTTTCCAAAACAAAAGAATGAATTACTTAGAATTATCCTAAGTTAAAAGAAAGAGATTTCGAAATCATCCGAAAAGAATTTAAGTGAAAAGAGACTTAACAAATCCTATATACTCATATTCACTTTTATCGATGATTGGATTTCGAAGGAACCGGAGTCGGATTTGGTTAATTCCTATCCGAAAACCACTTCGAACCAATGTGTACGTTCGAACGTGAAGACATGTTGAAGATGGTGATTGAAGACCGTGGATCTTCATAGCGTGAGGACTGCTTGTTGATTTGCTCAGGGTGCGCACCCATTGTAGAGTTATATATAGCAGTGGTCTCCTCGTGATGGAGATTTTGCGGATTGCAAGGGCTTCTCGCCTAGTAATGGCCGAGGAAAGTACCTTCGGTTTGTCCTGTTCCTGGACAACTTGTATGGACGTTTGTCTGACGTTGCATTTCTAAAGATTACGTACATTGGTTTTTACAAACGTACATCAGTGGTGGCGGAGAAGGCAACTTCTCTAGCTTAACACCCTCCTTGAGACATACGAGCTCAAGGGTTGTATTTTTGTGGAAGGCAATTAGTAGTTAACGGAAATGGCAATGTGGCATTCAAAGATTTGATATGTGCTTTGTGAAAAGGTAATCGTAGCCTTAAGCCTCATCAAACCGGAAATGACCGAAACAGGATTAGATGCAGCAGGGCTATGTGGGTCATTCCCATTAGGGTATGATCATCCCCTTCTAGATATATTTCTTCCCGCTATGACGTCGGGATGTTAATTAATGTGGTGTATGGAAAACGAGCGCTCGGTTAAAGGTCGGCAACGACCGGGGGATGACATATTCGGTACTATCTAGTTACAGAGGTAGGCCGGTCTTGTGTTGGTAGAGGGCAGATGTTCTGTGCCTCGGGACATCCATCTAGAGGTGTACCCATTTCGGAAGGTAGATCCTGCGCCTGGTCATTTGTATGGAAATCCATTCTCCAATAAGAACCTACGGTTTTGTTTGTATTGGCGTAATGAATAGCCTCGAAATGCTATATGGGTAACCATTTCGGATAAGATTGATAAGTTTATTTGCAAATGTTTTCAAAGAGATGTCATTAGAAATAATATCAAAGGTTTTGATATAAAAGTGTTTTAGTTATCATAAGGTAAAAACCCGTTCGTGTTTATGTGTGGACGTGGTCTTATGAGATACTATTTATTTCAAAGGATTTTATCCAAAGGCTGATATATGACACTGTCATTTATTATTGAGTTTTTCTCACGCTGGTTTATCAAGCCTGATCCGGGTATTTTCAATACTTGGGTCAGATCCGAGTAGTTTCAGGATAGTCGAAGACGGTTGGAGTTTCCAGGGGAGAGCTGGAGATATTCATGGACGCATGAAGATATTCTTTCATCGCCTTTGCTTAGTGCATTTTGTTTGATGTTGTCAGCAATTGTAAGGGCAGGTTTTATAACTGTCCAAGCTGAATCTAGGTTAGACTCTGATATTGTATTTTAAAATTTTCCGCTGTAAATATTATTATTGAAATAATATATGTTATTCCATTCGTGTGAGATTCTGTTCTGTCTATTTTTCTTTATCACCCTTCATGTTCCGTATTTTCGTACAATTTGAGTTGGACATGTGTGGTTTATTGTCGATTCAAAGGGTACGGGAAAACGGGTCGTGACATTTGGTATCAGAGCTGAAGGTTAAGCGAGAACCTTGGCTCTGTTATGGGTAAAGTCTCATCAGAGATAGGATTAGTAATATCCTAGGATGAGTAACTCATTAGAGATAGGGTTAGTAACGCCCTAGAATGAGTTATGAGAGTATTATATATATGAGCGCGTATTTGTTAAATTTATAAAAATGATTTTGTTTTAAAAGAAATTGGTAAATGAAATAATTTTACCTTGGGTTTATATTATAAATACTAAAGGGGATATTATTATCTTTTGGGTTAAGGATTGATTGTGATTTAGCTTAGTGAAATTAAAATATGAATATCTTGTGATTAGAATTGCACAAATTTGACTATAAGATATTTCATATAAAATTAATTAGTTGAAAGCTAGAATTTAAAAATTTTGACCATATACCCCTAGACCTTTGGTATTAAGAAATAATAATGATTAAGTGATTATCATAATGAATGGATTTAAAAGCTAAGTACAAATATCTTGTGAAGTAAAATTCGCAATTTGATTATAAGATATTTGATGATAATATTGAAGCTAGAAGTGTAATTAGAGGAAGTAAAGTGAAAATTTACACTTAGAAAAATTCTTATCAATAAGACAGAAAAGATAAGCCAAAATTGAAATTTTGGTAAATATATTATGAAAGGATAAGTTCTATAACTTATAAATGAGATAAGGTAATTTGAAATTTAGACACTTTGATTAAGTTTAAAAATCAAAGTGAAATTTAGGAACAAGAAATATAAGAAATATCATCCTAATATAAAAATTTGAATTAATGATACATTAGGGTAACATTTGTAATTCAAAATGAAGTAAGATGAAAAGTGGATGGTTTTGAATAATATGGTTAGTAGTTGAATGTTGGATGAAAATGTTTAAATAACAAATACCATGTGAATTAAGTTTCACAAATTTGACTATAAGGTATTTGATGGATTTAAGATTAAGAAATTTTGATTTGGCAAATGGATAGGTAAATAAGTTAACTTTGTAAGAAAAAGGATGTACACTTAGTAAAGTTGTCTTATTAATATAGGGATAAGATAAATAATATTAGTTAAATTGAAACCTTAGGTAAAGAAAACTAGGGATTGAGTTTTATAACTTATTTATTTGGAATAATAGAATTCCACATTTGTTGAAGACGCTAATTAAAGTAATGACGATTTGAAGATTTGGGATATGTATATATACTCTTAGGAAGTAAAGGTATATTATACAAGTTAAGTCATATTTGTAAGCTTAAGTAATAATGGATTTAGAAGAAAGTAAATGGTTGTGAAATAAACTTGGATTAATAGAAGTTTTGGAAGAAATGTATTAAGTAAAGATAAATGTGAATAAGTACATAAGTTAAACGTAGATCATTTTGGCATATAAATTTTGATCTAAGATTTGAGTATAGAACTTTGAGGTGTTTACACCAATCCGAAAAAAGGGATTTATCACTCAATTTTTGATGGCGAACATTGATGAGAGTTTGTGATTATGTACACGAGTTTTCTATCATAGTTGAGAGCTATGCAAGGAAAGCAAGAGTTTGTGATTAAGAAGTCTGATCAAAGTCCGCAATAGAAAATCGGGGGATCGATACTAGTTCGAAAGAAAAGTTGTGGATTGAATAATAGATCGAATCAAATATAACATATATTATGATGTTTTGGGTATGTCAACATAGTAGTTGGATAGTTATCTTAAATAGTAGACGCTAAGATATAAGGGTTGGACTTATGTTTTAATATATAGACCTCAGGTGTAGTACATGCTTAGGTCAGAGGATGGGTTATGTGGATGTATTCATTTATCTTGATATAGTATTAGTTTGGTTGTTTTTGGATGTATAATCTTATTTGATAGTTGGATACATTATCTTAAGTGTGCAGTACGCACTAGGATGGGAAGGATAGAAGTTTGACTTGATGTATGTACATATAACCGTAAGTACGTAATAGATACTTAGGTTAGTGTGGGGAATCTTTATATGCATGTTTGGCATCATTTGTTTTAGTATTGTTATGATATCGGCCTTCTTCTTTTCTATCATCAGTAGAAATAAGTCAAATTATTTGAGGAGATGAGTATGAGATAGATTCCTTTATCTAACTTTCATTTCGAGGACGAAATGCTTCTAAGTAGGGGAGAATGTAACGACCCGTATTTTCGCTACTTCGAAAATGAGAGATTTCGAACGATTTAAAATCTAAAAGGATAAATCTTATAAAGATAATAAAAGTATGTTAAAAGATTTAAAAGTTTGTTAATAATCGTTTTACAAAAATAACCAAAATTTGTCGCATTTTGTTAGTTTTACATACGCGGTAAAATTAGAGATTTTGATATTAATTAAATATGATTTTTTAATATAAAGAGACATGTTTTAATTTATTTAAAGAAGTAAAAAGTTCATTTTAAAGTTTGGTTTACATCAATATATAGCTTAATAAAAACGTCAAATTTTGACTGTAAACTTTGTCGGCGGAAAACACTGTTTTCAACCAAAACAAGTTGTCGACAAGTTGTTGCAACTTAATACATTTTATAACTTAAAATTACAAGTTTACAAACTATTTAAACACTTTACATTTAGCACTAAAAGACAAAAGGAGTTTACTTTTGAAAATAGTTTACATAAATAAAAAAATAAAAGGACATGATTTGACATAAAAACAATATCATTACTAAACCATCTTTCCACCATTAATGCAAATCAAATCAAGCAAAAGTCTTATTTCCTTTTTACACAAAGTTTAAGAAAAAAAAAAGAGTAATCATTTTATAAATTCAAATCACATTAATGAGATGTTACTACTTTACATGGAAAAGGAGCAAAATATTATTTTAACATTTTAAAAGTTTAAGAAAAAGAGGCAAACATCATTTCATTAAGTACAAACTTACATCCTACCATCATTTCACCATTAATGCATGTCCTTAAAGAGTTAAATCAAGGGTAGAAAAGTAAATTAAAAAGTCAAAAAGTAAAGAAGGGTATTTTAGTCATTTGCCATCCAAAGCTCAAATATAAATATGCATCCATACCTTTCATTTTTCACACTTCATTCTCTACCTTCTTCTTCACTTTCTTCTTCTTCTTCTTCCTCTTTGAAGCTCTCTTTAATGGCTTCTTCTTCTCTTCCAAAATGCTTACTAACTTTTTCAAAACCATATTAAATCAACTCCAAACACCACCAAACTTTGTCAAAGACCTTAGAATACCATGAGAACATGGTTTAACATCTAATAAGTGAAGAAATGATGGAGAAAGAGGAAGAATAGGAGGAGGCCGAACTTATGGAAGAAGTGGTCGATGAAATGGAGTAAAAGTTGATTAGTTGAAGTTTTAGTGAAGTGTTGTTGATATGAATGTTGGTAGGAAGTTAAACATTTGGGTAAAGGTGAGAAATTCTCATCGCTTTTAAATTATATTGATTATCATGCTAAATTGTTATGTTAGATAATCACTATTTGATGATATGTATGTTTGGTTGATTGTTTGGATATGTTGGATAATCCGTAGTAATATTATGACATTTACCATATTGAAAATGTTGATGTTATATGATTGTTATATGGATGTGATGATAATTTGGATATCAAATTCCTATTGATTTAGTAATCACTTTTGTTTAAAAGACCATATTTTAGTAATATGAGAAATTGTGGAAAAACAAGTCTCTTTTCATTTAGAAGTGAAATTTAAGTTATAATGAAAGAGAATTTGAAATTTGAAGTGAAACGGATTTGAAAAGAATAGCTAATTAGAAAATTGAAAGTTAGATGAATAGTGAAATTGAAATTAAAATCGATTTTGAAAAAGTGAAGTTTAGTTTGAGATTAAATTGAAATTTAAATTGGAATTAGATTTGAAATCTAAGTTTTAAATATGTTTAATTTGAGATTAGAATTGAAATTGAGTTAAAATTGGGATTTAAAGTTTAATATTAAAATAATGGGAATATAATAATATTTTAATGTGGTAAGAGTGAAAATATATTTTAAAAGCTTTAAAAGGTGAAAATATTGATTTAAAAGGGTTTCTAATCATTTTATAAGTATTGAAATCCAATTTGAATAAATTATTTCAAATGTTGAAAAATAAGTTAAAACTAGACGCGTCGCGCAACGGTAGTTCGCGATTTCGCGTTGAAAAGTTCAAATGAATGTGTAGAGTGGAATATTGCTCGGAATTCTTCGAGATAAGAAAATTCCGGACTATTATATCCATATCTTCTAAATGAAGAAAGAAAATCAAAGTTTCGATAAGTAGATTTTGAATTATGTCCAAATCAATTTTCTAGAAAAATCGCGCTAGTGCAGTTTAGTGACCATAAAAGGAAATCTGTTTAAATGGATGTTTTTAATTATGGAAAAATATGGAATAAATTTGATAAATCTATTTAAATGATTTAAAAGAGATTTGGATTGGAAAATATGAATTAGCGAATGTTTAAAAGTTGTTTTAATCAAATAGGCTTATATAGCACTTTCCGCAGCACTTTTATGCTGTGAATTCTATAACTTTTGGAATATGAGTTTAAATGTAACGACGTTTCCAAGAATAATCGTGAATGTTTTAAAAAGGATAATTAAGCGTTTTGAAAGATAATTTGGAATATTTATAATTCCAAAATAAGTTGAAAATCTGAGTATGCGGAAACGACTAGTACATTTGTCCCGCCTGTGAGATCTGGGAAGATAAAACAAGGTGTTTAACTAAGGTTAGGGATGGAGCAACCAGTGCCCTGAACTTACCTGGCCTATGTTTTCTTTTCTTAGGCGAGGGGTGGAACAGATCGAAAGGAAAGCCCGGATGCTCTCAAAATAAAAATATTCTGTTAGGTTTTCCAAAATAAAAGAAGATTGGTATTATCCGAAAGTTAAGCAATCTCCAAAATGAATGATTTCTACGAACCTGTGAAGTTTAGAAAAGAATTTATAATGAATTTTAGGAATGATAAGATTTGAAAGGAATGAATTGGTAAATAAGAGTATTGGATTTTGACTTACAAGTGAGATATAAAAATGGAATTTATAAACACCGTTTTGTAAATCTGAAATCAATTTAAATTGATAAGTTAAATGTTAAAGGAATTATATTCGCGATTTTGGACAGTGAATAATCCTTTAGATTAAATGGATGTTTTGGAAGGTGATATTATAAAGGGAATGTTTTCCTTAAGTTAAAAGTTAAGAAATTTGGATCAAGAATTAAGTAAAGAAATCTGAGATATTTTCCAAAACAAAAGAATGAATTACTTAGAATTATCCTAAGTTAAAAGAAAGAGATTTCGAAATCATCCGAAAAGAATTTAAGTGAAAAGAGACTTAACAAATCCTATATACTCATATTCACTTTTATCGATGATTGGATTTCGAAGGAACCGGAGTCGGATTTGGTTAATTCCTATCCGAAAACCACTTCGAACCAATGTGTACGTTCGAACGTGAAGACATGTTGAAGATGGTGATTGAAGACCGTGGATCTTCATAGCGTGAGGACTGCTTGTTGATTTGCTCAGGGTGCGCACCCATTGTAGAGTTATATATAGCAGTGGTCTCCTCGTGATGGAGATTTTGCGGATTGCAAGGGCTTCTCGCCTAGTAATGGCCGAGGAAAGTACCTTCGGTTTGTCCTGTTCCTGGACAACTTGTATGGACGTTTGTCTGACGTTGCATTTCTAAAGATTACGTACATTGGTTTTTACAAACGTACATCAGTGGTGGCGGAGAAGGCAACTTCTCTAGCTTAACACCCTCCTTGAGACATACGAGCTCAAGGGTTGTATTTTTGTGGAAGGCAATTAGTAGTTAACGGAAATGGCAATGTGGCATTCAAAGATTTGATATGTGCTTTGTGAAAAGGTAATCGTAGCCTTAAGCCTCATCAAACCGGAAATGACCGAAACAGGATTAGATGCAGCAGGGCTATGTGGGTCATTCCCATTAGGGTATGATCATCCCCTTCTAGATATATTTCTTCCCGCTATGACGTCGGGATGTTAATTAATGTGGTGTATGGAAAACGAGCGCTCGGTTAAAGGTCGGCAACGACCGGGGGATGACATATTCGGTACTATCTAGTTACAGAGGTAGGCCGGTCTTGTGTTGGTAGAGGGCAGATGTTCTGTGCCTCGGGACATCCATCTAGAGGTGTACCCATTTCGGAAGGTAGATCCTGCGCCTGGTCATTTGTATGGAAATCCATTCTCCAATAAGAACCTACGGTTTTGTTTGTATTGGCGTAATGAATAGCCTCGAAATGCTATATGGGTAACCATTTCGGATAAGATTGATAAGTTTATTTGCAAATGTTTTCAAAGAGATGTCATTAGAAATAATATCAAAGGTTTTGATATAAAAGTGTTTTAGTTATCATAAGGTAAAAACCCGTTCGTGTTTATGTGTGGACGTGGTCTTATGAGATACTATTTATTTCAAAGGATTTTATCCAAAGGCTGATATATGACACTGTCATTTATTATTGAGTTTTTCTCACGCTGGTTTATCAAGCCTGATCCGGGTATTTTCAATACTTGGGTCAGATCCGAGTAGTTTCAGGATAGTCGAAGACGGTTGGAGTTTCCAGGGGAGAGCTGGAGATATTCATGGACGCATGAAGATATTCTTTCATCGCCTTTGCTTAGTGCATTTTGTTTGATGTTGTCAGCAATTGTAAGGGCAGGTTTTATAACTGTCCAAGCTGAATCTAGGTTAGACTCTGATATTGTATTTTAAAATTTTCCGCTGTAAATATTATTATTGAAATAATATATGTTATTCCATTCGTGTGAGATTCTGTTCTGTCTATTTTTCTTTATCAGCCTTCATGTTCCGTATTTTCGTACAATTTGAGTTGGACATGTGTGGTTTATTGTCGATTCAAAGGGTACGGGAAAACGGGTCGTGACAATTAGAAATATTCCTAATCAGGATATATTAAGTCTGGATATTGATGCATCCATTAAGACTAAAGTACGTAAAGCTCTACAAATGTTGGGTAATATATTACTCATGACCGTTGGAGGCACCAAGGAGTTACGTATTGATAATTACTGTATAACTATGAAATGACTCGCTCGATAGTTTTCTTTTGGTTAATATAACTAAGGTCAAACAAAAAATATCGATATGATAAAATTACATGGTTTTCTTGACTTAAGAATATTATTGACTTTAATGTGGAAGACATACTTTGAATATTGTTGTTATTGAACCAAGGACTCTGTGTTTGGACTATAGAGTTGAATATGGACGATATTAGAATTTTTACTAATACCAAATTCCATAAGTCCAAATGATGTAGTTTTAATGAAGAGAACCAGGGTAAATAATTTTCACTAATAGGTAATGCTTAATAAAGTAAAATTGGATTTTACCAAAACTGAGTATGCGATAAATTTGGCCAAAATGTCACATCGCTTGTTAAGTGATGTGTGAACATTTATATTCGATATTAATCGCTGACCAAATTTACATTTAAGAGTCATACAACTAAAACTTTGAATACTCCTTTGGCAACATGATTTAAGCAATTTATAATTGTTATAAATTAATTGAATTACTTGATATTTATGAAATATTAATTATAAAGTTTTTATTTGAGATGTTGAATAATATTAAAATATGTTTATAATAGTTATAAATATATTAATCAATACACAATATTGATACGCGTTTAAATTGGATTTGGATGCAATAAATATTGTTCACGCTTGAAGTAGGTTTGAAGCCCATATGGGGATTAAGGTATTTGGCTATGATTAAATCATGGTATGGCTGGCCATATGATATTCTTAAGGGTAGGATTTTGATGTACTAAAAGGTATAGAATGAATAAGAGGAAAACAAGGATCTTGATCCTGCTTTCTCTCTCTAGTCTTTCCTTTATATAAGGATCATAACCCTCATTCTAAAATAAGTTTTGGAGCCATCTCTTCATCTCCTTTGCTGGCCGACAATTATACCTCAACCATCTTCCTTTTCAATCAAATTAAAGTCAATTCGATCGTTGGCAGTAGCTGTGTACAGGAAACAAGTAACCTCTTAATATAGGATTCAATTCAAGGAGTTACATTCTTCGTTTCAAGGTGTGCATTCTAGGCTTTTATGTAAGGTACAGTTCCTTATTTATTATCATCTTATATGAGTATTTAATACATTTAGTATATTGTATGTAGATTAGTTAATGACCAGTATAACAAATCTGTATATATCTGTGATAATAATTGATATGTGTATACATATTTTTTCAATTTTTTTTGTATATGTATATAATAACATATAGTCCACGGCTACTAACTAAGATATATATTTATATATATTTTTTATTTGAATAATATTAAAAAATTGTTTTCATTTCAAAGGTTGATTTTAAAGTACATACATAACTATATAAAATGTATGCATTTTTAATTTATTCATATATTTACATTATAGTTTTCGAAAACAAAATTATATATATATATATATATATATTTGTATTTGTATTTTAAATCTGTATATTGATATTTTATGCATAATTCATTTTATCTGTTATATTAATTCCACATATTGTAAATATATATAGACAAACACACATCATTAAATACATAAATATAAGTATTCATTAAAATTATAGATATATGCTAAATAGTTTTAAAAAATTAAAATTTTATCATAATTTCCATACGAAAACTTAATAAAAAGCAATTTTTTCTCTAAAAAAGGAAAACTTAAAAAAAAATTATTTTTAGGTCGTGCATATATGTATATATAAATATATATTTTGTGAATTGTTTATTCATTCTAAAGCTTATATATATTTATACATACATGTATTTTCGAAAATATTAATTTATAATACATAATTAAAAGTAATAATTATTATTTTGAAATATAATATTTATATAACATTAATATATTAATATAATTTTAAATATTTAGATAGCTTATTATAAAGATCTAGATCTAAAATTTTAAATTTTAAATTCAATTTTAGTTTTTATTCATGTTACTTATACACATATACATATACATATACATTCGTATTTTACAAACATTATTTAATATTATTTATAAACTATATATATGTATGTATTTATTAGACAACACATATGTATACGGACGGACAAATATGTCTATAGCATTGTAAATCCCCTTAATTATATACGAACATGTTAAACCATGCACACGACTTATGTAGCATGTGCGCTTATAAACATATGTGTATGTGATACACACAATATAATATATAAACATAATAATAATTAAAACCTTATTTATAAATAAAATAAAATATTAATTTTATTTAAAATAAATTTAGATAAGATCAAATAAATTTAGACTTCATAGGCCCAACAAGATCCAAATAGAATAACTTTTTTGAAGTTCACCTAATTCCTGCATTGCAGGCTGGCTCAATTCCAATCGTAAGAGACAGATATAATAAGATATCTCTATAGTGGACATAGGCAAGCCACCGTTGAACCACTCTACATCTTATTTCATTTAATTATTTGCTTTCTTTACTCTTGATTTTACATTTTATGAAATTAGTATTGGTGGGTAACATTTGCGAATACGAATGCATTAGTCTAATTTCAAAGTTTGCTAATTTTTTAAATCAACAATTTGGCACTAAAAGGTGAGCAGACTCAAAAGGTGTTGAAGGAGGCTTTAGTGGCAAAAAAGGAGGCGATGAGGAAGGAGGCCGAGGTGAGGGACCTTGTAAAGAAGGCAGTTGATGATCTCAGAAAGAAGGCAAAGAAGGCTGAGAAGGAGGTCAAAGAATTAAGGAATAACCTGATCAAGCACATAGTTGACTGTTGGTCATCTACTGATGTAGAGGCTGCTTGGGTGGTAGAGGAGAATATATAGAGAAACATGTCGAAGAACATGATAAAGGCCTCATTCAGGGAAAAATACCACCTACCGATCTTCATCAGTAACTTCAATGCAAAGGCCCTCGCTGCCACTCGGGCTAAGGGCTGCCACTCGAGCCAAGGGCTGGTGAGATGGATGCTGCTAGGGTTGGCCATGCTAGCCATTTTAACAAAGGAGCAGATTGACTACTTCGCCCGATCAGTTAGCGAGCCATCTTTGTAAATATCCTTGTATACTTTTCTCTAATCCCTTTTATAAGCCCAATGGGGCAGGTTTTGTGTCTGTACATTTTTGGTATGAATGAACTTTTGACTTGTGAAATTTATCCAAGCGTGCCTATCTTTTCTTGCTAATCTGTGCTTGAATAGTAGGGGCAGCATACTTTGGGTAATCGGCATAGACCTTATGTGATCTGCACTTAACATTTTCATAAGATAGATAAAACAGTAGTGTATGGTAATGAGACAGACTATGATTGCGGCTGGTTCATGTGAACCATATGAATTGATTTTATATAGAACTTACCTTGATGATAGGACGACCATGATTGGCTGGGGAGCTCGATTATAGCTGAACACGGAGGTTGCATGTGATGGTCGAGCCTATTTGTGCTGTAGTCAACGTCCCAGCATGAACCAGTGCTTTGAGTGGCTTAAGGGTTTTCCCATGTAAAAACAACAAGACTAGATGATCCCCTCACTAACTAGGGTGTTAAGCGGCTTGAGGGTTCTCTTGGATGATGCATCAGCTGTAATAAGTGGCAGGCAGTCCTAGCATGAATCGGAGTGCAGAGTAGCTCGAGGGTTCTCCTAGCTGATACACCATCACTATTGAGTGGCGGTCAGTCCCGACATAAACCGAAGTGCTAAATAACTAGAGGATTCTTCGAGGTGACACGCTGATAGTTGTTAAGTGCGGCAATCCTGGTCCATAACCCTTTGTTTGGGCCAATCACAGACGATAACTAGGATATGACAACGTTATCTAGGGTAAGGGGAAGGAGGGTAGCAACAAGTTGATTATGATAAGCTTATATAATGTGTTGTGCCGATTCCATTGTGGTAACCTTTAGAGCCACAAAGCTAATTGATGTCCTAGTTGCATAATGTGAGATGTCGACTGTTGATTGGGAAATAAGGAGATCTATAATACCCCTAATTTTTAATAACATTATTAAGGAGATTTAATTAGATAAATTAACCAAAATAATATAAATATTAGAGTGATGAGGGGATTAAGATTTGAAAATTTAATTTGAGGTCGTGCTTAATTAAATACATAGAATGGGTTTATGAACGGTTTCATGTGGTAATTAATAAGAAAATAGTGAAATGGCATTATGGGGATTAGCCGCCACCATAACCCCTAAACAATGTTCCTATTTTTCATTCTAAACGTTCATAATTCATTACTCTAAAAAATAAACCAAAGAGCAAATCGGCCATAACCTAGGGGAAGAAAAGGAGCAAAATCAATTAAAAGCTAAGGAATCAAGCAAGAGAAATTAAGAAATATCAAATCTCAAGTTCCTTATCCTAGGCAAAGTGAATAATTATCAAAACCATCTCTATTTTCGTTTGCAAAGATCTTTTGATTTTGAGTTTTATGTTTAAAACCTTTATGATGATTTTAACGATGATACGCTAGGATTTCATGATATGTATGATTCAAACAAGTATGATTTATGAATTTTTTATCTCAATTTGAAATCTAAAATTATGTTAGTTGTGTTTCAAATGCCATGAGGAATTAATATATTATTTAAAACATTATTTTGGAGATGAGTTTTAATTTTTATAATTTTCCAAGCTATGAAAAATTTATTATGAATTTTTAAAGGAAGAAATAGATAATTGGGTTTAAAAATTTATTTTGGTTGTTATTTAAAAGAATTTTGGTTTGAAATTTCTATATGTCAGATAACATATTGAAAATAAATTTTGAATTTTTGAATTTTTGGGGATTTTTCCTAAGTAATTTACTATGGAAATTTAATTAATTTAGTTGGAGGACATAAATGTCTTTATTGCTTTGCTTAAGGGAAGGGCTTCTTTGCTAATTATTTTTATTAGGAAAAGGATTTTGTAAAGTTTATGGCAATCAATTATATTTTTGCAAATAGGCAAGTTAGCTGAAAAGTATTACTTAAAAAGGCAATAAAAACAGTTTTGCATAAGTTTATTATTTTGCCACTCCCAGTAGCTACCTTTCAACCCTATACTTCCATCTCAATTAAGTCGAAACCAATACATAAGGTATCAAGGCTTTGGTACGTAGTGGATTGGAGAAAGGCGGAAGGTATGGAGTTGAAACCATGCTTTCAAAGGGGTCGAGACCAATTTAAATAGCTTTCGAAGGTCTTTTGTTTCAAAAAAGGTGTCACTTGCCTTTTTTTAATGAATGCTTTCGAAAGGGTCTTTTATATAGCTTTCGAACGGGTTGCCACCTTCTTGTTTCAAAAGGGTAGCTTCCAAGTGAGTTGCCTTAGATTATGTTTTAAAGAAAAGCTTTTGAAAGGGTAGTTTTAAACCTAGATGAAACCTTACTGCCATCTTCATACCTTTTAAATACGTTGAAGTTTCAATGCTCTCGAAAGGCCAGTTTATGTTTTATAAATTTAACAAGTTGCTTCTCAATGATTTCGAAAGGGCTTCAGTAGCAACTTATAGTAAAGGTTTTGAAGGCAATGGCTCTGAAAGGGGTTTCGAAGCTATCCTTCCAAATGTTTTACTTAAATGATAAAAGCTTTCGAAAGGATGGTTTTGAAGCCATTAGTTTTACCCAATCACTTTTACTTAAAGTTTATCATTTCGAAAGGGGTACTTTCGTTATATTCACTTTGAACCAAAACTTATTTTAAGGATAAACCCAATGGTTTCGAAAGAGGTGCTTTCAAATGGTTTCAAAGCTATGCTTCCATGTGTTAGAAAGATATACTTCAATATTTTTGAAAGGAAGGTTTTGATGCTTTCGAAAGAGGATAAGTGTTTCGAAAGACATATGTTTGAGTGTTTTGAGAAGAAGAATTAAAAGCTTTCGAAACATAGATTTTAATGGTTTCGAAAGTAAAGGTCCAAGGATTCAAAAGCCTTAGTTTTCAAAACAAAGAACCTAATCTCATCTTTAAAGGGAAAAACCCATAGCACTGTAAAAGAGCTTTAAAATGCTTTTAAATTTGGTGTTTTTGAAGAAGCTTGCCTTGATAAAATAATGGTTTAAAGGGACTAACCAAATTTCAGAGGGAAATGATTTCAAGGATATTAAACCAAAGATGTCGGTATTATTTCTGGATATGCTTCTTCTCTAAATATATTCACTATGTAATGGACCCATAACGATATTCTGGGGAGTAAGGGCAGAATAACCAGCCAGGTTGATCCAGCAGTGAATATAAATTAAGTTAACTTCTGAACGAATAGAGTTGCATCCAAGAGGTCATGTGATGACACGGATTTTTGGATGTTTGTTAATCGGGAAATTAACTGGTTTTATTAACGAAATATTAATTTTGATGGATCGAACACAAGAAATTCTGATGATTAAAAATATCTGAATTTATATGAGTGATTTGAGAACCAAAATAAGCACTGAATCATAAATCGATGGATGTGATAAATTTTTATAGGAAATAAATATTTTATTTAGCTATTGACTGTTTATATATCTGTGTGTGTGTATTTGTGAAGAAAATTATGATTTGAAAATTTCAAAATAAAGTCTCTCAAAAATATTTAACATAAAATTTATCTTATTCATATTTAATATAAGCATAAATATATATAAGAATATAAATTAAGTGTTTATAACTTAAACTCAAAATATATGTGTGAAAGAATAGAAATAAAAGTATATAGTGGTTTATTTATGTGTATACAACATAAGTTAAACCTATACCAATTACTATAACAACTTTATATTATGCACGTAGGGTATGAAACAAAATCAAGCAAAGAAATGTTTGTATGTGAATTTAGGTAAACATGAAAAAAAGAAAATAATATACACATAACTATATACACATATATATAGGCATACATACAAACAAAGAGTATATACATGTATCAACTCATATGAAACATTTGTAGACCAAAAGGAGGGAGCAAGCATTTAATGCAAGCACCCAAAACATCAAAATCAGGCTGCATATTTCAACTCAAAAATAAATAAAAAAAAGTGAAAGGAAGCTTGCCGTGTAAGCTGCAGCCTATATTTCCTTGTATATTTACCTCCTCACTGTTTCAATTTCTGGGATTCGAACCAAGTTAAAACAGCAACCGCATCACCATTTCACAACTAAATAAATAGAAGACCTAGATCAAGGAAGCAGGATTAAAATCAAAGCAGGTGAGTGATCTGACCCATTTTACTCTGTTTCTTTTTTTAATGCCTGTGAATAAACCCAACTTAGTTTTATTTTGAATTTGGATGTATAAATGAATTTTAGAAGCTTGATGTAAAATTGTTGTATGACGGTGTATTGTGTATACATAAATGTAAAACTGTGTGCATATATTAAAGGATTAGTGTTCTTCTTTGTTTAAAAGTACATAGTTCAAAATTTTAGATCAAAATCCAAAATTATTTTAATCTAGTCTATGATAAGCCTGGGTATTTAAACAAATTATATTTATCAAAACATAAGATAAAGTTGAAAATTTAGTTTAGAGTTAAATCAGTTTGTAGATTTCTTGAATTTTAAAATTGACAGTAAAGCTTAGAATTTTTTAAAAATTTGATTTTTACAATTTAACGATTCATATATATACTCTGAATCATCATCAAAATCTAAGATTTTTGAAATTAAAAACATGATTTTTAGACTTGTAAATCAAAAGAAATTGTAAGTTGACCGTGAATTGGGATTTCGTCATTCTCTGATGATTGGGGAAATTAGGGGTCGCGAGTTTTTAGGTGAAGCAAGTTTAGAGTCTGTGATGTCGACAAAAATGGTTGGAAAAATTCTCGAACGTCGTGGTGGTGGAACGGAGAATTTTTAGGGTCTTAAGTGTCATTCTGGTCGAGGTCAAATTCGTGATTTTTGCGGTGTCATGGCGGCGACGTCGAGATGAACCGATCAAGAGGCAAGGTGAAGAGGAGGTCGTGATGCTGGATGTGGCGGAGTTTGGTGGCTAATGGTGGGTGGAATTGCGAAGACGAGCTGTTTTAAGGTGGTTAATCCATTCATGGGTTGGTTCGTGAGCTCGAGTTTTCGATCGGGATTGGGTTTGAGAATTGTGGGTGGTTAGAGTTGGTGCAGTGGTCGAACGTGGTTTGAGGGGATGTTCGGAAGGAATCGCGGTGGATCATCGGCGGCATACACGTGCTCGAGTTAACCTGTGTATCTGTTGTTTGGTTTGAGGTGAAGTATCGGGAAGAAGAAGGGTTATCTTCGAGAAGAATGGTGCTTTGCACGTAGTGGTTCCTGAGTGGTGGAGTTAGAAGAGAAGCAAGGGTTAGGCGCTTGTTTGGTTTATGTTAGATAACCTAGTTTTATAAAAAGGTGTAAAACATGGAAATTTATAGCATAGGATGTGATTAAGTAATTAATTTAGGAAAAAGGATTTATCTTTAATTAATTAGGGTTGTTAATTAGATAATTAGAAATTAATAACTTAAGATAATTAATTAATGATTAAGCATTAATTAATTAGGTAATTAAGTATTAATTAAAGTAATTAGGGATTAATCAATAAGTAATTGAAGATTGAATTACTATTAATTAGAGATTAATTAACTTGAAATTAAGATTTATTAATTAATAATTAAGGTTTATTAGTTAATAATTAAGGGGTAATTAATTAGGTAATTAAAGATAAATTTATTGATTTGTAAGGTAATCAAGAAATGATTAATTAATTAAATGGTTCGTAATTAATAATTGATTAAGAAGGATTAAGTGGTTAATTCTTAAGTTAAGTGATTGGAGAATCATTAATTAATATGATTAATTAATCAAGGGGATTAATTAGAAGTTAATGTGAAATGTTAAGGCAAAATTATCTTTGGGTAATTAAAGGTTGATTACTTAATGTAATTAAAGGAAAATTAATCAAGGATGATTAATTTAGACGATAATTAAAGGATGACTTATTAATTTGTTTGTAAATTAATTTACGATTAAGTAAGTAGGATTTAAAGACGATTGAAGTAATTAATTAGGAATGGTATGACAAATCTTGCTTTAGATGATTGAATGATATTGAATGCCTTGGCTATTGATATCCCTGAAATGTGATTTGTGATGCTACGTAAGATGATATGTGTGGGTTAAACTCTGATAATATGGATTATCCATCGGTAATGGAATTGCTATGTAAATATGTTACCCTAGTATGAATTGAATTGTTTCCACTTAAGTAACCTAGATTAATGATTACATTTGATTCGAAGAGACCGGGGTCGGGTATCAGTAAATACCGAACCCACTTCGATTTGTAAATCTTCTATAATTCCTTATAGAGTTGATATGTGAAATAAATAGGCTGGGATGAATGATTTAAGTAATTGGACCATTTTAACTATGTAGAGTTACAAAGATATTGAGGTGTGAAATATGTGTTGACTATATAAGTTAAGGACTCGTAGTGAAGTACGAGTTACCCCGGGTTTAATTAAGTTTATGCATTAGTATTTCATGTTAAATGAATTTACCCACGCTGGTTTCCAGCCTGACCCGGGTGTTACTTTGATGTAATGCTAGGGTCAGACCGAGTATTACAGTTTTTCAGGTAAGGACGTTCTGGAGCTCAGGAGACGAGCTGGATGGCAGGAACGTATGGAGTATTTCCGTTGTGTTATATTATTGTATATATCTGAGACATGTTGATTGTATCTGCCCAGTGTTTGTATATATGTTGTAACTCTGTTGTAAAAAAATGTGAAATTTGACAAGTACAGTTTTCCTTTGTATAAATATTATTATTTGATATATTATATTTTGTCCGCTGCGAATATGAGAATCTGTGTTTTTTGGTGTTTCTTTTCTTCTTCTTCTATCTCTTTTCTTTCTTTTCCTTCACTATCTGGAATTTTCGAGATCGAAAATGGTCGGGTCGTTACAGGTCAGGTAGACCAGAATATTGGATGCCCAAAGACTAATTAAGAGGTTGTCAGTTTTGACAGGCTCGTAGTAAACCCATGGAAACTAATTTTAGTAAGAGTTATTGGTAGGGTCCAATAGGTTCGTGGCAATCCCATGAAAACTATATCAAGATATAATTATTGATAGAAGTCAATAAGATCCTTGTTAACCTATGAAAACTATGATATGAGGAAAGTTATTGGAGATACCAATAAGTTTAGGGAGAACCCATGAAATAATGAAGTTATTGGCAGGGGACAATAGGTTCTTAGTGATCCCATGAAAACTATGAAACCGGACAGATAATGCCCATAAGATTTAAATAGGTTATTGGTCAACCCATGAAAATTAATAGGTTAATAGTAACCCTACAAACTATAACCGAGACAGATAGTCAGAATGAATGAGGATGGAAAATCCAGAATAATTTACTTATTTGCATATCATCATAATATTTTAAATTGTTATGTTTTAAATCAAAATGCTTGAATTTTTTTTAGTATTTTAAAATTTTCATTTTTTCAGTTTTGGAAGAAAATAAAATGAAAAATTAATGAAAAATCAAAAGGAAGATGAGTCTCCCCCACACTTGATTTTGGCTGTGTCCCCACAGTTAATCCAAGTGAAAGGAACGTTTATTATTATCTACATGAAAATGAAATGTATTTACACGACATCAGAAAGTATATCGTTAAAAAGTAAATGAAACGGTCTTCTAAAGACCGATTCATTTGTCTCGTCAAGTATGCGAGACACAGCTTAAGCGCAGAAAACCAAATCGTAAAAGTGTTCAAAGTTTAATGTGGATTTGGAAAAACAAATGTCGTTTTATTGAAAACGTATGACTTATTTTATTTTCGATGATTTTTGGGGTAGATATAACGATTGATTGGAATTCAAGTTTATTTTCACCAATTTGAAATTCAAGTTTATCATTGAAAAATTCTTCAAAATTATTGATTTCAAAATCAAAGTAGCGATCCCGTCAGAATTTAACAACTCGTCATCCAAAAGTCCAAAAAATTCGTGTTCATTAAAGTTGTCTTCCTTTATTGGACTATAACAACTTTATTACATGTTTCAAGTTCAGAATCCAAAGTTGTTGTATTCATATTTTCGAAATCGAGGAAAGGAAGATTGAATTTTAAATTTGGTGTCACACCTTCGAAAGAATAGAAATCCAATTCAATTACCAGATTTTAAACAACTTTACTAAGTTCATTATTTTTAGTTCCAAAAGTTGTTATTTGAAAACGTCAATTTGGGTCAAATATGGATTATCGTTTGACTCGTCACACATTGAGATTTTATTTTGTTTCTCATGAAAATTTTCCAATGTTTTAATCAAAAAATTCATATGATCATCGTAAATTTCATTCATTTGCTCAAGAAAGTCAAATTTGCAATTATTAACTTGAAAATTTTCGATTTGGTCTTGTTGAGAACAAGAATTGTCAATTTCAATAAACGGTAGATTATTATTTGACTCTTCGCAAGTTGAGATTTTATTATGATTTTCACGAAAAGTTTTGTATTTTTCAAGAAATAATCCCCGTTATCTTTTTCCATTTGGTCAACAAAATCAAATTCATGATTATTAATTTGAAAATTTTCATTTTGAATTTGTTGATAACCAAAGTTTTCAATCGTATCGTTATTGAAACTATTCCCATTGCCAAAATTATTTAAAAATTGGTTCACATTTTCGTCTTGAGTTTGAAATTCATTTTGGAGTTCGAAATTGAATTGGCATGGGTTATACTCGAAATCATTTGAATTCAAATTTTGATTATTTTGAAAATTTTGACTTGAGTTATTGGACAAATATGAATTACACAAATCATTTATCTCTTAAGTTTGTTGTGTAGAGATTTCAAGTAGAGATGGAATGCTATTTTTGAGATTCGAGGTTTGTTCGTAATTTTGAAAATTTTGTGGTTCAAATTTGAATCGTTTAAACAATAGTTGGTGTTAAAATATCCATACGAATTTGGAGTGAAATCATATGGATTATATTGATTTTCACAACTATTGAAAAATTCAAGTGAGTAAGGAAAAGGAAACTTGGACATTTTCAAGAGTTTTTATTTTGGTTTTTTTATAAAGGAAAACTATTTACAACTACGATTTGTTTTTCAAAATGGAAATTGATTTTTGTTTTGTTTTTTTGGGTTTTCAAAATTTTTCTTTGTTTTTGAAATGGTTTTATATATTTTTTGAATTTTGGTTTTTCTAAATTTTTTTTTGGATTTTTTTTTAATGAAAAAAAAATTCAAAAGAAAGGATTTTAAAAACACAATTAAGGAATATTTAAAAAAAAAATTAGTTTTGGATTTTGAATTTTTTTTTTTAAATATGCATGAACTAATGCAACTAAAAGGATGCAGTGGTTAATTACAAATGATTTATCCTAAGTTAACTCAAAATTGTATAATCACAAATTGTCTTAAATTAATAAGATAGTTCTCTGCCAGGTAACAGGCAGGGGTTATCGGTGCACCACGAATCACCGTAGCAATGCAGCCGAAAATTTAAGTACCTTCAGAGAAATAATTCAGTATAATATTTACGAATCACCGTAATATTTATAACTGATTATTGCTCTGCCGTAGCCTAGACACCAAGGAATTAAATTGTTGAAAGAAGACAAATTGTTAATATACAATTAAGCGTTACCGATATCTAACCGTTATTATTGATCAAAATTCTAAGATGAGATGCAATGTAGAAATTAAACATGTATTAACAATGCAACTATAATGAATTTTTTTTTTGTTTTTGAATTTTTTTTTTGTTTTTGAATTTTTTTTCTTCAAATACAAGTAAACAACAATACAAGACAAATATAAACCATAATAGGGGTTAAAAGTAGCAAATTTTTTTATACGCAGGCAAGGAGTTATTTTTTTGACAGAAGTTCCTTCCTCTATCTGCTTTGGCAACCTGAAATTTAGAAACAAGATATATACAATTGTTTCTTTTTGTACGTCTTCTATTTTTTCTTAGAAAAACTAAACAAAGGAAAACAAAAACAAGCGAAATCAATATGAAACAAAACTAAACAATAACAGAAGGAAACTTGTTTTTTTTCCAGGTAGAACAAAAGGAAATGAAAAAACGAAAAAAAAAAACAAACAAAAGGAAACTAAAAAAAGAAAGAAGAAAAAGAAACCCTCGGCCCAAACAAATTTACCCGGCCCACTTAAAATAAATAGAGGAAAACAGTTTTACACTTTCTCAATCAAAATAACACACAGAACATGCCTAAAATTTTCCAATTTCAATTCCCAAAAAAAAAAAAAAAAAATCTTTTTCCAGTTTCGATTCTAAAAACTTGTTCGGCGATTTGTGTTCGAGTTCGAATTCGGTTACTGGGCTATAGCCGATTGGCAAGGATGAGATTGTGGCGATTGAAGTCGTGATTTAGGTGGCAGGCGATTTGGGTTCAGGTTGCAGGTTAGAGGAATTGCCGAAGTGATGAAGTAGCAATGAAGTTTCGATTGGGCTATGGGTTGATGTTGTTGTTCGATTGTTCGATTGTTGTCGCGATGAATGATGGTTGCCGATGCCGGGGTATTGGGTTTTGCGTAGTGAAAGGTACGGGTTTGTGTTTGAGGACGAGTAGTGAGCTTGAACTGGGATGGATTCAGTGATGGTCTTTGATGATGCAGGGTGGTTGAGCTTCTCTGGGGCAAGTTGATGATTTCGAAGGTGATTCTGTAGGGTGTTGGAGGAAGTGGATGATAGTGTGTCTGAGATGAAGTAGGTCGGAGGATGTTGATGGCAGTTTATGCTTAAATGAGATGTGATGACAGGGTTATGTTTGGTAGTGGTATAGTGAGGCAGAGATGGACTGTTTTGGTGATGGTGATGACTGTTTTTTTTTTGACAGGGGTATATGGTTGTAGTGGTCTGTGAATATAGTTGGTGTTGGCGAAGTGGATGCAGAGGAGGTTTGGAGATGTATTTGTTTGGTGCAGTTTTGTGAGTATGCAGTGGCTAGAAGGTGAATGATGTTGTCAGGTGGAAATGGTGGATGGAAGTATTGTATGACAGTGGAACCAGTGTCAGTGGAGCAGGGTGGGTTTGTTGACTAGAGCAGCAGTTTTGTGGTGGCCAATGGTGGCTGGACTATGGTGAAGTAGGGAGGTGGAACTGCAGCAGTTTGTAGTTTTGAAGTCAAATGGTTCTAGAAATTGGCAAGGGTGTTGTTTGGCAAGGTGTAAATGTTGTAGTTGGTGGGTTTGAGGAGGAGTAGTAAGGTGGATGATGGTTAGAGACTAATGGAGGTGAATGATGTTGTATTGATGAAGTAGGTCAATGTTGAGGCAAAGAGGCTTGTGCGGCAGTTGGATGGTTGCACTGTTGAACTGTGATGGATGGGGAGTGAGTAGCTAGTCTCGATCAGTGGAGGGTAAGGGCAAGCTTTGTGGTGGCACTGATGGGTATTTGTTGTGGGGTTGTTTGGTATATTGGTATGTGGCAGTGCTGATGGGTGTGAACTGTCACAGTGTGCACTGGTATGTGCACAGATGTGCACAACAGAGAGTGGAAAATGAGACTGTAGGCAGAAAAGCAATAGAGAGAGAAATGTAACGGAGGAATTTGTAAATGTAAATGTAAACGAAATGAAAAATCTTTTTTTTTTTTTTTTTGAAATTGTGTATAAGCTGTTTTTTTAAATAGAATTGCAAATGCAATATGGAAACTAGAAAACAAACAAGCACACAACAAACGAAAATGAAGATCACACACACAAATATTATTTTTTTACATGCAACACACAAAAAAAAAACAAAAAAAAAACACACAAAAATCAAACAAAAATAATTCGAAGAGTAGAAAATCAAAATCAAAACAACGCCAAAAACTTCTTAATCGACGGAAAATCTATGGAATTAGAAAACCGTTGAAAAATTTCAAAATTAAAAACAAGAGCAAGCGTACGGCATACTATCGTAGTACGTGGCGAATACAGATCGATTCGTAAAGAATTGATGATTTTAAAATTCTATTCAATCAAATTAAACAAAGTCGAAAGTGTGCTTAGCTAAAAATGTAAGAAACTAAAAAAAACTAGCAAAAGAAAAATAGATAAAAATATGAGAGTTAAATGACAATTTAAAGATAAATCCACTCTCTAGATCATATAATTCAACAATTAATAAAGTTATGATCTCTTTTTTGGCCATAAGTGAGTTTAAATGATGTGTTTATCATAAGTATGGCTCATTTGTGCTATTAATTAGCTCAACATAAGCCATCAAACTATAATACAACCTTTAAACCACTTACTAACTCTCATGAAAATAACAACAAAGTTGAAAATGAAATCTATTTTAAGTATGACCTATTAACTATTAATTAGAAATATAGACCGTCAAATTTGAATTTCAAATTACTTTTTATGCCATAATCATGTTTTGATGAAGAGGCATTTGTGTTAGTGCTTGTTTAAGCATAGCCTATTTGGTGTCAACAATATAGGCTATCAAATTTCAAAACAAAAACAACAAATTAAGCCACTTCAAACATTGTCATTAAGCACAAAAAGAGAGCTATAATTATCAAAATGTTGAAGCTATATGATTAGAGCCTTCATTACACTTAAATTGAAGGGATTAGCCTCTCATATTTGTTATCAAAACAACAAATATAGCTTGCAACATGAAAGAAAAAAGAAAAGGAAAATGAAAGCTAATAGAAAAGAGAACTACTATTCTACTTGCATGAAAAATAAAAGAAATCTACACTACAACATGAAGAAAAAAAGAGCATGTATTTAAAGTTGCATAAAAAGAAATTACATGAAACAAAAATGGCTAAGTAGCCATGAAAATAAAAGAGAAGCTTTCTTTTATTTTGAGCCTAAACTAATTAAGAGAGACTAAGAGATAGGGGATTGCATGAAACATATAGGTATTTATACATGTATGAAACCCTAATTCATATTTTTGGGGAATGCCCAAAATACCCTTGAGAAAGTGTGGAGGTCAAGTAATCATTAGCTTCTACTAATCATCATTTAAGTGTACATGAAGCCATTAATTTCATAAGCATGTGCATTAGCCTTTAATTTGCACATTAAGGTGGTGGGTAGGTGGGGTCCTCCATGTTCTTCACTTTGAATTATTTCTATCTTCATTCCTTTGTATTCATTTTGTGCATGCATATGTCTTCATAAAACCACTCCTATTTGAGATTAAATTCCTACACAAATATATATAAATTATCAATTAATTTTTCTCAAAGAAATATATGCACACAAATGACCATTTTGCCCCTATATGAAGATGGATATGTGACAATTTGGAATTAATATGGATTTTGGTTAAAACAAGTTAAAATACCCAATATGATCATTTATTTAATTTAAATAGATTAAATTTGGTGGTAAAAATATGTAAATTTACATACACAACAGTATCACATTGTTTACACAGCAGCCTCTTTATATACATATCGTATATGACTTATTCAACATGCCAGAATTATTCAACAAGCGCATTAATGATTTAACACTACTTCAATACAACCTGATGTATGCACACTCTCATGCACACATATGCACACTCAAATGCTTTCATGCACTAAGTCTCCCCTTCAAGTTGATCTCCCATTTCTTTCTTCCTTTATCAGCATTCTTTTCTTCAGTGACAGTTAGAAGTTGTTGCAACTTGATAAAGCGAGTTACTGACAGTGATTTCGTCAACATATCTGCCTTTTGAAAACTGAAGGAATATGATTTACTTTTATTCTTCCACTATCCACTAGATCCCTTACCAAATGCAAATCTATTTCTATGTGCTTGATTCGATGATGCTGAATAGGATTGGCTGAAATGGCTATAGTGTGAGAACTGCGGATTACAGATCTTAAGGATGGAATAACACTAGAGAGGGGGAGGGTTGAATATTGTTTTATGGATTTTCTAAATCGTTTTGAAACTTATGTAATCTAATCACCAACAAATACAATTCATAGACACAGATATAATCACAGAATCAAACACAGATGCAAATACTAAATAAAAGCAGTAAAGGAAAGAACACATCATGAATTTATACTGATTCGGAGTCACCCTACATCCAGTCCCATGCAATCGTACAGATTTCTTATCAAAATAATCTTTTAGATTACACCTTCGGTTTCAACGCTACGAGATACACTCTCCTGTATTCGAATCCAGGGCAAACTCTCTTGATTTAACCAGGCTATAAGATCACCTAATTGATTTTCGGGGCTACAATAACACCCAATTGATTTCAAGGCTCAATCGCACATTTTACGCAACAGTTTGATTTAAAAAAGATTCTATAATTCTGAATTAGCACTGAGATCTTGGAGAGAGTGACAGAAAATTAAAAAAGAGATAATCAACTTTGATTCACTTGGTATTTCGGCAGAGTATAATTTACGATTCTTTAAAATAAATGTAAAAGATGAAGAGGAGAGAAAATAAATGAAATCCGGTAAAAAATTCGTTTAGAACTTAATGTATTTATAGTAGAGCAACAACCACATCTATTCGTGAAAGGATACGACGAATAGACACTTCTTTTGAAAATTGAAAATTGAAAATAACGAACACCATGTCGACATGGGGGTTGAGGGACGTCGACATGCTCAAGGCAAAATTGAAGTTTTGATTTTCTTATTAAAATTGGTTTCTATAATTTGTCAAAACAATTTCTAAACTTTGTAAATACATTTGAATATAGTTTAAACATATAAAAGAGTTTAGAAAGTAATTTTTAATATATATAATCTTAATCTATAAAGTGATTTAAAATCTGAGTATATAAATATTTTAAAGCTAAATATTTAAAACAAAAGATGGTTTAAAAACAAGGACAATTTGAAATCAAAATATTAAAAATGATAAAAACAGTTTTGAGGCTAAAATATTTAAAATCAAGAGAGATGTCTTTTTGAAAAGAAAGTTTTGAAAACACTTTTTTAAAAACAAGAGATATATTTTTGAAAAACATTTTTATAAAATTTGTGGATATCAAAATAGGACCACTATATGTTCCACCGGATATTGTCGTGGGTTCCATCCCACTAGGGTTCCATCCCTTTAACAGGCTCGAAGTGGATTCCATTTCACGAATAAATTTCGAATAAAGATGTAAGTGCTTTCAAGAAGTTTTAACATAATTCTAGACTCAATACTTATCTTGTACTATTGAAATATTGAACTCTTGATATCTTGATTTCTTGATACTCATGAGTCTTCAATCTTGATATCTTTGATCTTTAAATTCTTCCATCTTGTATCTCTATACTGTACAGTCTTCATTTTTGGTACCTGTATGTTTATATTCTGCATATACATATATATCTAAACTATAACGTTAGTATTTATAATTTATAACAAGTCCTAAGGTTGTTGTCATCAAAACCATCATCTCAAGGACTAACAATCTCTCTCTTTTTGATGATGACAACCTCTGTTTATAAAATATACTTCACCATCACTATGACTCCCCTTAAAACTAATAACTCCCCCTTAATCTAAGCCTAATTACTCTAACTACTCTAATTTATATTTCTCCCCCTTTGTCATTAACAAAAACTTATCATAAACTAATATAACTCCCTATTGGTCTTATACTGGAGTACCTATGACAAATTATGATGGAGTACATATATATATACACACACACATATAAAATAACATAAGTTAATAATACATGACAAATATGAAAGTTTAAACCCAATAAATATATACTATGTTTCATATAATGTTATATAATCTATTCAAACCAAATCAATTCTAATCAAATCAAAGAAAATCAAATCACACAATTCAAAAACAAGCAATTCAAACCATAAGGAGATCAAATATTTCTAGGAACTTCAACCCATCATTCTTCTCCAAAGATAGGATCCTTTTTAATAACTTCTCAGTCTTCGTTATCTTAAATCAAAATTCCTATAGGATTTGTATCGAGATCATCTTTGTTGAGGGCAGAAATCATCCAACGGAGGGCCTCGAAATACTTCTCTTGCTCTTTTATCATCTGCATTTGACTTAGTTCTAAGTGCCTCTGATTGAGGAGAATAAAAGTAAGTATATTCTTGAACGAATTGAGAGTTTCTTCAAGATTATCACTTAGAGTTTGAGAAGAGGAAGCCATTTTTGATAAGTAGTGAAGAGATGCAAATAGAGATAAGTAGAAATGAAAAGATTATAAATTTCTGGAAGAAAAAGGTGTTTAAATAGGCAGAAATTCGTTTAAAATGAATAGATATGAGTTAGTTATTTTAATTTCAAAATTTTAAAAATAACCAAATCTGACAGTTATATGTCGACATAGGGGGTAGAGGCATATCGATATGGGTTTGTTAATTTATGTGTCTTATTTATTTTGTGAATAAATATGTATATATATAAACTTATGTACTATACTAACATTTATTCCAAAGACACGATAAGGTAGAAAAACATAAGATAGATGATTTTTATAAATAGATGAGATGATACATAAGATACTGTATAATATGTTAAAAAGAACAGCACAAGCTCACACAAAACAAACTATTACATCACAACCTGGTTCTTAGAATGTGCTAGAGGATGAGGAGGATGATGATAAGCCAAATTTCCGACCAACTTTAGTAAAGAATTTGTTCATATTAGTGGACATTTTATCCAATTTCATACTAACGGATCTTTTGAGAGTCTGTTGATTTTCCACTATAATCTTTTGATTTTTGAGGAGAACTTTGTTGGAAGGATTGTTAGTATTGGTAGGATATTCAATACTTTCCAAGGAGATTTCTTCATTATCTTCCACCATTTCCATTTCCTCCCCTTCTTCTTTTTCTTGTTCTTCCTTCGTATCTTCATGTTCCATCTTTCATCCTTTTCGGCAAGAGATTCATATTGTTGAAATATGAAAGGAATTTTCATGAGAGAAATGTTGACATGATTAAACACTTTTCTTGAAACAAATTCTTCTCTTTTGTAATCAACGCCAAAATAATTAAAAATCCGAGTTAGATAGTTTCCATGATACGAGGTATTCTCACCCATTTTTAAATTCTTAGGACGAAGTTAATTCATAGTCACTTGCGTCCAATTAATGTCATAATGACCCAAGATATCAAAAAGAACTTTACAAACTTTTAAATTTGGATTATTGAAATTTTCCGATCTAGGAGTGATAGTATGTTGCAAAATATATGCTTTCGGGCGAAAGTTACGATTTTTAAATTCAAAGTTGTCATCTCCTTCGAAAATGTGATGAAATGTCTCACGATCATGTTCATCAATATTAAAAGTAGAAAGATCTATTCTCGAATTCTTGCAGTTGAGAATGTTGTTCAAAATTTCACAATTTAAAACAATTTTAGTGCCTTTAACACTACTCCAAATTTCATCTTCATTTTCTTCATAAAAACCGCGATTCAAATTCGCATAAAATATTTTAACAAGATTTGGGTAACAAACAAAATCATTTTGAGAATTGTAAGAAAGACTAAGGATATGATTCTCTTCAAGAAGAGTATTGATTTCATATGTAGAGAAATCGCTAGAGATAACAAACTTTTCCGTATGAACTTTTTCGAAATTAGCATAGCTTATATAAGCCTTGATTGCTTCCGGATCGTTATAGGGATACTGTTTAATGGTTTTAGACAGCCTCATTGTGGATGGAGTGCTTGTAAAAGCCATTTATAAAGAGAGTAGAAAGTTTGAAAGAGTGAAAGAAAGATTGAATTTTAAAATGAAAGTGAAAAGGTGCGATAAGATAATGGAAATAAATAGATATTCAATAGACATGTTCTCTAGGTAAGAGGTACCTTTCCAGAACATTGGATTTGGTGAAAAGGTGGAGGAAAATTCAAAGATTTGAATTTTAAATTTCTGACAGGGATGTCGACATCGTAGGTAGGGCCATGTCGAGATGGGTCGGAGAATTCATATGACTTATATTTTCCTATGTACTTTAATACCTATATACATATATTAGTTTTAACGTCTATATATTTTCTAGAGTAATATTAAATATAATAATACTCTTTTAATAAAAGTATATTATAATATTAAAAATAAACATAATAATAAAAAAATTAAAATTCAAACAACACTTAATTTCAAAAACAATCAAACAATTTTAAGCAAACAATTTCAACAAATATATTATAAACGTGTACCTTTTTCTAGATTTGTATCTCCGAGATCATCGGAATCACGAATAGCCGTAAAACACATATTTGCATTTTCCATCTTCTGATCATCATCGCTTGAGGATGAGTCTGAGTCTGAATCGTCTAGTGTAGCGGTATATGCTCTTTTTCTTTTCTTTGTATAATCATTGCTTGCATGAAACTTTTGCTTATCAGGATGCGGACAATCTCTTATGAGATGGCCTGGTTCGTCACAGTTGAAACATTTGATGTGGTTTGGTACTTCATTATGATTTCTAGGATTCCTGTGATCATTCTTTTTGAAGTTGTTCATCTTTTTGTATTTCAGAAACTTCCGAAAATTCATTATCATGAAAGTTATTTCTTCATCATCATCATTTCCCGAGTCTGATCCATCTGTTAATGCATTGAATGCAATTGACTTTTTTCCGAATGCTTTTCTATCTCTTCTCTCTTGCATTTGTACTTCGAACGATATTAGATGATGCAACACATAAGGAGATAAGTCGTCCCAACTTCTTAAGTTGCTCGGAAGATAGTGCGGTGACGTTAGGTCGCTCGGGTTCTTTGAGTCGTCAGCGACCTAACAAGCTACGGTGTAGCAGGACACAAGGGGAGGAAGAAACATTGCACCAGAATAACGAGTTAACGAGCTACGACCTAGCGAGTTATGGAGTGGAGGAGGGTGGAATGACCTAGTGTGTTAAGTCGCATGAGTCTTATGTTGTTCAAGATTCCTGAAGTAGAGATCCCTTAGGTCGCTCCGAACGACCTAGTGTGTTAGGTCGCGTAGCTTTAGGTCGCCGAAGCCCAAAACATCGCTGCCGTATGGATTGGTTATCAAATGTTGAGGAAAATTTTGACTTCAAGGAAGTACCCTAGCATCGTAGAGTTAAGTTGGTTGCTACACGATTGATGGGAAGAGCTATGGCATGGTGGCAACAAACTAAACTTACACGGGAAAGGATGGGAAAGTCGAAGATTGTTTCATGGGAGAAGATGAAGAAGTTGATGAAGACTACTTTTTTGCCTTATAATTATCAATCTCTTATGTATCAGCGCTTACAGAACTTGAGACAAGGGGTGAAGTCGGTAAATGACTATGCAGATGAGTTTTATCAACTGATTTCTAGAAATGATATCATGGAGACGGAGGAACAATTGACAGCTAGATTTGTTGGAGGGTTGAGAATGCAAATTCAGGATATGGTGAATATGTTTGATCCAAGATCCGTTGCTGAAGCACACCAGAAGGCTCTAGCTTGGGAGAAGCAAGGTAGAAGAGGAGGTGGTGCGTTTACAAGTTCAATCAATGAGGTGAAGGGAGCTAGTAGTAATACTAATATTTCCAAGGCTGTTAGTAAACCGGTTGTCAATGAAGTTGCTAAGGCCAAAGTCAACAACAATTTCAAGTGTTATAACTGTCAAGAGTTTGGTCACAAGAGCAATGAATGTCCGAAGCCTAAGAAGCGAGTGATGGTTGCTGAGGTTGAGGATGAGGATGCAGAAGTAGAATGTTTCAATTCACCACAAGTTGAGGAGGAAGAAGAATTATTGGCGGGATACGAAGGATATTCTTTAATGATGAGGAGATCTTGCTTGACGCCAAAGCAGGAAGAGGAGACTAGCTGGTTGAGGAGTAATATTTTCCAGTCAACATGCACTATCTTGGAAAGGGTTTGTAAGTTTGTCATCGATGCGGGAAGCTGTGATAACATCGTTTCTACAGAAGCTGTAAAGAAGTTGGCGTTAAAGACAGAGATGCATCCCAAACCCTACAAATTAGCTTGGTTGAAGAAAGGTGGAGAAATGAAGGTTAGTCGAAGAGCTTGTGTAACTTTTTCCATCGGAAAGAAGTATAAAGATGAAATTTGGTGTGATGTGGTAGATATGGATGTATGTCATTTGTTGTTGGGGAGACCGTGGCTATACGACAGAGCTGTGCAACATGATGGGAGGACTAACTGCTATAGTTTCATGTTCGAGGGCACCAAAATCACTTTAGTTCCTAAACAGCGACAACAAGGTGAGAACAAGTTGGAGGAGATTGAAGAACTAAAGACTCTGTTATCTTTGAAGGAATTTGTAAAGGAAGTGGAGGATGAGCCTGAAGTATTTCTGTTAATTGGACGTGAAAGTAGTGAAGCGGTTGAAATTCCTGAAGAAGTTAAGCCAGTATTGAAGGAGTTTGAAGATGTATTTCCTGAAGAATTGCCAACAGAGTTACCACTGTTGAGAGACATACAACACCAGATTGATCTTGTTCCGAGAGCTGTGTTACCGCGTAGACCACATTACAGAATGAGTCCAAAGGAGCACGAAGAGTTGAGAAGGCAGGTGGAGGAGTTACTTGAACAAGGGCGCGTACAAGAAAGCTTAAGTCCTTGTGCAGTACCAGCTTTGTTAGTGCCGAAGAAGGATGAAACTTGAAGAATGTGTACAGATAGTCGAGCACTAAACAAGATTATAGTGAGGTACAGATTTCCGATGCTTAGATTGGATGATTTGTTAGACCAATTGAATGGGGCTGCTATCTTTTCAAAGATTGATCTGAAGAGTGGATATCATCAGATTCGAATTCGACCAGGGGATGAATGGAAGACAACATTCAAGACACGGGAAGGGTTGTATGAATGGGCTGGTCATGCCATTTGGTCTTTCGAATGCACCTAGTACTTTTATGCGAGTGATGAATCAGATCTTTCGACCGTTCATTGGAAAGTTCGTGGTGGTATACTTTGATGATATATTGATATACAGTGGGAGCACCGAAGAACATCTACTACATTTGCGGGAAGTGTTGATGATACTTCGTCAGGAGCAATTTTATGCGGCAACAAAGAAATGCGTGTTTATGACGCATAGTATTTTGTTTTTGAGGTATGTATTGACCAAGGAAGGTACCCAAGTGGATCAAAGTAAATTTGAAGCAATCAGAAATTGGCCACGGCCTAGGACTATAACTGAAGTGAGGAGTTTTTATGGTTTAGCATCATTCTACCGAAGGTTTATTCCATATTTCAGTAGCGTGATGGCACCTGTTACTGATTGTATGAAGGGAAAGCAGTTTTCATGGTCGAAGGAAGCAGGATTTGCTTTTGAGCGAATCAAGGAACTTTTAACGACAGCACCAATTCTAGTTTTGTTGGATTTTCAGTTGCTATTTGAATTACATATTGATGCAAATAAAATTGGAATTGGAGGAGTGTTGATTCAAAGGGGACGTCCAATTGCTTATTTCAGTGAGAAGCTTTCTGGAGCAAAGATGAGATATAATACCTATGATGTGGAATTTTATGCTATTGTGCAAGCTGTGAAACATTGGAGACACTATTTGTTTCATAAAGAGTTTGTGTTGTATACTGATCATGAAGCGTTGAAGCACTTGCAGGGACATGATAAGGTTGCAGTCAGGCATGCTTCGTGGATCGCATACTTGCAACAATTTACATTTTTTGTAAAGCATAAGTCGGGAGTTACAAACCGTGTGGCAGATGCATTGAGTAGAAGAAATCATTTGTTGACTACCATGAGAGTTGAAGTGACAGGGTTTGATGTTTTGCCAGAATTGTTTGGTGAAGATCCTTACTTTGCTAAGATTGTAGATAAAATCAAGAAAGGAAAGGCAGATGAGTATGTGTTGGTAGATGGTTTTCTATTTAAAGGAAATCGGTTATGTATACCAGAGGGCAGTTTGCGAATGAAGATTGTGAAAGAATTGCATGAAGAAGGTCATGTGGGGAAAGATCGTACTTTGTAGTAGATTTCTCAATCATATTTTTGGATTTCCATAAGGAAAGAAGTTGAAAGATTTGTGGAGAGATGTCACATATGTCAAGTTTCCAAAGGGACCGCTACGAATGGAGGATTGTATATGCCATTGCCCATGCCTACTAGACCATGGGTTGATATTAGCATGGACTTTGTTTTGGGTTTGCCAAGAACTCAACGAGAGAATGATTCTATATATGTTGTGGTTAATAGATTTTCAAAGATGGCACATTTCATAGCTTGTAAGAAGACAGCTGATGCAGTTCGTGTTGCTCAATTATTCTTTAAAGAGGTTTATCGACTACATGGGCTACCTGAAACCATAGTTTCTGACCGGGATACTCGTTTTCTAAGTCATTTTTGGTTGAGTCTGTGGAAGATGTTTGGGACTAAGCTAAATTTTAGTGGCGCCTATCATCCACAAACTGATGGGCAAACAGAAGTGGTGAACAGATCTTTGGGGAAACTGGTTGAGATGTCTTGTTAAAGATTATTTAAAGAGATGGGATGTGAAATTGTGTCAGGCGGAATTCGCACATAATCATGCAGCGAATCGAAGTACTGGATTCAGTCCATTTCAAGTAGTATATTCAGCAATTTCGAAGGGACCGTTGGATTTGTCGACAGCGCCACTTCAAAAAGGAATTGTTAAACGAGCTTGTGATTTCGTGAATAAGTTGCACGAGTGTCACAGGATTGTTCGTGAACGATTACTTAAGTCAAATGAGAAGTATAAGCAACTGGCGATAAGAAGCGAAGGAGTGTGGACTTCAAAGAAGGTGATTTTTTTTTATGCAGTGTTGACCAAGGATCGTTTTCCAGTTGGAACTTACAACAAATTGAAAGCTCGAAAGATTGGTCCAGTAGAAATATTGAAGAAGATCAATGATAATGCTTATCAGTTAAGGTTGCCGGATCATGTCCGTACTGCCGATGTTTTTAATGTCAAACACTTGATCCCGTATCATGAGCATAAGCTTGTCGAAGAAGAAGAAAGTATGAATTCAGGGTCGAATTCTTGTCAACCGGGGGAGGATGATGCAACGCATAAGGAGATAAGTCGTCCCAACTCCTTAAGTCGCTCGGAAGATAGTGCGATGACGTTAGGTCGCTCGGGTTCTTTGAGACGTCAGCGACCTAACAAGCTACGGTGTAGCAGGACACAAGGGGAGGAAGAAACATTACACCAAAATAACGAGTTAACGAGCTACGACCTAGCGAGTTATGGAGTGGAGGAGGGTGGAACGACCTAGTGTGTTAAGTCGCATGCATCTTATGTTGTTCAAGATTCCTGAAGCAAAGATTCCTTAGGTCGCTCCGAACGACCTAGTGTGTTAGGTCGCGTAGCTTTAGGTCGCCGAAGCTCAAAACATCGCTGTCGTATTTTCTTTAAGTCGTTCAATGTTAGGTCGCTCTTGAAGTTATGTCGCTCAAGATGTTAGGTCGCATTAGTATGATGTTGTAATTGCTGTTATGTTGTAGGTCGTGCGTGTTGTAATTAGGTCGTAGGTCGTGAAATGTAACTAGTGTTGTATTGGTTAGGTCGTCTGTTTTAGGTCGGCTATGCTGTGATCTGCGTTGAGTCGTGTGAGTTGTAACTTCCATAAATAGGGGTGTTGGTCATTTGTAAAGTTGATTGATTTTGAATAAACTTTGTTTGAGTGCTTTGTGCCTCTTTTAAAATTGGAAGTTGAGCGTTGTCTCCGTTCTCCATTTTCGGTTGTTCGAGTGCGCTCGAATCAACGGATTTGAAGCCGATTCACGGAATCTCGTGCGCGAGATCAACGTAGAAGAATCGTAGATCTTTTAACACGGTATCGTGCGCGATCAACGTGTTGGAGATAGATAGAATCCGGTGTCTCGTGAGATCAACGGATTTGGGCATTTGGGTATCTTTAATCCATCGATTTCTATTGTTTCACCTAATCGTTTCATCGATTAGTTTGACACGAAATCTTCATTTTGTTGTCATCCGTTATATCCGCTGCATCATTAGATTTCCAATCAATTCTTCAATCTTTAAAGTACTGATATCATTTTCTTCTTCGATTGTAAGAGTTTTCTGATTCCATTCCAGATTAAGTGAATTTAGAATTTTTTTGACTTGATCTTCTTTGGAAGAACTTTTCCCCAATGATATTAAAGATGCACGATATCCTAAAATCTACTATACATATCTGAAATGGACTTATTAGAACTCATTTTGAATAATTGAAACTTATTTGTGAGTATGGATATTTCGGTTTGTTTCACTTTGCTTGTTCCTTCATGAGTAACTTGCAAAGTTTTTCAAATATCATATGCAGACTTACAAATAGATATTTTATTGAATTCATTCCTATCAAGTGAACAAAATAAAATATTCATAACTTTGGAATTATTTTGTGCAATAGTCTTTTGCTTAGTAGTTCACTGTGCAAAACTAGTTGTGGGTTTAGAATATTCAGGTTATGTGATATTCCAAGTCTAATCCTATTGACTATAAATATATTCTCATTCTACATGCTCAATATGCATAGTTACTGCCATTAGAAAATGGTGGTCTGGCAGTAGACTGACCCTCTACAAATGAACTAGTGATAGTGTTAACAGAACCAGTGTTGGTAGCCATTTTTAAAACTTTTCAAAATTCATATTATGAAAACTTTAAAAAACAATGCTCTAATACCAAATGTGAGAAATGCAGATTACGGATTTTAAGGCTGGAATAACACTAAAGGTGGTAAATAGTGTTTTATGGATTTTCTAAATCTTTTTGAAACTTATGTAATTTAATCATCAACAAATGCAATTCACAGACATAAATATAATCATAGAATCATACATGTATGCAAATACTAAATAAAAGCAGTGAAAGAAAGAACATACTAGGATTTTATACTGGTTTGGAGTTACCCTACATCTAGTCCCGTACAATCGTATGGATTTCTTGTCAAAATAATCTCTCAGATTACACCCTCGGTTTCAAGGCTACGATGTACACCCTCCTGTATTCGAGTGTAGGACAAACTCTCTTGATTTAACCATGCTAGAAGATCACCTAACTGATTTCCGAGGCTACAGTCACACCCAACTGATTTTAAGGCTCAACCGAACATTTTACTCAACAGTTTGATATACAAAAGATTCTATAACTCTGAATTAACACTAAGATCTTATGGAGAGAGTGGAGAGAATCAAACAAGAGATAATCAAGTTTGATTCACTTGGTATTTCGGTAGAGTATAGTTTAGGATTCTTTAGAATAAATGTGGAAGATGAAGAGGAAAGAAAATAAATGAAATCTGGCAAAAAATTCGTTTAGAACTTTCTGATATGTATAGTAGAGCAACAACCACATCTATTCGTGAAAGGATACGATGAATAGACACTTCTTTTGAAAATTGAAATTTGAAAATAACAGACACCATTTCGACATGGGGAGCTGAGGGATGTCGACATGCTCAAGGCAAAATTGATGTTTTGATTTTCTTATTAAAATTGGTTTCTATAATTTGTCAAAACAATTTCTAAATTGTGTAAATATATATTTGAATATAGTTTAAACATATAAAAGAGTTTAGAAAGTAATTTTTAATATATATAATCTTAATCTATAAAGTGATTTAAAATCTAAGTATATAAATATTTTAAAGCTAAATATTTAAAATAAGAGATGGCTTAAAAATAAGGACAATTTTGAAATTAAAATATTAAAAATGATAAAAAATAGTTTTGAGGCTAAAATATTTAAAACCAAGAGAGATGTCTTTTTGAAAATATTTTTTTTAAAACAAGAGATATATTTTTGAAAAACATTTTTATAAAATTTGTGGATATCAAAATAGGACCACTATATCTTCCACTAGATACTGTCGTGAGTTCCATCCCTTTAATAGGCTCGAAGTGGATGCCATTCCACGAATAAATTTTGAATAAAGATGTAAGTGCTTTCAAAAAGTTTTAACATAATTCTAGACTGAATACTTGTCTTATACTATTGAAATCTTGAACTCTTGATAATTTGATTTCTTGATACTCATGAGTCTTCTATCTTGATATCTTCGATCTTTAAATTCATCAATCTTGTATTTCTATACCATACAGCCTTCATTTTTGGTACCTGCATGTTTATATCCTGCATATACATATATATCTAAACTATAACGTAAGTCTTTATATTTTATAACAAGTCCTAAGATTGTTGTCATCAAAACCATCATCTCAAGGACTAACATATAGCACTTTCATTAACACGCTAAATTATGGGCACACCTTGATATGTTATTCTTAATTCGTTCAACAAAGATCTAATCCATATTATCTCAGTTGCAACTGCTGCTATGCTTCTATATTCAGCTTCAGCACTCGATCTTGCAATTGTAGACTACTTTCTCGATGACCATGAAATGATGTTTGAGCCTATATACACACAATATCCACTAGTTGATCTTCTATCATCACAATCGGCAGCCCAGTCTGTATCAGCATATGCTGATATTCAGATCCTTGCTTGAAATAGTATTACATGATTTAATGTTCCTTTCAGATTCAAGATTCATTTTACTGTTTTCCAATGTTCGGTTAGAGGTTCTTGCATAAGTTGACATACTTTATTCACACGGTATGATATTTCTGGCCGAGTGATAGTGGCATATTGAAGTGCGCCAACTGTACTTCTGTATAGCCTACGGTTTTCGGAAGGATCTCCTTTGTTTTTGGATAAATGCAGATTGCTTAACATTGGAGTGGGCATTGGTTTTGCATTTGTCATCTTGGTTTTGATAAGTATATCTGATATATACTTGCTTTGATTCATGTGCATGCTTCTGTTAGATATTTTTTATTTCTAATCCTAGAAAGTGATGCAGATCTCCCAAATCTTTCAAAGAAAATTCCTTATGTAAGCTATTAATTAATTGATGTATTTCTCTAATGCTATTCCCAGTGACCAAGGTATCATCAACATATACTAGAATGTATATAGTTGATGTATTTGTAACTCTCTGAAACAATGATGTGTCAAATTTTGCTTGTGTAAACCCTATGTTTGATAATGAGTGTTTGATCTTCCTAAACCAAACTTTTGGAGCTTGCTTCAATCCATAGATAGCTTTATTCAATTTACACACTACTACTTATTCTCTTCGAATCCTGGTGGCTGCTCCATGAAGATCTCTTCAAGAAGTTCACCATGTAGAAAGGCATTATTTACATCTAGTTGTTTTATCTTCCAGTTGTGATGTAGAGCTACAGATAAGATTATTCTTATAATTGCGGGTTTAATAACCGGTGAAAATGTCTCTTCAAAGTCGAAACCAGGTTGCTGTGTAAAGCCCTTAGCAACTAAACTTGCTTTATACCTTTGTACTTTTCCATCATCATTCCTTTTGATTTTAAAGATCCATCTACAGCCTACTATATTCTTGTCTTTAGGTGTTGTGACCAAGGTCCTTGTACTATTCTTTATAAGAGCTTTATATTCCTCAATCATGGCTTTCTTCCAGTTATTGTCAGACGATGCTTCATCTATTGTGTTTGGTTCACTGATCATAGTGTAAGTCTTTGGTTTTAAAATTCCACATTTAGCTCTAGTCATCATATGGTGTTTTGATATCTGTTGCATATCGGTTACAGTTTGAGAAGTTGTCCTTTCATCCTGATGTCTTGTTCTGCTCTTCATCATCATTTGTCTTGCCTTTACTTTTGCTGGATATTTGACCGGTATTGTCTTGAGTAAGTGGAATCAATATCATTGTTTTCTGTTGCTGATTCATCTTCTTTGTTAATATTCACAGTTCTGTTAGTGTACAGTGGAATGCTTGGAATACTTGGTTCGAAAACGTTCTTTGTGGATAGTATGTCAAGATCTCTAAATGGAAAGACTTGCTCTTGAAACATATATTATTCGTCTTGCATCAAGACATCTGTATCCTTTTTGATTTACACAATACCCTAGAAGAGTGCAACCTTTGGATCTGTAATCTAACTTGTGTGAATTGTAGGCTCTCAGATGAGGGAAACAAAGACAACCAAACACTTTCAACTCATAGTTGTTAGGTCTCTGATTAAATAATACCTCAGATGGACTCTTATCCTTCAAGACTCCAGTTGGTAATCTATTAATTAGATATGAGGCTGTTGAAAAAGCTTCAGGCCAGAACTTCAGTGGTAAGGATGCTTGTGCAAGTAATATCAAATTTGTCTCAACTATGTGCCTATGTTTTCTTTCACAAATACCATTTTGCTCTTATGTGTAAGGACATATTATCCTATGTTGGATTCCTTCATGCTTAAAGTATTTATCTAGAGGTTTATACTCAGCTCCACCATCAGATTGAAACTTTAACAATTGAGTATTTAGTTGTCTTTCAATAAATTTAATAAACCGTATCACTATATGGGAGGTTTCAGATTTGGCTTTGAGGAAGTAGATCCAAGTGAATCTAGAGTAGGCATCAACAAAAGAAATGTAATACTTATAAGCATAGTCACAGTTTATGGGTGCAGGTCCCCATATATTTGAAGTGATCAGTTCAAGTGGCTTAGTATATTCGGTGCTTGATGATGAAAAAGTAAGTTTATGATTCTTTTCAATTTGGCAATGAGTACAAACATAGGGTAAATTTACATCAAAAAATGCTATCTTATTATCATTCAACACTTGTTTTACAGTTTTATCACATGGATGCCCTAGCCTATAACGCCAGATAACATATACGCTTTTGTTGCCAATCAGATTATCATTACTTACAAATATTGTTGCATCTCATATAATCTTGAATCTTCATTTGTCTCAAAGTATCAAATTTGTAGAGGCCGTTATGCAAGTTAGCCTGCAACAAAATTTTCTTACTTCAATTATCTTTAATTAAATAGGTTTTACGATGAAATTCAATGAACACATTGTTATCAGCAGTAAATTGAGAGACACTCATTAAGTTTTTCTTGATATGAAGGACTTTAAGAAATTTTTTTAGATGCAAGACTCTATTACTTCTATTATGTCTAAGTGTTGCATTTCCAATGTAAGATATGCTAGTGGCCGTACCATTCCCCATGTAAATAAACTGCTTATCCTTATATTCTGAATTTCCAAGATTCAAGTTCTACATATTGTTTGTCACATGGTTTGTAGCTCCCGAGTTCGGGTACCAGCGCTCATTGACAGTGTCATCTGGTTTGGCCATGTCTTGAAGATGAATCTGACTTGTTCCTCCTTTTTCTTGAGTCGATCTTGATTCTTGATTTAGCATTGATAGATTTGCACTGATATTGTTGTTTCTGGGATTAAACTGACATTGCTGTGGCATGATGAACTCTTTATCACATCTGAAATAATATCTTTGAGCTATGTGTCCAATCCTTCCACAAATTTGACATCTGGGTTTGTTGAAATTATTGGTCCATCTACCCCTCTTCCTCTTCCTCTAGGAAATTGATTTCTTCCTCTATATGGTACTGTTTCATTTCTGTTGCCTTGAGACTTATCGTATTCTTTATTCTTGGAATTATTAGCACAATTGATTGACAAATCAGAATTTGTCACTGCTCTTTGTTCTAGTCTACTCTCGTAGGCATGAAGTGTGGAACGTACATGTTGAATGGATGGGAGTTGTTCATGAGATGAAATTATGGCTACAGAAGCTTCATATTCTTCGTTTAGACCATTCAGAATCATCAAGATTTGTTCACTCTTTGATACTTTATGCCCAGCTCCTTCAAGTGCATCACATAATGATTTGATCTTTAAAAGATACTTATGCATACAGGTCTCATTCTTCCATCACGTTGACACCAGACTGTGAATAAAAGACTTGTTGAATTGTTGTCCAGACATCATTTGAAGTTTTACAGCCAATGAGTTGTGGCAGAAGACTCGTATTGATGGATGCAAGTGACCAAGAACAAAGAAGCGAGTCTTGTCTATGATGAATTGTGTAATCTTGATTGCGAATCAATTTTCCTTTATCATCAGTGATAAATTTAGAATGCGTTGCAGCAGTTCCATCTAGAAGATTTTCCAGACCATAACCTTTTATTGCCGTCTCCACTTGAAATTTCCATAAGAGAAAGTTATTTTCATCAAGAAGCACGGTAATTAGTTGACTTTGGGGTTTGATAAGATTCTTGATGAGGTTATCGGTTGTCTGAGAGGAGATGGCTATAGGATTTTCATCTGTGGAACTGGTTTCCGTTGCCATGCTTATTGATCGTGGATTTTGTTTAGAGAAGAGAAAGAAAAGCCGTTAGGAAATTTCGCTATGATACCAAATTAACAAATGAATAGAATTTCTGTTTTTTATTATTCAAAGGACAAGAATAAAAAAGTATCACATTGTTTACACAACAGCCTCTTTATATACACGAGCATCACGGCACCCGCTTCGCGCTTGATGAAGAATACTGAATTGTTTTTCTACAAACTGTATTTACTTAATAGGTTCAAAAAAACCGATTTTCATATATTTAGTCATATTTTTATGTTAAATCATACAGAGTTAATTTGAAATTTTATTTCTAAGTTGCAATATCTAATTTCTTGCGAGTTTAAATTTTTATTTGTATTATTAGTTAATGAAAAAACAAATTTGTAAAGTAGTTTACTTGCTAGATCCTGTTTTTAAATGATATTAAGATTTGGCAAATATTCGTAGAGAAAATTGTGAATTTGTAAAAGAACCTTAATTGTCAGATCCTTATTTTAAGCGATGCTAAATTTTAATAATATCTATAGAGATGCGCTTTTTGGTATTTCATACTAATACAAAAAGAGTGTGACAAAAAATATATTACAACTATTAATAAAGAATTACATATAACGGGCAATTTTGGAAGTTCACGATCGGACCAAAAGTTTGCGCTTCCAAGCCAACTATTAACAAGATATCATATATGACTTATTCAACATGTCAGACTTATTCAACAAGCCTAGCTTTAATTATTTAACACTGCTTCAATACAACCTGATATATGCACACTCTCGTGCACACATATGCACACTCAAATGCTTCCATGCACTAACTGTTCGGGCTGATGAAGCTCACCGTCGTGATGTCAATCACTATGCTTCTGTATATTTTCCTTCTTCTATATTGAGTTGGTTTATGAAGCATTAGATTGATATGTGTTGATTATTTTTACGTGGCTTATGATATGTTGCAGGACATTCAATTTCAAGGGCAGGAATTAAAAAAGTATCCTGCTCTACTTGACTATCATTGAGTCTTGACTGACATTGTAGAGTCGTGTTTGAACTTTGATGTTTAAATGGTGAGATCCTTAATTAATGTACATAGTGGTTGTTTCTTTGATGACAATATAAGAATATACGATGTAGAAGTACGGTTTGTAGGTTTGTGTAATACAAATCCTTTTTTGTTGTTTGTGGTTGAAATATGATTGTCCATGAACAACTGTCTGGCAGTCTTGTTTCAGTTGCAATTTACATGAGAGATATCATCCATGCAGTACTCAACACTCAATGTTAAAGCTCCACTTGATAATCATTGAGTGTTTAGTGACACAGATACCCCGATTGTAGACAGTGCTCTTTCTCTGTTGACAATCATTGAGTGTTTAGTGACACAGATACCCCGATTGTAGACAGTGCTCTTTCTCTGTTGACAATAAAAGATGATATATGATGTAGATGTGTGGTTTGTATAATACAAATCCTGTTTGGTTGTTCGTCGTACAAATACGATTTTCCGTAGAAGACTGTTTGGCAGTCGATTGTTTTGGTTGCAATTTACACTAGAGATATCATCTGTACGTTTAATAATGTTGTCTTTATTTCACATGTTAATTTGTTTTTATTTCTAGTGAAATTCTAACTGGAAGCAATCTTACGAAAGAAAAGGAGTTGAGGTAGTTAGCAATACAAAGCAGGACGTGCACTGAATGAATGGTTTTTTAAGTGTTCTACAGCACAATTTGAATTCTCATGAGCTGGTTATTGTCCCTCATTTATAGCAAGCGCAAAAACTATTTTGAATCCTCAAAGCTTTCTATGCTATATTACTGACATCAAATTCTCAGCATTCTGATCTAATTGCCATTAGTTCAGAATGTCTTACGCTACTATATGCAATTGCAGGATTTTGACAACTAAGGTTCCTTGGTTGAGATGCTGAATTTGGTTAAGCAAATTGAGAGCCAGAGTTCAAAAGGACCAAATGGCGTGACTGGTTCTTAAAATCGGTATGACAGATAAACTGATACTTGTTGTTTTCTAATATTAGACTGCTGTTGGTTTACCCTTTTTGGTTTTTGGTTTTGCTTTTCGTTCATGCAAAAATGCGCGCGGCATATGTATATTTCAAATATAAAGTTAACATTGAAAATAGAAAACAACATTTTATTTTTTATTTTTGGTGTTTTTGAAAAATAACGAAAGTACGAGCAACAATTCATCTTTCCGTCGTTCCTCTATTCTTTCCGTCGTATCCTCCGTCGTTCCTCCACCCCTTTGCCATTCCTACACTCTTCTTGTATTTTATAGTTAATGTTGAAAATTCAAAACACAAAATAAACCAAACGGGTCCTTAATTTTTCCTCCATTACCCATACCGATCTTAGTAACTGTTTCAAACTAGAACAGAAATGATGCTATTTTATTTCTCTGAATGATATTTTATAGTGTATAATACAGGAACGCACCAATAGATGTGTATGTAACCTATTCTGGAGTATCATGAATCATATGTGCATATCATGAAGTCAGGAACCAAGCTTGCATCATAGCTTGATACCTATTTCCCATCATGTTTGCATGAAAATTTCCATCATCATGTTTGCTTGGTTGCCTGGTTAATTAGTTCAGTAGCAGGAAGATCAGATACCATTCATACTACTTTACAACTATATTCATATGCTTTTACAAAACATCATAATAGTTTCAATAGATGCATGCTGGAAGAAAAAAAATGGAAAAAGAAACACAGTTCTACAAGGGTAGGACTATTTTCATACCATAAACTGCCACACTTTCTACTATTATATGGGTATTGTCTTCTAGAGTAACAGGGTGTGCCAATAAATGTTTTAGCTTGTGCTAAAGAAGTAAACAAATGGTAACAGTAGCATCAAAGAGATCCACCAGTTACGCTCACCTTCACAATACAACGAGTTTAATGCAAGGAAAAGCATCACAATCATGAACAATCCAAAACTGAACCAACCCTCTCCATCGTTTTTATCATAGTACCTTGATCCATCACCGAGCACGTTGCTTTTATTGCTGGAAAAATACATAATTGAAAATACTGCAGTTACTAGAAGTAGTAGAGGGGCTATCACCATAACTTTGAACAATAGGGCTACTAGTACTATCACTGGAAGAACAATCGTTATTCCATTGTTAAGGAACACTAACAGAAACACTATGATTGGAATTATAATGAGTGGTGTGAATCTCACTTCTTGAAATTTTGTAAGCAATGACCATCCTTCGAGTAGTTGTGGCCCAAATGTGACCCATCCTAGGGCTCCGACCAGTATAAGTGGAATGAGCGGTGATGGTCCTCGACTCATTTTGTATACAAAAATATTGGAAAAGAAGTAAACTTGTGATTGTGCAACACAGTTTGTTAGTTATGGAAAGTTGATATACTGTGCCGTATACTTATTTGGTAGCCTTGAGTTGGTGTAACTGGAAATATATTATGGATAATAATTGTAGTGAAATGAGGTCACACCAATTGTTTTCATTTTCAATGGTTATCAACTACTTTAGTGAGATAATTTCAATTGTTTAAGTGTTGGTAAATAAAAGTCAGTTTTATGATAAAATTTGAACTTGTTAAAAATGCGTGTATGATAAATAATAATATGACGGTGATTCACTTAATTATAAATGTTTAATAAATTGGTTTAGATGATACCACCCTGAGAGTATTAGTAAATAAAAATAAGTCAGTTTTATGATAAGCATTGAACTTATTGACATGTGTATATGATAAATTATTATATGATGGTGATTTAATCAATTATACATGTTTAAGATATTGCTTTAGATGATAGCAGCCTTAGAGTTGCATGATGCATGCTTGAAATAGTCAGCTGCAAAATGTCACATATGCGATACACTGAGTACATATGGTTTTTAGTGCTATACTAAAAAATTAAATGAGACCGCGAGGATGTTCAATTTACACTGCAGATACCGTGTTCAAAAAATAATAATACCATTTCGGAACTTCCTAACAGGTTTAAGATTTTAAATCTATACAACCTTTAAAACATCCATTTTAACCATCAATCTAAAATAATATTGAATGTGAGTTCTAGTAAAATCGACCAAAAATTTATGGAGACGATCCGAAGGCATGTATGAACATATCTACTCACTTTTACTCGATTTTGGCTTCTGTAACTCGAAAAATCATAGCAGTGTAGATTGAGTGTGTAGTGGAACCCTTCCCCCTCCCCACCTATACACACACTATTAATAAAGATAATTCAACGAATAAGATTTCTACAGTGTCTTTTTGAAATTCAGAAAATGTCCTACAACTATAAAAGGAATCTCATAATCGGTTTGCAACCTCCATCACCATTCCATTACCAATCACCCCTCAATGGAATTTCACTGTCAATTTGTTTGCAATAAAAGTACTGTGACTATCAAAGTTTTTGCACTTATAGCATACATCCGTCCATAATTTTTTATTAGATAGAAATATAAATATTTCTGTCAATTAGATGCACGTACGTGCGATTAACACTAGTGTGTGTATATGTATGTGTGTGTATTGATTACTAGTGTGTATATAAAATGTAATGTTAAAAGATTAATTTTCTATTATTCAATTTATATATTATTGTGCGAATTATTATTTTTTTGTTAAATAAATGTGATCTCATATTTCCTATATCTTTACTAAGCATTGATTAATTGAAGTCTATAAAATTCGATCTCACGACCTTGAAATGGACAATACATATGGTGACATATCACCATTTCACTGGGGATACCTTGAATTTCTTCATTTTTGAAAATTTGATATTTCTGAATTGGATGAATAAATGTTAGCTTATTATTTTTACCAATCGAAAACTCGCTATTTTTTTAACTAAAGCATTGATTGCCAATGAATTTGAGATTTGTACAATTTATTATGTTAGCGTCCAAATTGGTCACTAAACCCAAACGCCGTTGAAAGCATCAAGTCACGGTCACAGATAGAATGTATGTAGAGAATATAATTACGAAGAACAGTTAAAATTAAAAAGAAAGCAGTAATAACAAAGGGTTTATAGTGGTTCGGCTGACTCTGGCCTACGTCCACTCCAGAAATTTCTTTTTTTATTGATGTCCAAATCCAGTATAGTCACAATCCGGAGTTTTAAAAAAAATAATGGCAGAACAACGTCAGTGGAGAAGAAGAAGGAAAACAGAATGAATCCCTTTTTCTGAAGCCCCGTATGCTGTATTTATAGGAAAAATTGGAGTTATTGGGTTCCCTGAGTAGTCCGGGCCCATCAAGGCCATAGCCGAACCTAACTTCATCATTACGACCGACCCCAGGCTTCGAGCATACTGATCCAATGTTGCCCCAGGAGTGACTCGAAGCGAACATATGTAGGAATCGAAGTAACTTGCGCTAGGACTCGAAATAACATTGCACCGACCCCTTGCCTTCAAACACTGATCCTAAATTTGTACTATGCCGACCCAGAGTTGAAAGCTCAATGACCCAAGCAGCCGACCCTGTATAACATACCGACCCCATATTCACCGTTCCCAAAGCCAATCCACCGACCCAATGCTAATTCCACTATAGTCGACCCACTCAAGTGCCGATCCATACCAGTGCCAACCCACTCAAATGCCGATCCATTCCAGTGCCAACCCACTCAAATGCCGATCTACTCCAATGCTGACCCACTCAAGTGTCAATCCAATCTCACCGATCCCCAAAATCGAGCTGTCAACCCGAGTATGAGACTCATCGACCCGGAGTAAACCAAGGATGTCGATCCCCTAGAATACCGATCCAATTTCCAAATGCCAACTCGAGTGAAATGGAGTGATGACCCGGAGCTTCTAATGCGTCGACCTGAAACACTCCTCGAAGCTAACCCACCTTATGTCGATCCACTCCAACTAGACCGAACCATGCATGATCTCCTCTCCTTGACCGAGCCATGTACGACCGAGACACCTTGATCGAGCGACTCACACCGAACCATCCATGACTGATCATCTATCCATCCAACTGGTTCAATTCCATCGTATTCTAGTCTCAAAAAACGAGCAGCTAATTTAGTCAAATCCGTATGTCTAGGGCCTTGCCAAAAGACGGGTTAACATTTGCCCCTTAAAACATGCCTTGCTACTAGAAGGTGCATTTTGAATAGTCTCAAATCTGATATCCGAAGTCATTGTTCCATTCATTATCAAGCAATTTCGCCCACATCCGATAGTCAACTCCGCGACTATTCTGAGTCATTATTTTTCGAATCAATCCCAAACCCATTAACCGAATCCACGATCTCTCCAGATCATTTTATTCGAGTCTGGGACCTTTTCAGGTCCAGTAATCCCAATCGAGGACCTTGCCGGGACCAAATCTAAAGCTGGGACCTAGCCGGGTCCCAAAATCCATATCCAGTACCTCGTCGGGTCCAAATCCTAAACCGAAATCCGAATCCGATTGCCGAGCTTTAATCCATCCATTTCCAATAACCAATAACCGAATCCATGACCTCTCTGGATCGATATCCAAATCCAGGACCGCTCCGGGTCCCTGCCCAAATCCTTAGTTGTTCAAAGCCAATATCCAAATTCGTAACCTCTCCGGATTCTTGCCGTGTGCAACCTGCACCTGACGACCTATGTCAAGTAATACCATGGTGTTCCTGGTTTAGTGTCCCTAAACGTTGAGTAATACCATAGCTTAAGTCCTAAGCCGAATCCTGGTCGCTCCGGACCTTTGCCAAGCATAGTGCATACTCGACGACCTAAAATAGTAACCAATAGATAATATGGGGCCTAAGTCCAAGATCGAATCATGGTTTCTCCGGACCTTTGCCGAGCATAATCCATACCCGACGACCTTTTAGCCAAAATCCAAATAAAAAATCAATCGAAATCCAATACGAAATCCTGATAAAACCAGAAACCATATCAAAAATCCAAACCAAAAGATAAATGTCCAAACCAAAATCCAAATTAGAAAACAAACAAAACCAGGAGTTCAAAACAGACTTCAAAACCAAACCAGAAAAAGCAATTTTCCAAGCCAACAAAAAAGAAAAAAAAACAGATTTCACAAACCAGAGCGTCATGGTTTATCATCATCTCAGAGCATGCTTTGGGGTTGTCTCCATCCCCATACATGAGTAAGTGACTTAGCAATCTTCCCAGAGTTTGCGGCTTATTCCATACCACTCTGATCAGTGAAAAATATATTAAAGAAATATTTTAGGAAAGTCATATTTTAAATAGAATTAAACAATTTATAGATGTTTTAAATGTGTTAAGCATCGAAATCATAGATTTCAACATTCATTGTTGAAATAGACGTTTTCGAGAAATAGAAGGGAATGGTGGACTATAACACTTTTGTTATAGTAAATGGTTTTCGAAAGGAAAAGTTTTGTATAGTATTGGGATTTATATATCTATCTTTATTTGGAATCCCTATACTAGTGATTTTGGGTTGTCGTAACGATGTTTTACGCAACATTCGTTTTGACTCAAATAAATATGTTTAAGAGAATAGTTTCCTTAAAGAATAAAATATATGCTTAATTTGGATTTAAGTATATTGAATATTTTCAAAATGTTGAAAATAAATAGATTGGTGAATTACTTATTATTAAATAAGTATTGAAATGTTTTTCCAATATGAAGTGAATGTTTTGAGATTTCATCTTTTAAAGATAAATTGAAAGTGAATAATTGAAATCGATTCGAGAAATCGTATAAAAAGGTGAATATTTGGAAATGTAAATTCACAATGGAAATTATAAGGGAAATTTGTTTTAAAAATAAACATTGATTTATTTTTAAAAGTGTGGAATAAATTTACGAATTTGGAACGTAAATTTAATAAATCGGTAAGGATTTATTTAATTGTTTTAAATAAACCATTTTGAAATGAAAGTTGTGAGGGTGTAAATTGATTTGGAATTGATTTTCAAATGGTTGAAGTGTGGAATATATATCTTGTAAAGATATTTTTGGGAAATAAATAATTTGGGAAATTATTTGAAATCGGGTTATGTTGTGAATATTGATTGATAGTTAAATAACCGACTATCAATATTGACCCTTAAATGGCTATTTGTTGTGAATTGGTTGAAATTGAATGCTGCACTTATTTTTAAATTATTGCGCTCGTTATTCAGATTACCCATTCCGAATAGTGATACGACATAATGGATAGCATTGAAGACCGGTGGTGAAAACCGGGTATTTGTGAAAACGATAGGATGACCTATCGATTGTCTCTGCACCGTTAGCTACAGTATAGAGATTTCCTTTGTGATGGGAAATTCGATCGGGATTGTGAATACTCGGATTGCAAGGGCTTCTTTTGAAGTGCCTTCGGTTATGTTCGAGCCCGGAACAGACTTGTATGGTTATGTGTCTGACATTACATTTTGAGATATAAAGCAGATTTCTTTCAAATACATTTCTATTGGTGGCGGAGAATTTATTCTCTTAGCTTAACACCCTTCTTTGAGACGTACGCGCTCAGAGGTTATGTAGTTGAAGGTTATCAGCGATATATTCCCAATTTGGTAATGTGGCATGCTGAGTGTTGCTGTGCGATGATTATTTATTGATCATTTATTGATCAAAGCGTGGCTTTGTGAAAGAGCGTAGCTTTATAGACGAGACTTCGTCAGACCTCACACCCCGGAAGTGGTCAAAACAGGAACATGCGGCAAGGTTATGAGGGTCGCTCCCTTTAGGGTATGTCATTCCCTTCTGGAAAAGGGTGGTGTCAGGTATGGAGCCCTGATGCTTAACCTGTGTGGTTGCTCCAATCTCATTTTTCTGTGTGGTTGTTGCTTGGTGATAGAGGGCCCTCGGATAAAGGTCCCAAAGGACCGGGGGTGACATATTCGTACAGTAGTTACCTAGTGACAAAGGTAACCCGGCCTTGTGTTGGCAGAGAGCTGGTTAAGTTCTCGGGACGTCCCGCCAGAGGCGATCCCATTGACAGTAGGAAGTTCCTTAGCCTGACCATTTGTTGGAAAATCCAAAGAAACAATACGAGCCTTGTACGGTTTTAGTTGTATTACCTGCCATAGAATGTGGCGGTAACCTACGATTGAACATGGTAGCTATAGTAGGCATACGATAATGGTCGTATGTTGGCTAAGATTTATATTCTATTTTCGAAATGTTTTCATCACTATGCACTAATAATAATATCAAAAAAAATGATTTGTTTTGCGTAGTAAGCATCTTTGACTATCATAAGGAGAAATCTCCTCCAATTCTGCGCTTGCATTGTGTGTGTGCGGGGAGGCCTTATGATAGTTTCATTTTCCAAAAGCATTACGGATATTTTTCACTTCCCTTGTTGTTGTTTTTTTAAAAGATAAATAACTGTTTTAAGTTCTCACACCAGTGTTGATCATCTTAGCGAAACGTAATGGGGGGTTCTCGCTTCGCGGTTAGGTGGCAAACGGGAGACTCTTACCCCTACATGTCCTCTCTTAGTGAATAGGGGTTGGTTAGGCGTAAGCTGTGACAGTCGAAAGGCTGGCCGTAAAAGCAAGTTTGGGATACCAGTGTAAGCCACGGCGGTTATTAGCCGCTGACGATGGTTGAAAAGCCTAGTACGTTACATCTGGTATCAAAGCATTTGGTTTAGTGACAACCTTGGCTCTGTTGGGGATTACTCATTAGAGATAGAGTCAGCAATACTCTAGAATGAGTTTGAGTGTAATAATAGATATGAGCGTGTATTTGTTAGTGAATATGAAATTGTTTTGTATTATGTTGACTTATCGGTTAATTGTTTATAGATTCTGGTCGGTGCATTCTAGCTAGCTGTTATCGATAGGGATTTCTAAACTCTTAAACGAGATAAACCAACATAGTATCATTTTAAATTGGGTAAATGAAATAATTTTACCTTGATTATATTTTATATATAAAGGAATAATTTTTCAGAATTATCAAAGTGTATGTGAAATTGAATTGTTTGATTGTTGAAAATAAAAATATATAAGTAAATCAAAGTTGTTCAATCATTTGAATAAAAATAACAAGTGTGAAAGAATACATTTTATAGAAGCAACAATTGTATAAGTATAGAATTATAATTGAAATAATCTACAATTATGAAATAATCTTGTATAAGTAAAGGAAAATAGTGAAATTATATAAGCAAGATTTATAAATGTGATTTATAAATAAAAGAAATTTTTGAAAGAATTTAAAGCATTGGATTCACTACTGTTGCTGGGAAATAATAAGGGTGATGACTGTAGCATCATCTGTATCATTTTCGAGTTTCTGTGTGATGGATTTGCTACCATAGTAAATTGAAATTGAATTTTGTTGTGATAAACAAATTTAAAATTAAAATCCAAGTTGTAATTTATAAATAAAAGTGAAATGAGTCTTGAACTTATAATATGAGATAATAAAGATTTAACTTTAGTAAAGTTGAAATAAATTTGAACTAGTATGATAAAAGGTATGATGTGAAATTTAACTAAAGGGAGTTAAATGAATTAAATCAGATTTGGAAGTTGAATAATAAGTTGTATAATGTATTAAATGTGAAGATGTAAGTAAAACCAATTATTAAAATGGTTAAACAACTTTGTTAAGCAAAACGGGGTATGAATCCGAATAAGTGGTGAAAATTGACTTTGGTAAAAGTTAAATGGAATTTATTTTGGAGTTGGAATTTGAATTCGATTTTAACTGGATTAGATATGTTCTTGAAATGGAAATTTAAGTTAAGTTAAACAAATGATGTTTAAATGGAATATAACTTAAGTGATGTTAAATAAAGTTGATTTTGGTATCAAAATGAATTAATGAAATGAAGTCATTAAATGGATGTGAACTTGAGTTATATAAAAGAGATTCAACTTTATGTGTAAAATAAATTAGTAATTGAACTAATGAATTGAATGTAAATCAATCGAATGTAAGTAAATTGATATGGAATAATGGATATAAGTGTTAATTCATTAAAGCTAATTAAAAGTGTTAAACCAAATTGAAGGTAAACAAAGTGAATATGAATGTTGAATGTAAAGTGAATAAATTTGATTATGTTGGTTATACATTGGTTGTTAGATTATTGTTGATTGATTGAGTAGAAATTCATATGCAGTTGAATGAATAAAATTGAAAGTTAAAGCAATTAAATTCAAATTGGTAGTTAAGTAAATTTAAATTGAATAGAAATTGATTTGAATTGAAAGTGAACAAATGTGAATGTAAATTAGTGAATGTAAACTAATTGAAAATGAATAATTGAATGTTGTTGTATATGAATTGGTTGTAAACAATTACAAGTAATGTTGAAATAATATAAGTTGTTTATAAACTATGTTTGGTATGCATTTCTTTCAATATGCATGTATTATAGTTGTTTAAAAGAGTAAAATGCTAATAACTTCTTATATATGTCACTTACGTATTTATATTGAGTAAGTACAGGTACCGGGGCTACCGTTAGCAGGATTTGGTTGCGCGAAATGCTAAATAAATAACCGCTTTGCTTAAAAATGCTAAAGAGGTACGCCTACGCAATAAAAAATAGGAAATATGAACTGTTTTTCTGTTTTCCGACTGGGTGGGTCGATGTATATATATTTATCTCTATTGTGATATTGTAAAAGCTCCTCCGTACAAAGGAGGTTACAGCGAAATTTTCTAAAATTTAAGGCGTTAGAAAATTTTTGGAAAATTTTGGAAAATTTTGAAAACTAAGTTTTGATTTGAAGTTAAAGGTTAAACGATATAGTTGATTTTGAAAAGATAACTATATATGGATTTGAAAATATTAGTAAATATTTTGTAAGAGGTTTAACTATTGAATTTTTGGAAAAGTTAAACACTTAAGAGATTTGTAAATCAAATTCGAACGATTTGTTTAGAAAAGTTAATGAATTCTATAACTTTTTCTTACTTGGCAATTTCTAGGACGAAATTCATTTAAGGGGGAAGTTTGTAACGACCCAGGATTTCTGTCGATTGAAATTCGTATATTTAATTAATTTTAAATATTAATAAGTAAGATTTGTAAGTCGAATAATTTATTTTTCGAATATTTAGATTTAATTGGATAATTAAATCGACAATTTAATATTTGAAATTCTAGAAATAATTGGAAATTGGGTTTAATGTGATTAAAAATGATTTATAAAGTTATATTAAATCATATTGGAGTTAGAACAATGTTTGTGAACTTTTAAAATTGAATTAAAAGTTAATTTGTGAAAATTGAATATTTTAATATTTAATTAACGAGTTAAAATAGCCATTTTTCAAACAGTCTAGGATTTCGACGAAACTAGTTTCATCGGATCCGTAATGTCAAATTATTGTATGGTTTCAAATTTCGTGTCAATTGGATTTACCGTTTGTCCGGGGCAAGCTAAAACACATAGAAATTTGATTAACCGATTTAATTTAATATCGATCGTTTATTGCCGTAATTCACACAGATGATCGAATTGGCTCCCGAAACCTATTCCATTGTGTCCAGGACGTGGGGTAAACCCTAAAAACGCCGGTCACCGCGCGGGATTTGGAGTTCGAAAAAATTGGAGATGAATAGTGTTCGTCAATTTTCAATAAAAGGACCCTTATTCTCATTTCTTTTGCAAAACCCTAATTTCTATAGCCGGCCGCCACAAATATCACTAATGGCCGAAATTTTCCCAATTTCTCCTCTTAATCTCTCTCAATCCGTGAAGGATTAGCAAAATCTTTCAACTACAATATTGTAGATCTACGTGAGGGCTTCAGATCCGTACGGTGATGATCATCAATTGAGCGTCGTGGAGGAAGAATCGTGGTCGCGTTCATCTAGGTTTCGCACGCGTTTTTCAACCTATATGCGTGGCCGAGCTCCATCATATTGCAGCCGAGCGTGTGTCGCGTGATGGCCTTCGAAGTGGCATCGCCTGATCGTTGTAGAAGCTTGTCGTGGTGGTGCGATTTGCGGTCAAAGTTGGGAGCTAATGGGTTCAAGTTGCGTTCGGCCTGGATCTGCTAGTTTCGAAATTCACGGCCCAGATCTGTTAGGGTATAAAAAATAAAATAAAAGTTGTAAAATTATATTATATAAATTGTGTAAACTTTAAAAATCGATATCTCTTTGATACGAGGTCGGATTGTGACGAAACGAATTACGTCGGGTTCGTTTTGTCGAGCACTACGCAATGGACTGGATTGGAGTCATTTGGAGCTAGTGAAAATTTCAGGTAAAATTAAACACACGTTTAATTTTATTCGAAATAAAACGCTACAACTATTATCGAAAACTCAAGGTGAGAACTTCTCACTCAATCGAATTGTTTCGATTTAAATTTTTAGTAGTTAGATTTAAAATTACTTGATTGTGTGATTGAATGATAATTTGTTATCTATTGTGTTAAATAGACATTATGCGCGTATATTAAGAGGATGTTATTTATTAAAAACATATACCACGAATATTTCACCGTAAAGTGAAATTGGTATTATATATGTACTTGGAGTTGATTTCCCGCATTATATAGCGGATAAGACCCTATTACGCCGCATAATAGTGGATAGCATTTTATAAATCCCATATACCGCGATATTTCGTCTTGAAGCGGAATTGGTATTGTTCTAACATCTTTGGATGCAGGAAAACAGGATGGAGGGATCCAACTGGATTCCTCAAATAATTGAATTGATTTCAATATTGTATGTTGATCTATTTATAATCTGCATGATTATCGTTGTGATTGAAATGGTTAAAGGCTAAATTTTAGCCGAATATATTTTTGGTATCGTTAGATGCCGAAAATAAATAAAATTTGATTTTTGAAAATTTAAGTTGAGAATTCATAATAAAATTTAATTTCGGAATTGATTCATTTTAAATAAATAAACGTTGAAATTTTTATGTTACAAAAATTATGATTTTTGTAAAATATAACCGAAATGTGATTTTTAGTTGATTAATTTATAAAATGGTTTAAATTAGGATTTTTGAACTATTATAAATGATTTACATAAAAGATTTATAAAATTGATATTTATAAATTAAAATATTGGAATTACAAAACGAATTTTTATAAGTATTAAAATGAAGTATAAATGGATTTCATAAGTTAATAAAATTCATGGATTTATAAATCGTGAAGTTATGAAATGAATAGATTTTGTAAAATAAAAGATTTATAAGTAATTAATGTATAAATTGGATTTTGGCATTTAAATGAGATTTAAATAAAATTTGTTAATAAAGTGATTTTATAAGTTGAAGTTGTTATCAAATATAAATGGAATTTATAAACGTTGTTTTATAAATTCGAAATCGACTTATCTTGATAAGTTAGTTATTATAGATTATTAAAGGAGATATATTCGCGATTTTGGACGTGAAAAATATATTAAAGAAATATTTTGGGAAAGTCATATTTTAAATAGAATTAAACAATTTATAGATGTTTTAAATGTGTTAAGTAACGAAATCATAGATTTCAACATTCATTGTTGAAATAGACGTTTTCGAGAAATAGAAGGGAATGGTGGACTATAACACTGTTGTTATAGTAAATGGTTTCCGAAAGAAAAAGTTTTGTATAGTATTGGGATTTATATATCTATCTTTATTTGGAATCCCTATACTAGTGATTTTGGGTTGTCGTAACGATGTTTTACGCAACATTCGTTTTGACTCAAATAAATGTGTTTAAGAGAATGGTTTCCTTAAAGAATAAAATATATGCTTAATTTGGATTTAAGTATATTGAATATTTTCAAAATGTTGAAAATAAATAGATTGGTGAATTACTTATTATTAAATAAGTATTGAAATGTTTTTCCAATATGAAGTGAATGTTTTGAGATTTCATCTTTTAAAGATAAATTGAATGTGAATAATTGAAATCGGTTTGAGAAATCGTATAAAAAAGTGAATATTTGGAAATGTAAATTCACACTGGAAATTATAAGGGAAATTTGTTTTAAAAATAAACATTGATTTATTTTTAAAAGTGTGGAATAAATTTACGAATTTGAAACGTAAATTTAATAAATCGGTAAGGATTTATTTAATTGGTTTAAATAAACCATTTTGAAATGAAAGTTGTGAGGGTGTTAATTGATTTGGAATTGGTTTTCAAATGGTTGAAGTGTGGAATATATATCTTGTAAAGATATTTTTGGGAAATAAATAATTTGGGAAATTATTTGAAATCGGGTTATATTGTGAATATTGATTGATAGTTAAATAACCGACTATCAATATTGACCCTTAAATGGCTATTTGTTGTGAATTGGTTGAAATTGAATGCTACACTGATTTTTAAATTATTGCGCTCGTTATTCGGATTACCCATTCCGAATAGTGATACGACGTAATGGATAGCATTGAAGACCGGCGATGAAGACCGGGTATTTGTGAAAACGATAGGATGACCTATCGATTGTCTCTGCACCGTTAGCTACGGTATAGAGATTTCCTTTGTGATGGGAAATTCGATCGGGATTGTGCATACCCGGATTGCAAGGGCTTCTTTTGAAGTGCCTTCGGTTCTGTTCGAGCCCAGAACAGACTTGTATGGTTACGTGTCTGACATTACATTTTGAGATATAAAGCAGATTTCTTTCAAATACATTTCTGTTGGTGGCGGAGAATTTATTCTCTTAGCTTAACACCCTTCTCTGAGACGTACGCGCTCAGAGGTTATGTAGTTGAAGGTTATCATCGATATATTCCTAATTTGGTAATGTTTCATGCTGAGTGTTGTTGTGTGATGTTTATTTATTGATCATTTATTGATCAAAGCGTGGCTTTGTGAAAAAGCGTAGCCTTGTGGACGAGACTTCGTCAGACCTCACACGCTGGAAATGGTCAAAACAGGAATATGCGGGAAGGTTATGAGGGTCGCTCCCTTTAGGGTATGTCATTACCTTCTGGAAAAGGGTGGTGTCAGGTATGGAGCCCTGATGCTTAACCTATGTGGTTGCTCCAATCTCATTTTTCTGTGTGGTTGTTGTTTGGTGATAGAGGGCCCTCAGATTAAGGTCCAAAAGGACCGGGGGGTGGCATATTCGTGTAGTAGTTACCTAGTGACAAAGGTAAACCGGCCTTGTGTTGGCAAAAAGCTGGTTAAGTTCTCGGGACGTCCCGCCAGAGGCGATCCCATTGACAGTAGGAAGTTCCTTAGCCTGACCATTTGTTGGAAAATCCAAAGAAACAATACGAGCCTTGTACGGTTTTAGTTGTATTACCTGCCATGGAATGTGGCGGTAACCTGCTATTGAACATAGTAGCCATAGTAGGCATACGATAATGGTCGTATGTTGGCTAAGATTTATATTCTATTTTCGAAATGTTTTCATCACTATGCACTAATAATAATAACAAAAAAATAATTTGTTTTGCATAGTAAGCATCTTTGACTATCATAAGGAGAAATCTCTTCCAATTCTGCGTTTGCACTGTGTGTGTGCGGGGAGGCCTTATGGTAGTTTCATTTTCCAAAAGCATTGCGGATATTTTTCACTTCCCTTGTTGTTTTTGTTGTTTTAAAAGATAAATAACTGTTTTATGTTCTCACACCAGTCCCATGACTGACCTGGAGTTTATTGTTCTCTTCGTAATCTCTGGTTGCCCATAAATTTTCCACACGGGCAGTCTAGAGTCAGGTTATCAGGTCATTATGGATTTAGGAGTGCTATGGAGCTCAAGTGGCGAGCTGGATGGCGAGACGTACCAGTTGTATATGATATTATCTTTCCGCTATAAATTCATTTGTAGGGACATGTTGTATAACTGTCCATTGTCCATTTGTGTTGTATATTGTTATTGTACACTCTGATGATGATAATCTAATGTAATAACTGATATAGTTCTTTGTTTTAAAGATTATACACTTTTCTGTTATATGTTGTTCCGCTGCGACTGTGAGATTCTGATATTGTCTCTGTTCTGTTTCCTTATTTCTTCTTCGTTTTCTTCTACCTCTTCTTTTTAACCCTAACAATTCGGTTTTCCGGCATTCGATTATGCGGCATTTGATACAGTGGACGTAAGAATGCCGACCTTCGGATCCCGACAAAACCGTGTTCGTTACATTTGGTTGATATAGGATACCGATATGCTACACTTGACATGCAAGAAGCCTCGGTGGAGAAAGGAAATTCGAGCAATCAAAATTGAAAGAAGGGGAAATTTAGAGGCAAGAAACCATGGCACGGTAAGGAGAAAAGAAGAGCAATCAGGGAAGCACTACAGAGAATGTCACTTGCTATAATTGCTTGGAGAAGGGCCACTATTCTAGCAGATGTACGAAGCCTAAGAAACAAGTCAGTCAATCCGTTAAAGCAAAGCCCAGGAAATGCTATTATTGTTAGAAATTGGGACATAAAGTTAAAGACTGCCCAGTTATGAAGCAAGCTCAGACAGCCAAGGTGTACACAGTCAAAGACAAATCCGCATCTTCCAAAGCAGAAAAGGGGAAAGGAGTTCTGGAAGGTAATCTCACTATTTATGATAGCATTGTTAGAGTTCTTTTTGACACGGGCGCTACATAAAGTTTTATCTCTCAGCAAGCTATTAATGAATTGAAGCTTGAACCTGATTTTGTTGATAAGCCTATATGTGTAAAGAATCCAGTTGGAGGTCCCGCAAACCTCTGTCTTCGATGTAGAGATGTTCCTATCTCATATTCTTGCTATCAATTCCCTATTGGTCTCTTTGTTCTTGATTTTAACGAGTTTGAAATCTTACTCGAAATGGATTGGCTAGCAAAATATGAAGCCAAGTTGGATTGCAATAATCAATTGATTTCAATCAAACCCAGTTTGGAGATTTCATCGAGATTTCTTGTGAGGACCCTAGTCCTAAAAGAGAAGGGTTGATGTATAATTTGGGTTATCCTGAACCTAGTTTGGAGTGCATAACTATTGTTAGAGATTTTCCAGATGTATTTGAAGAAGTGAAATCACTACCTCCACACCAAGAAATAGAATTCAGAATCGACCTTGTACCGAATGCTCGTCCTGTCGTTCACGCAAGTCGCATGATGGCACCCAAGGAAAGGGTTGAATTAGTTCAGCAGACCAGGGATCTACTAGCAAAAGGGTTGATTCGACCTAGTGTTTCTGAATGGGGATCAACCATCGTATTTGTTGCTAAATTGGATGGATCTTTGAGGTTGTGTGTGGATTACCGCGATCTCAATAAGCTGACTCTCAAGAATAAATTTTCATTACCCAGAATTGATGATCTATTTGATCAATTGCATGGTGATTGTTTCTTTTCGAAGATGGATCTAGCCCAAGGATTCCATCAATTACCAATCGCCGAAGATTGTGTCCATTTGACAGTTTTCAGGGGTCCCAATATGTTCTACGAATGGTTAGTCATGCATTTTGGGCTAACCAATGCCCCAGCATACTTTATAGATCTTATGACTCGTGTGTTTCGGGATGTTTTGAATAAATTTGTGCTCGTATTTATTGATGATATTTGGTCTATTCCAAGATCGAAGAGGAGCATGCCGAGCACCTTAGAATCGTTTTGGAGATATTGAGGAGAAACATTCTATTCACAAATTTTCCAAATGCCATTTCTGGGTCAAAGAAGTCAAATTTCTCGGCCATATTGTTAATGAAGAAGGGATTTCTGTTGATCCTAGCAAAATTTCCGCTATTCTTGATTGGAGGAAACATACTACCCCAAAGGAAGTTCGAAGCTTTTTGGGTTTAGCAGGATATTATCGGAAGTTTGTTCAGGACTTTTCTATGTTAGCTAATCCGTTGACCAAGCTAACAATGAAGAATGAAAAATTAATTTGGACTCCAAAATGCGACGAAGCTTTTGAGGAGTTGAAGAAGAGATTAACCACCACTCATGTTCTCGCTATTATCAACGGGAATCAGGGTTTATCTGTTTATACCGATGCTTGTGGTGAAGGCTTGGGTGCAGTATTGATGCAGAACGGGAAGGTAATTGCCTACGCGAGTAGACAATTACGTCCTCATAAAAAAATTATCCAACCCATGATTTGGAGCTTCTAGTTGTTATCTTCGCTTTGAAAATATGGCGACATTATCTTCTGGGTAAGAATCTTTTCAGCTTTCTTAACAATCTACGAATTTAACTTAACTTAACAAATATACTTATTGAACTCTCTTTATTTCTAGGTGAAAAATTCGAATTATTCACCGACCACAAATCTTTGAAATATCTCTTCACCCAGAAAGATCTGAATCCGCGACAACAACGTTGGTTGGAATTTCTAGCATCTTACAACCTAGATATCCAATATATGCCTAGAAAAGCCAATGTAGTTGCCGATGCTTTAAGTAGGAGGCATGCTATTCTTACATATCTTGTTGTTACTCCTACTCTCCTTGAAAAGATCGCCAGCAAGCAAAAAGAAGACCAGTTCCTTCATGGAATTTATAAAAGAATTCATCATGGTGAAGATTCTAGTTTTGCAATTGATGATAATGGGATTATCAGATTGAAAGGCAGAATATGTGTCCCAGACTTTCCTGATCTGAAATGAGAAGTGTTAGACAAAAGTCACAAATCTAAATTTAGCATCCATCTAGGAGTCAATAAAATGTATCGTGATATCAAAAGAACTTTCTGGTGGAAGACGATGAAAAGGGACATATCTATATATGTGAGTCGCTATGCTACTTACCAACAAATCAAAAGCGACCAAAAGAAAGCGGCGGGTTTACTTCAGCCTTTAGAAGTACCCAAGTGGAAATGGGACCAAGTATCGATGGATTTCATCGACGGTTTTCCTCATACTCGAAAAGGCAATGAAGCAATTTGGGTCATTGTGGACCGTTTGACTAAGACAGCCCACTTCTTGCCAGCGAAATCTACCCACATGGAAGCGAGCTTAACCGAATTGTATGTGAAAGAAATTGTCCGTCACCATGGCATTCCTAGTAGCATAGTGAGTGATCGTGATCCGATCTTCACTAGTAGATTTTGGGAGGCATTTCAAGACGCATTGGGAACAAAACTGAATTTCAGCACTGCTTATCACCCACAGTCTGATGGGCAGACTGAGAGGATCAACCGAATCTTAGAAGACCTATTGCGTGCTTGTATACTTGATTTTGCTGGTTCTTGGGAGGACCATTTGCATCTGATCGAGTTCTCATATAACAATATCTATCAGGCCAGTATAGAGATGGCTCCTTTTGAGGCTTTATATGGTCGTCCGTGTCGATCACTGGCATGCTGGATTGAGGCAGGTGATAGACTCGTTCTTGGACCAGATATGATTAAAGAAGCCATAGAGAATGTTGGTTCTATCCGGAAGAAATTGAGGACAGCTCACAGTCGTCAAAAAAGTTATTATGATCACAGAAGACAGGATTTGGAATTCCAGATTAAGGATTCTGTCTTTCTCAAAGTATCTCCAATGCGAGGTGTATTGAGGTTTGGGAAGACCGGTAAGCTAGCACCACGATATATTGGTCCTTTTTCTATTCTGGAGGGGATCGGTTCTTTAGCCCATCGAGTGCAGTTGCCTAGGTGGTTATCTGGCGTGCATGATGTATTCCACATTTCTAACCTTCAGAAGTATGTGCACAATCCGGATAGTATTATTGAAGAAGCTGCTCAACAGGATCTCGACATCACTCCCAATTTAATAGTTAAAAGAGAACCGATAAAGATTGTGGATCGTGAAGAAAAGCAATTGAGAAACAAAGTTGTGAAGCTAGTTAAAGTTCAGTGGAGTGGCGATCCAAAAGACTGCACTTGGGAAACTGAAGATAATATGCAGAAATTTTATCCCATTTGTTGAGTGGATATCTCGGCTTAAGCCGGTAAGCCATTTCCTTATTCTTTCTGAATTCGTATATTCTTTGTTTGTTTTTCTCTCTCTTCCAAATTTCGAGAACGAAATTTTCTTAAGGAGGGGATATCTGTAACATCCCAAAATTCATCAATTAAAATTAATAATATATTTTAAAACTTTGGAATTTAATTTGAAAATTAAAATGAAAATCTTAAAACAAATAAAAATAAGTGACAATAATATATAAATAAAATTCCAATTTATTTTGAGTTTAAATTTTGAAATAATGAATGTTTTAAAAAGTCATTTGGATTTAAAAATTATATGCATATACGTACATTGCATATATGAGTAAAGTTGATACATATTGAAATTTAATATAAATTTATTCAAGATATGTGTGAATATATAAATAGACATAAATGTTTATATTTCAAGTTTAAAAATGAAGTTTGAATTTAAATTTAAAATAAATGTTTTTAGAAATAAGTAGCATTTAATAATCATTAAGATGTAATGTATATAATATAAATATTGGTTAAAACAATTCTTTCAACAATTGTATGCATATATACACAAATGAATATGATGTAAAAAGTTTAATTTTTTTTTCATTTTGTCTTGTAAAAATCACAAATGTAAACATACATTTACATGGGAGATGGAGTAAGGTGATTAACAAAATCTAGATCTTATGATTACCTTTTTACAAATGGCATGAAACATCATCACTTTAATAAAATAATCAAATTAAAAATTTTAGAAAACCTTTCAGCTTCCAAATTCAAATTTATTTAGCTCCAAATCTCTGAAAAGTTCAGTAATCAAAGGATTTAGCAATCTCCAACTCCAACTCCAACTCCAATACTCAAGAAAAAGTAAAAAAAAGAAAAGAAAAAGAAAACTGCCTACTTTCTTTAATTCAAAAGTTAAATCTGAAGTTTTTTCTTAAGCATCAAACTATAGTGTATGATTCCATCTCTCTGGTAAGTTTTAAAACTTTTTAGTTAATGAAATTATGATTTTAAAACCAAGTTTTTAACACAAACAAAGTTTGAAACTGCAGATTAGCTTTAAACAAGTGCTTTAGGTTTTTGGCAGTGCAAGGGTTTCTAAAATAATTTAAGGCAAGTAACTCTATTTTAAAGATTTAAAAGTTGACTTTGCTAAAAAATATTGAAGTAGTAAAGTAAGAATCTGAGTAATTGAATCAATTATTTGCAGGAAAAATCAAGTTCAAGGCTAAATTAGGTTTCTGGTTCAACTACAGATCTGTCTTTCTTAGTATAAAAGGAAATTCAAACTGTACATCAATTTAATATTTGTTGTTATTAATGATTAAGAGAATAAATACAACAAGTAATAATCAAAGATCTGTAATTCTAACTTGCAGATATAAAACTCCAAATTTTAAAGTAAGGAAAGAAGAAAAAGTTACATGCTTCATCTTATCTTTTGAAATTGTCAGGAAACATTTATGTCTTCTGGAAAAAAGGTGAGTAAACCTTTGATCTCTTCAACCATTTGTTGATTTTGTGAATGCCTGAATGATGCTAAAAGCCTTTCTTGCGAATGGATTGCTACCCTTGTGTTTTTCTTTGCCTGGAAATGTTGCTTGTTTTTTTCTTGTTCTTCTGTTCCCTTTAACCCTATGGTTTACAGTGTAAACCATGCCAAAACCAGAAACTCTTCCCCTTATTCCTTCTGAAAGACGGATTGTAAAACAAGTTAAAGTATGTTGTGACACTGCATTGTGTTCCAGTAACAAATTGAAGCAAGATCATATAGTTTTTCTTTTACTGGAACTGAGTTATATTTAAGTATCAGGATTACAGAGTAAACGGTATCAAAATCCCAATCTTTCTCTCTTTCATTTCTTTTGAAAATATGTTGAAAACAAGTTGAAGTTTTGTTTTTAAACATGTACTTTGTTCCTGTAATAACTCAAAGTAAAGTTATACATATATTTTTTTTCTGGAAATTATGAAACATAGTTACCATTCAAACTTTTCAGAAATTCGAACTTCACAGATTTTAATTTCAGTAATGTGATTTGACTCCCCCTTAAAAATATTGATTTTAGAAAGCAAAATGCAAATTTTTCATTAAGTTTTGATCGAGATACTGGTGTTCATAAAAAAATTAAACTTTTGCCAAATTCCAGTGATCAAAGTGATTGTGGCCCTCGAATTCGTCGTCATAGATTGTTTGAACGTTCGACATCACTGGAAAAATACCAGTGGGATCTATAAATCATTGAATCTTTGATTCGAGATCAAACTAGGGTTTAAGAACCCTTTTCTGTTCATGATCGAAATGGATGGTGCTGCGCCATCAAGGGGTGATCGGAATACGTGGCAAAGGTGCCAATCGAGGCGTCGCGCGTTGATGTTGCTTCAGTCCAAATTTGGTGACCGTTAACGGTTAAAGGAGGTGGCGCGAGGCATTTTCCTGATGACGTTTCTGATGGGTTGTTTTGGTCGTGATGTCTCGATTCTTGTTTTCGAAATAAAATCGCGTTCTGGGTGTTTGTGTCGTTTTAGGGGATGGTCGTCGACTCTAGGGTGGCCGCAGCTTCGACCAACGGTGATGGTTTTTGCCGTGCACGTGCACGTGGTGGCTGTGGTGTCAGTTGTGATAGGTTTGGGGAAGAAGGGAGGTGACTCGAAGCATTACATGTGGAATTGGGGTGAAGGCTCGAAGTCAGGCTCGTGTTGTTTGGGGGTTGTATCGGGTTATTTTTAAAACTTAAACAAATTTTTGTAAAAAGAAATTTATTCAGGTTAATTTGGGAAAACTTGAAGCAGGGGGGTGTTTTTCTCGGGGGAAACTCGAAGCAGGGGGGCGTTTTTCTCGGGTTGGTCATGAAAACAGCAAAAAGCCAGTCTTAACTAAATTTCGAAACACAAGTTAAATAATTTTTCTGAATAAATTAATGATAGTGGTAAACGGAATATGAGGTAAATGGTATTTGAAATTTATGAAGTTCAAAGATATTTTTAAATCTTATAATTTCTCTTAAATAAAAGTTGTTTTAAAATCTAACTTAATAAATAGTTTAGAAGTAAATCAAATATTCAGGTGTTAATTTTAAAACAAATTTATTTATAATGATGAAATAGTAGTTAACAATTAATGTTTTGTAAAGATTTTGTAATTAATAATTAATTAATCAAAGAATAGTCAATTAATAAAAGTAATTAAACTTAACTAGTTAACAATTAAGAATTAATAAATTAAAATAATCAATTAAAGGATAAATAGTTAATAAAACCAATTAAGATTGAATTAATTCATAGTTAAGAAAAATTAAACATTGATTTAAAAAAAATTAATAAAGATAATTATTTGGTTAATTCACTTTAATCACAATCACCTTAATTGAAGATGATTGACTATCATCAAGTGTTCTGTACTGAATTGATGTTCCTGTTGTGATACTGTGATTGCTTTGTGATGAAATGTGATTTGTGATTTGTTTCCATACGTATGTGAAACCCTTTGCCCGTAAAAACGACATTTAAACTTCGATGCGACAGGGAGTTCGATTTCAGTTAGTTCTCCGAAACCCACATCGAACCTTGAATGTGAATCCTTGTAATCGATACACCCACATGTTTTTTAAAATTGAGCTTCCACTATTCGAATTAGGCGGGAGAGGACCTTTGTGTCATATAACCCATTCCGAATAGTGATTCGAGGAAATGGGTAGCATTTGAAGACCGGTGTGGAAGACTGGGTATTTGCGAGAGCGATATGATAACCTATCGATTGTCTCTGCACCGAGTAGCTACGGTATAGAGATTCCCTAAGTGATGGGAAGTCCGATCGGAATTGTGGACGCCCGAATTTGCAAGGGCTTCTTCCTTTATTGGACAAAGTGCCTTCGGTTCTGTTCGAACCTGGAACAGACTTGTATGGTCGTGTGTCCGACACTACACTTTGAGATATAAAGCCGATTTCTTTCAAAAACATATCTGTTGGTGGCGGAGAATTTATTCTCTTAGCTTAACACCCTTCTCTGAGACGTACGAGCTCAAAGGTTATGTAGTTGAAGGTTATCAGCGATATACTTCCAATTTAGTAGTGTGGCATGCTAAGTGCTGCTGTGTATTGATGATCATTTGTTGATCATTTATGATCAAAGCATGGCTTTCGTGTAAAGCGTAGCTTTGTGGACGAGACCTCATCGGACCTCACACCCTGGAAATGGTCGAAACAGAAAAGATGCGGCAAGGTTATGAGGGTCGCGCCCTTTAGGTTATGTCATTTCCTTCTGGAGAAAGGTGGCATCATGGTATGGAGCCCAGATATTTCACCTATGTGGTTACTTCAATCTCATTTACTGTGTGGTTGTTGCTTTGTGATGGAGGGCCCTCAGATAAAGGTCCCAAAGGACCGGGGAATGGCATAGTCGTGTAGTAGTTACCTAGTTACAGAGGTAACTCGGCCTTGTGTTGGCATAGAACTGGTTAAGTTCTCGGGACGTCCCGCACGAAGCGTACCCATGTGGCATAGGAAGTTCCTTAGCCTGACCATTTGTTGGAAATCCAAAGAAACAAAACGAGCCCTGTACGGTTTTAGTTGTATAACCTGCCATGCAGCGTTGCGGTAACCTGCCACAAAACATGGTAGCTATAGTAGGCATAAGACGAAATGTTGTATGCTGGCTAGGACTTATATTATACTTTCGAAATGGCTTTCTTCACTATGCACTAGTAATAATATCAAAGAAATTTTCCCATATCAAGCATATTTGACTATCATAAGAAGAAATCTCCTCCAATTCTGCGATTGCATTGTGTGTGTGACAGGAGGTCTTATGGTAGTTTCATTTTCCAAAAGCATACCGGATTTTCTTGTATAAATCTGTTTTATTTGAAAGAAACTGTTTCTGTTTACTCATACCAGTCTCATGACTGACCCAGAGTTTATTATTTCTTTTCTAAACTCTGGGTGCCCATCATTTCCACACGAGCAGCCTAGTAGCAGGTTTTCCGTATTGTGGCATTAGCTGTATTTTGGTTTGGAGATTATCGGGTTTTGGAGGCTTTTACCTTGAAGACATTTTGGAAGCTTTTGGATCTCAAGGTGCTTAGATTTGGAAGTTCACTATCACTCTATTTCTTCTTGAAGACTTTTGGCATATGATCTCTTGTTTTTCTATTATGACATTCTATTTGAAGTTGTGATATGTATTATGATACTTTGATGTTGTAGCGGATATTATGATGATGTTGTATCTGTGATGTTATGCATGATATTCATTTTGTTTCCGCTGTTTTATATTCATCTAATGTTGTTATAAGCTCCATCCGACTGGAGTTCAATGTTTGAATCTTCGGCAGTCGAATACAAGTGAGGTATTTGATGTCAATTTTCGAACATTGGATTTCGGGTCGTCACACCCAATCAAAAGTCGATAGTCGGTACCGAAGATGCTGTTATTTTGCTAGAATTAAGATAAACGGAGCAATAGAAGTCCAAATTTTAAAAGAGAAAGATGACGACTCGCTCAGAAGAGGATTTAGAAATTTTCTATAGAAAAATATTCAGGTTTGGAAATAAATTTGTTATCATCAAATTCTAACTGATTTAAATTGAAATAGAATTACAGAATAAAATTTACTTCCATATTATCTGATGAAAATTTACCAGCTGCTATGTTTAAGAAGACGTATCCTAAATATTAATTTTTTATTTTCACATTTTATTATTTAAAATTTCGTAAAATTTCAATTAATTAAATAAATAAAATCACTAAAATTTTGGGTCGTTACACTCTCCCCCACTCAAACTTTTCGTCCCCGAAAAGGAAGGAGGTAGGAGAACAGAACAACCAGAAATAAAAGTAGATTGAAAGTAAAGAATAAACAATTAATTTAAAACTACATAAAGTTTCTTGAATTATTCATTTGAACACTTCATTTGCAATTCAATTTTCTTTAATACTTTAAAATTTTCAAAACTTATTTGTAAATTTCTTGCTTCTTTAATAAGTACCATTTATGTTTAAATAACACCTATATAAATATATGAAAAACTATTTGAAAACAATTATTTACATCGTTAGTTTTATTTACAGGGACGCTATTCAAACATTAAATCCATAATTTATAAATTTTTCTCAAGATACTTTCACATATTATTAATCAATTAACAACCATTTACTTTAAATATGTTTTTATTTAATTGATACTTCTAAAATATGTATGTCACTAATAATTTACCATTAAACATGCAGCATATAAAAAATAGTATTTAAAAAAGGATATATTCAAAAAGGAACGAAGGTAGATTCAGAAAGACAGAATATGAGTGAATAAATAAAGTTGAGCAGATAAGGTAGGTTCAAAAGAATAGTATCGGACACAAATAATTAGTTCAAACCATAAGAATTTCAATTTTCAAATATTGATTAAAAATTCATTTGTTGAAAAATACTTTTATAATAAATACCTTTATATCGAAACAAATTTTTCTTTCAAAATTCTTTTATGACTTGATGTTTCAACAAGTTTATCTTCGTTCTTGCTGACTCTGGTCATGCGTTGATCAGGAGCAAAGCTAGAATTGTTCAAATATTTAGTAGACCTGTTTCAACACCCAGTGAAAATACTTGAAAAACCTTCAAAACCGATATGGAAAGTACAATCCAAACAAACCACCTGGATCGCAGATACACAATGGTTACGCCTGGATCTTCCACGAAACATCCATACCTTTAGACAATCACTGCCTTGCAAATTACGCCATGATAACCAAAACCTATGGACCACCGGATACATAACAATGGTTACACCTGGATCCCCCAGGAAACATCCATACCCTTTAAGCAATCTCTGCCTTGCGGATTAAACCACGACAACAAGATAGGTAGACCGCAGGATACATAACAATGGTTATGCCCAGATCCTCCAGAAAACATCTATACCCTTCAAGCAATCCCTGCCTTGCGGATTACGCTACCCAAAAAAATGACCATGGGTTACGCCATGGTAGGACACTCGAGTATCACAGCCAGAAAAATGAAATCAGAGAGAATAATCGATAGAATGAATCCGCAATGTGGCCACAAAGCGGATATCAAGCAGAAGGCACTTTCCATATCTTTACTTCGAAAATATGTATCATATAGTATCCTTTTCAAATCACTTTCAAATATCATACTTATATAAAGCCCATTTTATATAAGATTCCATTTTCAAATCGAATACTTTCCAAAATCAATAGTATATCAAATCATAGTTATATAGACTTCGATTGTATAATTTTTCTCTTTCCAAATTGAGTACATTTCCAAATCGATAGTTTTCAAATCAACTTCATACTTACAGAATCAATTTTTATATCAGTTCGACAACTCCCAAATCAAGTATCGAGTAAAAACAATGTTTTCAATTTCAATTCCTTTCAATAGCGTTTCAGTTTCAAAATCATATACGATTTCACCAAAATATTTCTTCCAAATTTAATATCTTCAGTTTAAAAGTTTCCAAATCACATAATTTAGTCAACAAATTCATTTGCAAAATCCTAATATAAATACTGGGTTTTAAATTCCAATCTATTTTCGAAACCAATTATTTTCGTCAAAATCAATTATACCAAAAAATTTATAACCATCCCTTTAAAACCTTTAAACTATTTATTTCTATATGGAAGATCCAATTTACCTTTTGAAAATTACTTAGCCTTGAAAATTAAACCTCGATTAGGAAGAGTTCGAACATTTAAATAGTCGGTGAAATCAAATTTCAAATCCAAGAGTTGGAAATCAACAACAAATCAGTAAATCAATTTTCAATAGGAAGGGTTATGCCAAATCAAATTCGAAACTCGAGGATAGAACACCAGGCTCACTTCAAATCATTTCAAATATATATACATATATCTTTCGAAAATCAAATCATACTTCGGAATTTGAAATCAAAATTAGTTTCACAAAATCACTCGCATAGGAAAGCTACTAAAGTGGCCTTTCCCCCACTTTGAAACTCGAAAATCAATGTCGATGATGCGTGCACTCATCACCGAAATTATTTTCCTGCGACACAAGTGAGTTTTAGACTTCTATTTTCTTAAAAAAGTTTTTGAAATTTGTTCAAAATCATTTGAATTCATTTGAATTCATTTGAAACAATTCTTATTCGAAAAATACTTTTAAATCGTATTATTATATATTTTCAAAATCTTTAAACCAATTTCACACACCAAAATTCAACTCCTCGAATTTCCAATTTAAAATCCTTCAGTTATAAATCAATTTTAGATAAATCAATTTTAGATAAATCAAGTTTCTTATAAAATTTTCAAAATTTCAAAATCCTTTTGAAACTTCAAATTCTCGTTTAGAAAGGTATATAATCCTTATCAGAACATTTCACTTTTATATATAGAATATAATCATACTTATCAAAATAGAAAACGCGATATATAAAACAATTTCAAAAATACAAATAAACCCGATTTTTTCAAAGGATGATTCAAGAATGGATTTCAAAACAAGGATAGGCTCGATTCGAAGATGAGATAATCAAATTTCAAAATAGGAGATGGATATACTTATATAAATCGCGGGCGACCTTAACCGGTCAATTGTGATTTCAAAATAAGATCGGTGCAGAATTCTGAGGCAAATCGACATTCGATTGCCAGAGATAGAATTCGACATAACTAGAGATAGCAACATCTAAACCAAGGGATAATAAATCTCCGGTGAATCAATGCCAATGGTAAAGGAGTTTCGCCCCTTTACAAATCATTCAAACATTGACGGGATCGCCTATTCTTATAGAGATCATTCGAAGCAGAGTTATGGGATACTCCAGAATCAAGAAACATAATTGGAACCGTAGGGAACGTTCCAAAGTCCAAAGGAAAACCAAATCAAAGAGGAAGAAATTCAAGCTCGAATGAAAGTGATTCTGCAAATAAATTTACTATATATGCTAAGTTTGCCTAGAGCCAAAGCTCTGATACCAACTCTAACGACCCAATATTTTCAACCATTCGCATCCGCACATGCCGGACTAGAAATGCTCAAAATATCAGTTTGTTAATTTAAATTTGGCAAAATTCAGCTTATACAATAAATAAACCAATCACAGAATCACAAACACAGAGTAATATAATAATAACGCAGCGGAATAGATAAATAGTAGTTCATGAAGCTACTATATAAACATTAGAGTTAGAAATAAAATACAGCAAAATATGTCAAATACAGCGAAGTCTCCAATACAAACAGACGACCTCTCTGAACAAATCAACTGGAAAAGCTGATAGCTGAATCGATAGTTGGATCTCCAAGCGAAGCTTCAAACTTCAAAGGTAAGTCTCAAATGCTGTATCGCTCAGTCAGACCCGAGCGTAAAGCCAAACACAAAACACTCGAGCAGGATTAATATTCTTATATCAATAAATTCAACTCAAGTGAAATGTCAACTGAAATACAAATAACTTAAAGGATGTTAGGATACCCATCCTCTAAGGATCTGTGGAACTATCTAAAATGTAGAAGTGTACTTTATTAACCACCAAACATGGTTATAACACCGTGGTCCTTTCAAAATAATTTATTTTTCAAAACTGAAATATCATTTCCATTAAATATATATATATATATATATATATTCCCTCAATTTCACAAATTGATTCAAATCAACTCGAGTTTCAAATTAAAATTTTAATTCAATCTAGATTTATCCATTTTAGTTCAATTCGGTTTCTAAATAACAATTCAAATTATATTGATTTCAAATACAGATCTGAATCACAAAACAAACCATTTAAATTCCAGTATATTTCAAAGCTTTAATATTCAACATTTCAAAGTTCTGTTTAAAAGTTCGTATAGAACTCGATTTAACCTCATTATTATTTAGTGTTGAAATATTCACTTAATAAATTCAGTATTATTTAAATAATCTTAATTTACCTTTAAACTGAATATTCCTTTTGATTTGTTTAAACTTGAAATATCCATTTAATCACTTTAAATCAAAAATATCAAGTTATAAAATCAAATCTTAAACTTCAAATTCAATAGTTCAAATCAATTTAATTTAGTAGAATTCTTAATTAAATACAATTTTGATTAATTCAACTTTATCTTCTCAACCTTAACTTATTCAAATTATTATAACAATCTATTTTGAAATATAGATTTACATAAATACTTAATCATATTATATGAATTAGATCGATCTCAATAATAATATTATTAAATCTATATATAAAATTACCATTTATATATAATATCTTAAGAACCAATGTTTATTAAAAACCATGTCTTCTTTTCAAAACCATAGAAATCATTTTCAAAACATTTATATATATGGACTAGCGGTGTCTGTATGTATTTCCTCTCCTATGGTCAAATGATACAGATATTTATCATTTCAATCCGTAATTTAAATATATATTGGAAGATATCATTTCGACCCGCAATCCCAAATTCAATTCAATGAAAATTTCTTAGGTTTATCATTTCAACCCACAACGATTTTCTCCTATTCTAAAGTCCGTTCGGGTATGTATCATTTCAACCCATAATGAATTTTATACTAACAGGGAACTTGCAGAGTGATGACATATACGATAATGATAATGACAGGCATATATAACATCAATAACAATATAATATAAACAATAGGATATGGTGTCATGTCCCACAGGTGAATAGTTACAGATAACAACATATATAGAAATTAAATAACTAATAGCAGCATATTTCAATAGTCATTTCAATTGAAATCAAATTTAATAAATATAGGAACATTAATCATGAGTGATTGCTCACCTTTCGAGGCAAGAGACATAGACAATAAGGTGGAGTTTCTAAATCCAAGCACGAATCCAAAGCAAAGTAAGATTGGCAGAATTCGATGGATAGAGCTAATAACAGAATTTGATGAGAACAAATCAAATCAGAATTGGATTGATGATGATAAATTCAAACAAAGAGTATATTATATTATAATTTTATTACTTTATGTTGATACGCTATATTTTGATCAATGACAATGTGCTTCAACAAATAGGAAGAGATATGTGCAAAACTAAAGGAAGGACTATGAAGACCAAGGATATCTTAAGTATTCTATATATATATATATATATATATATATATATATATCTCGTAGTCTTAGTTTTATTGTTAAAATCTATCCTCAAGAAGCTTGCACAAACACAAGAACACACTTCATAACTTAATATTTTGGTTAAATATTCACTATGCATAAAATACGAGTTCAGTTGACTGAACAGAAAATTTCAGTCGACTGAACCTATTACAGAACTACAACATGCACACAGTTTCAGTCGACTGAAATTGCCTGTTCAGTCGACTGAATTCAAACCTGCGAATTTTTTATGAAAAGACACCTTCTTCTTCCTAAGATTTGCAACCATTCTCCAATGGTAATGGATGCATCTCTTGCCTGAATCTTTTGCAAATAGACACACCTCTTCTACACTTATAAATACATGATTCTATCATTTGCAAATCATCAATTCTATTTGCTTTAATCTCTCTATTATCTTGATCATCTTTTCTGATTTCTTAAAGTTTTAAAAAAACATTCAAACACCACTTCAACTGCTTGAATCTCTGATTTATCTTAAATCCTCGTTAGATTCATAGCAATTCATATTTCCTCAATCTTCATAAACACATTTCATATTCTTGAGGATAAGATTATAGGAAAGTTGTACTCAATTAGACTCATTAGTGTTATCAAGAACAAGACAAGTAAGAAATACTTTTTTTACCTAGTTGAAGTCCTCTTCGGTAGTTGAGGCAAGAAATCCCGTTCGGTGGTTTGGGTAAGTTGTAAACCTATTCCTCCGGGTTAAGTGAGGGTTGTTAGTTAGTAGAATTCCTAAGGGGAGCTTAGGGACTGGACGTAGGACAAGAAGTCCGAACCAGTATAAAAACTTAGTGTCTACTTTACTTATTGTTTATTGCTATCTACCTAGACCATTTCACTATTTCATATTATATGATCCTACCGCATAGATTTTTTCAATTGGTATCAGAGCAAGGTTGTCCTATAACCATAACACCGTTATTTGACATATTGATAATATGGAAAATAACACAAGCACAAGCACAACAACTGCATTTAGCTCAACATTTGCAGAAGGATTATCTGCCCAAAGACCCCCTCTATTCAATGGACAAAACTATAATTATTGGGCTACAAGGATGAGGATTTATATGCAAGCAACAAGCTTTGAAGCCTGGAATGCAACTCAAGCAGAATTCGTTCTACCCACAACTGATTACTCTATATGGACACAAACTCATAAGAATGAAGCTAGTGCAAATGTCAAAGCTATGAATATGCTATTCGCGCATTGGATAGAAATTAGTTTAATCGTGTTAGCATTTGTACTACTGCACATCAGATATGGGATACACTAAGAACCATACATGAAGGCACATACAAGGTCAAACAAACAAAGATTTCCATGCCAGAACCAGTTCCAAAACTTTTGAATGCGGCAGAATGAATCCATCAATGACATGTACTCGAGATTTCAAGACATTCATCATGCCTTAATAGGATTAGGAGAAAAGTATACAAATTTTTATATTGTATCTAAGGTCCTAAATTCACTCATTGATGAATGAGAGAGAAAAGTCTTAGCAATCGAGGAAGCAAACGATCTATCTACAATGAAACCTGAAGAATTAATTGGAAACCTTATGTCTTATGAAGTTAACATACAAGCTAAGAAAGACCAAGCACAGGAAAGAAAAAATATAGCTTTTCACGCAGAAAAGGAAGAATCAGAGTCTGAAGATAAGGATCTAGCATTTATTGCCAAAAATTTCAAGAAATTCTTAAAATATAGAAAAGGAAATAAAAACGGTTTCAAAAAGAATTTCTTGAACAAACCTTCATCCTCAAATATAGAATGCTTCAATTGTCACAAGAAAGGACACATGCACAAGGATTGTCCAGAACAAAAGAAGGAAAATCAGAAAAACTTCAACAACAAGAATAAGAAAGACAAATTAAAAAAAGGCTTTTTCTGCACATGGGACGATTCAGATTCATCTTCATCCGAAAGTGATAGAGATAGTGACAACGAACAAGCAAATATATGCTTCATGGCTTAAGAATCTAAGGTTAGTGATTTATCTTATGATGATTTAATAGAAATAAACACTGAATTTTTAAATACTATAAAAATTCTCAAAAAGAAACTTAAAGAGACACGTGAAAATCAGAACAAAGCTGAATTTGAAAGAGATATATTAAAAGACGAGAAAAATATATTGGAAGAAGAACTTGAAAGAGTTCAAGAATCTCTCTCAAACTCAGATTGCCAACTTTTACTTTTGAGCCAAGAAATTGAAACTCAAAAAGCAAAGAATGATGAAATTATTTCTGAAAATCACAATTTAAAAAATAAAATAAAACAAGTTGAATTAGACAATACTAGTCTTCAAATTAAATTAGATAACATTACTAAAAATGTTTCTAATTTCAATAAAGGAAGAGAAAATTTATCTAAAATTCTCGAAAATTCTCAACCCTCTTCAAATAAAAATGGATTAGGTTTTAAAAAGGAATCAAAAATTCTTCCAAAGAAAAATGCTAATTTTAAGAAGGAAGAAAGTTCAAAACATAGTATAGTATTAAAAAATAACATACCAAGACATGCTAAAAAGAAAAATGAAATCAAAATATGGGTTCCGAAAACAAACAATAATTTAATTCGGAACAAATATATAAATTCCTTTATAGAAACAGTTCACAAAAATAGTAATTATCTTTATAAAAGGGATACTAAACCCACTTGGGTTTGGTTTCCTAACATCTAACTCTTAGGACCCTATTAAAAAGTGGGTACCAATATATTTATTAATATTTTTTACAGGTCCCACTCAAGAGAAGAAAATGGATTCTGGATAATGGTTGCTCAAAACACATGACCGGAGACAAAGAAATGTTTACAAATATTTCATACTTCAATGGTGGCTCTGTTACCTTCGGAGATAACTCAAAAGGTTTCATCATTGGCAAAGGAGATGTGTGCAACTATGGTATTTCAAATTTACCCCTTATTACAAATGTTTCTTTAGTTAATAACTTAAAGCATAATTTATTAAGCATAAGTCAACTATGTGACAAAGGTTTTAAAATAACTTTTTCTAAAAATAAATGTTGTATTTTTGATCAAAATCAAAATCTTATTTTTGAAGGAAAAAGAAATAGAAATATTTATATTTTAAACATGAAAATTAATAATAATAAAGATATGTGTTTAATGGTCAAAGATAATGATCCTTGGTTATGGCATAAAAGATTTTGTCATATTAATTTTAAATCTATCAAAAACTTTCAAAAAATGAATTATTCAAAAGCTTACCAAAAATAAGTTTTAAAATAAATAATATTTGCGTTGATTGTCAATTGGGAAAATTAACTAAATCATCTTTTAGATCTAAGAAAGTTATTTCAACTTTACAACCATTAGAATTATTACATATGGATTTATTCGGACCAACACAGGTTCAATCTATTAACCATAATCGATATGTTTTTGTAATAGTTGATGATTTCTCAGGATATACATGGACTATTTTTATGAAAAACAAAAGTGATACGTTTGAATATTTCAAAATTTTTATTAAAAGAATTCAAAATATTAAGAATTTAAAAGTCAAAAATATAAGAAGTGATCATGGAGGCGAATTTGAAAATGAGTCATTTGAATTATTTTGTAAAAAGAAAGGAATAAATCATAATTTTTCATTTCCTAGAACTCCACAACAAAATGGAGTTATAGAAAGAAAAAATGGAACTCTTCAAGAATGCGCAAGAACGTTATTAAATGGAAGTCCATTACCAAAGCATTTTTGGGCAGAAGCTGTAGCAACTACGTGCTATGTATTAAATCGTATTTCCATACGACCTTTAACTAAAAACACTTCATATGAACTTTTTAACGGAAGAAAACCTAATATTTGGTACTTAAAAATCTTTGGGTCAAAATTTTTTATTCTTAACACAAAAGACCAAATTGGAAAATTTGATCCAAAAGCTGACCATGGTATTTTTATAGGTTACTCAGAGCGAAGTAAGGCATATCGTGTTTTCAATGAACGAACAAATGTAATAGAAGAAACTTTATATGTATCTTTTGATGAAAACTTTAACAAAAATACAATCATCAAAGATGATGAAGAAATTATATACAACACAGAAAATATAAGTTTTGAAAATAATGAAAATATTAATCAAATTAATAACATTCAAATTAGATCTCCTCCTAGAATCCTACGAGATCATCCTACACAAAACATAATTGGAGAAATTGACTCGCAAGTTCAAACAAGAAGTCAACTAAACCAAATGGGACATGTTGCCTTTATTTCAACAATAGAACCTAAAAATCCTAAAGAAGCATCAACAGATGAACACTGGATTGTTGCCATGCAAGAAGAATTAAATCATTTTGAACGAAATAATGTATGGGAGTTAGTTCCTCGTCCTGATGACCAATCAGTTATTGGAACTAAGTGGGTCTATAAAAATAAAGCAGACGAATTTGGAAATATTACTAGAAATAAAGCAAGACTAGTAGCACAAGGCTATAATCAAGAAGAAGGAATCGATTACGAAGAAACGTTTGCTCCTGTTGCAAGACTAGAAGCAATACGTATTCTTTTAGCTTACGCTTGTTTTCATAATTTTAAACTTTATCAAATGGATGTTAAAAGTGCTTTCTTAAATGGATATATTAAGGAAAATGTATATGTTGAACAACCGCCTTTATTCACTCATGAAAAATATTCGAATCATGTATATAAATTAAAGAAATCCTTATATGGTCTTAAACAAGCACCTCGTGCTTGGTATGAGAGACTTAAGAGCTATCTAATAGATTCAGGATTTCAAATCGGAAAAGTAGATCAAACTCTATTCATTAAAAACACTACTAAAGAATTATTAATAATTCAAATATATGTAGATGACATTATTTTTGTTTCCACTAATGAAAAATTGTGTAAAGAATTTTCAAATATAATGACTAAGGAATTCGAAATGTCTCATATGGGAGAATTTACTTATTTTCTTGGACTTCAAATTAAACGATTAACAGATGGAATTTTCTTATACCAAGAAAAATATTGTGTTAATCTACTTAAACGTTTTGGAATGGAAAAAACTTCTGGAAAACCTACTCCTATGAGTACCACAACTCATCTCAATCGAGATGAAAATGGCAAGAGTGTAGACCAAAAGTTGTTTAGAAGTATGATAGGCTCTTTACTTTATTTAACAGCTAGTAGACCAGACATAATGATGAGTGTATGTTTATGTGCACATTTTCAAGCTAATCCTAAGAATCACATTTAAGAGCCGCAAAACGAACTATGCGATATCTTAATAATACCAAGGACTTTGGCCTTTTCTATCCAAAAGATTGTCCATTCGAATTAGTTTCATTTAGTGATGCTGATTTTAGTGGATCTCGAACAGATAAAAAAAGTACAAGTGGTACATGCCATTTCATTGGAAAATCACTTGTATCTTGGTTTAGTAAGAAACAAAATTGTGTTTCGCTTTCAACCTGTAAAGCGGAATATATATCTACCGCTTTAGCTAGTGCTCAAGTCATATATATGCAACAAACACTTAAAGATTTTAATATAAATTTAACAAACTCTACAATATATTGTGATAATACAAGTACAATAAATTTATCTAGAAATCCAGTAAATCACTCTAGTACAAAACATATTGATATTCATCACCATTTTCTACATGACAATATCGAAAAAGGAATTATCAATTTAGAATATATTTCTACTGAAAATCAAATTGCCGATATATTTATTAAGCCATTACTAGAAAACTCATTCATAAAATTACGACGAGAAATAGGAATAACATCCTACAAAGATATTTTATAACAAGAATTATAATGGCAAGAAATCTAATACATAAGTAACATATCTCATACTTAATTAACTTCATCTAAAAAAAAGTCAGACATGAATTTAGCTTACATAACTATGGGTTTAAAAACTTAATCATTTAATTTATACATTTGAATTAATATTTCATACACTAAAAACATAACCATCCATTTCAATGTAAATTATTAACCATTAATTCAATCTCTGGTTCTAAATTCTTGATGATTTTACACCACATTTTAGTTATAACTCTAAATCTTTATATACATGTTAATAAAAAAAATAAAAAGAAAATATATCTCCGTAGAAAAATGTCATCCAACAAATCAAACTCACCCATCATCATCACTTTTTCAACCGATAGCTCAGCAGATTCACCTCATCTTCCTATGCCAACACCAACACACGAGCTTGTTTATAAATAGGAAAATTATCAAACTGGTTATACACCGGATTCCAAGAAGGCCAAAAGTTCGCTATTTATTTCTCCCGATACAAGAAAAAGATCGACGAAATTCATCATTATCAACAGCAGCAAGTAGACCTTCAACGAGAATTGTATTTTGAACAGGAAGTAACGGCTAAACGCTTAAGCTTTCTTGAACAAATTGGTTTGAAATTTTGTAGCTCGAAGAAAAAGGATGTAAGTGAACCCTTACCTCGAATAGTTAATCCGTTTGATCCATCATCATCATATCGTACATCAAACGACCCAATAAATCCTTGGGTCTCGCCTCAAGGACCTCAATATAGTCCAAATCCATGGGACAAGAACTATATGGCAAATGAAGGATATAAAACACCAACGAAGAAGAGTCCATTTCCCAAGACTCCATTCCCCAAGAAATGATGGTTTTGTTGTCAAAATAATGTTATTGTATCATAATATTAATATATAATTGTAATTATTTCATTACATAAAACATTTGCATTCAAATAAGTGAAGAAAAACCAAAAATGCATAATTCAGTCGACTGAAATTTCCAGCCCAGTCAACTAAATATATAACAGAGACTTTCAATGTAACAACCCAATATTTTTGACATATATTTTTATTTGTTTTGAAATATTTCTATGATGAATTAGAAATTTTTCCAGAATTAATGGTAATTTATTGAAATTTTCAGGTTCTGTTTCCTATTTTTTAGCAATTTCTTCAATTCTTTTGATAATTCCTATGAATTTAATTATTTATTTCACTTTGAAAATGTTTTAAAAATCATTTTATTTCAAATTTTGTCTTATAATATTTTTAAAATGATGTAAATAACTTTCCAAAGCCATTGGTAATTTTTTTTTGTAATTTTTATGTCCCGTTTGCTATTTTTAAACAATTTCTTTTTTCCTTTTTCTGTTTTTCTCCAATTTAATTATCTATTTTATTTTTAAAATGATAAATAAATTAATTTAATTCAAATTTCCACTTCATAATATTTTTATAATGAAATGTATAATTTTTCAAGACTAACAGTGATTTATTTATAATTTTAGAACACTGTTTGGTATTTTTAAGACATTTTCTTCATTATTTTATATATTTTTTTCAAAATTTATTATTTGTTCTCTCATATTTCTAATTTATTTCGGTTTGTATAGTATTTTTTCTAAATTTTTTTTTATATAAAGATTAAAAAGAAAAGAAATATGAAAGGTTGTAAAACATGTTGAAACTTAAGCCCATTTATCTTCAAAACTCTTCGTTTTCTTTAACTCCTCAATTATTACTCCTTAGCCGTGTAAACCCTTCTGTTTAGCCGTGTATCTCATTAGATTTTCATGAAAAAAAATTGCATCTTCCTCATTCTTCATGGCTAGAGAAAATTGGGTAATGGTTTCCCTCTTTTCTTTCTACTTTTTTTTTATGTAATTTTTCTTTGCTTTCCCCCTTGTTCGGATCGGCCTCCCCCTTGTTCCACAGCCACCACCTCCTTCCATCTCTTCCCGACCATCACCACCATTTACCCGACAAACCATGACCATGGCCGAACACCCCTTGATGGCCAAACCCTTCCAAGTGCAACCAAAGGCCAAAATCCATGCTTGTTTGACCTCCTCTAGCTCATCCACTTCAACCACCACCCTAGCCGCCACCACTCCTCTGACCTGACCACGGCACACCCTCTCCCACCTCTGTCCAGTTGTGGTGCACCACAGGCCGAGGCCACTCCCCATGGCCGAACCATCTTGTGACTAAAAAACTACCTAGTTGCCTTCAAAACCACTTCACCTTCTCATGAATGAAACTCCACCTTGTCTTGCCTTGAACCCAAGCTATGTTAGCCCAAACCAGACCCAAAACCTTGACCAGATCTGAACCAAATCAAACCCCAAGCCATACAAAATAGTAGAGGAGGCAAAGCAAAAGACTGCATAGTCGTATCTCCTTTTATTTCAATGTTATTGCATTTTAAAATCGTATTGAATTGTGTTGTTTTGTTTGTTTATTTAGGGTTGTACACAAGAGTTGTAGCTTGGATTCACCCTCCACTCAAGTCCGTAGTTGTGTCATCGTGCCTTATTGTCTATTTGTGCCATTGGTTTGGAAATATTCAGCAATTAGAGGTGAGTAAATCTCACACGACAATTATATACTTATGCAGTTGTAAAACAACCACAACTGAATGTGTAGAAATATTTATGATGTTATAACTGCCATGTGATTTTATATATATGATGTTAACATGTTAAATTATATGTCATATCACCTGTTACATGTCACATCACCTGTTACTATTGTATATTGTTAAACTGTTCATTTTTATCTGTTTATCACACTGCAAGTTCCCTGTAGAATAGGTTCACTATGGGTTGAAATGATACATACCCGAACGGACTTTAGAATAAGGAAAAATCGTTATGGGCTGAAATGATAGGCCTGAATGGTTTTTAAATTATTTATTTTGACTTGGGATTGCGAGTTTGAAATGATAGAACCCGGATTTTTATTTTTAAACTGCGGATTTAAATGATATATATCCGTATCACTTGACTTAGGTTAGAAAATTTTATACAGGCCCGTGGTCATTTTTATGTTTTCTGGAATTTGTAAATATTTTTAAAAGTATATATATGAATATTTGATTTAACTTAGATTTTTAAATATTAAATAAAGAGAGTTTGGAAATTTCTAAAAGTTAAATTGTTAGAAATATGATAATTACATTGAATGTTGGAAGAATAACTTAAGTGGAATTTTGGAATTTTGATTTAAATAATTCTAGTTATTTAAATAAAAGAAAGAAAAAGGTAAATTAAAATTTTATTTGAGAAAATGGAGAAAATAAAAGTGTTAAGTTGTTTATTTAAAAATGTAAAGAATTGGAAATTTTACACATGAATTTATTAAAGGAATTTGTTGAAATTTGATTTAATTATAAGGAATTTATTCTTATAAATAAAATAGGTTTAATGATATATTAATGAATATTTTTAATGTTAAATTTTGATTTTTAAAATGTTTAAAGGGTTAAAAATGAAGTTTATCATTTGCTGGAAATACACTAAAGGCTGGAAATCACTTTCGATAACATTCAGAAGTGCTATGGTTTCTGAATTGAACTAAAAGGCTAATAAAAGGACTATTATAGGATTTCTGAAATGCTATGGTTGCTGTAGTTGAACTAATAGGCTAAAATTGAAACCAGGTCTATTGTAGCATTTCTGTAAAATGCTACAGAGGTCTGCTGTCTTTGCTAGAATTAACAAAAACTTTTGTTTTGAAATCTGAGCTACCGCAGCACTTCTGAAAATGCTGTCTTTGCTGTTTTGAACTAAAATTTAACTAAAACCGAGTTTTAACATTAGTTTTAAGTGCTGTCTTTGCTGAATAAAAATGTTTTCATATATAACTTATAACAGTCTTTTCTAAATGCTGTAAAAGGCTGAAATTACAATAATTATGGATTTTGACTTAGTAAACGAACTTTGAATGGTTTGAAACTTTGGAAATTGAATACTTGAAATGAAAGAACAATAAGTCCACTTTTAAAATGATCTAAATGAATAAATAAAATTGGAAATGAATCATTTTAAAGGGAAGTTCAAATTGAAATAAATGAATGTTATCTTTGAACTTTAAAAGGGTATTAAGTTTGATAATTTGCATTTGAATTTAATAATGATTTAAAAGGGAAATTTGAAAAGATATGTTGTTTTGAAATATTCAAATGATTTTTTTTTGGAGATGATTAAAATCTTTATTGGATAAAGAATTGAGTTTTGAAATGATGTTTTATTTTGAAGTAAAGTATAAATTTTAAAGTTATAACCACGGGTTATAATAACGATTGGTTGGCAAAGAGACCGGGATCGGATATGGACATACTCTCTGTCGATACCGAAAACCACTTTGACTAACCATGTACGCAGTGGAGATTCCAGTATGAAGTGGGATGGTGACGACGTTCTTGTGGTATGTTACGTGGACCCAACGCCTGTGAGTTGGCATAAGGTGGCTAAAACAGGAGCGATCTCGGGCCAGCTGAGGTAGCACCTCTTATCGGACGCATTTCTTCGATACCATTCTATTACTTGTGATTGTTTGGTGGCCACCCTCCGATTTTGGGAATGTGTTCCGAGGTGGGCGTATGTGGCTGCTGCGTTACCACCAGCCCGTGTGCGTAATTGGTATATCTACCCTGGCATTGCCTTGTGTGCCGTGTCACCTACCTTACCGAGCCTTTACTACGATTTTGTTTTCTTCCGTAGCCCGTGGAGTATTTAGGGTAGTCTCCCGGTCTGGAGGTATGCCGATACTGGATGGACTACTGGGACTATCATGTGTGAAGGGTGATATGGGTAGCCCGGAACGCTACTTAAAAGTATGTTTATTTGACTGTTAGACATTATTATAATAGCGCAATATACTATATAGTAAATAGTTTAACGGATTCTTAGAGAATGGGCGGTCCCAGGCATCTTCTAAGTTATTTGTACCTTTACTACAGTTCACTTGAGTTGGTTTACACCGGATAAGTATGTATGTCCTGACTCGAGTGTTTGCTTTTTATTTACGCTCGGGTCAGCCTGAGTTTATTCACAGATTTGGATTTCCACTCTCTGGAGGTCTGGAATTGCTGGAGATTTATCAGCCTATCTAGTTATCTATATTTCAGTCTGTTGTTCTGTGGTCAGCTTTGTATTAGTGGACTTCTTTGTATTTGGCATTTGATGTCGTATTTACTTTCAGAAAGATATTATGTATTTTGTATTTGGTTTTGAGACTTTGTGATTGTAGCTTCATGAACTACTATGGTATTTTATTTTCCGCTGCGAGATATTCTGATGTTCTGTGCCTGTGATTTGATTTTTATTTGCTCCGAAATTTTATTACAATCTGTTATTTTGTACTATTCAAGTCTGGCATGTGTGGATTATTGTCGATTTGAATAGTGGAACATAATGGGTCGTTACAGTTGGTATCGAAGCTTTGGTTTTTAGGCAAATCTTAGCCTGCAGAGCAAAAACTCATTAGAGATAGGGTAGAAATATCATAGAATGAGTGAAATAAACTTCAGAATCATTTCTTTGTGAGAGAACGTATTTTCAAAGTATAAAATGATTTTTAAATGATTTTTAAAAGGTTTTCAAAGATTATTTTGATATAAAACTTTTTTCTTGTTTTAAAAGCAAATTTTCTAACTCCTTTCCTTTCGTATCTGCCTTGTTAGAAATTTCTGTAATTAGGATGTTCATCCAAGTGAATTTATTTTGTCTTATCTTATCTTTATCTTATCTCTACCTGTGTCCTAATATTCATTCTTGAATTTTAGGATGAATCGTAGAAATGCTAGAGGTCAGGGTCGTGGTGCTGCCCCAGTTCCAGCCCCAGCTCCTGTCCGTTTCACTGTTCTTTGCAAAGAATTTACTCAGCTTGGAGGAACCAAGTTCACTGGTTCTGAATCTATCATTGAGGCTCAGCAATGGCTGAGGAGTATCGAGAGGATATTTACTGGTCTTGATAATACTAATGCCCAGAAGCGTCAGTTAGCCGCATGGCAGTTGGAGGAGGCCGCCCAAGATTGGTGGGAGTCGGTTACGGCTAACACCATTGAGGCTGATCTTGCTTGGGAACAGTTCAGGTATCTTCTTGTGTCTCTTTGAATTCTGTTTTGTATCTTTCCGTGCCTTGTCTAAGCTTATCTATCATTTCTTCTCAGGGAAGCTTTCATTGCTAAGTGGATGCCCGAAGTCGGGAAATCCCCGCTTTATAGGGAATTCATGGATCTCAAGCAGGGAAACATGTCTTTCTCAGAGTACGAGAGGAAGTTTAACGAACTTTCTAAGTTCGGACCTGGTCTCATAGACATTCCTCTGAAGAAGAACGAGAAGTTTATTGCCGGTGCTCGTCCTGAGTACTACAGTCGTCTCATTTCTCATGTTCATGGCACTTTTACTCAGCTTATGGATATAGCTCTCCGTTATGAGAACCCTACTTCTAAGGGTACTGCTTCAGTTTAGGCTCCATCATCTCTGACTTCTTTTGCAAATTCTAAGAAGAGGAAGCTTAGTTTTCAGCAACAGAAGAAGAATTGGCTCAAGAATCCGGGTTTGGGATCTTCAGCATCTGCTCCATATCAGAGACAGCCAGTTGACCTTTCTTCCATCACCTGCTTCAAGTGTGACCAGAAAGGGCACTATGCGAATAGTTGTCCTACTAGTGTTGGTGCTGCCATTCCTCCCCCTGCTCAGCTAGCTAGGCGTGTGCTTTGTCACATCTGTCTCCAACCTGGCCATTTTAGGAAGGATTGCCCTACCCAGCAGAGGGGTAAGCCTTCTGGTATATTTGCGGTCACCTCTGCCTCCTCTCCAGCACCTGCTCCTTCAGCTCCTAGTGATGACCAAGGTACGCTCCAAGGTTCCTTTTCTTTGTTTCAGCATCTTGTTCGTGTTCTGTTTGACACTGGTGCATCCCACAGTTTTATATCTGTTGATTTGTGTAATAAGTTTGAGCATCTACTTTCTCCTGAGTATGTTTCTGAATCCTTATGTGTTTCAAATCCAATTGGGGGTCCCGCAAACCTTAATAGGATTTGTAAACAAGTGAAGCTTCTTTATTCTGATCATCGGTTCAGTGGTGATTTCTATGTTTTAGGCTTCGATGCTTTTGATTTGTTGCTTGGTAGTGATTGGCTTGGTAGGCATAATGCTCATATCACTTATAAAGCCCGATCTGTTTATCTTGAGGATGATCTGGGTAATTCCTTTGTTATTCAGTGTCGCATGCCTCATGATTTTGCTGGCAGTTTTATTTGTTCTCTGGATTCTGCTTCTGGTGACCTTCATTCGACCCATGTGGTCAAACTCTTTCCAGATGTTTTTGGTGAAGTCACTGCTTTGCCTCCTAAGAGGGAAATAGATTTCCACATTGACCTTATTCCTAGGGCTCGACCAGTTGTTCTTCCTCCTAGAAGAATGGCACCTCGTGAGAAGGTTGAGTTAGCAAAGCAAATTGAGGACTTGTTCTCCAAAGGTCTAATCAGACCTAGTCATTCTGAATGGGGAGCAGCGGTGGTTTTTGTCACCAAGTCAGATGGTTCTCTTAGGATGTGTGTTGACTATAGGGAGTTGAACAAGCTCACTATGAAAAACAGATATCCAATGCGTCACACCAATGATATGTTTGATCAGCTTTATGGTGCTACTTGTTTCTCTCAGCTTGATCTTGCCACAGGTTTTCACCAGCTCAGAGTTGCTGAGGAAAGCATTCCCAAAACTGCCTTCCGGACTGAGAATGGGTTCTTTGAATGGTTAGTCATGCCTTTTGGTTTGACTAATGCTCCTGCTTTCTTTGTGGATCTTATGAATCGTGTTTTTCGTGCTGTGATTAATAAATTTGTTTTAGTCTTTCTTGATGATATTTTAGTCTTCTCTAAGTCCGAGAAGAACATGAGTCACATTTGAAGTATGTTCTAGAGACTCTCAGAAATCATCAGTTGAAGGCTAAATTTTCTAAATGCCATTTCCGGAAGGACGAAGTCCGATTCCTTGGGCACATTGTTTCTAGTAGTGGAGTTTCTGTTGATCCAGTCAAGATCGCTGCGATCAATGTAAGTCTTTCCTCTTTCTCTTTTCCTTTATCATTTGATCATTCTATCCCTTCTGTGGTTTTTATTTTTCCCTATTCTGTTTCAGGATTGGGAAACTCCTAAGAGTCCGACTGATATTCGTAGTTTTCTGGGCCTTGCTGGTTATTACCGGAGATTCATTGAGAATTTTAATCGGATTGCTGCACCTATCACTGCTTTGACTCGTAATAATGCAAAGTTTATCTGGGATAAGAAGTGTGAAGCTGCATTCGCTGAGTTAAATAGAAAGCTAACTTCCGCACCAGTTCTTATCGTTCCGAACGGAAGTGAGGGATTGACAGTATATACTGATGCTTATCGTGAGGGATTGGGTGCCGTTCTCATGCAGGATGGTAGGGTCATTGCCTATGCCAGCTGTCAGCTGAAAACCCATGAAGCTAATTATGCCGCCCATGATTTAGAGTTGCTTGCTGTTGTCTTTGCTTTAAAGCTTTGGAGGCATCATCTTCTTGGAACCAAGTTTGAGCTTTTCACCAATCATCAGTCTTTGAAATATATCTTCACCCAGAAGGATTTGAATCAGAGGCAAGTTCGTTGGCTTGAGTTTCTGGCTTCTTACGACCTTGATATTAGCTATACTCCCGGTAAAGCTAATGTTGTGGCCGATGCTATGAGTCGGAAGAAGGCTTTGTTATGTCAGTTTGTTGTTTTTTCTCCTCTTTTGGAGCGTATCATAGCTAAGCAGGATGAGGATGAGATGCTTAGATTGATGAAGGAGAGTGTTCGGAACAGAGATGGTGGCAGTAGTAGGGGAGCTCAGATTGATGATAGCGGTGTTTTGAGGATTAATGGTAGGATTTGTGTCCCGAATGTTGATGGTTTGAGGCAAGAGTTACTTCGGGAGAATCATCGATCCAGACTTTCTATTCATCCTGTTGTGTCGAAGATGTATCAGGATATGAAGAGGTTTTATTGGTGGAAGGGTATGAAGAGGGATGTCTCTATCTTTGTTAGTCGGTGTGCGACTTGTCAGCAAGCCAAGGCCGATCATCAGAAGACTTCTGGTTTGTTGCAGCCTCTTGAGATTCCCGACTGGAAGTGGGACCAGGTTTCCATGGATTTCATTGATGGATTGCCGAGGTCTAGAAAAGGCAATGAGAGTATCTGGGTTATTGTGGATAGGCTGACCAAATCTGCTCATTTTATTCCGGTCAAGTCTACCCGTTCTGCTTCTAGCTTATCTGAGATCTACATGAGGGAGATTGTTTGTCTCCATGGTGTTCCTCTCAGTATTGTTTTTTATCGTGATCCTATCTTTATCAGCCAGTTCTGGAAAGATTTTCAGGAATCTTTGGGTACTCATCTGATTCTGAGCACTGCTTACCATCCGCAGACCGATGGTCAAACGGAAAGAGTGAATCAGATAGTCGAAGATCTTCTTCGTGCTTGTGTGCTTGATTATGGTCGATCTTGGGAAGATCATTTGCATCTTGTCGAGTTCACCTACAATAATAGTTATCAGGTATAATCTTATCCTCTGTTTTAAGTTCATCTTAATATTTTATCTATATCTTTATATCCTTAAATTCAGGCCAGTATCAAGACATCTCCATTTGCTGCTTTATATGGACGACCTTGTCGATCCCTATCTTGCTGGATTGAATCCGGTAATCGTCTGATTCTTGGTCCTGATATGATTCTGGAAGCTTCTAAGAGAGTTGAGGAGATTAAGAGAAGGTTGAGAGTTGCTCAGGATAGGCAGAAGAAGTATGCTGATAGGCGTAGGCGGAAGCTTGAGTTCGCTGTTGGCGATATGGTCTTCCTTAAGGTCTCTCCCTTGAGGAATGTCATTCGTTTTGGTCATAGAGGGAAGCTTTCTCCCAGATTCATTGGTCCTTTCCGCATTGTGGAAAGAGTTGGTCCCTTGGCTTATCGTCTGGAGTTACCTGAGAAGCTTTCTGGAGTGCATGATGTATTCCATGTCTCGCATCTTCGCCTGTATCTCCATGACCCATCTTTGTTTGTTCAGCCTTCTGCTCTTGACAGCTTGGATTTTGAGCCTAATCTGACTGTCGAGAGGAAGCCACTTCGTATTGTCGATAGAGGTACGAAGCAACTAAGGAGGAAATCTGTTAGTCTGGTCAAAGTACAATGGAGTACGGATGATCGTGACTATACTTGGGAGACGGAGGAGAGCATTCGTGCTTCAAATCCGGAATTGTTTATTCCAGGTACTATTTTGTTTTTCTATCTTGTTTTCATTTTGTTTCCTAGTTTCCGTTCTTTTCGAGGACGAAAAGGTTTGAGTGGGGGAGAGTGTAACAACCCAATATTTTTGAAATATATTTTTATTTGTTTTAAAATATTTTTATGATGAAGTAGAAATTTTTCCAGAATTAATGGTAATTTATTGAAATTTTCAGGTTCTGTTTCCTATTTTTAAGCAATTTCTTCAATTCTTTTGATAATTCCTATGAATCTAATTATTTATTTCACTTTGAAAATGTTTTAAAAATCATTTTATTTCAAATTTTGTCTTATAATATTTTTAAAATGATGTAAATAACTTTCCAAAGCCATTGGTAATTTTTTTTGTAATTTTTATGTCCTGTTTGCTATTTTTAAACAATTTCTTTTTTCCTTTTTCTGTTTTTCTCCAATTTAATTATCTATTTTATTTTGAAAATAATAAATAAATTAATTTAATTCAAATTTCCACTTCATAATTTTTTTATAATGAAATGTATAATTTTCCAAGACTAACAGTGATTTATTTATAATTTTAGAACACTGTTTGGTATTTTTAAGGCATTTTCTTCATTATTTTATATTTTTTTCAAAATTTATTATTTGTTCTCTCATATTTCTAATTGATTTCGGTTTGTAAAGTACTTTTTCTGAATTTTTTTTATATAAAGATTAAAAAGAAAAGAAATATGAAAGGTTGTAAAACATGTTGAAACTTAAGCCCTTTTATCTTCAAAACTCTTTGTTTTCTTTAACTCCTCAATTATTACTCCTTAGCCATGTAAACCCTTTTGTTTAGCGGTATATCTCATTAGATTTTCACGAAAAAAAATTGCATCTTCCTCATTCTTCACGGCTAGAGGAAATTGTGTAATGGTTTTCCTCTTTTCTTTCTACTTTTTCTTCTTTTTTTTATGCAATTTTGCTTTGCTTTCCCCCTTGTTTGGATCGGCCTCCCCCTTGTTCCACGGCCACCACCTCCTTCCATCTCTTCCCGACCATCACCACCATTTACCCGACAAACCATGACCATGGCCGAACACCCCTTGATGGCCAAACCCTTCCAAGTGCAACCAAAGGCCAAAATCCATGCTTGTTTGACCTCCTCTAGCTCATCCACTTCAACCACCACCCAAACCACCACCCTAGCCGCCACCACTCCTCTGACCTGACCACGGCACACCCTCTCCCACCTCTGTCCAGTCATGGTGCACCACAGGCCGAGCCCACTCCCCATGGCCGAACCATCTTGTGACTAAAAAACTACCTAGTTGCCTTCAAAACCACTTCACCTTCTCATGAGAAACTCCACCTTGTCTTGCCTTGAACCCGAGCTATGTTAGCCCAAACCAGACCCAAAACCTTGACCAGATCTGAACCAAATCAAACCCCAAGCCATACAAAATAGTAGAGGAGGCAAAGCAAAAGACTGCATAGTCGTATCTCCTTTTATTTCAATGTTATTGCATTTTACAATCGTATTGAATTGTGTTGTTTTGTTTGTTTACTTAGGGTTGTACACAAGAGTTGTAGCTTGGATTCACCCTCCACTCAAGTCCGTAGTTGTGTCATCGTGCCTTATTGTCTATTTGTGCCATTGGTTTGGAAATATTCAGCAATTAGAGGTGAGTAAATCTCACACGACAATTATATACTTATGCAGTTGTAAAACAACCACAACTGAATGTGTAGAAATATTTATGATGTTATAACTGCCATGTGATTTTACATAGATGATGTTAACATGTTAAATTATATGTCATATCACCTGTTACATGTCACATCACCTGTTACTATTGTATATTGTTAAACTGTTCATTTTTATCTGTTTATCACACTGCAAGTTCCCTGTAGAATAGGTTCACTATGGGTTGAAATGATACATACCCGAACGGACTTTAGAATAAGGAAAAATCATTATGGGCTGAAATGATAGGCCTGAACGGTTTTTAAATTATTTATTTTGACTTGGGATTGCGGGTTTGAAATGATAGAACCTGGATTTTTATTTTTAAACTGCGGATTTAAATGATACATATCCGTATCACTTGACTTAGGTTAGAAAATTTTATACAGGCCTGTGGTCATTTTTAAATGTTTTCTGGAATTTGTAAATATTTTTAAAAGTATATATATGAATATTTGATTTAACTTAGATTTTTAAATATTAAATAAAGAGAGTTTGGAAATTTCTAAAAGTTAAATTGTTAGAAATATGATAATTACATTGAATGTTGGAAGAATAACTTAAGTGGAATTTTGGAATTTTGATTTAAATAATTCTAGTTATTTAAATAAAAGAAAGAAAAAGGTAAATTAAAATTTTATTTGAGAAAATGGAGAAAATAAAAGTGTTAAGTTGTTTATTTAAAAATGTAAAGAATTGGAAATTTTACACTTGAATTTATTAAAGGAATTTGTTGAAATTTGATTTAATTATAAGTAATTTATTTTTATAAATAAAATAGGTTTAATGATATATTAATCAACATTTTTAATGTTAAATTTTGATTTTTAAAATGTTTAAAGGGTTAAAAATGAAGTTTATCATTTGCTGGAAATACACTAAAGGCTGGAAATAACTTTTGATAACATTCAGAAGGGCTATGGTTTCTGAATTGAACTAAAAGGCTAATAAAAGGACTATTATAGCATTTCTGAAATGCTGTGGTTGCTGTAGTTGAACTTATAGGCTAAAATTGAGCCCAGGTCTATTGTAGCATTTCTGTAAAATGCTACAGAGGTCTGCTGTCTTTGCTGGAATTAACAAAAACTTTTGTTTTGAAATCTGAGCTACCGCAGCACTTCTGGAAATGCTGTCTTTGCTGTTTTGAACTAAAATTTAACTAAAACCGAGTTTTAACAGCAGTTTTAAGTGCTGTCTTTGCTGAATAAAAATGTTTTCATATATAACTTGTAACAGCTTTTTCTAAATGCTGTAAAATGCTGAAATTTCAATAATTATGGATTTTGACTTAGTAAACGAATTCTGAATTGTTTGAAACTTTGGAAATTGAATACTTGAAATGAAAGAACGATAAGTCCACTTTTAAAATGATCTAAATGAATAAATAAAATTGGAAATGAATTATTTTAAAGGGAAGTTCAAATTGAAATAAATAAATGTTATCTTTGAACTTTAAAAGGGTATTAAGTTTGATAATTTGCATTTGAATTTAATAATGATTTAAAAGGAAAATTTGAAAAGATATGTTGTTTTGAAATATTGAAATGATTTTTTTTGGAGATGATTAAAATCTTTATTGGATAAAGAATTGAGTTTTGAAATGATGTTTTATTTTGAAGTAAAGTATAAATTTTAAAGTTATAACCACGGGTTATAATAACGATTGGTTGGCAAAGAGACCGGGATCGGATATGGACATACTCTCTGTCGATACCGAAAACCACTTTGACTAACCGTGTACGCGGTGGAGATTCCAGTATGAAGTAGGATGGTGACGACGTTCTTGTGGTACGTTACGTGGACCCAACTCCCGTGAGTTGGCATAAGGTGGCTAAAACAGGAGCGATCTCGGGCCAGCTGAGGTAGCACCTCTTATCAGACGCATTTCTTCGATCCATTCTATTACTTGTGATTGTTTGGTGGCTCCCTCCGATTTTGGGAATGTGTTCCGAGGTGGGCGTATGTGGCTGCTGCGTTACCACCAGCCCGTGTGCGTAATTGGTATATCTACCCTGGCATTGCCTTGTGTGCCGTGTCACCTACCTTACCGAGCCTTTACTACGAGTTTTTTTTCTCCCGTAGCCCGTGGAGTATTTAGGGTAGTCTCCCGATCTGGAGATATGCTGATACTGGTTGGACTACTGGGACTATTGTGTGTGAAGGGTGATATGGGTAGCCCGGAACGCTACTTAAAAGTATGTTTATTTGACTGTTAGACATTATTATAATAGCGCAATATACTATATAGTAAATAGTTTAACGGATCCTTAGAGGATGGGCGGTCCCAGGCATCTTCTAAGTTATTTGTACCTTTACTGCAGTTCACTTGAGTTGGTTTACACCGGATAAGTATGTATGTCCTGACTCGAGTGTTTGCTTTTTATTTACGCTCGGGTCAGCCTAAGTTTATTCACAGATTTGGATTTCCACTCTCTGGAGGTCTGGAATTGCTGGAGATTTATCAGCCTATCTAGTTATCTATATTTCAGTCTGTTGTTCTATTGTCAGCTTTGTATTAGTGGACTTCTTTGTATTTGGGATTTGATGTCGTATTTACTTTCAGACAGATATTATGTATTTTGTATTTGGTTTTGAGACTTTGTGATAGTAGCTTCATGAACTACTATGGTATTTTATTTTCCGCTATGAGATATTCTGATGTTCCGTGCCTGTGATTCTGTGATTTGATTTTTATTTGCTCCGAAATTTTATTATAATCTGTTATTTTGTACTATTCAAGTCTGGCATGTGTGGATTATTGTCGATTTGAACAGTGGAAAATAATGGGTCGTTACATTCAACCAATAGTTCAGTCGACTAAAAATATCTATTCAGTCGACTGAATTTCAGCCAGAAATATTTCGGCTTCCTGTTAAGTCGACTGAACAGAACATTTCAGTCGACTGAACGCATTTTACCTAGTTTTTGTCCACCCTACTTAGCCATCTTTTAAATTTTTACCTTAACTTTTCACCGTTCCCAAACTTCAACTTCCCAATTCTAAGAAAACCCTAGCCCCCAAATTTCCATTTTTCTAAATTTCTTTCTCAAACTTTCAACAATTATGCCTCCTAAACGTTCTAGAGCTTCAACATCATCCTCCTACGAGCCAATTGATGTCCAAATTGCTCAATGGCTTTACAATGAAGTTGCGGTCACGCGGTGGAACAAGATGAAGAAATCAAGGATCTTCGAGCACTCTTTTGTTGATTTCCAAGGTCTTCAAACCTACACTGTTCAAGCTTTGACAGACCAAGCCAATTTGACATCGCTTCTAGACATTAATCGAAATGACCATGTCATCAACCATATTATGGTCAAATTATTCAATGCCAATTTCAACCTCGGACACCAAACTCCACAAAATCCCAATGACAGTGTTTGGAGTATGATATGCGGGAAAAAGGTATGGTTTTCACTTGATCGCGTTGCTCACATTCTAGGATCCCCAAACATTGGTAGAAAGCTTGAGGAAATAGATTTCAATCCTCATATTCGTGACAATATAAATCATCAATTTTTAGAAGATGATATCAATAACCGAGATATCAAATCCACTTCCTTAAGACCAAGAGCAAGGCTTATACACAAAGCACTTATGAGGACCATAACCCCATGCACCGGCTCCTATGAAATAGTGTATCCTAATAACTACCGGGAACTATACACTATATGGGGAAATATTAAAGTCAATTGGGTGCAATTGATACTTGATGAATTTCTTTCATTCAACAATGGGAAAATGAGAACAATATATTTTGGTGAATACATAATGCGACTTCTCCTAGACGTTGATATGCCACTACCAAACTCAGAAAATACGATGGTTCATCAAATCAACCATCGGATTATAAGCCTAATGAAACTACCGGTAAGGGATCCTCGTATCATGTCTCTAGCCGAATGGGAAGCACGTCAACAAGCACCTCACCAACCTCAACCTCAAGCCCCACAACAAGAACCACTTGATCAAGATGATGAAATCCGTCTTGTTCAACCAGATTTTACTACAAATCAATTATTAGGAATTCTATCAAGGAATCAACAAATTCTTGATACTCGTCTCAAAAAGGTTGATCACAAACTTGATAGGATTAAAGGGTTCTTCAACAAACTATGGGAAGTCATTTCATGCACCAGCACCACTTCTGCTTCTACCTCTCACGGCAAGCACCCAGCTCCCACGTTCACGTGGACATCTTCCGAGGAGAATCAGAGCAGCAGCACTAGTGGTAACAGTGGAGGTCAAGGAGGAGGAGTTTTTCGACAACCAACCGGTGGACCTGTTATTCGTGAACCAGAAGGAGGACGTGAAGGCTCTTATGATTGGGACAGAGATCCTTGATCATTTTGATGGTTTGATTTTCAGAACTTTTTATTAATCTTCAAACTTCTAAAAAGGCTTGTATAAATAGTCTTCTTTTATTCATGAGACTCTATGGTTTTTATAATGTACACTATGGTTATGCATCAATATGGTTACTTTGTTTAACAATTATATACTTCTACAAATTATTACTTCCTTTTTTTCGATGACAAAGTGGGAGAAAAGTCTATGCCACTAACTTTTTTTGTAGGAAAAATAGTGCATATATTGAGGGGGAGGAAAGATAATAGGTATTTTCATCAATCAAAAAGGGGGAGAATATTGATACTCTATATTTTGATCAATAACAATGTGCTTCAACAAATAGGAAAAGATATGTGCAAAACTAAAGGAAGGACTATGAAGACCAAGGATATCTTAAGTATTATATATATATATATATCTCGTAGTCTTAGTTTTACTATTAAAATCTATCCTCAAGAAGCTTGCACAAACACAAGAACACATTTCATAACTTAATATTTTGGTTAATATTCACTGTGCATAAAATACCAGTTCAGTTGACTGAACAGAAAATTTCAGTCGATTGAACCTGTTACAGAACTACAACATGCACACAGTTTCAGTCGACTGAAATTGCCTGTTCAGTCGACTGAATTCAACCTGTGAATTTTTTATGAAAAGACACCTTCTTCTTCCCAAGAGTTGCAACCATTCTCCAATGGTAATGGATGCATCTCTTGCCTGAATCTTTTGCAAAATAGATACACCTCTTCTACACTTATAAATACATGATTCTATCATTTGCGAATCATCAATTCTATTTGCTTTAATCTCTCTATTATCTTGATCATCTTTTATGATTTCTTAAATTTTTAAAAAAACATTAAAAAACCACTTCAACTGCTTGAATCTCTGATTTATCTTAAATACTCGTTTGATTCATAGCAATTCATATTTCCTAAATCTTCATAAACACATTTCATATTCTTGAGGATAAGATTATAGGAAAGTTGTACTCAATTAGACTCATTAGTGTTATCAAGAACACAACAAGTCAGAAATTTTTGTACCTAGTTGAAGTCCTCATCGGTAGTTGAGGCAAGAAATCCCGTTCGGTGGTTCGGGTAAGTTGTAAACCTATTCCTCCGGGTTAAGTGAGGGTTGTTAGTTAGTAGAATTCCTAAGAGGAGCTTAGGGACTGGACGTAGGACAAGAAGTCCGAACCAGTATAAAGTCTTGGTGTCTACTTTACTTATTTTTTATTGCTATCTACCTAGACCATTTCACTATTCCATATTATACGATCCTATTGCATAGATTCTTTCACTTTCTTTTAAATATCACTGTTTAAATTAAGACATGTATTTTAAAATAAATTATAAATTTTAAAACACATACATTTTAAAATCAAAAATCTATATATATAAAAATCAAAACACATACCTATATATATACTAAAATAAAAATCAATAAGCATTTTGAAATCAACCTATATATAATGCTTGATAGGACACATATATTGGTGGACATACGTTGAACTAAAGGAATAATTGCATGCAGGTTAATAACATATACATATGTAGACACACCACAATGGAATACCATTATCTCATATATACTTATCTATTTTTAACCCATAAAATACTTCTTTTAAATCTAGCATACAACAACATACACATATACTTTGTTTTTACACGTTTAAAAGTACTGGATATAAACACACGTGTTCAAACACAAGTAACAAAACATTGTACACCTTTTATATAACCAATATAAATTGTACTTATAAACAATCATATACCAGCGTTTAAAATGTATATATAAATCCAGACACTACATAATCATGTGTGCAGGCAACTATATGCGAACCCTTAATATGTATAACAGATCTGAAGACTTAGTTCTTTTTTTTCTTTTTCTTCTTCTTTTTTTTCCTTAAATCTACTAACATACATACGTTGTCTTTTTAAACTATATAATAGCTACTATGTACAATGAAACAATTGTATTACATATACTTTAACTATATATAAACTAATATATGTAACCCATACTGTATAATAAGAGCTGTAACATAAATGACCATATATATATATTCAATTGACCATGTATAGATAACACCCAAATGTATGCAATAGGTTGTAATATATATATATATATATATATATATATATATATATATATTTAAACAATACGTAAAATGCATAACTATGAAACACATGAATCATACTCGGTACGATTACGAATTAGCTTCAAACACACCCAATTTCTAGATAAAAAATAGAATAAAATATATAAATATGTGTAGCCTCTACAATATGCAGACAACATAATCAATGTAAACTGATAAAACAGAATACCATATGTTATGTTTAAAACCATATTATATTTTATATAACCGATCCAAATATTTACCTATCAAAGCACATAGGAGCAAAAAGTGAAGCAAGGCGGAGAGAGGCAGGAGCCGATGCTTGGTGAGGTGGTGTAGCCTAGGTCAGTGCAGCACGGAGGGGCTCGGGTGGTTCATTGGTGGAGGGCGGACGTTGTTGTGTGGATGGGCGATGGCTAGAGAGGCCGGAAATGGTGGGTGAATGCACGAGAGAGGGGGATGGTTGCCGGAGAAAGTGGAGAAGCTCGGTGAGATGGGTGGTCGGGTTTGAAGGAGAGGAGAGGTGGAGAGGATGGACGGAGAAAAGAGAGAGGAGGAAAGAAGAGAAAACGAGAGCATCAGGGAAAAGAAAAGAAAAAGTAAAAAAATGTAGCTCTTCACTAATTAACAGTGGAGAAAAAGATAGCAGACTAAAATATGTATAGAAATGAAGTTAACCCAAATGGTTAATTCCCTGAATTCAGTGGGAAATTTTAAGGCAATTAAATTTTTTTCTTGGAGGGCGCGCTTTATAAAAAAAATATACAGTTTCCTACGAAAGATATAAATAGAAAAAGAGAAAGAGAGAGGGGCAAAAGAAACCTACCGACCACTGTAAATATGAAGTGATGGGAACGTAACAGCTTCATATTGATTGAGAAGCTATTAAAGGAATTTATTATGTTGCTTGGGATTCACGTTCAAATTTGAAAAGGCAAAGGAAGGCTAACTGTCACAATTTTATGGTACCGATACAACACACCATTTTGTGGTTTCCATTGCGTACTGGATATCAAAATGCAGAATTAAATATACCACAGAGATCAGCACAACGAGACGATCAAAACGATATACAGATATCAGTGGTACGTTCACCTGATCAGAAGTCGATAGTTGGTACCGAAGATGCTGCTATTTTGCTAGAATTAAGATAAACGGAGAAATAGATGTCCAAATTTTAAAAATGAAAGATGACGTCTCGCTTTCTAATAGAAAAATATTCAGGTTTGGAAATAAATTTATTATCATCAAATTCTAACCGATTCAAATTGAAATAGAATTACACAATAAAATGTACTTCCATATTATCTGATGAAAATTTACCAGCTGTTATGTTTAAAAAGACGTATTCCAAATATTAATTTTTTATTTTCAAATTTTACTGTTTAAAATTTCACAAAATTTCAATTAATTAAATAAATAAAATCACTAAAATTTTGGGTCGTTACAGATATACTAGTATTCCTAGCCATATTCACTAAATAGTTGTACAATTTTTTTTTAAAAATATTCGAAAGGAACCATGAACTATTGTATATTGTATAGTGGCATTTAAATGTAATAGAAGGATACACCAATGCCAGTTGGAACACTAGAAGAGAGGATAATAATAAATCAACTAGTGGATGAGTATTCACTCTTAGCAAGGGAGTGATATCCTAGGCCTCAATGAAACAAACATGTATTGCAGATTCTGCAATGGCCATTGAATTTATAGCATTGGAATCTTGTAGTAAAGAAGCAGAATGGTTAAGAAATTTGCTGTTAGAAATTCCTATATGGCCAAAACTAACCCCTCCGATATTTATGCATAGTGATAGTCAAATAACACTATCAAAAGCATATAGCTAGGTATATAATGACAAATCTAGGCATATTGGCTTAAGGCACTATGCAGTGAGGCAAATGCTCACAGATGAGGTGAATACCATGGATTTCGTAAGATCCATCCAAAACTTGGCTGATCTATTTACAAAAGGACTTGCAAGAAATTTGGTATTGAAAGCATCAAAAGAAATGGGTTTAATGCCAACATTCAAATCACCTATAATGGAAACTCAATTCAACATAATGAAATTCATTATCTTAGGTTCATGAGAAAAAGTACATTATACAATGTGATTTGAAGCACTGCAATACAAATCTGAACAACTAACATTAAATCATTCCAAGAGTGCTTGGTGCCTATAATGATACGGTAGAGGTCATACTACTTATTACTTAATAGGTTTATAACAGAAGTCCTGTTGAAGTGCATAGTTATAGGGTATTTGCAAGAAACCTACCTGTATGAATGCATAAAGGTAGTGTCGCATTCTGCGAGACTATAACGTAAGTCTTTAAGGGCATTTCATGAAACCAAGACACATACAGATGGCCAATCCACATGTAACTTATGAAATATGATAAGGAAAGAAAATGAGTGCTTGAAACACATCCAGTATGTCGCATAAGATCGATGCTTGAATGGTCAGCCAACTACCCATCCAGGCGTGCTCTGATAGGTTATTAATATGTATAGATTCAAGTCTACAAGACATCTATACTTATGTATTCCTACAACATACGACAAGAGAAAATTTATTAAAATTTGGTGGATGTTTGTTAGTGAATTTTTTTATAAAATATCCGTGTGAGTTATTTTTGTTTTAAATGAAAAGAAGAGAAAACGAAGAGGAAGAATGTGGGATTGGGAATAGTCCCACGTCATAAAATAGAAGGAAATATATTTGTTTAAATATAGATTCCTCAAGAGAAGATTGGACTCTTTGGGCAACCAATGTTTGCTCCTTTGTGAGGAGGGAGGCTATGCACAACCATCATACGTGCATGTGTCATTACCACCGTCCGACCGGCCGGGCCGGATAGGGTCATGTTTGGGTCCGAATTATATATTTTTTGACAGAATTATTTTAGTTAAAATGGACAAGATTTAAACTCATTAACAAGCCTAAAATTAAAATTTGAATAAAGAAAAATGGTGGGAGACGTAACTGTTACAACATGTAGGACGTTTGAATTCAAAAGAAAGGATGCATCGTTTGGCGGGAGATGCAATTTCTCAAAACGAAAAGGCAGCCCTTCATGGCTATAAATTGGAATGCCTGAAAAGGGTTTCGGATTAAATTTGTTTTCTTACTTTCAAACCTCTTTCCTTTCTTCTCTCATTTTCTAGTTTATACAATTTTTGGTTTGTGACCTTGCAGATCACAAACTCGATACTCTTGTCATTGCAGCCAATTCAGAAGATAGTTTGAATCGATTTCAATAGTGCTATCACAATCAGTTAATGAGATTAATTGTCTTGGCTTCATCATAACTTGAGAGATGGTTTGCCTTAACTCACATCACCCATTCGTTGGTTAAAATGAGTGGCGGGGGGCAAATAATGTCTTAAGGAGAGCGTCGTTGATGTGCCTTGGAGGATCTCTCTTACTTCATAGATTAGAGCCATTGTCTCTTTGCCAGATCGAAGAAATCCAACAACATTAACGACCAATTAAGATATGTAACAATTATAAATAATAAACAAACAATGAAATAAAATTACATAGCATTATGATATGGTTCGGTTCGTCAACAATATACAAGTCCATAGATTCAATTCCATTATTCACTTATATTTGAAATTTTACAACAGATGGCCAATAAATACAAGATTATTAAATTTTGAAGTTGAGTAATGTAATTAATAATCTGATTGAACAATCGGTTTGAGAAGAGAACACTTAAATCATCAAAGCTCCCCTAATTCAATTTATTTATCCGTTGTCAACTTGCTTATCTGAATATTTTTATTTCTGTATATGTTAATGGAGAAGATTAGAACATGTTTTTGTCTCCTAACTATTGAGAGTAATAGAGCAGATGCATAAGCAATTGGACCGTCAAAACATGCCCATCATGATCCACTAATTATTGATCCATAGTTGTAAGCAGTTGGTTGTTAGCTATCATCATATTGCTCTTGCAGCTGCACACAGTCAACTTGTACCATGTAATAACCAACTGCTTTTAAATTTCAATTTGCATTTCCAATTGCAGCTGTAACAATCCACCTTTTTCGACTCTCGAATATCTACCTTAATACATCCGCAGTATTTACATACCAAGCACCCAAGTTCCAAAAAGATGAGTTGTTAGGGTAAAGTAAAAAAAGAAATAGAATAAGGAAGTATGTTAGAATCTCATATATGGAATGATAATATATAAACTCTCTAAAGGTTTTTACCAAACAGAAAACCTTGATATACATACATAAATCAGAGTAAACTAATATATTATGAGCATGCACAGTTATAACAACCTATCCTCATAAATGCTGATAGATACTGATCAAGTAATGTAGTGGAAATAAAGTATGGTACTAAATCATCTAGCTTCTCTCCAAGAACTCTAATGAACCACAGCTAAATCTAGACACATAATCGAGCTAACCTGAGCATTAAGAAAATAACACCCAGATCAGTCTGGTAAACAAACATGAGAAACTCAAATCATATAGAATTTATTATATCTTAAAACCTTTCAAAATAAGGGTATACCGTAAGACTATGCCATCAATAAACATGCATGGGTTTTTACCTTATGATAAGCAAACCATTTTTATTATAAAATCCAATGACAATATAATAATATCTAGGTGTGAAATATAAATAATCACATAGCTGCGATGCCTGTAAGTGTACATCACAATAATAATAGGTATACAATCACAATTGCTAAGGCACTTTCGCTAATTGTGTAGGATTTCCACGTAGGTCTCTTCGGGGCAACCGAATCCAAATCACTGCACAAGGATCAGAGATATATTTTTGAAGTGTCTACATCTCTAGTGAACGTACTATAGGAAACCATAGCTGGTCTTGTTAAGACCAATTGAATTACTTCTACATGCATATCCCAAAAAGTGTCTCTAAAAATGGAGTCGCATGCACCATATGGGTTTGCCAATATGTCTTCTATCTTTGGTTTTAGTCATACCCACAAATGAGGCTACATCCGACATTCCAGCCCAAGAATCACTACTCGAATAGATCTTCCAAACGAGCTCTAACTCGAACGGATCATGGAACCACCATAGATTCCTTTACCTCAACAGATCTTGGAACTACACATGGATTCCTCAAAATATTCTGAAATCACATATGGATTCCCATAACTCAACAGGTCTCGTAATCAAACATGGATTCCCATATCCTGAATAGCTCACGAACAACTACATATGTTCGAGAATCTCAAAAAGATCTCAAATTTCCATATAGTTTCCAACATCGCAAAGCAACCACAAAGCAATCACGAACCTCTTCCAAATCATAGAACACCTATATGGTTTTGGAGTGGTTACGGTTTCAAGACGTTTCATATAAGTACACTCCCTCACTTACTGGGTGCTCCAAAACAATCGATCGATTTCCCAGGAATCTCATTCTCGATTCTATTGGAAATAAATACACATACATTAGAGCGGAGATCATCTTCTAACTTTTTAAGTGGAAGGATTTCCTTACCATTATCCTAGAGGAGAAAAATGAGTTTATACGTACAGTATAGTATCACTGAAGATAACTATAGTATATAATCATTGCGTTTCTTCTATATATTTCCAGAGTATATTTGGCCAAGATTTGATAGTCGGTTATTTAACTATAAAATAAACAACCAATCCAATGTAATCAGAATAATCACACATGGGAAACTAGTTCCTATATACTGTCCATAACGAAGTAACACACAAAGCACGGTCGAACAAATAAGTACGATCAAGTCATATAAACGACTTCTAATCCCCTTTTTAATTAATCTCCCTTTATTAATTAAAATCCTCTTTTATTAGCAGAACTCATTTTACTCAATAAACTCTTTATAAATGAAACTCCATTTATTAATTAAACTTCATTATTTAATTAAAACATCACTATCAATTTTCAACACATTTCAGCACTATCCAAAAGTATTCATATACTTGTCTTAACCGTATAAGTATATACATAAATCAATTTCAAAGTAATCAAGATAAATGTTACTCAAACACTGTCACTACAAACCCAAAACTATTCCTTATGATTATCTTTAAAACGTTCTTTTCAAAGATTTATTTATATTCACAAGTATAACCAAAATGGGTTAAAGGTGAATGTTGCAAACACATTATCACTAGGCCTATCAATGGTACAGTTTTTGCCCCGAGCTCGGCCCGAACCTGCCTATTTATACGGGTACAGGTTTTGCCTTTTACTACACAAGCCCGAATCAGGCCCGATCCGGATCGGGCACGGTTTTATCAAAATTCGGTCAGGTTAGGACCTGACCCGACTATTAGTTTTTCATCGTATCAAAACATGAGTGCGTATGTTATTTATTTACCATTTTGTTTGTTTATATGTAGATGTTTTTGCATACTTTTGTTATGAGCTTGACTACATCACCGTCTAATTTAAATGTTAACATTGTTTGTATACAAATTTACCGAAGTTGCAGTTTTAAAATATGTTTTTAACATAAATATTCTAAGTTAGGTATATAGATATTAACCAACGGGCTTAAAAAGTCCGATAGGCCAGGCTCGGATATTAGGTTGAAATACGCTGCGGGTTTGGACCGTGCTTGGGTTTTAATTATTGTAATTGGACTCGGGTCTCGGTTTTAGAATACCTGGACCGAATCCTGCCCATTGACATGCCTAATTAACAGAATAAACCCAAAACCATTTCATACTCGTTATTCTCTGTAAAATTGCATTATTAAAGATATAAGTATTTTCCAAACTCTTTTACAATATTTTAACACTCTAAAATATTATCCAAGGGTTTAAAACAAATGTTACCAAAACATTGTTTAGGACAAACCCCAAAATAGTTTTTTATTTGGTTATCTTTAGAATTTCATTTTAAAGATCCAATTACTTTTCAAAAGTTTATTTTTGTTGGTTAAAAACAAATGTTGCATAAACATCGATGCTATAAACCCAAAATCACTTTTATACTTGATATTAGCTTTAAGATATCCCCTTAAAACTCTAAGTATAGCTTCACTTATTAAACAAGGTAATGTACCATTTTAATCAATTTGTAAACCAATCTATTATAACATAAGTATTATAATCTAAAAACTCCTTTTAAATCCCTTTACCAAATATTCCATTAAAATCCTTTTTCAATATCCTATGTTGTGCAGTTAAAGCGCTTGGCAGATTCAATACGGCGAAGGTGCAAAAAGTCATAGCGAGGATATAGCGAGGATATAGCAGGATATAGCGGATGACCTTAAAATAGCATATAAAACTTATACTTAATGTTTTTACATATAAATAATTGGTAATCAAATGAAAAATTAACATTCAATTGAATTATAATTAATACATAAATAATTTTAAATAAAAACACCTGTGAATATATTGTAAATAAATATAAAACTGTTAATCAAATTTAGCATAATATTAGTGTATTTTTATTTCTAAAAATATATTAAAAATTAAATTAAATAAATTAATTTCATAAATTTTATAATGTATAAATGTCATTTTTCAATTCATTTCTTTTAAAAAAGATATAGCAGAAATAGCGGAATATAGCGGGAATAAGGGGATATAGCGGAAATAATGGGGCTTAAAGCGTTAAGGCTATATTTGAGGCTATATGGAAAAATCAAAGCAGTAGAAATCCGCTATGAGATAAAGCAGGGTTATAGCGGGATAATAGCGGGGAATTAATTGCACAGATCCTTTGTAAATATACTTTATAAATATCCTTGTAAATATCCTTTATAATTATCCTTCATGAATATCCTTATAAATATCCTTGTAATTATCTTTATTAAAACCACTTCTAAAACCATATATATACAAAAAATACACTTTTAAAATACTTATACTATATTTTGAAACCTTTCTTTAAACCACCAAGCAAAAATTGTTTATAATTTAAAACCATCACTTTATAAATCCATAAATGATTTTCAAAAATATATTTAAACCTTGTTATTTCCCAATAATACATGCACTAACAGTACTTATTAATCAATACAAAAAAGCCCTAGGATGTCTTTCAAAGTTACATTTAAAATCACAGATCGTAGAGATTTCAAAGCACATCTATTGCGATTGTTTCGCCTTTGATATTTATAACTTCCATTTCTAATTTACCAGAAATGTCCAAACCAATTCGATTTATACCAAACACACCTAAAAGTGTGCAGAACAACCCAATATACATACATTTATAAACATATTTCCACAATTTACCCAAATTATCAATATATGTCAAAATATTAGGGATTTCAAAGCATGTTTATAATGACTAAATCGTTTCTAACATTCATAACAAACTATTAATTTTCACAAAGCAATATCGAACATGTAAACAAGTAGTTTGGGATACGATACATGTTATAGATTATCAAATAGAAATTATCATACTCAATAATAATGTTCTCACTTGTTTTACAAAACAAGGTGGGGTCCAAAAGTAATAACTTGCACTATTCGTTATACAGTTTATATTTTTAATATAACAATAATTATATGTACAATAATATATAATTAACTAATGAGTTTTTACTTACCCAAGCTCCACTTAATTCTTTTGCATTTTCGAATAGTTTGAAATCAAACGTTGTTCGATTTTGACTAAAATTCCTACCAGCTTCAAACTCGACGAATCACACACCAAAGCATATCTAGCTACGAGTCCAACGCAACTGACCGCGTTCAATCCGACCTCATGTGAACAAGATACAAATTTGTGAAAATTTGAGCTAATTAATTTATTAATTAACTTAAATTAATTATGGTTTAAAGTAATTAGCGTTATCTGTCCCGTACAAACCCAGGTCGCTAATGTTCACCTTTGTCCATCTCCGTTTTGCCACCGCCTTAGGCCCACTCCACTCACCGCGCCTCAACGACGACCTTCCCAGACCACTTCGACCCCAAAGGCACCAACCTCGACTTTGACCATCCCCCATTACTCGAGAATGAGCTTGAAAACAACTTCTCCGTTCGTTTACAAATCCACGCCGCCACAGGTAACGAACCACCGCCGCACTTCCTTAGGTGATAGCCCTAGTTGTACTCTATTAACCATCGCCAATCTTGCCTCTTCCCATTTCCCATAAACAGTGAACACACCCATTAACCTGCTACCGTCGAAGTCAGATCCTTGCTATCTCAGGCCGATCTACGACGATCCCGCCGATCGTCTTGCTCGTCTCATCAAGGCGCACGACTCTCTAGTTGGAACCTATGCCTAGATTGGCCTCGATCAATGTGGATAATGGGGCCATTGTATTCGACGGCTAAAGTTATCATTTAGAACAAAATCAAAGAAGTGAGGGTCCTTTTATAGAAATATTTCCAACACTACTCATCCTCCAAAATCTCGAAGTCCAAATGAGATGTGTTCGCTGGCATTCCTAGCTAATTACCCCCATTTCGAATATAATGGAACTAGTACCAGATCCAATTCTGTCATATATAAAAGTTAGCTTTTCAATTCAAATTATATTATATTCAATTCCTGAAATTAATTACTATGCTTTTCTAGCTCACATGGTCACATAGTATGTCGATCATCATGAAAGTCGACGGCTATAACACCCCGATATTTCACGCCATTCGCATCCACAGATATCGAACTTGAATTTCTCAAAATAGCATATTGTTAATTTATATTTGGCAGAACTCAGCATATATACTAAATAAAATAATCACAGAATCACAGACATAGAGTAATATAACAATATGCAGCGAAAACAAATGAATAGTAGCTCATGAAGCTACTGCATATATATCAGAGTTAAATCAAGACATAACAAATGTCTCGAATATATAGAAGTCTCATTAAAATAGTCAAATTAAAAAAATCTGAGTATGTCACTGGAGTCAACTGAATAACTGAAAGCTGAATAGATATAGATGAATCTCCAAGTGAAGCTCCAAACTCCAAAGGTGAGTCTCAAATGCTGTGACACTCAGTCTGACTTGAGCATAAAGCAAAACACAAAACACTCGAGTCAGGGTTAACATTCTTATATCAATAAATCCAACTCAAGTGAAATATCAACTTAAATACATGTAACTCAAAGGATGTTTGGGATACCCATCCTCTAAGGATCCATGGAACTATCTATAATGTAGTACAATACGCTATTATAATATGTCTATAGTAAAGTAAACTATTAAAATATCTTTAAGGCAATACCCATATCCCCCTTAACACATTTTATAGTGCCATAGTCTATACAGTACTGTAATACCTCTGTAAACTGGAAGCTAGCAGAGGGCACTCCATAGGTACGACACAAAACAAACTCATAATGGGCTCGACATGGTAGGTGACATGGCACAACTAGGCAAAGCTAGAGTAGATATATCAATTACACTTCCGAATTGGTGGTAACGCATAGCCGCAGCTATCGCCCACCTCGATCCACACTCCCAAATCAAAGATGCGCACCAAATCAATCACTAAGTAATAGAATGGAAATCGATGAAGTGTGTCCGATCGGAAGAGCTACCTCACTTTTTCCCATCAATTTCTTCTGTTTTAGCCACCTTAAGCTAACTCACAAAAGTCAGGCCCACGTATATACCTCAAATAGAATCGTCGCCAGCCATCCTACTTTGTTCTGGAATCTCCATTTCGTACATAGTTGTTAAAGTGGTTTTTGGTATTGGTAAAGAGTATGACAATAATCGATCCCGGTTTCTTTAACAACCAAACATTATTATAACACCGTGGTCTTCCATTTCAAATAGTTTATACTTCAAAACCAAAATATCATATCATTTCAAAACCATATCAATTCGAGATCATTACTCACTTTAAAATAATATTCATTTCCAATCATAGCACCTTCCAAAATTATAGCTTTTTCGAAATTATAACACTTTTAAAAATCACAACACTTTGGAAGTCATAATACTTTGAAACATAACTCTTCCCACTTAAACAGTTTAGATATTGTAAATGGCATATATGTAATAAATAGTTTGTATAATAAAATTATTAGTATGTTAAAAATAGTTATAAGTTAAAATAGTTTATATTAAAATAATTTTACATTAAAACAATTATAAATTAAAAATAGTTTATATTAAAATAATTTATATATATACATATTAAAATTTAGTTTTTCATTATATATCAAAATACTTTATATAACAAACATAGTTTCCTCAAATATCACAATCGATTCAAATCAACTCAAATTCCAAAATTCAATCTCAATACATCAATCTCAATTCAATTCAGTTTCAAAAAACCATTTCAATTTATATCGGTTTCAAATACAAATTTGAACTACAAATTAAACCATTTCAATTCAATATATTTCTAAGCTTAGATATTTAAACATTTACAATAATTCTATTTTGATAAATTCATTTATATTTCAAATCCAACCTTACCATTATTCAATATTGAAATATTCACTTAATCAATCCAATATCATTTAAATAAAACCATAAATTACAATTTAAATAAATTAAACATTCCCTTCATTTTATTTAAACTCAAAATATTCATTTAATCACTTAAATCAAAATCACATCATAAAATCATATCTTTAAAATCTCAAATTCAATAAGTTTTAAATCGGTTTTCTTATGTATAATTCTTAAACAAATATTATTTCAAATCAACTTCAAATATATCTTTACAACCCTTAATTTATTAAAATTATAAAAATCTACCTTTAAAATGAATTTTTTAAATAAATACTTAAAACATATTATATACTAATTAAATTAAACCTTATTAAATTAAAGCTTATTATCAAATTTATTTATATTAAAACTAATTTATACATATTTTAAAATGGTAAAATTATAAGTAAACTCTTAAAATTTATAATTTCGAAACTAACTTATAATTTTAAAATTTTCAAACATATAATTTTAGAAATCTAGAATTTAAAAATATATAAAATAACATTTATATATATAATATTTTAAAATCATTATTTATTTAAAACTATATATATTTCTTTTTAAACCCTGGAAATCATTTCCATATATATATATATACATATACATGTATATATTTATAGACCAATAGTGTCTGTATATATTTTTCTATCCTATCGTTAAGTGATATGGATATTTATCATTACAATCCGCAATTTAAATATCTACGGATATACATCTTTTCAACCCGCAATCCCAAATTCAATGTCAGCGAAAATCGCTTGGGTTTATCATTTCAACCCATAACAATTTTTCTCCTATTCTACAAGATCGTTAGGGTATGTATCATTTCAACCCACAGGGAATTCTATACTAACAGGGAACTTGCAGAGTGAGAACATATACGATAATAATAATACATATCAAAACATGAATATATCATTAATAACAAATAAAATATAAGTAACATATCATGGTGTCAGATGTCATAGGTGAACAGTTACAAATAAAGGCATATCATATATATAGAAATTAAATAAATAGCATCAGCATATTTAAATTGTCATTTCAAATGAAACCAGATTTAATAAATACAAGAATGTTAATCTTGGATGATTGCTCACCTTTCGAGGCTAAAGAGACAGAAAGATGACATAGACACAGATACGCACACGGAACAGCGAAAAGCTAGGAATTTGCTGCGACAATTTCGATATGGAAATGTAAGTCAAGATGACACGAGATCGATGAACAAGATATATTACCCATGCATAAATTTTCAAAATCAGTTTTGAACATATATTTAAAATAATGTATGTACATTTATTTTCAAGTCAAGTTCAAATCCCAACCCATAAAGATATTCATAAAAAAATTGAAAACCAAATTCATATATACTTACATATAAACTATTGTGTATAAACATACATACAACCTACACTCAAGTTATATTTTGGAATAGTATATATAATCACAATATATTTAATCATAAAAAAAATCAATAATATCACATTCAGGCGAAATGCATGTCAAAGACCAGGTAGATAATCTACGTACACTATTTAAACATATACAATGAAAAAAAAATCCTTGCTTATCTTAAAACCCAAACTTATATACATATCTCTGAAACTCTACAACAATTCAGATCCTTCATAGCATATCTAGATATCATATATAACTAATATGAAAACTGATGTAAAAGGGAAAAATATAAACCAAATCATAACACATATATGTAACCAACTGTAAAAACCCATTGTTTAAACAAGCAATTGTAACCTGCTTTTTAATATACATTGTAAACCAGGGATTTGCATATAAGACATATGTTTTTTAAACACATATACTAAACCGTAAAGTATTTATATATATATATATATAAATAAACTAAATAAATAAATAAATATATACATAAATTCACAGCTGCAAATTTTGAAGTGTGTCTGCAAATATAAAACAACATATATATAACTGTAAAACATATTTTATACTTTTCTATAATATAATATATATAATATGACATATATATAATATACAAACATATACCTATATGCAGTTCGATAAACTATATATATATAATCAAAGTATATAAATACTATAGATTTACGTATTATATATATATATAACAATTAGTATATAAATAATTATATATAAACAAAGCTTATACATGAGATCAAATATATCTATAAAATAAATCAGTACTAACCATAATCGTAAACATATATACACGGCAGTTTCAGTTCACAAGAAAGTGGAGCGGAGGAGTTGGTCAGCCGAGCTTGGAATGGGATGAGCAGGCATTGAGAAGGGAAAGGTGAAGCAAGGGCTTCGGCTTGGGGAAAGAGGAAGGCTGTGATGGTTGAGCTGAATTCGACCGAGGCTATGGGTTCGAGCTGCATGACTTGGGTGGCTGAGTTGTGGTTGCAGAGATCGGTATGGAGGAAAGAGGTGGGGTTGTGGCTTGGCTTGGGTAGGGGCGGAGGAGATGAGATGTAGAGGCTTGTGGTGGTTGGCGAGTTATTTGGTTTCGACGGCCATGGAGGGTAGGAGAGATGTAATGGCAAAAGTGAGGAGAGCACAAGAATGAGCAGATCCAAAATAAACTAAATAAAATTCTTATGGAATGAAGTGACGAACTAGAGGAAGAAAGAGAGAGTGAAAGGTGCAGATATTGATATGTAGGAATATTAAAACTGATGGCTACGGGTTTTTCTCAGGTTGGATAAACGAAAAGGCAAAAGAAAGACCAAATGTTCAAAATAACGAGTATTGATACGATAAACTGTTACATGGGTTCCGCCGCGTACCAGACAACGAAACACAAGAATGAATATCCACAGAGATCAGCGCAACGAGATGATCAAAATAGTATATAGATATCAGTGGTACGATCATTCTATCAAAAGTCGATAATCGGTACCTAAAATACTGCTAAAATGCCGAAAATAAGATAAACGGAGCAATAACAGTCCAAATTTGATGAAACGAAATATGATGCTTCACTCAGAAGATGATTTACAAATTTATTATATAAAAATATTCAGGTTTGGAAAATATTTAATTATCATCAAATATTAACTGATTTAAATTGAAGTTGAAATTACACAATAAAATAAACATCCATTTTTTCTGATGAAAATTTACCGTTTTCTATGTTTAAATAGACGTATTCCAAATATCAAATTTTTAATTCAAAATATTATTTAAAAATTCACAAAATTTCAGTTGATTACGTTATTAAAACCATTAAAATTTATAGGTCATTGCAACCTCCTCCACTTAAAACTTTTCGTCCCCGAAAAGGAACGAGGTAGGGGAATAGAGACAAGCAGAAAGAAAGTAGATTAAAAAAACAAAATAAAACAATTAATTTAAAACCATATAAGTTTCATTTATTTTTAAATTGGTTTATATTCAACTAATTGATTTCAACTCAAGATATTTCGTTCAGTTTACTTAATTTCAATTTATTAATGTTTATTACAAAAATTTCTTTCAAAACAAAATTCATTTTATTTATCTCATTTATTAAATCCATTTGATCTCACTCAAGTTAATTTCACTTATAATTTAATTTTAACTATTTCTAAATTCATATTTATTTATTAATTATCTTATTATTCAATTTATCTAAATTAACATTTTCTATAAACATAAATTAAGTATATTGACACTTATTATAACCATTCAAACTTATTAATAAATTCCTTTAACATCATTTTATATTGTATACTATTCAATTACATATTCAACTTCTGAGTAATTTAGGTAAGTTATATTGGTATGCAATTGAGTATTATATAAGTAAAAAAATTCAATTCAATTATTTCAAGTTTAAATATTTATTCAAAAATTTTGGCTTCATTTATAATTGAAATCATCCTTTAACAAAATTTAAGAATTAAATTTCCAATTCACTTTAAACCATTTAGAGATAAATGCATACATATATTTATATTCTATATATATGAAATCAAATCCATATACATATACCCATATATATTATAAATCAAGTCATACTTAAGAAATTCAAATCAAATTTATTTTCCAAAACAAAAGCGTAGCAAAGCTACTAAGTGGTCTCTCCACTCTGAAACTTGAAAATAAATGTTGATGATGCTGTAGTCGTCAACGAAATTATTTTCCAGCGACAAAAAAGAGAGTACTTATTTAAACCTTTAAAATTCTTTGGAAACGATTTCTATTCGAAAATACTTTTAAATAATATGCCTTAAAATTTAAAACCAAGTTTCCAATACACCAAAAAAATTAATTCTCAAATTCTGAATTTAAATTCATTTAAATTTCAAAATCAGTTTATAACCCGTGCCTATAATTTCATTTATCTATTTTATGTTGGAATAGTCAACGGTTTACAATACAATAAATGAAAATCTAATATTATCATTTTCAATAACCAATTCAATTGACTATTAAATTTCAAAAATTTTACTCATATATATAATATAACCATACAAAATTTATTTCATTTACCAAACCGAAAACGATATTGTGTCAGTTTGTTTTGTTCAAGTGTTTTGGAATGTCTATCGATAGCATTGATCAGATGAATTGATTGAAACCCCAAATCAACATTAACAACTCAAACAACACACTGTAAAACAAAATATTAATACAAATACACTCCCTCACTCGAAGATTCAAGGATGGATTTCAAAACAAGGATAGGGATTCAAATTTTTAAGAGACCCTAATCGAAGAGAATACTAACCAGAGAATAAGCTCGATAGGGAGATAAATAGATTATAAAGAGAGAAAAGAATGGATGGACTTATATAAATCGCGACAACCTTAGCCGGGTCAATCGTGACTTTAAGAATAAGATCGATGCAGAATTCTAAGGCAAATCGACATTAGATCACAAGAGACAGAATTCGGTCATAGCAAGAGATAGCAACATCTAAACCGAGGATACAGAAATCTTCGGTGAATCGATGCCTGTTGTAAAGGAATTTCACCCCTTAACAAATCATTCTAAGATTGGCAGGACCACCGATTCATTATAGTTATCAACCGAAGTGGAGTTATGAGATGCTCCAGACTCAAGAAGAACACAAATAGGAAGACATGGATGGATTTCAGAACAAAGGGGAAAAGTTCCAAAATTAAAAGAAAACCCGAGTCAAAGAGGAAGAGATCCAAACTTGAACGAAAGTAATTCTGTAATTATACGTTTATCTAAAGCCAGAGCTCTGATACCACATGTAACATCCTGGTATTTCGTGCCATTCGCATCCGCACATGTCGAGCTTGAATTGCTCAAAACATCAGATTGTTAATTTATATTGGCAGAACTCAGCATATACAGTAAATAAAAAAATCACAGAATTACAGAAACAGAATAATATAACAATAAGCAGCGGAAACAAATGAATAGTAGTTCATGAAGCTACTATATATATATAAATCAGAGTTAAAACAAGATACAATAGAAGTCTCAATACAATAGTCAAATAATAAAATATGAATATATCATTGTAACAGCTCGAAAATTTTCGACCCCGAAAATCGAAACTAACATGTCCACTGTATAGAGTGTCGAGCAATCGAGTGCCGGAAATCCCAGACTATTAGGGTTTAGAAGAAAATAGAGATAGAAGAAGAAATAGGAAACAACATCAGAGAATCTTATAATCGCAACAGAATAAAATATAATATAAAATAACAATATTTATATAAAGAAAAGCTGTAACTATTAATATATATATATATATATATATATATATATATATAAGATATCAGAGTACAACAAATCTGGACAGTTATAATAACTTGTCCCCAGCTACTGTCTATACAGCCCATAATTCACAGCGGAATCTAATCGATACGTCTCTGCCATCCAACTTGTCTCCTGAGCTACAGAACGTCCTAACCAAAAATTTTGCAATACTCGGTTTGACCTGAGCATTACAATAAAGTAACACCCGAGTCAGGCTAGAAACAAGCGTGAGTAAACCAATTTGATATGAAATGCTTAAGATTTAAAACTTCTTTGAAAACCAAGGTAACTCGTACATCACTACGAGGTTTTATCTTGCTATAGCCAATCACTTGTTACACAAATAATTTGATATTTAAAACACTGTCTAAGTATCGTTACTTATTTTAAATAGTCGGATTTACTTAATTTTATTAAACCTCAGCCTATTTGGTTCAATAATCAAATCTGTAAAGATTTGTAGTGCTTTTCAAATCGAAACCTTTTTGGATAACGCTGAGATCCAATTTTGGTCTCTTCCAATTCAAGATTAAAAATTTAAAAGGGTAAATTGTTTAAAAATAAGCAATTTATTATTTTGAGTGAAAATATTCAAATATGGAAATTTATTACACCGTTTATTTCAAATAAAATATATCATCATTTAAATCCAACTATTTTAACTCGATTAGTCACTTTATGTCACAGACAAGAATAATTGAATTAAATTTTTGATAGAACTTACCAAAATATAGATTTTTATTAATTTAACGATCGGTAATACTATCGTACAAATCATGCACTTGGACTTTATTGACTTTATTTATTTGATTCCATTTGTATCTTTATCCCATTTTACTACAATTTAAGGATATTATAAAAACAATCTACAATTAGTTGATCAAAGTTTAACACTCTAATTGATGTCAGCTTGGTTAATTTATACAAATTTTAAATTAAATAATAATGCACTTACTTATCCTTTTAAAATTTGAAATAATATTGGCATTAAATTTTGGATTTTTAAATTAAAAATAGATTTTTAGAAGAAAATGTAAATCATCATAAAAATAAATTTGTAAAGACTACTTCCTCTTTCTTTTTTTACTTTCCTTTCTTTCTCTTTCTATCATTTTCCCTTATTTACTTTTCTTTACTTCTTTTTTTTCTTTTTTCCTATTGCTTGGCCCAACCCAGCCCAATTCCCTGCTCCCTCTCTTCTTCCCATTCTTCTAGTTCTTTACTTCTTTACTTCCCTTATTCATTCGAGAACATCAAGTGTGCACGAACACGTGCACCTGCATAGGCCCTCCGACGATCGATCCATGTCACCGACCCCTTGCGCAACCCACCTCCGACCTTTATAACTGTAACGATCCCGATTTTTGAGTTAAATTAAAATTAGTAATTGATATAAATTTGTGAATTTAAATTGTAAATTAAATTAATTTTTCCAAGATTAAACAGGGTATTTGCTTATTTGGTCATTGATTTTAAAATTTAATTGGGGATTTAAAATTGGATATTTAATATCTTACAAATAAAAAGTAACATCCTAAAATTTATCAGTTTAAATTAGTAACATATTTAAACTTTTGGAATTTAATTTGAAAATAAAACTGAAAATTTTCAAAACAAATAAAATGAGTAATAAACTATATATGGATAAAACTCCAATTTCTTTTGAGTTTAAAATCTTGAAATAGTAAATATTTTTAAAAAAATCATTTTAATTCAAATTATATATATATAATGCATATATGAGTAGATTTGAGTGTATACATTTAATTTGAATTTAAATTGCATAAGTATGTGTATGGATATATATAGACATAAATGGATTTTAATTCAAGTGAATTGAAATTTGAATTGAAATTTAAAATAAATGTTTTAGAAAAAAAATATTTGGCTCTTGAAAATCATTAAGGTGTAATTTACATTTTATATAATGTAAAGATTGGTTAAAAACAATTCTTCCTTTAACATTGTGTATATATATATACAAATGAATAAGGGGTATGTTTATTTATAAAGTAAATATGACATAAAAATTTATTTAAAAATCCTCTTGTCTTTGTAAAATCACAAATGCTAAATATACATCAAAGAGATGGAGTAAAGAAATTAACATACATTGGAATCTCATGATTACTTTTTACATATGGCATCCAATGTAATTAATTGAATAAAATAATAAGATTTAAAAATTACAAAGAAACTTTTCAGCTCCCTATATTCAATCATATAACCTCTCAGCAAATCTGAAAAGAACAGTAGAAAGATTCGAGTATCACAAATCTCAACATCCAAAGAAAAGAAAAATAGAAAAAAAAAGAAATGGCTGAAAACATTTTTCTTAGATTCAAAGTAAAGAAAAATCTGGAAATCTTCTTGAACAATCAAGCTGTAGATTTACATTCCATCTCTCAGGTAAATTTTATACTTTATAGTTTAATGAATCTATGATTTCAAAATCAAGTTTTAACATAAAACAAATTCAAAACTGCAGATTTGAAAAAAAAAAGAACGCAGCTTAAGGAAACAATGCAAGATCAACTCAGGTAATTTAAGGCAAGTAAATTTCTTTTTAAAATTTGAATTTGAAGTTGTAATCAGTAATAAAGCAAAGATTTAAACAATTATATTAAACAGTTGCAGGAGGAAATTAAGTTCAAAGATTAAACTTATTCTTGGGTTTCAAGTAGGAGGAAGGAAAAAGGCCTCTCTTTGCATAATAAAAATTCAATCTGTCAGTAATTTAAAATTGTTTGTATTTGATGAATGAAGTGAATAAATACAACAAGTATAAGCAAAGATTTTTTCTTTACAAACTTTTCAGATCTAAGCGTCAAAAAAGAAAATTAAAGAAAAAAATGCACAGGCTTCATCCTTATTTTGAAAACTGTCAAGAGCTCTCTGTCAACAAAACTTCATGTGAGCAAACTTAAATTCTTAAACCTGTTTCTTTGAAATTTCATGCTTTTGATGATAGTGTTGAATGATGTGAATGTGTTTGCAGGTTTATATGTATATTTATATGTTGAAATGAGTAGATGTGTGTCTGTGTATACGTACATAGCTATCTCTGTCTAACAATAGGTTTTTAAAACCTGATAGGAAATTTAAAAATCATTCCATCAAAACATTTCAAAGCTTTGATCTTCGAATGAAGTATACTTGTATGGGTATAACATCACTTTTAAAAGCAAATTCAGGTATTTAAATTAAACATTTATTTAGAAAATGATACTTATACAGTGATACTTTAAATTTTGCCCGGAATCACATGTTTTAATTTAAAATTTTGATCACATAAGCAGTTTTAACTCGGGAAATGATGAATTTAGAAAATCATTTCATGATTTTTTATCTAATAATTTGTGAGAAATTGAATGCTGAACAAAAACTACATTTTTTCCAATCTCTAGCGAATGACGTGGAATTTTGGGTTATAGTTGAGGCCGAAGTTAGATGGAAGGAAGAAGATTATGGGAGAAATAATAGTTAAATTTATAATGTACCGTGATGATTGGACTTTGACAATCTAGGGTTTGAGATGGCATTTGTACATGGGTCGGAAATCTTAGTGATGTGCCATCCTCAATTGACCGGAATAGTTCGCAATGGTGGCGATCGAAACTTTGAAGTCTGGCGGTATCTGACCAGAAACAGCGATCTCTGATGGCCTGGGAAGGAGCGAGGCGGTTTTGTAATGATGGGTGTTGGGTTCCAGTTGGTGTGAACAGCTAGTTTTTAATTTCAGTCGAAACTGGTGAAGCTAGGTGGTTGAATCGGCACGAGGGAACTCTGGTGACTCGTCGATGGCCAGAGAAATGATCAGCGGTGGTCGGCTGAAATGTGCACGTGCACAGCGACGTCGTTGTATCTTGATGTTTGGGTTGGAAGCTGTGTCGAATTAATTCACGGGATAGAGAAGGGTAGGCTCGAATCTTTGCTCGAGTTCGTGTGGGTATCAACAACAGTAGTGTTTAAAACTTAAGTTTTAAAGAAAAAAAGAAAAAAAATAAACGAAGATGGTGGGAACTCGGGTATAACTTCGGGAAGGACGGATCTTTGCTCGAGGTCGTGTTCGATGCAGCTCATGTGGGTTTAGGTGTGTAATAGTTTTAAGTTTTAAAGCAAAAAATTCTTGAGTTCTAGGTTTTAAAAGGCTGAAAGAAAAATTTGTTACCAGGTTTAAATTATAAAGCATGAACAAATTTTAGAGTTATTTTAAATGATTAAGTTTTCTTAAGCAATCTATTTAAAACAAAATTTTAAAGTTAATCTAAAATAAATAAGTTTTTCAAAGGAATACAAAGCCAAATTTCCAAAGAAGATTGGATTAAACAAGGTTCAAATTTTAATTTTTGAAAGGCAAATGTTTAAAACTATTTTGGTTTATAAAATTTTTATTAGACTAATTATCTTATTTGACCTCTAATTGATTTTAAAATTAAAAGGATTTCAAGCATTTGATTTAAGTGATGATTAAGTGATTAAAAAAGATAAATGGCTTATCTTTGATCTATTAAAGTTTTAAGTAACTAAAGTACAATTATTTAAGGTAGTTTGTAAAGTATAATCAATTAATTAAAGTAATTAAAGGATAATTACTCAAATGGATTAATTAAAGGATAATTTATTTCTTAATTAAGGATGATTAATTTAATGGTAATTAATTAAGGGTTAATTAATTTATGTGATTAACTAATAGATAATTAAAATAATTAAAGGTTAATTATTTAATAATTAAAGGTAAATTGATCTATTAATTAAGGTTAGTTAATTATTAATTAAAGGTTAATTAATTTATTATTAAATGTTGATTAATAAATGATTAAAGAGTAATTAATCAAAATGATTTGTAATTCATTAATATTAATTAACCAGGATTAGTAATCCATAAGTAGTTAGTTTGATTTGAATTACTCAAACACTTAACTGTTCTTATATATGAATGTTTGGATTCTATTGGATGATTGAATTGTTTGATATCCCTGATTGTGATGACCTGTTTTGATTTGAGCTGTGTCAATGTAATTTATTATCTATGGTGTATATCTGTGATCTGTGAATAAAGATAAGCGTTGTAGTTTATACCGCTTATCATATATATTGCTGTATTGGAATATGTACTGATTGATGATGTTGCACTTCTATTGTGTAAAACCCCTGAACCACACTTATACACACACAAATATGGGTTGCACGTGGAAATTGGTTAAGTCACAGATTTTTGAAATATTTTTAAAATGTTGAAATCTTGAATCCAACTGGTTTTGGAAATGGATTTGGTTTAAAATTAAAAGTTTTTGAAAGGGAATTTCAAAGATTAAAGTTATTTTTGAATAACTCAATTTAGTTTTGAAATTTGATTTAAATTTGAATTCAAAATTTGAAATTGAATTCTATGTTTGGAAACTAGGGATTAAAGATGTTGTACAAGTTATATACGGGTTAAACCATTTTAAAGATATTAATTTGGGAATTTGAATTTAATTCAAGGGCTTTAACTCGTGTAAATATAATTGGATTTTTCTGAAATGAAAACTATTTGTTTTCAAACAATAGAAGCTTTCATATAGGAAATGAACTCCCAATTTGTGCTAAAAGGATTTCAAGTCTAAAATGAAAATGGTTTTCCAAGTTATGAATAAATCTTTGGAAACGTGTTTTGAAAGCTATAAATTAAATCTTGAATTTAAAGATTTAATGAGTTAATCCAATTGAAATGGTAATTGTTTTGAAATTCGTAAATGGATCTTTGTGAAACTGGGTGAACTTTGTGAAATAAATCTTTTTGTTTAAAGATTTGAAATGGTAATTTGTTTAAACCATTAGAAGAAAGGTTTTGGGTTTTAAAAGTTGTGACTTAACTGAAATCCCATATCCATATGTTTTTAATTATTGCGCTCATTATTCGGTTTAGCCGGGAGAGGACCTTGTGTAGATAACCCATTTCGAATAATGATACGACGTTATGGATTGCATTTGAAGACCGGTGTTGAAGACCGGGTGTCTTCGAGAACGATAGGATAACCTGTCGATTGACTCTGCATCGAGTTGCTTCGGTATAGAGTTCTCCATATGTGATGGGGAGTCCAATCGGGATTGTGGATACCCAGATTGCAAGGGCTTCTTCGAAAGTGCCTTCGGTTCTGTTCGAACCCGGAACAGACTTGTATGGTTGTATGTCTGACATTACACTTTAAGATATTAAATGGATCTCTATCAAATACATTTCTGCTTGATGGCGGAGAATTTATTCTCTTAGCTTAACACCCTTCGCTGAGACGTACGAGCTCAGATGTTATGTAGTTGATAGTTATCCATGATATACTCCCAATTTGGTAATGTGGCATGCTGAGTGCTGCTGTGTATCATTTGTTGATCAAAGCATGGATTTTGTATAAAGCTTACCTTTGTGGACTAGACTGCATCAGTACCTCACACCGCGAAAATGGTCGAAACAGGAAAGATGTGGTAAGGTTATGAGGGTCGCTCCCTTTAGGGTGTGTCATTCCCTTCTGGAAAAGGGTGGTATCATGGTATAGAGCCCAGATACTTTACTCATGTGGTCATTGCAGATCTATTACTTTGTGATTGCTTTATGGTTGAGAGGCGCTTTGGATAAAGGTCCCAAAAGACCGGGGGATGACATGCTCGAGTAGTAGTTACCTAGTTACAGAGGTAACCCGACCTTGTGTTGGCAGAGATCCGGTTAGGTTCTCGGGACGTCCCGCCAGAGGCGTACCCATGTGGCAGTAGGAAGTTCCTTAGCCTGAGCATTTATTGGAAATTCAATCATCCAATACGTGCCTTGTACGGTTTTAGTTGTAGAACCTGCCATTTAACATGGAAGCTATAGTAGGCATAGTATCATGGTACCTATGCTGGCTAAGTTTAATATTATACTTTCGAAATGTTTTCACACTATGCATTAGTAATAATATCAAAGAATTTTTCTCGTATTAAGCATATTTGACTATCATAAGGGAAAATCTCCCCCAAGTGTGCGATTGCATTGTGTGTGTGCCGGGAGGCCTTATGGTAGTTTCATTTTCTAAAAAGCATTGCGGATTTAAATTTTAAATTCCTCTATTGTTAGTTTTCGAAGATAAAACTGTTTTTGTTTGCTCATACTAGTCCCATGCCTGACCTGGAGTTTATCGTTCCTTTCCTAAACTCTGGGTGCCCACAATTTCCCTACAATGGCAGTCTTGAGTTGGGTTTTTCAGATAATCGAATTGCAGGTGAAGATTCGATAGCTTTCAGCCTTAGGATTTGGCAATCGCATTTGGATCGAGTTGTTTCACTTCATCTCGATTGGGAGTTCGAGCTATTTTTGGATTGGTGCCTTGGAGATGGAGATTACCGATACTGGAGTTATCTCTTGAAGACCATATTGGAGATATTGTTCCGCTGCTGTTGTTATCTCTCTTCCCGCTGCTATTGTCTTGTATCACATCTTTGATGTATATTGATATTCATTGTATCATCATTGTATTTGGATATTGTATTAATCTTTGTATATCTAATATATTATTCATTTCTTCTGCTGTGTTGTACTTAATGTGTTATAAGCTCCGACGAACCAGATTCGATGTTTGGATCTACGACAGTTGAATAGAGTGTCGTATTCGGTGCCGATTTTCGAAGGTCGAGTCCGGACCTCTACATTTGGTATCAGAGCTGAAGGTTGAAACTTTAGCTCAGGAGTATAACACATTATGTAACTCATTAGAGATAGGTTGATGTATACCCTAAAATGAGTATATCCCTAAGATATCCGTTCGAATGCCTCAGTAAATTCTCTTACTATCAACTGATAGTAAGTATGAGTGCAAGAAGAGGACGAGATAGAGGACAGGGGAGTACCACTACAAATGGTCAATGCCCTGTAATAGCGGAATCCACTTTCTTCTCAATATCCTTTGATTCGATTCCAAATTCTTTTGATTGCTTCGTAGCAGCTACAAGAAGAAGCTTTGGTGTGATGGTGGCCCTACGTATCATTGCAGAAAATCCTTACTCCGTATCTTCATCGGTTTCTTATCAGTTTTTCGATCTAAACTTTAATGAATTTGAAATTTGAAATTGAAAATTTTAAACAGATTGGAAATTTTAAATTGAGTTAAATTGATTTATAGAATATGAAGCTAAATTTGAATTGTATAAATAAAACGATATCGGTTAGAACCAAATTTGAAATTCTATTGTACTTCTTGTGTTGATCGAGGTCCGAAGAGGGACAAGTTATATATAATTTGGGGTGTCCCGACTTAAGTTTGGAATCCATATCTAGTGTTTGAGAAATGTGGAAGATTAAATCCATTTATCTATTGTTTGGGTCTTGATATATTCTATGAATGGTTAATTATCCCTACGAACTAACCAGTGCTCCTGCATATTTCATAGACCGGTGGACCCGAGTATCTTGTGAAATAATTGTATGAGTTTGTTCTCATATTGTTGATATTCTGATTTGGTAAATCGAATGCAGAATAAATATTTTGATCTAATCTGATCAATCATTTCTTCATTTATCATCTATTCTTTTTTGTCTCCCTGGCAAATTTCGGGGATGAAATTTTTTTAAGGGGGGAATCTGTAACGATCCCGATTTTTGAGTTAAATTAAAATTAGTAATTGATATAAATTTGTGAATTTAAATTGTATATTAAATTAATTTTTCCAAGATTAAATAGGGTATTTGTTTATTTGGACATTGATTTTAAATTTTAATTGGGGCTTTGAAATTGGATATTTAATATCTTACAAATAAAAAGTAACATCCCAAAATTTATCAATTTAAATTAGTAACATATTTAAACTTTTGGAATTTAATTTGAAAATAAAATTGAAAAGTTTCAAAACAAATAATATGAGTATTAAACTATATATGGATAAAACTCCAATTTCTTTTGAGTTTAAAATCTTGAAATAGTAAATGTTTTAAAAAAATCATTTGAATTCAAATTATATATATATATATAATGCATATATGAGTAGATTTGAGTGTATACATTTAAGTTGAATTTAAATTGCGTAAGTATGTGTATGGATATATATAGATATAAATGGATTTTAATTCAAGTGAATTTAAATTTGAATTTAAAATAAATGTTTTAGAAAAAGTATATTTGGCTCTTGAAAATCATTAAGGTGTAATTTATATTTTATATAATGTAAAGATTGGTTAAAAACAATTCTTCCTTTAACACTGTGTGTATATATACAAATGAATAAGGGGTATGTTTATTTATAAAGTAAACATGATATAAAAATTTATTTAAAAATCCTCTTGTCTTTGTAAAATCACAAATGCTAAATATACATCAAAGAGATGGAGTAAAGAAATTAACATACGTTGGAATCTCATGATTACTTTTTACATATGGCATCCAATGTAATTAATTGAATAAAATAATAAGATTTAAAAATTACAAAAAAACTTTTCGACTCCACATATTCAATCATATAACCTCTCAACAAATCTAAAAAGAATAGTAGAAAGATTTGGGTATCACAAATCTCAACATCCATAGAAAAGAAAAATAGAAAAAAAAAACAGAAAAGGCTGAAAACATTTTTCTTAGATTCAAAGTAAAGAAAAATCTGGAAATCTTGTTGAACAATAAAGCTGTAAATTTACATTCCATCTCTCAAGTAAATTTTATACGTTATAGTTTAATGAATCTATGATTTCAAAATCAAGTTTTAACATAAAACAAATTCAAAACTGCAGATTTGGAAGAAGAAAAAAGAACACAGCTTCAGGAAACAATGCAAGATCAACTCAGGTAATTTAAGGCTAGTATATTTCTTTTTAAAATTAAATTTTGAAGTTGTAATCAGTAATAAAGCAAAGATTTAAACAATTATATTAAACAGTTGCAGGAGGAAATTAAGTTCAAAGATTAAATTTATTCCTAGGTTTCAAGTAGCAGGAAGGAAAAAAGGCTTCTCTGTGCATAACAAAAATTCAAACTGTGAGTAATTTAAAATGGTTTGTATTTGATGAATGAAGTGAATAAATACAACAAGAATAAGCAAAGATTTTTTTTCTTTACAAACTTTGCAGATCTAAGCTTCAAAAAAGAAAATTAAAGAAAAAAATGTACAGGCTTCATCCTCATTTTGAAAACTGTCAGGAGCTCTCTGTCAACAAAACTTCAGGTGAGCAAACTTAAATTCTTAAACCTATTCTTTGAAATTTCATGCTTGCGATGATAGTGTTGATGGATGTGAATGTGTTCGCCGGTTTATATGTATATATATGTGTTGAAATGATTAGATGTGTGTCTGTGTATACATGTAGAGCAATCTCTGTCTAACAACAGGTTTTCAAAACCTGATAGGAAATTTAAAAATCGTTCCATCCAAACGTTTTAAAGCTTTGATCTTTGAATGAAGTATGCTTGTATGGGTATAACATCACTTTTAAAAGCAAATTTAGGTATTTAAATTAAACATTTATTTAGAAAATGATACTCATACAGTGATGCTTTAAATTTTGCCCGGAATCAAATGTTTTAGTTTCAAAATTTGATCACATAAGCAGTTTTAACTCGAGAAATGATGAATTTAGAAAATCATTTCATAATTTTTTGTCTAATAATTTGTGAGAAATTGAATGTTGAACAAAAACTAAATTTTTGCCAATCTCTGGGGAATGACGTGAAATTTTGGGTTGTGGTTGAGGTCGAAGTTAGATGGAAGGAAGAAGTTTGTGGGAGAAATAATAGTTAAATTTATAATGTACTGTGATGATTGGACTTTGACGATCTAGGGTTTGAGCTAGCATTTGTACATGGGTCGGAAATCTTAGTGATGTTCCATCCTCAATTGACCGGAATAGTTCGCATTGGTGGCGATCGAAACTTTGAAGGCAGGCAGTACTCTGACCAAAAACACGCGATCTCTGATGGCCGGGGAAGGAGGAGCGAGGCGGTTTTGTAATGATGGGTGTTGGGTTCCAGTTGGTGTGAACATCTAGTTTTTAATTTCAGTCGAAACTGGTGAAGCTAGGTGGTCGAATTGACACGGGGGAACTCTGGTGACTCGTCGATGGCCAGAGAAATGATCAGCGATGGTCAGCTGAAATGTGCACGTGCACGACGACGTCGTTGTATCTGGCTGTTTGGGTTGGAAGCTGACTCGAAGTAATTCACGGGATAGAGAAGGGTAGGCTCGAATCTATGCTCGAGTTCATGTGGGTATCAACAGCAGTAGTGTTTAAAACTTAGGTTTTAAAGAAGAAAAGAAAAAAATAAACGAAGATGGTGGGAACTCGGGTATAACTTCGGGAAGGATGGATCTTTGCTCGGGGTCGTGTTCGATGCAGCTCATGTGGGTTTAGGTGTGTAATAGTTTTAAGTTTTAAAGCAAAAAATTCTTGAGTTCCAGGTTTTAAAAGGCTGAAAGAAAAATTTGTTACCAGGTTTAAATTATAAAGCATAAAAAAAATTTAGAGTTATTTTAAATGATTAAGTTTTCTTAAGCAATTTATTTAAAACAAAATTTTAAAGTCGATCTAAAATAAATAAGTTTTTTAAAGGAATACAAAGCCAAATTTCCAAAGAAGATTGGATTAAACAAGATTCAAATTTTAATTTTTAAAAGGCAAATGTTTAAAACTGTTTTGGTTTATAAATTTTTGTATTAGACTAATTATCTTATTTGACCTCTATTTGATTTCAAAATTAAAAGGATTTCAAGCATTTGATTTAAGTGATGATTAAGTGATTAAGAAAGATAAATGGCTTATCTTTGATTTATTAAAGTTTTAAGTAACTAAAGTACAATTATTTAACATAGTTGGTAAGGTATAATCGATTAATTAAAGTAATTAAAGGATAATTACTCAAATTGATTAATTAAAGGATAATTTATTTCTTAATTAAGGATAATTAATTTAATGGTAATTAATTAAGGGTTAATTAGTTTATGTGATTAACAAATAGATAATTAAAATAATTAAAGGTTAATTATTTAATAATTAATGGTAAATTGATCTATTAATTAAGATTAGTTAATTATTAATTAAAGGTTAATTAATTTATTATTAAATGTTGATTAATAATGATTAAAGAGTAATCAATAAAAATGATTTGTAATTCATTATTATTAATTAACCAGGATTAGTAATCCATAAGTAGTTAGCCTGATTTGAATTAAACAAAAAATTAACTGTTCTTATTTATGAATGTTTGGATTCCATTGGATGATTGAATTGTTTGATATCCCTGATTGTGATGACCTGTTTTGATTTGAGCTGTGTCAATGTAATTTATTATCTATGGTGTATATCTGTGATCTGTGAATAAAGATAAGCGTTGTAGTTTATACCGCTTATCATATATATTGCTGTATTGGAATATGTACTGATTGATGATGTTGCACTTCTATTGTGTAAAACCCCTGAACCACACTTATACACACACAAATATGGGTTGCACGTGGAAATTGGTTAAGTCACAGATTTTTGAAACAGTTTTAAAAAAATTGAATTTTTGAATCCAAATGGTTTTGGAAATGGATTTGGTTTAAAATTAAAAGTTTTTGAAAGGGAATTTCAAAGATTAAAGTTATTTTTGAATAACTTAATTTAGTTTTGAAATTTTATTTATAAATTCAAAATTTGAAATTGAATTCTATTTTTGGAAACTAGGGATGTTATACAAGTTATATATGGGTTTAACCATTTTAAAGATATTAATTTTGGAATTTGAATTTAATTCAAGGGCGTTAACTCGTGTAAATATAATTGGATTTTTCTGAAACGAAAACTACTTGTTTTCAAACAATAAAAGCTTTCATATAGGAAATGAACTCCCAATTTGTGTTAGAAGGATTTCAAGTCTAAAATGAAAATGGTTTTCCAAGTTATGAATAAATCTTTGGAAACGTGTTTTGAAAGCTATAAATTAAATTTTGAATTTAAAGATTTAATGAGTAAATCCAATTGACATGGTAATTGTTTTGAAATCCGTAAATGGTCTTTGTGAGACTAGGTGAACTTTGTGAAGTAAATCTTTTTGTTTAAAGATTTGAAATGGTAATTTGTTTAAACCATTAGAAGAAAGGTTTTGGCTTTTAAAAGTTGTGACTTAACTAAAATCCCATATTCATATGTTTCTAAATATTGCGATCATTATTCGATTTAGCCGTGAGAGGACCTTGTGTCATATAACTCATTCTGAATAATGATACGACGTTATGGATTGCATTTGAAGACCGGTGTTAAAGACCGAGTGTCTTCGAGAACGATGGGATAACTTGTCGATTGACTCTGCACTGAGTTGCTCCGGTATAGAGTTCTCCATATGTGATGGGGAGTCCGATTGGGATTGTGGATACCGGGATTGCAAGGGCTTCTTCGAAAGTGCCTTTGGTTCTGTTCGAACTCGGACAGACTTGTATGGTTGTTTGTCTGACATTACACTTTGAGATATTAAACTGATCTCTATCAAACACATTTCTACTTGGTGGCGTAGAATTTATTCTCCTAGCTTAACACCCTTCTCTGAGACGTACGAGCTCAGAGGTTATGTAGTTGACGGTTATCAGTGATATACTCCCAATTTGGTAGTGTGGCATGCTGAGTGCTGCCGTGTATCATTTGTTGATCAAAGCATGGCTTTTGTATAAATCGTAGCTTTGTGGACGAGACTGCATCAGAACCTCACACCCTGGAAATGGTCGAAACAAGAAAGATGTGGCAAGGTTATGAGAGTCGCTCCCTTTAGGGTGTGTTATTCCCTTCTGGAAAAGGGTGGTATCATGGTATGGAGCCCAGATACTTTACTCATGTGGTCACTACAAATCTATTACTTTGTGGTTAAGAGGCGCCTCAGATAAAGGTCCCAAAGGACCGGGGGATGGCATGCTCGAGTAGTAGTTACCTAGTTACATAGATAACCTGTAACGACCCGTATTTTACGTGTCGACATATCGTAAAATAGTTACCATCAAGTCGTGTGAATGCTAGATCGAGTGGAGCGACTTATGGGAGTCAATGACTTAGTGCTTAAGTCGTATGAAGGTTAACTCGTGTAGAGGCTTAGGTTGAAGGGTAGCTTAAGTTGTTCGGAGTTGGGTCTTGTACGAGTTACGACTTAGTGGTAGGTCGTGGCTTCTTTAAGTCGTTAGGGACTTAGGTCGTTAGGTGGTTGGGTCGGCAGTATGATAAGCAGTTGAGTCGTAAGCAACATAAGGAGGTTGGACGACCTAAGGTGAACGAGTTAAGGATAGGTCGTAAACGACCTATGATGAGTCGCGTGTGTGTTCAGTTAGGTCGTGAGTCTCTGAGTGTTTAGTTAAGTCGTGGACGAGTTAGGGTTAAGTCTTAAGTCGGTAGGTCCTATGTTCCGTGAGGTCGCGACTTATGGGAAGTCGTTAGGTCGTTGAACGACTCATGATAAGTCGCTGGGTCGTGTGTTTTGTTAGGTCGCATAGGAGTTAAGTCGTCCAAACGACTTAGGACTTAGGAAATGCGGTAGTGTAGATAAGTCGTGGGTCGTAGAGTGTTGAGCCGTGAAGTTGTTAAGTCGTATACTGGTTTGAGTCGTAAGTCGTTGGAACTTAGGCTGGGTGTTAGGTCGTCTCTTGAGATAGGTTGCCGCCGACTTAAGGTGTTTAGCGACTTAGCGTTAGGTCGCTGAGTCGTGTGAGCGACTTAGTTTTAGGTCGCAAGGGGGGGGGCCCTATGTCGTTAGGTCGCGCGTGCGTGTCTTAGGTCGTAAGTTGTGTCTGTTGAGTCGTGTGCTGTGAGCCGTTGAGTCGCATGAAGCATGAGTCGTAAGCCGTGGGGTCTGATGATTCGTGGACGACTCATGTGATAAGTCGTGGACGACTCATAGGGGCGGCGACTTAAGGGACGTTTCAGCCTATAAATATGCGTCCATATCTTCACTTTTTGGCACCGGATTTTGAAGCGACGAAGTGCTGCCATTTTGAGAGCTCGATTACTACACTTCTTCACTTCTTTTCTCCACTCTAATCTAGTGCTAACATCCATCCAAGATCGAAGATCAAGATCAAAGATTCAAGAGCCAAAGTTGAAGATCTTCATCCAACAAAGAGAGATTTCATCGTTTGAAGCGAGATTTTGCCGGATCAAGCTTAGTTCTTTGCTGTCCAGATCTGGAGTTGGTTGTTTTTGAGGTGTTTAGGTGATTCGGTGAGTGGTAGTTATCTCTCACACGGACCCAAGGGAGTATATTGGATTGGTGGCTTGTTTATGTGTTAAAGATAGTGATTTCTTGCATTTTCCCTAAGTATGCATGTAGATCTATCATCTATGAAGTTTTGGCACCTATTTTACTACATGTTCACTTATGCAAGTTCATTCATCAAGTTGTAGAGATATTGTTCATAATTCATGCTTGTTAGAATGCATGTTAGACTTGAACTCTTTATTTACGAAATTGCCATTATTGTTGTAATTGTTTATTTAGATCTTGTTTGAATGATTGATTGTTGGGATTAATGTTTGATTTGATTGATTAGTTGATCGGTAACTTGATTTGGACAAGTTGGTCGAAGATGATTCAAAAGCTAAGTAGAAAGGCTCTTGAATAAGGAAAGCTGCTTGTGGCATATGAAGCCGATGTTGAAGCTCATATGGATAGATTTGATGATGATGTTGAGATGGGACTTTGCCATGATGCGATGAGGCAAACCATGATGTTGAGATGGGACTTTGCTATGATGCGATGAAGCAAAGTATGATGTGAGAAAGCCTTGGATTAATCCAGACGGGATCATTCCAAGCATGTTGATAACTCGGTGATGCGATTCGAGTTGGTTGATAATGGTTAGCTTGAGAGGCGCTTGAGCTAGTTTGGGAATAGTCGTCGAGGAGGATGACTAGAAGGCTGAGATTTTATCGTTGTTGAAGGTTCTAGCATGCTCAAAGAAAGAGTGCGTTAGAACGGGCTGCGACGACGTGCTAGTACTCTGGGTAGTCGCGAAAATTCCTACGCACGGGCTGCGACGACGTGCGGAGTTATGTCTAGAACCGGGGTTACCATTAGCCCTTGACAGGCGGTCATTCAACTAACGGTGATATCGAGGCAATGATAATAGTGATAGCCAGAGTCATGGATGTTTGGTTGTATTATCATTCGGTCTCAAGAGCGGTGTTTTCTGGGTGCTTATCTGATCTTGGTTTAGGCCTTGGGGGTTTGTATTTGGAAAACATCGACCTTGACTCGAGTGATAATTACTTTATTTCGAATGTCTGCTTTGCTATGCTTGTTTATGCTTAGTGGGTCTGGGGGCTATCACTGTAGAATGAGGTGGAGTGGGATGGTTAAGTTCCTATTCCTTTTATCCTTTATGCTCTTTTGGTATGTTTGATAGTTAATTTACTGCTCACTAAGACTGTTGTCTGACTCAAGGTTTTATGTTCAACTCTTATTACCTTGGGATGTTCATCCATGTTGGGATGGGCAGACTAGGTAGCAGGTGACAAGTGCTGTTCTTGGTTATCAACGATGCAGATGACGAAGACGAGCTGGAGGCTAGCATATTAGTTTTCTTACTATATGTACTGGATGTTGCGCTGCTTGTATATGTTTTGAGTGTTATGTAGTGAGGCTTGATGTATTGATTGTTCAGATGCTTGTATCAAACCTTTGTGAAGTCTATATGATGATATTCTGTTATGAGTTTCACTATATACATATACTTCTCTATTGTATTTTGTCCATGCGCTGTGAGTTGTACGATAGAGTTTCTGTTTTATCTTACCCTAGCTATCGTCCATGGATGTCTGGCATGCTCTTCAGCGCACTGTTTCCTTGTTTTGGTGCGGGAGTCATGGGCGGTCGTCACATAACCCGACCTTGTGTTGGCAGCGATCCGGTTAGGTTCTCGGGACGTCCCGCCAGAGGCGTACCCATGTGGCAGTAGGAAGTTCCTTAGCCCGACCATTTGTTGGAAATCCAATCATCCAATACGTGCCTTTTATGGTTTTAGTTGTAGAACCTGCCATTTAACATTGCAACTATAGTAGGCATAGTATCATGGTACCTATGCTGGCTTAGATTAATATTATACTTTCGAAATGTTTTCACACCATGCACTAGTAATAATATCAGAATTTTTCTCGTATTAAGCATATTTGACTATCATAAGGGGAAATCTCCCCCAAGTGTGCGATTGCATTGTGAGTGTGCCGGGAGGCTTTATGGTAGTTTCAATTTCTAAAAAGCATTGCGGATTTAAATTTTAAATTCCTCTATTGTTTGTTCAAAGATAAAATTGTTTTTGTTTGCTCAAACCAGTCCCATGACTGACCTGGAGTTTATCATTCCTTTCCTAAACTCTGGGTTCCCACAATTTCCCCACACTGGCAGTCTAGAGTTGGGTTTTTTAGATAATCGAATTATAGGTGAAGATTCGATAGCTTTCAGCCTTAGGATTTGGCAATCGCATTTGGATCGAGTTGTTTCACTTCATCTCGATTGGGAGTTCGAGCTATTTATAGATTGGTGCCTTGGAGACGGAGATTACTGATACTGGATTTCTCTCTTGAAGACCATATTGGAGATATTGTTCCGCTGCTGGTGTTATCTCTCTTCCCACTGCTAATTTCTTGTATCATATATCTGATGTATATTGATATTCATTGTATCATCATTGTATCTGGATATTGTATCAAATGTTGTATATCTAATGTATTATTTATTTCTTCTGCTGTGTTGTACTTAATGTGTTATAAGCTTCGGTGAACCAGATTCGACGTTTGGATCTGCGGCATTTGAATACGAGTGTCATATTCGGTGCCGATTTTTGAAGTTCGAGTCCGGACCGCTACAGTAACCCTCCTGACCACCCAGAACTTCACGTCGCAACACAATACGAAATCGAACAAAAATTCATCACCAGAAAACGAGCCGACACCTAACCTTGCCTCGTCCAGCCCTCTCCAGCCACCAGAGTCCATCTCACTTGGCCAAAAGCCTCGCCTTCCTCCTCTCCTTCTTTCCTCCCATACCATAGCACCCAAACCCTTCCACAACGCCGCTAGGAACAGAAATCCAACCACGGCCACAACTGACCTTCAAGGCCTAACCACCTCCAACCGGGCACCACGACCCTTTATAAAATCCAGTGCCATTTTTCCCATGCTCCCCACCTCCGCATCTCCCTCTCGACCAAAACTCGACACCCCTCATCGATGCTTTTGTCGAAATTTGACCCGAGACTCGAAATCGTTCATCTCCAATTATCTCATCCCATACATTAGTAAAAAATATGAAACCATTTCCATAATTCATCATTTTCTTTATCGGTCATGCTCATATAAAAAAAAACCAAAACGTGAAATTCGAATTCCTTCCCTTCTAGTTACTTACTGCAAATACACTCTTTTTATCCATTATGGGAAATACTTCTTAATAAAACCAATTTGAAATCAAAGTATAATTAAAAACTAACTGTTTTCTTTTCAACATCAAATCCTAAAATCAACTTGAAGACGAGATATAGATTTTTGAAGAGTTGAGCATGATAAAAAAACAAGAACAGAGGCAAAAATGTATACATGCATTCATACATTCCATATACAGGCATATTCACATTTATTTTCTTTGTGAAACAACCTTTTTTAAAAACTGTTGTTTCTACCTTACCTTTCGAACGCAATCATAGATAAAAAAAGATTTGTCTTGAATGAAGTCTACTCACTAATTATTGTTTTTGAATAAAGAACAAGGGTTTGCTAGCTTGCTCACAGTTTTATGCAACCATATATTCAATACTGATATTTTTATTTAACCTTTAACATGTAATATAAAGAAGATTAGATTTACGGAAGTGAATTTACTCACTATTTTTTGTTTGAACAGAAGACACTGGACTTGGATCTGCTATCTGCTTTTAATCTTGATTTTGATCTTCTCTGCTTAGTTGAGTTTGTCATTTGTTTTCAGTTGAGTTTGTAATGGCGGTATATATTCTTTTCCTTTTTACTTTAGCTAGTTCGAATGAATGAAAGGATGAGGCAAGGCAGTGGTATATATATAAGAGAGGAGAGCGATAAGGCTGATGTCTTGTTACAGGCTTTGCATTTATTTTCTTTTATTTATTTATTTTTAACATGATTTGATTTTAATTTGACTTGACTTGATTTCCTAAAGTGATTTAATAAAAAGAAGATTAGATGTTTTATATGCTTGAGGGTATGGGCATTTATTGTGTGTGTCTCCCCTTATGTTTACATGCATATCCATTCTTATGTATATACATATCATATTTATTATTTCTTTGTCTTGTTTGCCTTATATGCATACACATATTCATATATTTACCAAATTAGCTTCTATATATTTTACTTATATGCTATACTACAACAAATATAAGTACCCATTATAAGTACTTATTCCTATCTTTATACATATATATTTTATTTTAAATTTATACGAAAGCTAAACGTAACATCTAATTATATTTGCTCGAATGAATGAGGATGAACAAGGTAGAGTTATTTATAACAGAATGAGGATAGTTGTAAACTCGCTTTTATTTTATTTACACATCCTTATATACATTGCTTTGTATATTTGGATATTACATATATCTTTATGGATATTTTATCTCAATTTAAATGGTGAAGTGTATGCATATATATATATATATTATTCCTTTATTTTCTTAAAAGGTTTATCATATCCAGATAATTTCTTCCACTTTTAAAACCTCATATGCGTTAAATCAATCATACCCCAAAGTTTATTAATTTAAAGTTTTATATAGTTTTTAGATCAAATTCATATGTATCCCAGTATTTAAATATCAAAAAGTTTATTTATTCGGCCAATAAAATTCAATATTTTAATGATTTGAATCAGTTAATTTCCCAATTTACAGACGTTAAAATCCAGGTCGTCACAATCACTAGAGTCAACGAAATAACTGAAAGCTGAATTGATATAGATGGATCTCCAAGAGAAGCTCCAAACTCCAAAGGTGAGTCTCAAATGCTATGACACTCGGTCTAACCCGAGCATAAAGCAAAACACAAAACACTCGAGTCAGTATTAACATTCTTATATCAATAAATCCAACTCAAGTGAAATATCAACTTAAATACATGTAACTCAAAGGGTGTTTGGGATACCCATCCTCTAAGGATCCATGGAACTATCTACTATGTAGTACAATACGCTATTATAATATGTCTTAGTAAAGTAAACTATTAAAATAGCGTTAAGGCATTACCCATATCCCCCTTAACACATTTTATAGTGCCATAGTTTGTACAGTACCATAATACCTCCGTAAACTGGAAGCTACCAGAGGGAAATCCATAGGTATGACACAAAAAAAACTCGTAGTGGGCAATGCCACAATAGATATACCAATTACACTTCCTGCCTGGTGGTAACGCATAGCCGCATCTATCGCCCACCTCGATCCACACTCCCAAATCAAAGGTGTGCACCAAATCAATCACAAAGTAATAGAATGGATATCGATGAAGTGTGTTCGATCGGAGGAGCTACCTCACTTTTGCCCATTAATTGCTCCTGTTTTAGCCACCTTAAGCTAACTCAGGGGTGTCAGGTCCACGTATATACCTCAAATAGAATCATCGCCAACCATCCTACTTCATTTTGGAATCTCCACCGCGTTCATAGTTATTAAAGTGGTTTTTGGTATTGGCAGAGAGTATGACAATAATCGATCCCGGTCTCTTTAACAACCAAACGTTATTATAACACCATGGTCTTCCATTTCAAATAGTTTATACTTCAAAACCAAAATAACATATCATTTCAAAACCATATCAATTCGAGATCATTACTCACTTTAAAATAATATTCATTTCCAAAATTATAGCACTTTCCAAAATTATAGCACTTTGCAAACTTATAGCTTTTTCAATATTATAACACTTTTAAAAATCAGTACACTTTGGAAATGTAAGTCAAGATGGCGCGAAATCGATGAACAAGATATATTACCCATATAAAGATTTTCAAAATCAATTTAAAACATATATTAAAATAATGTATGTACATTTATTTTCAAGTCAAGTTCAAATCCCAACCCATAAAGATATTCATAAAAAAATTGAAAACCAAATTCATATATAGTCACATATAAACTAATGTGTATAAACATACATGCAACCTACACTCAAGTTATATTTTAGAACAATATATATAATCATAATATATTTAATCATAAAAAAATCGATAACAACACATTCAAATCTATGTACACTATTTAAACATATACTATGAAAAAATCCTTGCTTATCTTAAAACCGAAACTTATATATACATATCTTTAAAACTCTACATGTGATGACCTAAATTTTAGACAATTTAAAATGAAAATATTTAATTAATATTAAATATTTGAATGATGGTTTAGCTTGAATTCCCAATATAACTATGAATTTGGCGATTAAATTATTGAATTAATATATTGAAAGTTGGGTCAAAAAAATTTGAATCTTCAATTTTTAGCTTGTTAAAAATAATTTGATGGCTTAGAAAATTCATATTGATAATATTGAAGATAATGGAAGCTTCAGAATGAAATTTGAAAGTGATCTATACAGTTTTGAAATTTTATCGTTCAAATCGATATTTAAAAACAGCCTTCCTAGGCACAATCTCGGAATTCGACGAAGCCAGTTCCAGTGGATCCATAATATTGTATTATTATCGAATTTCAATTTTCGTAGTGTTTGGAGTAACCTGTGACCATATGATAAACAAACGTGCTAAATTTAAATCGAAAGTTCGATAATTTAACTGGTTCAAAAAGCTATTTTCTCCATACGATCGAATTTGGCCTCGGAACCTTTTCCATTGCGTTCGTAATGCAGATAAAACCTTATAAACGCCTGGCGGCATGTCTTATTTGGAGTTCGAAATTTCGAATTGTGCTAAACGAGATATTTTGAAAATTTAATAATATAAAAAATTAAATTAAGTCAAACCAGCCACCCTAATTGTACTCAAGCCACCCTAGCTTCTGATTTGCGTCGACCTACTCTCTGTTAATCACGTACTCTATCTTCTAGCAGAAGCTAATGCCTTCATTATTAAACTCGAGCTTCAGCTTTTATCTTGGAGACAAATCAGAAATTTTCAAAAGCAAACATCTCATCTTATCTCCTTACTTCCTCTTCAAAAAAAAAACCAAACTGGTAAAATCATGGCAGAGTGAAATCGTATATACGAAAGCTTTCCCTTCTCTATTCCTCTTCACTTCAGGAATTCACAAATCAAATTTTGAACTAGGATGAAAAAATAAAAATAAAATAAAATGTCGATGCCTGAGCGAAATCGAATGATTTCGTACGAAGAAATCAAGAGAGGCCGAAGTCATTCAAATTCAAATTGATTTGTTCCGAATCTCGAGTTCACACCAGTCTTTCTTATTTAGGTGAAACGTGATGGGGAATTCTCGCTTTTTGTTAGGTGGCGAGCAAAAGACTCTTGCCCCCACACGTCCTCTTTATGGGATTGGTTAGGCGAAGGCCGTGACAGTCGAAAGGCTGGCCGTAAAAGCAAGTTCGGGGTACCAGTGTGAGCCACGGTGGGTCTGGGATGGTTGCAAAGCCTACCGGTCGCCGCTGTATGCGTATTGTCACATTTGGTATCAGAGCATATGGTTAAACGACAACCTTGGCTCTGTTGGGGATTACTCATTAGAGATAGAGTCAGCAGTACTCTAGAATGAGTTGAGTGTAATAATAGATATGAGAACGTATTTGTTAGTGAATATGAAATTGTTTTGTATTGTGTTGACTTATCAGTTGATTGTTTATAGATTCTGGTCGGTGCAGTCTAGCAAACTGTATCGATAGGGGTTTCTAAACTCTTAAACGAGATAAACCGACATAGTATGGTTTTAAATTGGGTAAATGAAATAATTTTACCTCGATTATATTTTATATATAAAGGAATAATTTTTCAGAATTATCAAAGTGTATGTAAAATTGAATTGTTTGATTGTTGTAAATGTAAGAAAATATATAAGTGAATCAAAGATGTTCAAATAATCTGAATAAAAACAACAATTGTGAAAGAATAAATTATATAAAAGCAACAATTGTATAAGTATAGAATTATAATTGAAATGATTTACAATTGTGGAATAATCTTGTATAAGTAAAGGGAAATAGTGAAATTATATAGGCAAGATTTGTAAATGTGATTTATAAATAAAAGAAATTTTTGAAAGAATTTAAATCACTGAATTCACTACTGTTGCTAGGGAATAATAAGGGTGATGACTGCAGCATCATCAGTATCATTTTCGAGTTTCTGTGTGATGGATTTGCTACCATAGTAAATTGAAATTGAATTTTATTGTGATAAACAAATTTGAAATTAAAATCCAAGTTGAAATTGATGAATATCAGTAATCAAGTTTTGAATTTATAATATGAGATAATAAAGATTTTACTTTGGTAAAGTTGAAATGAAATTTGAGTTAGCATAATAAATGTATGATGTGAAATTTAACTAAAGGAAGTTAATAAATTAAATCAGATTTGAAAGTTGAATAATAAGTTGTATAACTTATTAAATGTGAAGATGTAAGTAAAACCAATTATTAAAATGGTTAAACAACTTTGTTAAGCAAAACGAGGTATGAATCTGAATAAGTGATGAAATTGACTTTGGTAAAAGTTAAATAGTATTTACTTTGGAGTTGGAATTTGAATTGGATTTTAACTGGATTAGATATGTTGTTGAAATGGAAATTTAAGTTAAGTTAAACAAATGATGTTTAAAAGTAATATAACTTAAGTGATGCTGAATGAAGTTGATTTTGGTATCAAAATGAATTAATGAAATGAAGTCATTAAATGAATATGAACTTGAATTATATAAAGGAGATTCAACTTTATTTGTAAAATAAATTAGTAATTAAACTAATGAATTGAAGATTAATCAATCGAATGTAATAAATTGATATGGAATAATGGATATAAGTGTTAATTCATAAAGCTAATTGAATAATTGGATGGAAGCCAATTTAATATTAAACCAATTGGAATTAAAAGTGTTGAACCAAATTGAATGTAAATTTAATAAATTTGTTTGTGTTGAATATACATTGGTAGTTAGATTATTGTTAATTGATTGAATAGAAATTCATATGCAATTGAATGAATAAAATTGAAAGCTAAAGCAATTAAATTCAGATTGAAAGTTAAGTAAATTTAAATTGAATATAAATTGATTCGAATCGAAAGTGCACAAATGTGAATGTAAATTAATGAATGTAAACTAATTGAAAATGAATATGCAACTTCAATAGTAAACTAAAGATGATATAAGAAGTAAGTATCGAAATTTTGTAATAAAATGTGCGAAATGGTATTTGAATATTGTAATTGGATATTATGGCTAGCATATACAGGTGTATTAAAAGAAATAGAATTGGAATTTTGATTTCGAAAATAAAAATTTGAATTGCTCGACAAAAAGGTATAAATTTAAATTTCAGTATGAAATTTGATGATTTTCTTGTCTAGCCGCTTGGCTTTTCGTTTTCTTTTTGAAATTGGGGGGCCCGTTGTGGCATTTTGTAGTCGTACGGAACTAGCCGCGCAAAGGAGACGCTGGCGAAATTTTTCGAAAATTTAGAGTGTTAGAAAAAATTTGAGAAAATTTTGAAAGTTTGAAATTTGAATTTAAATTTAAATTTGAATTGTGAAGTAAACAATATTGTTGGAAGCTATGAAAGATTTTGGAAAATTAGTTGAAGTGATAATAATGGGTCTTTAGTAAAAAGATTTGTTTTGGAAGCTGATAAAACTGTTTGGATTGGGTAAATATAAAACGGGTCCAGAATCATTCTTCCTAACTTGAAATTTCGGGATGAAATTCTTTTAAGGGGGGAAGTCTATGATGACCCTAAATTTTAGACAATTTAAATTGAAAATATTTAATTAATATTAAATATTTGAATGATGGTTTAGCTTGAATTCCCAATATAACTATGAATTTGGCGATTAAATTTTTGAATTTAATATATTGAAAGTTGGGTCAAAAAAATTTGAATCTTCAATTTTAAGCTTGTTAAAAATAATTTGATGGCTTAGAAAATTCATATTGATAATACTAAAGATAATGGAAGCATCAGACTGAGATTTGAAAGTGATTTGTACAGATTTGAAATTTTATCGTTCAAATCGATATTTAAAAATAGCCTTCCGAGACACAGTCTCGGAATTCGACGAAACCAGTTCCATTGGATCCATATTACTGTATTATTATCAGATTTCAATTTTCATTGTGTTTGGAGTAACCATGTGGCCATACGATAAACAAACGCGCTATATTTAAATCGAAAGTTCAATATTTTTAACTGGTTCATAAAGCTATTTTCTCCATGCGATCGAATTTGGCCTCGGAACCTTTTCCATTGCGTTCGGAATGCGGATAAAACCTTATAAACGCCTGGCGGCATGTCTAATTTGGAGTTCGAAATTTCGAATTGTGCTAAACGAGATATTTTGAAAATTTAATAATACAAAAAAATTAAATTAAGTCAAACCAGCCACCCTAATTGTACTCAAGCCACCCTAGCTTCTGATTTGCGTCGACCTACTCTCTGTTAATCGCGTACTCTGTCTTCTAGCAAAAACTGACGCCTTCATTATTAAACTCGAGCTTAAGCTTTTATCTTGGAGACAAATCAGAAATTTTCAAACGCAAACATCTCATCTTGTCTCCTTACTTCCTCTTCAAAAAAAACGAACTGGTAAAATCATGGTAGAGTGAAATCGTATATACGAAAGCTTTCCCTTCTCTATTGCTCTTCACTTCAGGAATTCACAAATCAAATTTTGACCTAAGATTAAAAAAAATTGCCGATGCCTGAGCGAAATCGAATGATTTCGTTCGAAGAAATCAAGAGAGGCCGAAGCCATTCAAATTCAAATTGATTTGTTTTGAATCTCGAGTTCACACCAGTCTTGCTTATCTAGGTGAAACGTGATGGGGATTCTCGCTTTTTGTTAGGTGGCGAGTAGGAGACTCTTGCCCCCACACGTCCTCTTTACAGGGATGGTTAGGCGGAGGCCGTGACAGTCGAAAGGCTGGCCATAAAAGCAAGTTTGGGGTACCAGTGTGAGCCACGGTGGGTCTGGGATGGTTGCAAAGCCTACCGGTCGCCGCTGTATGCGTATTGTTACATTTGGTATTAGAGCATATGGTTAAACGACAACCTTGGCTCTGTTGGGGATTACTCATTAGAGATAGAGTCAGTAGTACTCTAGAATGAGTTGAGTGTAATAATAGATATGAGAGCGTATTTGTTAGTGAATATGAAATTGTTTTGTATTGTGTTGACTTATCAGTTGATTGTTTATAGATTCTGGTCGGTGCAGTCCAGCTAACTGTATCGACAGGGGTTTCTAAACTCTTAAACGAGATAAACCGACATAGTATGGTTTTAAATTGGGTAAATGAAATAATTTTACCTCGATTATATTTTATATATAAAGGAATAATTTTTCAGAATTATCAAAGTGTATGTAAAATTGAATTGTTTGATTGTTGAAAATGTAAGAAAATGTAAAAGTGAATCAAAGTTGTTCGAATAATCCGAATAAAAACAACAATTGTGAAAGAATAAATTATATAAAAGCAACAATTGTATAAGTATAGAATTATAATTGAAATGATTTACAATTGTGGAATAATCTTGTATAAGTAAAGGGAAATAGTGAAATTATATAAGTAAGATTTGTAAATGTGATTTATAAATTAAAGAAAATTTTGAAAGAATTTAAAGCACTGAATTCACTACTATTGTTGGAGAATAATAAAGGTGATGACTGCAGCATCATCAGTATCATTTTTGAGTTTCTATGTGATGGATTTGCTACCATAGTAAATTGAAATTGAATTTTGTTGTGATAAACAAACTTGAAATTAAAATCCAAGTTGAAATTGATGAATATAAGTAATCAAGTTTTGAACTTATAATATGAGATAATAAAGATTTAACTTTGGTAAAGTTGAAATAAAATTTGAGTTAGCATAATAAATGTATGATGTGAAATTTAACTAGAGGAAGTTAAATAAATTAAATCAGATTGGAAAGTTGAATAATAAGTTGTATAACTTATTAAATGTGAAGATGTAAGTAAAACCAATTATTAAAATGGTTAAACAATTTTATTAAGCAAAACGAGGTGTGAATCTGAATTAGTGATGAAATTGACTTTGGTAAAAGTTAAATAGAATTTACTTTGGAGTTGGAATTTGAATTGGATTTTAACTGGATTAGATATGTTGTCGAAATGGAAATTTAAGTTAAGTTAAACAAATGATGTTTAAAAGGAATATAACTTAAGTGATGCTGAATGAAGTTGATTTTGGTATCAAAATGAATTAATGAAATGAAGTCATTAAATGAATATGAACTTGAATTATATAAAGGAGATTCAACTTTATTTGTAAATAAATTAGTAATTAAACTAATGAATTGAATATTAATCAATCGAATGTAATAAATTAATATGGAATAATGGATATAAGTGTTAATTCATAAAGCTAATTGAATAATTGGATGGAAGCCAATTTAATATTAAACCAATTGGAATTAAAAGTGTTGAAGCAAATTGAATGTAAATTTAATAAATTTGGTGGTGTTGAATATACTTGGTAGTTAGACTATTGTTAATTGATTGAATAGAAATTCATATGAAATTGAATGAATAAAATTGAAAGCTAAAGCAATTAAATTCAAATTGGAAATTAAGTAAATTTAAATTGAATAGAAATTGATTTGAATAGAAAGTGAACAAATGTGAATGTAAATTAGTGAATGTAAACTAATTGAAAATGAATATATAACTTCAATAGTAAACTAAACATGATATAAGAAGTAACTATCAAAATTTTGTAATAAAATGTGCAAAATGATATTTGAATATTGTAATTGGATATTATGGCTAGCAGGATATACATGAGTATTAAAGGAAATAAAATTGGAATTTTGATTTCGAAGATAAAAATTTGAATTGCTCGACAAAAAGGTATGTATTTAAATTTCAGTATGGAATTTGATGATTTTCTTGTCTAGCTGCTTGGCTTTTCGTTTTCCTTTTGAAATTGGGGGGCCCGTTGTGGCATTTTGTAGTCGTACGGAGCTAGCTGCGCAAAGGAGACGTTGGCGAAATTTTTTGAAAATTTAGAGTGTTAGAAAAAATTTGAGAAAATTTTGAAAGTTTGAAATTTGAATTTAAATTTAAATTTGAATTGTGAAGTAAACAATATTGTTGGAAGCTATGAAAGATTTTGGAAAATTAGTTGAAGCGATAATAATAGGTCTTTAGTAAAAAAAAAATTGTTTTAGAAGCTGATAAAACTGTTTGGATTGGGTAAATAGAAAATGGGTCAAGAATCATTCTTCCTAACTTGAAATTTCGGGACAAAATTCTTTTAAGGGGGGAAGTTTGTGATGACCCTAAATTTTAGAAAATTTAAATTGAATTTTTTTAATTAATATTAAATATTTGAATGATGGTTTAGCTTGAATTCCCAATATAACTATGAATTTGGTGATTAAATTATTGAATTTAATATATTGAAAGTTGGGTCAAAAAAATTTGAACCTTCAATTTTAAGCATGTTAAAAATAATTTGATGGCTTAGACAATTCATATTGATAATACTGAAGATAATGGAAGCTTCAGAATGAGATTTGAAAGTGATCTGTACAGTTTTGAAATTTTATTGTTCAAATCGATATTTAAAAATAGCCTTCCGAGGCACAGTCTCGGAATTCGGCGAACCAGTTCCATTGGATCCATAATATTGTTATATTATCGGATTTCAATTTCCGTAGTGTTTGGAGTAACCGTGAGGCCGTATGATAAACAAACACGCTAAATTTAAATTGAAAGCTCGATATTTTAACTGGTTCAAAAAGCTATTTTCTTTATACGATCGAATTTGGCCTCGGAACCTTTTCCATTGCGTTCGGAATGCGGATAAAACCTTATAAACGCCTGGCGGCATGTTTGATTTGGAGTTTGAAATTTCGAATTGTGCTAAATGAGATATTTTAAAATTTTAATAATATAAAAAATTAAATTAAGTCAAACCAGTCACCCTAATTGTACTCAAGCCACCCTAGCTTCTGATTTGCGTCGACCTACTCTCTGTTAATCGCATACTCCGTCTTCTAGCAGAAGCTAATGCCTTCATTATTAAACTCGAGCTTCAGCTTTTATCTTGGAGACAAATCAGAAATTTCCAAACGCAAACATCTCATCTTGTCTCCTTACTTCCTCTTTAGAAAAAATGAACTGGTAAAATCATGGCAGAGTGAAATCGTATATACGAAAGCTTTCCCTTATCTATTCCACTTCATTTCAGGAATTCACAAAAGCAAATTTTGACCTCAGATAAAAAAAAATGCCGATTCCTGAGCGAAATCGAATGATTTCGTTCGAAGAAATCAAGAGAGGCTGAAGCCATTCAAATTCAAATTGATTTGTTTCCAATCTCGAGTTCACACCAGTCTTGCTTATCTAGGTGAAACGTGATGGAGGATTCTCGCTTTTTGTTAGGTGGCGAGCAGGAGATTCTTGCCCTCACACGTCCTCTTTAGGGGTTGGTTAGGCGAAGGCCGTGACAGTCGAAAGACTGGCCGTAAAAGCAAGTTTGGGATACAAGTGTGAGCCACGGTGGGTCTGGGATGGTTGCAAAGCCTACCAGTCGCCGCTGTATGCGTATCGTCACATTTGGTATCAGAGCATATGCTTAAACGACAACCTTGGCTCTGTTGGGGATTACTCATTAGAGATAGAGTCAGCAGTACTCTAGAATGAGTTGAGTGTAATAATAGATATGAGAGCGTATTTGTTAGTGAATATGAATTTTTTTTGTATTGTGTTGACTTATCAGTTGATTGTTTATAGATTCTGGTCGGTGCAGTCTAGCTAACTGTATCGATAGGGATTTCTAAACTCTTAAATGAGATAAACCGACATAGTATGGTTTTAAATTGGGTAAATGAAATAATTTTACCTCGATTATATTTTATATATAAAGGAATAATTTTTCAGAATTATCAAAGTGCATGTAAAATTGAATTGTTTGATTGTTGAAAGTGTAAGAAAATATATAAGTGAACCAAAGTTGTTCGAATAATCCGAATAAAAACAACAATTGTGAAAGAATAAATTATATAAAAGCAACAATTGTATAAGTATAGAATTATAATTGAAATGATTTACAATTGTGGAATAATCTTATATAAGTAAAGGGAAATAGTGAAATTATATAAGCAAGATTTGTAAATGTGATTTATAAATAAAAGAAAATTTTGAAAGAATTTAAAGCACTGAATTCACTACTGTTGCTGGGGAATAATAAGGGTGATGACTGCAGCATCATCAGTATCATTTTCGAGTTTCTGTGTGATGGATTTGCTACCATAGTAAATTGAAATTGAATTTTGTTGTGTTAAACAAATTTGAAATTAAAATCCAAGTTGAAATTGATGAATATAAGTAATCAAGTTTTGAACTTATAATATGAGATAATAAAGATTTAACTTTGGTAAAGTGGAAATGAAGTTTGAGTTAGCATAATAAATGTATGATGTGAAATTTAACAAAAGGAAGTTAAATAAATTAAATCAGATTTGAAAGTTGAATAATAAGTTGTATAACTTATTAAATGTGAAGATGTAAGTAAAAACAATTATTAAAATGGTTAAACAACTTTGTTAAGCAAAACGAGGTATCAATCTGAATAAGTGATGAAAATGACTTTAGTAAAAAGTTAAATAGAATTTACTTTGGAGTTGGAATTTGAATTGGATTTTAACTGGATTAGGTATGTTTTTGAAATGGAAATTTAAGTTAAGTTAAACAAATGATGTTTAGAAGGAATATAACTTAAGTGATGCTGAATGAAGTTGATTTTGGTATCAAAATGAATTAATGAAATGAAGGCATTAAATGAATATGAACTTGAATTATATAAAGGAGATTCAACTTTATTTGTAAAATAAATTAGTAATTAAACTAATGAATTGAATATTTTGACGCCCCACCTCTATACCCATGCTAGCCAAGGACACTACGGGGTAATGCCGTCAACTAGCGCGGAGAATAAGGCTGTTGAGGAGCGACCATCTGTATAATTACTTTGTGCGAGTACCGATATGCCAGATAAAATATACCATGCATTTCATCACAAGAGGAAATCCGACATACCGATGCAAACTCAAGGCTACTACATAGTGGCTATAATATCTTCGGAAACAAATATAGAAATAAACATAACACAAATAAGTCACAGATATCCATATCACAAAGGCGGAAAAAAGATATGAATATAACACATGAAAGTGTATATCAGAGTAGTGGTCAAACAAGATCCACAATATCACAAAAGAATAGATACAAGTGCTAGACAAAAGAATATGTATACATCAAGGAGTCTATATCTCAAATGTATACAACAAAAACTACTAGACTAAAGTAGTTAAGCAAAAGTCAGAAGATGGCTCCAGATAGGAAGTCATGAGAAATCACCTGCAATATCTCAGTCTGACCCGAGTATTATTTAAGAAGAAAATAATAAACGGATCAGTCTAGCTATAATTATCAGATAAAATGAGATATAAGAAGAGATGTAATAAAAACGTATGATAACCAAAATTGTCATACTGCGACAAGTATACATTGGAAATCAACAAAGGAAAATCATACAAATATCTCACGCATCTCATACATAAAAGGAATGTCATATTCTTTATTTAATTCACCAAGCCACAATAAATGACATACATATCAATGCCAATCGTAAAAGTTGGTGAAACATAAATTCCAGAAATCATCAATTAGAAATCTAGAAATTAAATAATTCGGAGCAACGATGTCGTACAACGTAACATCTGATGATCCAGAAACACAATAAATAGGAACAACGACGTCGTACAACGAAACGTCCGATGAACCAAATCACAATAAAACGGAACAATGACGTCGTACAGCGTAACATCCGATGAACCAAATCACAATAAAACGGAACAACGACGTCGTACAGCGTAACGTCCGATGAACAAAAACACAGTAAAACGGAACAACGACGTCGTACAGTGTAACGTCCGATGAACCAAATCACAATAAAACGGAACAACGACGTCGTACAGCGTAACGTCCAATGAACCAAATCACAATAAAACGGAACAACGACGTCGTACGGCGTAACGTCAGATGAACCAAAACACAGTAAAACGGAACAACGACGTCGTACAGCGTAACGTCCGATGAACCAAATCAAAGAGACATCGCACATTGCTAGTCTAAACCATAAAATGACCATCATCGATCATCAAGAAGTGTCAATTACAGTAAGCTAGTAAATATATGAGCTTAGCTTCATGTCCCATAACCACCAGCTTAACTTAAATATTTACAAACAAATTGTAGATCTCCACTAGAAAATTGTCATAAGAGATTCAATCGAACAAGTCCAAGAATTAACCGACGAAGTAAACGCAAGCGTTTCATACCACTTGTTTTACTAACCCGTTTAATTAGATTTCTCATACGAATGAGGTAAAGGTTTGTATATGCGAGTAGATTGGAAAACGGTTTAAGAAACGAGCTTTGTAATAAAATAGTGTTGAAATCTTTTTAATGAAAGGGTTTTGATATTTACTACTAGTATTGATATTTTGAAGTGACAAATCACAAAGATGATAATAGAACAATCGATCATCAAAATTCGCATAGGAAGACGTGAATAAATTCCAAACAAATCGATAAGAATCCATCGAAATGGATATTCAAAAATCCCTAAAAAGGAGTCATCAAAGACATAATAAAGGATAACAACAAATAGGATCGTCACGAATCGATTCAAATTGGAAATTCAATCCTAAAAGGCAAAGTGGGCTGAAACAACAAATTCAGTTGACTAAACAGAGATTTTCAGTTGACAAAACAGTAAATTCAGTTGACTAAACAGAGATTTTCAGTTGATTGAATTCTGCCTGAAAACTTTCTGTTTCCAGGTTCAGTCGACTGAACAGAGATTTTAAGTCGACTAAACCTTGCCTGGAAACTTTCGGGTTCCAGATTCTGTCGACTGAACAAAGATTTTAGTCGACTGAATCATGCCTGGGCTGTTTTTTAGCCTATCCAAATGAAGAGCAAACTCTTCCAAAATGCAACCGGACGAACATTGGCTCTAAGGGTTTATGCCAATCGGCAACCCGACCCTGTATGCTCCTCGATGCATCATCCATAACATGATCAAACACCCTTAAAAGGATTTTCGCACAAATTTGACTTAACAACCCAAAAAATTGGAATATTCACAAAACCAATCCAAATCAAGAGCAAATGCACATGAAGAAATGTTAGGAATTCATACCCAACATCCAAAGATAATTATAGTCATAGATGTGAGATAAAAATCTCACCTTTTCACAAAAACAATGAAGAAGAAGCTTGAAAGCAAAAGGGAGAATCAACCACACTTCAATCTCAACACAAGAAGCTTGAATCTAAGCTTAAAGGAGAAACATTTCCTAAATTAGGTTTAGGAAATTTCTGAAATTGAATGGAGAAAGAGTTGGAGAAGATGAAGAGAAGGCTTATCAATGGGTTCTCTTGAATTTGGAGCTAGAAGTTGGATTTGCTAATGAAGACTAGGGCTTAGGATTTTAATTCTTTTTCTTTTTCCCCATTATTCCCTTTAGAACTGAAAAGATAAGGAAGAGGGAATGAATGAAGAGAAGTGGTTCAGTTTGGGGTATTAAGTTGGCTAGTGGGCTGAATCCAAACCCAAACCCAAAGTGAAAAAGGTCAAATTTTTAGCTAGCTCCAAACATATCAATGTTTATACTCAAAAAGGTTGCAAATGACATTTTGAACTCAATGGAAGGGGTCTCGAGTCCCAATTCGACTGTTTTCTAAAAGTTGGTTTTCGGACTAAAATTCGACGAACGATGAAATATTTAAATAAAATATTTAAATATACAATCGATAAATATGCGGGTTGTTACAGATTCCCCTCCTAAAAGAAATTGCGTCCTCGCAATACTTAAGAAGAAAATAAAGAGTAAGAACCATAAAAGCATATCAACACAAAAGAAATTTGAAATAGGAAGTTCACCACAATGAGCATGAAAGATTAAGCCTGAACGGGATCGCTCGATGAATTCCCAGGATTCCCAAGAACAATTCTTAGGATCTGAGAACCATTGAACTTTCACAAGAAGAACATCTTTATTCCGAAGGCGCTCAACCTCCGAAGTAATGATGCGAACGGAATGTTGCTCATAAGTCAAATCTGGTGAAACTTCAATTTCCTCAATAACACCGGGCTTAAGAATAAAAATCGGAATCCCTAAGGCATTTCCGTAGTAGAAAGACGTGAGAAAACGTCATGAATAATAGAAAATTGAGCCGGTGCAACGACGTAGTAGAATAACAGTACGCCCGAGAAACTAGAAACTCGAATAATTTGGAACAACTGTGTAGTACAATGATGGTACGCCATATGAACCAAAGATCAAATAATTCGGAACATCGACGCAGTACAAAAACGGTACGTCCAATGAACCGAAGCTCAAATAGTTCGGAACACCGACGCAATACAAAAATGGTGCGTCCATTGAACCGAACACCATAAAAGAACATCGGACGCAAGCCCATAAAAGAGATGGGACGAAGCTCAATAAAATAAGGTACATCGAAACGTCCGATGAACTTGGTAAAAGATCATTCCATTCGGACATCATCAAAAAGACAACCACTTGTTGCTTACGACTAAGGGCATTGGCAACGTGATTTCCCTTCCGGGAGTATACAAAGAATATTAAAATCATAAGATGCAAGGAACTCTAGCTAACATTAAGTTCCTTATGAGAAAATAAATATTCCAAAGATTTATGATCGGGGTAGAGAACAAATTTCTCATCCAAAAATGATGATGCCGAATTCTAAAAGTGAAATCAACAGCCGCGAGCACTAGATCATGAATGGCATATCTAGTCTCGATACGCTTTAATGATTTAGAAACATAAGTGATAGCACATTCTCTTTTGCAAGAGAACGACATTCAAACCAATACGATAAACATCGGTACAAAAGATAAAGTCTTGGTTTCCTTCGAGAATCACAAGAATAAGAGTATCGAAAAGAAAGAATTTCTTTTAAATAATCTTCTTTCTTGAAAAGCTAAAACTTTCAAAATTACATTTATCTTTATGTAATAATCTTTCTAGAAAAATTTGCATTTTTACAAGTCAATATATCGTGTCTAAGTGTCACATCTAAGCGTTTAGGAAATTCCTATCGATAACGTTGATCAAGCGCATCGACCAGAATTCTTAAAGCACTCAACGGGAAATACAATCACAAAATCATCTTCTATATCATGAAAATATCTCTTAAAAGTTTTGAGAATATTCTTTGCTCGTTTAAGATCAAAATCCAATTGTACTTATAAATAAATCTTATGAAAAAGATTTGCAATAAATTTTTATTTTCATCCAAAATCAATAAATACAAGAATGGAATTATCGAGATATTCATAGAATACTCGATTTGTAAAATGGATGAAACAAGATGGGCAAACTGAATGACATAATAAGTCATTCATAAGAATCATAACGAGTGCGGAATGTGGTAAGTGGAATGCTAACTACCGCAACTCGTAGCAAATAAAAACCTGTGGCAAGGTCGAGCTGAAAAGACCTTAACACCACATAAGATATTGCTTAGGTGATGATCCTAAGACAAACTCCAAAAATACCAAAAAATTCTCAAACTACATGAATGAGAGAAATAATACTTTTCTCATGATGAGGGCTTAAAGAATAAAATGATGCCATCAAATTGGAATCAAAATGACAAAGAAAAATAGAAATCTGCTTAACAGATTAAAAATGTCAAAGACGAATAGTCCACTCAGGACATATGATATGGCTTCATAATAATTAAGCCAATCCGTACAAAAGTCAATTCCGAAGCATAAGTAAAAATCGGCTCGAAAAGAAAAATCACATAAAATAATTTCGACATCAATACAAGAAACCAACTGAGCGTTGCGGATCCACCAACAGGATTCGCCATTGTCGAAGGAGTCAACAAGCCTAAAATGTTTAAAGAAAAGGAATCAACTAGCTCTTTTGATATAAAATAGTGAGATGAAACCCATATCAAAAAGAACTCGAAAAGGAAAATCATAAAACAAATGTCATCAAGGATAGAATGGCTACCTTGACTAAGAGAAGAGTTGCTAGGGGCTTGCACAATATTTAGCTTTCTCATGTCCTTGTTCAAAAGTTTGGGACATGTAGATAAAAGATGACCCGGTTTTTTGCAATAGTGACAGGAATTGGGGTTTCAGACACATATTTGCATAGTGTTCCTTAGAATTACAATTGTAGCATCCTCCATGATTAGGGATTGGAGTCTTTGCTACAAAAGTAGTTTGCTTCACTCTCTTATTGGGATTAAGGCTCTTGAACTTAATATGCCTCTTCTTGGAAATCCCATAGCACTAACACTTCCTTTACCAACCTATTCATATCGAAGAGTGATATCCACAAGCTGATTGAAAGGACCTTCAAGTTTCAAAGGTAAAATCTTTTCGGGGTTCTTACCCAAAGCACAGATAAACCTTTGATTCTTTACAAGATCCAAAAGTTGTTGGGCAGACATGAATGCGCCATCCAAAGAAGGGCTACTGGATTGACTAGCGCTAGGATTGCCAGATCTAACCATTTCTTCTTCTTAAAGAAAGAAAGAAAGAAAGAAGAAGAAAAAAGTTATTCAAAAAATGAATTTCAATCAAACTTGATTGATAAAACAAGGAATCATTAAAGAAAATAGGATTAGATGGTACGAAGACTAGAATAAATCCTAGGGCACAACTCCTAAGAAATACTAAGGACATGCTCCTTGCTAGATTATTCCACATTGTTCCGAAGTTTGGCTCTGATACCAAGCTGTGACGCCCCACCTCTATATCTATGCTAGCTAAGGACACTACGGGGTAATGCCGTCAACTAGCGCGGAGAATAAGGCTGTTGAGGAGCGACCATCTGTATAATTACTTTGTGCGAGTACCGATATGCCAGACAAAATATAACATGCATTTCATCACAAGAGGAAATCCGACATACCGATGCAAACTCAAGGCTACTACACAATGGCTATAATATCTTCGAAAACAAATATAGAAATAAACATAACACAAATCAGTCACAGATATCCATATCACAAAGGCGGAAAAAAGATATGAATATAACACATGAAACTGTACATCATAGTAGTGGTCAAACAAGATCCATAATATCACAAAAGAATAGATACAAGTGCTAGACAAAAGAATATGTATACATCAAGGAGTCTATATCTCAAATGTATACAACAAAAACTACTAGAATAAAGTAGTTAAGCAAAAGTCAGAAGATGGTTCCAGATAGGAAGTCATGAGGAAGCACCTGCAATATCTCAGTCTGACCCGAGTATTATTTAAGAAGAAAATAATAAACGGACCGGTCTAGCTATAATTATCAGATAAAATGAGATATAAGAAGAGATGTAATAAAAACGTATGATAACCAAAATTTTCATATTGCGACAAGTATACATTAGAAAATCAACAAAATAAAATCATACAAATATCTCACGCATCTCATAGCATAGAAGGAATGTCGTATTCTTTATTTAATTCACCAAGCCACAATAAATGACATACATATCAATGCCAATCGTAAAAGTTGGTGAAACATAAATTTCAGAAATCATCAATTAGAAATCTAGAAATTAAATAATTCAGAGCAACGACGTCGTACAGCGTAATGTCCGATGATCCAGAAACACAATAAATAGGAACAACGACGTCGTACAGCGAAACGTCCGATGAACCAAATCACAATGAAACGGAACAACGACGTCGTACAACGTAACGTCCGATGAACCAAATCACAATGAAACAGAACAACGATGTCGTACAGCGTAACGTCCGATGAACCAAATCATAATAAAACGGAACAACGACGTCGTACAGCGTAACGTCCGATGAACCCATGCATAATAAAACGGAACAACGACGTCGTACAGAGTAACGTCCGATGAACCAAAACACAGTAAAACGGAACAACGACGTCGTACAGCGTAACGTCTGATGAACCAAATCACAATAAAACGGAACAACGACGTCGTACAGCGTAACGTCCGATGAACCAAATCACAATAAAACGGAACAACGACGTCGACAGCATAACGTCCGATGAACCGAATCAAAGAGACATCGCACATTGCTAGTCTAAACCATAAAATGATCATCATCGATCATCAAGAAGTGTCAATTACAGTAAGCTAGTAAATATATGAGCTTAGCTTCATGTCCCATAACCACTAGCTTAACTTAAATATTTACGAACAAATTGTAGATCTCCACTAGAAAATTGTCACAAGAGATTCAATCGAACAAGTTCAAGAATAAACCGACGAAGTAAACGCAAGCGTTTTATACCACTTGTTTTACTAAGCCGTTTAATTAGATTTCTCATACGAATGAGGTAAAGGTTTGTATATGCTAGTAGATTGAAAACGGTTTAAGAAACGAGCTTTGTAATAAAATAGTGTTGAATCGTTTTAATGAAAGGGTTTTGATATTTACTACTAGTATTGAAACCTTTGTATATTTTGAAGTGACAAATCACAAAGATGATAGTAGAACAATCGATCATCAAAATTCACATGGGAAGACGTGAATAAATTCCAAACAAATCGATAAGAATCCATCGAAATGGATATTCAAAAATCCCTAAAAAGGAGTCATCAAAGTCACAATAAAGGATAACAACAAATTGGATCATCACGAATCGATTCAAATTTGAAATTCAATCCTAAAAGGCAAAGTGGGATGAAACAACAAATTCAGTTGACTAAACAGAGATTTTTAGTTGACTAAACAGCAATTTCAGTTGACCAAACAGAGATTTTCAGTTGACTGAATTCTGCCTGGAAACTTTCTGTTTCCAGATTCAGTCGACTGAACAGAGATTTTCAGTCGACTAAACCCTGCCTGGAAACTTTCGGGTTCCAGATTCAGTCGACGGAACAGAGGTTTCAGTCGACTGAATCATGCCCGGGCTATTTTTCAGCATATCCAAATGAAGAGCAAACTCTTCCAAAATGCAACCGGACGAACATTGGCCCTAAGGGTTTATGCCAATCGGCAACCCGGCCCTATATGCTCCTCGATGCATCATCCAAAGCATGATCAAACATCCTTAAAAGGATTTTCACACAAATTTGACTTAACAACCCGAAAAATTGGAATATTCACAAAACCAATCCAAATCAAGAGCAAATGCACATGAAGAAGTGTTAGGTGTTCATACCCAACATCCAAAGATAACTATAGTCATAGATGTGAGATAAAAATCTCACATTTTCACAAAAACAATGAAGAAGAAGCTTAAAAGCAAAAGGGGGAATCAACCACACTTCAATCTCAATACAAGAAGCTTGAATCTAAGCTTAAAGGAGAAACATTTCATAAACTAGGTTTAGGAAATTTTTGAAATTGAATGGAGAAAGAGTTGGAGAAGATGAAGAGAAGGCTAACCAATGGGTTCTCTTGAATTTGGAGCTAGAAGTTGGATTTGCTAATGAAGACTAGGGCTTAGGATTTTAATTCTTTTTCTTGTCCCCCATTATTCCTTTAGAACTGAAAAGATAAGGAAGAGGGAATGAATGAAGAGAAGTGGTTCAGTTTGGGGTATTAAGTTGGCTAGTGGGCTGAATCCAAACCCAAAGTGAAAAAGGTCAAATTTTTAGCTAGCTCCAAACATATCAATGTTTATACTCAAAAAGGTTGCAAATGACATTTTGAACTCAATGGAAGGGGTCTCTAGTCCCAATTCGACTGTTTGCTAAAAGTAGGTTTTCGGACTAAAATCCTACGAACGATGAAATATTTAAATAAAATATTTAAATATACAATCGATAAATATGCGGGTTGTTACAATATTAATCAATCGAATGTAATAAATTGATATGGAATGATGGATATAAGTGTTAATTCATAAAGCTAATTGAATAATTGGATGGAAGCCAATTTAATATTAAACCAATTGGAATTAAAAGCGTTGGACCAAATTGAATGTAAATTTAATAAATTTGTTTGTGTTGAATATACATTGGTTGTTAGATTATTGTTAATTGATTGAATAGAAATTCATATGCAATTGAATGAATAAAATTGAAAGCTAAAGCGATTAAATTCAAATTGGAAGTTAAGTAAATTTAAATTGAATAGAAATTGATTTGAATTGAAAGTGAACAAATGTGAATGTAAATTAGTGAATGTAAACTAATTGAAAATGAATATGTAACTTCAATAGTAAACTAAAGAAGATATAAGAAGTAAGTATCAAAATTTTGTAATAAAATGTGCAAAACGATATTTGAATATTGTAATTGGATATTATGGCTAGCAGGATATACAGGTGTATTAAAGGAAATAGAATTGGAATTTTGATTTCGAAGATAAAAATTTGAATTGCTCGACAAAAAGGTATGTATTTAAATTTCAGTTTGAAATTTGATGATTTTCTTGTCTAGCCGCTTGGCTTTTCGTTTTCTTTTTGAAATTGGGGGGCCCGTTGTGGCATTTTGTAGTCGTACGGAGCTAGCCGTGCAAAGGAGACGCTGGCGAAATTTTTCAAAAATTTAGAGTGTTAGAAAAAATTTGAGAAAATTTTGAAAGTTTGAAATTTAAATTTAAATTTAAATCTGAATTGTGAAGTAAACAATATTGTTGGAAGCTATGAAAGATTTTGGAAAATTAGTTGAAGCTATAATAATGGGTCTTTAGTAAAAAGATTTGTTTTGGAAGCTGATAAAACATTTTGGATTGGGTAAATAGAAAATGGGTCAAGAATCATTCTTCCTAACTTGAAATTTCGGGACGAAATTCTTTTAAGGGCGGAAGTCTGTGATGACCCTAAATTTTAGACAATTTAAATTGAAAATATATAATTAATATTAAATATTTGAATGATGGTTTAGCTTGAATCCCAATATAACTCTGAACTTGGCGATTAAATTATTGAATTAAATATATTGGAAGTTGGGTCGAAAAAAATTTGAATCTTCTATTTTAAGCTTGTTAAAAATAATTTGATGGCTTAGAAAATTCATATTGATAATACTGAAGATAATAGAAGCTTCAGAATGAGATTTGAAAGTGATCTGTACAGTTTTGAAATTTTATCGTTCAAATCGATATTTAAAAATAGCCTTCCGAGGCACAGTCTCGAAATTGACGAAGCTAGTTCCATTGGATCCATAATATTGTATTATTATCGGATTTCAATTTCCGTAGTGTTTGGAGTAACCGTGTGGCCATACGATAAACAAACGCGCTAAATTTAAATCGAAAGTTCGATATTTTAACTGGTTCAAAACGCTATTTTCTCCATACGATCGAATTTGGCCTCGGAACCTTTTCCATTGCGTTCGGAATGCGGATAAACCTATAAACGCCTAGCGGCATGTCTGATTTGGAGTTCGAAATTTCGAATTGTGCTAAATGAGATATTTTGAAAATTTAATAATATAAAAAAAATTAAATTAAGTCAAACCAGCCACCCTAATTGTGCGCAAGCTATCCTAGCTTCTGATTTGCGTCGACCTACTCTCTATTAATCGCGTACTCTGTCTGCTAGCAGAAGCTAATGCCTTCATTATTAAACTCGAGCTTCAGGTTTTATCTTGGAGACAAATCAGAAATTTTCAAACGCAAACATCACATCTTGTCTCCTTACTTCCTCTTTAAAAAAACAAACTAGTAAAATCATGGCAGAGTGAAATCGTTTATACGAAAGCTTTCCCTTCTCTATTCCTCTTCACTTCAGGAATTCACAAATCAAATTTTGACCTAAGATTAAAAAAATGCCAATGCCTGAGCGAAATCGAATGATTTCATTCGAAGAAATCAAGAGAGGCCAAAGCCATTCAAATTCAAATTGATTTGTTTCGAATCTCGAGTTCACATCAGTCGCCTTCGAGAGGGGAAGCTGCAGCATCCAGGCGCAGGCATGGTAGCGAGAGGCGGGGGAAACTCGATGTCAAGATGGCGATGGAACCGCAAGTTTGGGCTAGGGCTTGTGGTCGCAAGGCTTTTGGGCACGGCCGTGTTCGAATCAATGGCAGGCTTGAGGGGCTTGCGGCTGGATTTTTTACGATAGTGACGTGGTGGTTTGTTCGAATCGTGGATTGTGGATCTCGCGCTCGAGTGGCAGGCGACGTCGCTTACGACGTGAGACTTTCTCATGCCTGGGGCTCGCGAGTTGCAGTGAGGTATTAGCTAATTCTATTTTATTTGAATTTACTATATATAGATATAAATATGCTTATGTAGGAGATTAACAGTAAGTAAGGTTTATTTTTTTTAAAAAAAGAAGTAAAACAGTAAAGTTTAAAAATAGGATTTTTAGTAATTAGAGAAATATGTAGATTTTTATACATGTAGAAAACTGTAAGGCATAAAGTAATTTTGGTTAATAGATATATACATAGACATACATACATACATACATATATATATATATCCACTTACATGTTTAATCTAAGATAAAAATATTGTATATATATACATAAGATTTAGAAATGGAAATTTTAAATGCTAATATAGATCATTTTTATAAGTATACATATATGTAGTTTCAAAAATAAATATGCATATTTTAAATTTCCTGGATTTTTGGATAATGTATTTTGGAGATTAACTTATTTAATTATTTTAGTTACTAAAAGATTTTTAAAAGGAGTATTAGTTTAAAATTTAATTTTTTGTTGAAATAAATCATTAGTTAAAATTAAAATTTTTAAATTAAAATAAATTTATTGAATGGTAATTAATTGTTCGATTTGTTCAAATATTAATAAAATCATATAAATTGTTTATACAAGGTCAGAATGATGGAGAAAACAGTCTAGAATGGAAATGAACTGCAAATTTAAAAGCAAAGATGAGAACTTCTCACTCAATCGAATTTGTTTCGATTTAAATTTTAAATAGTTAGATTTAAAATTGCTTGATTGTATGCTTGGATGATAAATTATTCTCTATTGTTTTGAAATAGACCCTATACGCCGTATATTATGCGGATGTTATTTATTAAAAACATATACCGCGATATTCCATCTTAATTGGAATTGGTATTATATATTTATTTGGAGTTGATTTCCCGCATTATATAGCGGATGAGACCCTATTGCGCCGCATAATAGCGGATAATATTTTATAAATCCCATATACCATGATATTTCACCTCGAAGTGGAATTGGTATTGTGCTAACATCTTTGGATGCAGGGAAACAGGTTGGAGGGATCCAACTAGATCCTCAAACATTGAATTTATTTCATATGTTGTGTGTTGGTTGATTTATAATTCATGTGATTATCTTTGTGATTGAGATTGTTGAAGGCTATAGGTTAGCCGAATATATTTTTGGTATCGTTGGATACCGGAAATAGATAAAAATTGGATTTTTGAAATTTCAAGTTGAAAGTTTATAGTAAAAAAATTATCTTTGAGAATTGGATAAGTTAAAAAGGAGTTTTAAAAAGACAAAGTTATTTTTGAAACCATATTGAATAAAATTCCAAATTACAGAAAAAAGGAGCTAAGTAAATGGATTTCGATTTATATTATTATAAGTTGAAGAAATTTATCTTAAAAAGAAATGATTTTGTAAATTCATTAGAAATTTATTAAGCAGAAATTTATTGTTTTTGATAATTAATTAATAATAATTAATCAAGTATTAACTATTAATTAAGAGTTAATTAATGATCAATGAAAGGATAATTTATTAAATGTTTTTATAATAAATTGGCTATTAATTTAGCATAACTAGCAAAATTTTGTTCATAGAATTATTTGATTTAAATTAATCAGATGATTAAATTTATCCTACTTATGGATGTTTGAATTATACTGGATGTTGAATTGTTTGATATCTTTGATATGTGATGCTTTGTGATATACCCTGATGTGTGTTGTGATCTGTAATTTGTTTATCTGTGATATATATATCTGTGACCCGTGAATGAAAGGTAAGCATTATAGTTTACACCGCTTATCAAATATATTGTTATATTTTGATATGTGATGGTTGAATGTTGTCGCACCGTTGTGTTAAACCCTTGGACTACACAATACACACACAAAATGTGGATTTCACGTGGAATCAGTTAAGTCGTAGATTTTTGACAATTCTAAAGATTGAATTTTTTAATCCAAATTAGTTTTGGAATTGGAATTGAAAGTTTTGAAAATGAATTTCAAAAAATAAGAGTTATTTTAAATAACTTAATAAAAATTGGAATTTAAATCTTTTGATTTAAATTTTGAATTCAATGTTTGAAATTGAATTCAACGATTTGGGTACTATGGTATAAAAGATTGTACAAGTTATAAAAGGTGTTTATATGGGTTTTTAACCATTTAAATATAGTTTTGGACATTTTAAATTTAAATCCGAGTTTATACTCAAGTGGCTTTAACTCATGAAAAATTGTAATCAGTTTTCCCAAAACGAAAACTATCTGCTTTCAGATAATAATAGCTTTCACATAAGGAAAGAAATTCCCATTTGTGTTAAAAGAATGTAAATTTGAAATTAAACTGCTTTGAAGGCTATGAATTAATCTTTGTGAAAGGTTGTTGAACTTGACTTGAAATAAAGGAGTATTTCAAATGGTGTATCTTTTATATTATAAAAGACTTGAATTGTGAATAGTTTTGAAAGCTGTAAGTTAAATCTTGATTTAAAGATTTAATGAGTTAATCCAATTGAAATGGAAATTTATCTGGGAATCTGGGAATAAATCTTTGTGAAACTGGGTAAACTTTGTGAAGTAAATCTTTTTGTTTAAAGATTTAAAATGGTAATTTGTTTAAACCATTTGAAAGAAAGGGTTGTGGTAATAAGTTGTGACTTAATTGAAATCCCAATATCCATATATTTTAAAAATATTGCGTTCACTATTCGGATTACCCGGGAGAGGACCTTTGTGTCATATAACCCATTTCGAATAAGTGATACGACGTAATTGATAGCATTGAAGACCGATGGTGAAGACCAGGTATTTTTGAAAACGTTAGGATGACCTATCGATTGTCTCTGCACCGTTAGATACGGTATGGAGATTTCCTTTGTGATGGGAAATTCGATCGGAATTGTGAATACCCGGATTGCAAGGGCTTCTTTTGAAGTGCCTTCGGTTCTGTTCGAACCCGAAACAGACTTGTATTGTTACGTGTCTGACATTACACTTTGAGATATAAAGCAGATTTCTTTCAAATACATTTCTGTCGGTGGCGGAGAATTTATTCTCTTAGCTTAACACCCTTCTCTGAGACGTACGAGCTCAGAGGTTATGTAGTTGAAGGTTATCAGCGATATACTCCCAATTTGGTAATGTGGCATGCTGAGTGTTGTTGTGTGATGATTATTTATTGATCATTTGTTGATCAAAGCATGGTTTTGTGGAAAAGCGTAGCTTTGTGGAGAAGACTTCGTCAGACCTCACACCCCGAAAATGGTTAAAACAGGAATATGCGGCAAGGTTACGAGGGTTGCGCCCTTTAGGGTATGTCATTTCCTTCTGGAAAAGGGTGGTGTCAGGTATGGAGCTCTGATGCTTAAGCTATGTGGTTGCTCCAATCTCATTTTCTATGTGGTTGTTACTTTGTTATCGAGGGCCCTCGGATAAAGGTCCCAAAGGACCGGAGGGTGGCATATTCGTGTAGTAGTTACCTAGTTACAAAGGTAACCCGGCCTTGTGTTGGCAGAGAGTTGGTTAAGTTCTCGGGACGTCCCGCCAGAGGTAATCCCATATGGCAGTAGGAAGTTCCTTAGCCTGACCATTTGTTGGAAATCCAAAGAAACAATACGAGACCTGTACGATTTTAGTTGTAGAACCTTCCATTTAATATGGTAGCCATAGTAAGCATACTATAATGGTACCTATGCTGGCTAAGATTTATATTATACTTTCGAAATGGGTTTCCACACTTTGCACTTATAGTAATAATATCAAAGAAAATTTGTGTATAAAGCATGTTTGACTACCATAAGGAGAAATCTCCTCCAATTCTGCTTTTGCATTGTGTGTGTGCGGGGAGGCCTTGTGGTAGTTTCATTTTCCAAAAGCATTGCGGATATTTTTCACTTCCCTTTTTGTTGTTGTTTTAAAAGATAAATAACTTCTTTAGTTCTCACACCAGTCCCATGACTGACCTGGAGTTTATTGTTCTCTTCCTAAACTCTGGGTGCCCATAATTTTCCATACGGGCAGCCTAGAGTCAGGTTATCAGGTCATTTTGGATTCAGAAGTGCTATGCAGCTCAAGTGGCGAGCTGGATGGCGAGACGTATTACTTGTATATGATATTATCTTTCCGCTGTAAATTCACTTGTAAGGACATGTTTGTATAACTGTCCATTGTTTTGTTGTGTTGTATATTGTTGTTGTACACTCTGATGATGATGTGATGTAATGTAATAACTGAGATAGTTCTTTGTTTTAAATATTATTCATTTATCTATTATATGTTGTTCCGCTGCGATATGTGAGATTCTGGTATTGTTTCTGTTGTTTCTTCTTTCTTTCTTTCTGTCTTCTGCTACCTCTTCTTCTTTAACCATAACAGTTCGATTTTCCGGCATTCGATTATACGGCATTTGATACAGTGGACGTAAGAATGCCGACCTTCAGATCCCGATAAAATCGATATGTTACACTACAACAGTACAGATCCTTCATAGCATACCTACATATGATATATAACTAATATATAAACTGACGTAAATGTGAGAAATGCAGATTATGGATCTTAAGGCTGAAATAACACTAGAGGGGGGTGAATAGTGTTTTATGGATTTTCTAAATCTTTTTGTAACTTATGTAATTTAATCACCAACAAATGAAATTCACAGACAGAGATATAATCACAGAATCAAAAACAGATATAAATACGAAATAAAAGAAGTAAAGGGTAAACACACCAGAATTTTATACTGGTTAGGAACTACCCTACATCCAGTCCCGTACAATCGTACGGATTTCTTATCAAAATAATCTCCTAGATTACATCCTCGGTTTCAAGGCTACGAAATACACCCTCCTGTATTCGAGTTTAGGGTAACTCTCTTGATTTAACCAAGCTACAAGATCACCTAATTGATTTCGAGGACTACAATCACACCCAATTGATTTCAAGGCTCAACCGCACTTTTTACTGAATAGTTTGATTTACAAAAGATCATATAACTTTGAATAGCACTGAGATCTTATGGAGAGAGTGGCAGAGAATCAAGCAAGTGATAGTCAAGTTTGATTCACTTGGTATTTTGGCAGAGTATAGTTGAAGATTCTTTAGAATAAATGTGGAAGATGAAGTGGAGAGAAAACAAGCGAAATCTGATGAAAAATTCATTTAGAACCACTGGTATTTATGATCGGGTAAAAACCATATCTATTCGTGAAAGAATACGACGAATAGGCACTTCTTTTAAAAACTTGAATTTTGAATTTAACGGGCACCATTTCGACATTGGGGGTTGAGGGACGTCGACATTCTCAAGGCAAAAATTGATGTTTTGATTCTCTTATTAAAATTGGTTTCTATAATTTGTCAAAACAATTTCTAAACTTTTTAAATATATTTGAATATAGTTAAACATATAAAAGAGTTTAGAAAGTAATTTTTAATATATATAATCTTAATCTATAAAATCTGAGTATATAAACATTTTAAAGCTAAATATTTAAAATAATAGATGGTTTAAAAACAACGATAATTTTGAAATGACAATATTAAAAATGATAAAAATAGTTTTGAGGCTAAAATATTTAAAACCAAAGGAGATGTCCATTTGAAAAGAAAGTTTTGAAAATATTTTCTGAAAACAAGAGATATATATTTTTAAAAGCATTTTTATAAAATTAGTGCATATCAAAATAGGACCACTATATGTTCCACTAGATATTGTCATGGATTCCATCCCGCTAGGGTTCCATCCCTTGAACAGGCTCGAAGTGGATTCCATTCCATGAATAAATTTCGAATAAAGATGTAAGTGCTTTCAAGAAGTTTTAACATAATTCTAGACTCGATACTTTTCTTGTACTCTTGAAATTCTGAACTCTTGATATCTTGATACTCATGAGTCTTCAATCTTGATATCTTCAATCTTGAATCTCTATACTGCACAGTCTTCATTCTTGATACTTGCATGTTTATATCCAGCATATACATATATATCTAAACGATAATGTTAGTATTTATATTTTTTAACAAGTCCTGAGGTTGTCGTCATCAAAACCATCATCTCAAGGACTAACAATCTCCCCCTTTTGGATGATGACAACCTATGTTTATAAAATTTACTTCTCCTTCACAATAACTCCCCTTAAAACTATTAACTCCCCCTTAATCTAAGCTTAACTACTCAAACTAATCTATTTTATATTTCTCCCCCTTTTTCATCAACAAAAACTCATCCTAAACTAAATACCGATAAGGAAGTATAATAAGCAAAACAAAAAATTTATTATATACGATGTTATATTTACATATATTTTTGGAGCATAAACACACAAATATATTCAAGTATAAATTATAGAATAACACTACTAACAAGAGTTTTTGACAATTGTAGATTTTTTAATCGAACAAGTTGGATAATGAAAACAAAAGTTTCCACGTTGTTCAACCAAATTTCCAACTTTGTCAAAACAGACTTCTCTTACGCAGACCACATTATTGTCTTCTTCCATAGGTGCTTCTTCCTCTTCCTCTTCTTCTTCTTCCTCTTGGCTATGCTCTAAGGGGATATCCACTTGAATATTGTGAGAATCTTCTTCAATCTCAATAGAATTGCATAATTATCCATTAGGAATTTTTGCAAATTCTGAAGAATTTTGCCTTGCTTTTCTTGTTCTTTTGCCATCCTTATTTGCACAACTTGAAGATCAGGCAACATTTGCATGGCGTCCTTCATAGATTCTTCAATATTTATCACACATGCCAGTGTAGTGCGTTGGAATGGACCAAAATGAGGAGAAGGAAAATAAATAGTGTTGTTTTGATTTGATTTAGTGGAGGAGGCCATTAGTTTTAATTTTCAGAAGTTAATTTCAGAGAAAGAGAAGTGAGATGACAGAAAAATTTGAAATGCATAGGTTTATATAACTACCAAACTAATTTTAGAGGGAAAATCAAAATTTCAAATTTTAACGTTGTATGTCGATATGGGTGGTAGGAGTATGTCGACATCCCTATGAAAAATATGGTTTTCTTGTATATTTTTGTTTATTAAAAAAATATGTTACTATATCAATATTATATATCTCAGTTATTGAACAAATGCCTAATTCTCTTCTTAACTTATTAAATATAGGTTGATTTAAGGGTTTGGTTAAAATATCAGCAATTTGATTATTGGAATTGATAAATTCAAGAGAAATAATATATTTACTTATATTATCTCTAAGAAAGTGATGTTTAATATCAATATGTTTAGTTCTAGCATGATGGGTTTGATAAATTTATTGTACTAGTACTATCATAATAAATTGGTGATTTTGAAATTGTTAATCCAAAATCTTTTAGGGTTTGTTGCATATAAATAACTTGAGAGCGAGCCGAAGCAGCAGAGATATATTTTGCTTCACTTGTTGATAAAGAAATAGTGTTTTGCTTTTTGCTAAACAATGAAACCAGAGAATGCCCCAAAAAGTGACAAGTTCCACTTGTACTTTTTCGGTCAGATTTGCAACTAGCATAGTCAGCATCACAATAAGAGATAAAATCAAATGGATCATTTTTAAGATAAAGTAAACCATAGTCAAAAGTATGTTTAACATATCTATGATATGCTTTACAGCTTTTACGTTAGTCTCTTTTGAAGTGGCCTGGTTCGTCACAGTTGAAACATTTGTCATGGCTTGGTACTTCATTATGATTTCCGGAATTCCTGTAATCATTCTTTTTGAAGTTTCACATTTTCCTGTATTTCAGAATCTTCAGAAAATTCTTTTTGATGAAAGCTATTTCTTCATCATCATCATTTCCCAGGTCTGATCCATCTGTTAATGTATTGAATGCAATTGACTTCTTTTTGAATGCCTTGTGTCTCTTATCCCTTGCATTTGTACATCGATCGACATTAAATTTTCAATCAATTCTTCGATCTTTAAAGTACTGTTATCATTAGCTTCTTCGATTGCAAGAGTTTTCTGATCTCATTTCGATGTAAGAGAATTTAGAATTTTTCTGACTTTATCTTCACTTTATCCCAGTGATACAAGAGAATGCACAATATCCTGAAATCTACTATACATATCTGAAATAAACTCATTAGAATTCATTTTGAATAGTTGAAACTGATTTGTGAGTATGGATATTTTGGTCTGTTTGACTTTGCTTGTTCCTTCATGAGTAACTTGCAAAGTTTTCCAAATATCATATGCAGAGTTATAAACAGATACTCTATTGAATTGATTCCTACCAAGTGAACAAAATAAAATATTCATGGCTTTGGAATTATTTTGTGCAATAGTCTTTTGCTTAGCAGTCCATTGTGCAAAACTAGTTGTGGGTTCAGAATATTCAGTTTATGTGATATTCCAATTGTCTAATCCTATTGAATGTAAATATATTTTCATTCTACATGCCCAATATACATAGTTACTATTATTAAAAAGCGGTGGCCTAGTAGTAGACTGACCCTCTACAATAGTGATAATGTTAACAGAACCAGTGTTGGTAGCCATTTTTAAAACTTTTCAAAATTCAGATTATGAAGACTATGAAAACCTATGCTCTGATACCAAATGTGAGAAATGCGGATTATGGATCTTAAGGTTGGAATAACTCTAGAGAGGGGGTGGATAGTGTTTTACGGATTTTCTAAATATTTTTGAAACTTATGTAATTTAATCATCAACAAATGCAATTCGCAGACACAGATATAATCATACAATCAGACGCACATATAAATACTAAATAAACATAATAAAGGAAAGAACACACCAGCATTTTATACTGGTTCGGAGTTACCGTACATCCAGTCCCGTATAATCATACGAATTTCTTATCAAAATAATCTCCCAGATTACACACTCGATTTCAAGGCTACGAGGTACACCCACCTGTATTCGAGTTCAGTGAAACTCTCTTGATTTAACCAGGCTATAAGATCACCTAATTGGTTTTCGGGGCTACAATCACACCCAATTGATTTCAAGGCTCAACCGCACCTTTAACTCAACGGTTTGATATACAAAAGATCCTATAATTTAAATAGCATTGAGATCTTATGGAGAGAGTGGCAGAGAATCAAACAAGAGATAATCAAGTTTGATTCACTTGGTATTTTGGCAGAGTATAGTTTAGGATTCTTTAGAGTAAATGTGGAAGATGAAGAGGAGAGAAAATATGTGAAATCCAATGAAAAATTCGTTTAGAACTACTGGTATTTATAATAGAGTAACAGCCATATCTAATCGTGAAAGGATACGATGAATAGACACTTCTTTTAAAAACTTGAATATTGATTCCAACGGGCACCATTTCGACATTAGGGGTTGAGGGATGTCGACATTCTCAAGGCAAAAATTGATGTTTTGATTTTCTTATTAAAATTGGTTTCTATAATTTGTCAAAACAATTTCTAAGCTTTGTAAATATATTTGAATATAGTTTAAACATATAAAATAGTTTAGAGAGTAATTTTTAATATATATAATCTTAATCTATAAATTGATTTAAAATCTGAGTATATAAACATTTTAAAGCTAAATATTTAAAACAAAAGATGGTTTAAAAACAACGATAATTTTGAAATAAAAATATTAAAAATGATAAAAATAGTTTTGAGGCTAAAATATTTATAACCAAGGGAGATGTCCTTTTGAAAAGAAAGTTTTGAAAATATTTTCTAAAAACAAGATATATATATATATATATAGACACACACACATACGCATTTTTGAAAAGCATTTTTAAAAAATTAGTGGATATCAAAATAGGATCACTATATGTTCCACTAGATATTATCGTGGGCTCCATCCCATTAGGGCTTCATCCCTTTAGCAAGCTCAAAGTGGATTCCGTTCCACGAATAAATTTTGAATAAAGATGTAAGTGTTTTCAAGAAGTTTTAACATAATTCTAGGATCATTACTTATCTTGTACCCTTGAAATCTTGAACTCTTGATATCTTGATACTTATGAGTCTTTAATTTTGATATCTTTAGTCTTGAATCTCTATACTGTATAATCTTCATTCTTGGTACCCGTAATGACCCGGTATTTTGAGCCATTCGCATCAGCCCATGTCGAACTTGAATTGCGCAAAATATGATATTGTTAATTTATATTTGGAAAAATTCAGCATATATAGTAAATATGTGACGACCCGCCTTTCAAACCCCAGAAAGACGTATCATCATTAAGAAAGAAAGGGATAGAAATAGAAAAGAATAGAAAGAAAGAATAACAACATCAAAATCTCACAGCGGAACAGTACAAAATATAATACATCACATAACTATTACATAGTTATATATACATCAAAGTTATACAATATCATACAACAGAACTGTCATATACATATCTGTCAAAACATACATCCATTATACATCATACACTAACTAACACAGCGGAACTATATAGATAGATACATACGTCTGGTCTTCTGCTCCAACTCCTCCAGAAAACTCTAAACTCCAAAACCTATCAGTTGGCTACTCATAAAAATTTGAGTACCCAAGAGTTTATGAAAAACAAAATATAAACTCCAGGTCAGACATGGGTCTGGTATGAGTAAACGGTTTAAAATTGTTTAACTTTGAAAATCATTTGAAAATAAAGGTATCACGTAAGACTCCCCGCACATAAATACGGGTAAGTTTTTACATTACGCTAACCAAAACATTTATAGGAAATTCAGTGATATTATAATAGTGTCTAGGGTTTTCAAGTAAAATATAGAAATAGCTGAAATGTTTACATCTCACACTTCAACGTAGTTGGGCACAATCAAAACGTACGACTCTTATTGGAAGTTGGATCCCATACAATGACAGGGCTACTGAGGTACCGCCTCTCACTGTACGTGGCCTAGATCACCGTACCAAGGAGCTGTCCTAACTCCCCTACAACACAAGGCCGGAACCATTCCATACTGAACAGTCCCGAAGAAGATAACCCCACAGTTGGCTGCAGACCAACAACCCACACAGCCGAATAAAAAGGGACATCTAGACAGGGGTATATCTCGTCCTGCTTGGGCATGACCCACCTTACCTTGCTGCACATCCCCTGTTTTAGCCATTCCCGGTTGATGAGGCTTGAGGCTGCAATTACCTTTATAGAACATATCTCTTAGAATGCTCATCGTCCGCCTGACGATGTGTTGAAAGCATTCAATCCATACAAGTTCATTCCGGGTTCGAACGAAACCGAAGGCATTATCTCATTACACTCGTTTTGGAATCACCCTCAGAGTTAACGACGATAACCCTTGTATTCTGAAAACACCATCTCGATCTTCACTTGAGATTTCACGATCTAACGTTTAATTTGGATCGATGTGGTTTTTGGAATATCAAATTGATACCCGATCCCGGTCTCATCGAAATCCAAATGCCATTTTAGAGGCCAAGTTGTTTAAATAATTTTAAACAGTTTAATTTAACAATTGAATTCACATAGCATTTATCACAGATAAATCATACACAATCATCAAAGATATATCCAGATTATCACAGAACATCACAGGATATAAATAGATATCAGAGTCAATCAAAAAGAATCATCGATTCATATCAAAATTGTTTGATTAATTTAAACTTAATTAATTGCCTGAGAGTAAACCATTTTATTCTGCTTAGTTAATTACTAATTAGTTAACTTGTTAAACTAATTAATTAATTATTAATTATTAATTAATAAATCTCAATTATTGATTTATAAAACTTAATTACTCATTTAATTATTATTAATTACTTAATTAAACATTAATTATTAATTAACTTAATCGTTTAATCCTTAATTAATTATTTAATCAGTTAACTACTGCTATTTGTTAATTAATTAACTTTAAATGGTTAATTGAATTCTTAATTACAAATTGATTTACACAAGATTATTATTAAAAATATTTAATTACAAATTTAATTAAACCGTAAACTATTTATTTAATCATCATTATAAATTAATTTCAAATCTCAATCAACTTTCAATTTAAATTAATTAACCATCTTACATTTTGTAAAACTTTCTTAATAAATTTAAAGTCAATCTTTTCTCAAAAATTTGTCAACACTAATAACTTAATTAATATCCAACCTGTTTGCCCCTTCAACTTAATATTTTACTCCCTGAAAGATTTAAACCCGAAGAAGACATCGTGCAATGCTCGGGCTAACCTCGTGACTTCCCAAAACCTTTCCCGCATCACTCCTGCATCCTTCTTCTTCTTCTACGTTTTTTTAAAGTTAAGTTTAAAACTGTAGAAAACACACGAAAACACTCACACACATACCCAAAGCTATACTCGAAGAAAACTGCCCAAATTCTCGAGTGAAAACCCACGACAACCCCCAAAACTCAAATCAACAGACACGACGTCACCGTGCATGTGCACGGTGGTTCGCCGCCACTCCGGCGACTCTCCATGCCCCCAGCAAACCACATCACAACTTCTCGTTCGAAAACAAAGCTCAAATCGATGCAATAAACACGAAATCGAAATATGCTTGTTTATATGAACATCGACTCAGACTCGATCATGAAAAATTGCGATGACCTCATACCCTCGACCAATACCGGCTATGCGGCTCTGGCCATACCACGTCGACATCATCATCAATCTTCCCCTAAATTCTCGTGAAGCTCGGCTAGTCCATGGCGACGCAATCATCGAAAAAGCAGAGCCTAAAAATATCGAACCAAAAACCCTAGATTTGATTCGACTGAAAGATTTTTGCATTAGAAAAATTTTCTATTATTTCTCCCATACTCCTGAATCAACAATCTTGCTTCAACATAAATTTCAACATCAATTAGTGATTAAATCGACAGGAATTGAGAAAAAAGCATTTTCGGTTCTTTTACAAACTGCACTCTGTATGGTTATCTAAAAATCTTAATTTCTGTTTCTAAAATCATATTTTTGAATGTTATTTCAAGATATAAATTCAAACTTACAGTTTAAGTTATTCGAAATTTAACAATTTATTCACTTTTACTGTAAATTTGAACTTACTGTAACTATGTTGCTATTTAAACAATTTCCGAGTCTTGATTTTGTTTATACAACTTAATAAGTTAAATTTATAAGTTTTAAATTGTTTTATATGAATAAGTATTAATTTTCCTTAACAATTTTTTGCTCAGAAACCAGATAATATGGAAGAATATCACATAGTAGATCTTACAGAAAACAACAACATCACCGAACACAAAACATAACAGTCATAATGTTTTCATGAACCAAATATTAAGATTTAACTTTCAAAAAGGAATGTTTACTCACCAAAATGAATTGTTGAAACAGAAGGGGATTTGTTGATGAAAGAAGACTGCAGTTTTGAAATATGAATTCCTGTAACTTTCCTTTGCCTTTGAATTTGATTGAGTTTGAAAATATGATGCTAATTTTTTTATTTTTTTATTTTCTCCTTCAGGTTTTCCTCTTAAGTTTTGTGACCGAACTAAATATTATGAACAAGTAGTATGGTGTGGTAATTATATAGATAAGAACAATTTTGAACAGGGTCTTAGCTTCTAGTACAAGCCTCCCCTGTTATTTATCAGAGATCTTTGTATTTAATTTCTGTAAATTGAAGTGATGTTGTATTTCGGCTGAAAGATCATTTTGTAAATCTGAAATGACGATTTATGGTGCTAATTTAATGCATGTCTTCATATAGGTTAACATCTAATTAATATTTACTGATAGTTGTATTTGTATAAAGATGTTTTGTATACAAATTTTTGTACAAAGATTTTGTTTTTATCATCATCAAGCTTGAACAATACTTGCACATATTTGTGTCCAGATATTATTATATTTTGTCTGACTTCATTAACTTGTTTATTTTATACTCATATTAATATTATTGTTTTCTTATGTCTACATACTTATGTTTATAACCATGTATATTTATTTTACTTATGTTGCATATTTATAAAATTATTTTCATTTAGAGTTAAATCTTCAAATATTTGATTTGTAACTTATATTTGCATTAATATATCTTATACTTATATTTAATATGAATAGAATTGTGCTATTGTAAATATTATTATTATTAACTACATTTATAAATGTATTGTATCAAATATTAATAATATGGAATCTTTAATTTAATTTAATAAGATAAATTTATTATAATCATTTTTGAAAGAATCTATTTTAGATTTTAAATCAAAATTTCCTTCATAAAACATATATAACTAATAATGCCAAAAATCTTGTTTGTTTATAGATGAAAAACTTGTATTTTATTTCAATTATTAAATTCTTATTATAATAATATGGTCGAAATCCCGGGTCGTTACATTCATCCCCCTTAAGAGAATTTCGTCAACGAAATTTAAACAACAGTTAATTCCAAAGCTTTTATATTAATAATCCAAACATACATATCATCCATACAATAACAAACAATCAAATGGTCTATTCTAACAAACATCACTAGTTATCCAGACACAAATCCGGATAGGCTTTCCTAAAACTATCCAGAGTTTCCCAGGTACAATCTCTAGGATCCTCGCTCCATTGCACCTTGACGAGTTTCACCACTTTGTTCCTGAGTTGCTTCTCGTCCTGATCCACAATCCGGATAGGATTTCTGACCAACTCAAGTTGGGTTCTACTTCAAAATCTTCATGAATTACTGGTTCTACAACTAGTGATGGGTCGTGAGAAAATTTCCTTAAATGAGAAACATGAAATACATTATGAATTCCAGACATCCGTTCTAGCAATTCAATTCGGTAAGCTGCAGCTCCAATTCTTTCCAACACTCGAAATGGTCCAATAAATCTTGATGCAAGTTTTCCCGTCTTTCCGAATCTTATAACACCATTGATCGGGGAAACTTTGATAAAAACTAAATCTCCGATCTCAAATTTCAATGGTCTTCGCCTCTTATCTGCATATTTCTTTTGACAATCCTGAGCAGCTTTCATCCTTTTCTTGATAAGCTCAACCTTCGCAGAAGCTTCTCGAACTAGATCAGGTCCGAGTACAAGACGATCTTTCGATCCAATCCAACAGGATGGGGATCTATACGGTCTTCCATACGGAGCTTCATACGGGGCCATCTTAATACTTGCCTGGTAACTGTTGTTATAAGAAAATTCCACTAGGTGAAGATGGTCTTCCCACGATCCTCCAAAATCCAATACACATGCTCGCAACATATCTTCCAGAATACGATTAAGCCTCTCCGTTTGTCCGTCCGTTTGAGGGTGATAGGCTGTACTCAATCTCAAACTTGTTCCCATAGCTGCTTGCAGAGCTTCCAAGAATTTGCTAGTGAAAATAGGATCACAGTCACTTACTATACTGACGGGAACACCATGCAATCTGACTATTTCCCCAAGAAAATCTCTGCCAGAGAATCTGCAGTACGAGTTTCCTTAACCGGAATAAAATGGGCACTCTTCGTTAAACGATCCACAATAACCCATATTCCTTCATTTCCTTTGCTGGTTCTAGGAAAACCAAGTCCATCGAAATCATCTCCCACTTCCACCCTGGAATTTCCAAAGGCTGCAATAGTCCGGCTGACTTCTGTTGTTCCCATTTAACTTGTTGGCAGATGGCACAACTATTTACGAAAGCAGCTACATCTCTTTTCATATTCGGCCACCAGAAGACTCTGCTCATATCTTCATACATCTTTGAGATTTCCAGGTGAATATTCAATTTGGAGCGATGACACTCAGCTAAGACTTCTTGCCTCAGTCCATCCATATTATGCACACACAAACGACCATTAATTCTTAAAGCACCTTGATCGTCCATCTTGAAATCCAAATATCGACCGTCCTTAGTTCCAAGAATTATTTCCTCCAAAGATTTATCCTCCATTTGCTTACTAATGATTTTTTCTTGGAGAGATGGAACGACTTCCAAAAGAGACAAAACTGCACTTCTACTAAGAGCATCAGCTACAACATTCGCTTTCCCCGGTGTATACAAAATATCCAATTCATATGCCAGAAATTCGACCCAACGCTGCTGTCTCAGATTAAGATCTTTTTGAGAGAAAAGATATTTCAATGGTTTGTAATCCGTGAATAACTCAAAATTTTCTCCCAAAAGATAATGTCTCCAAATCTTCAAAGCAAAAACAATGGCTAACAGTTCTAGATCATGCGTAGCGTAGTTCTTCTCATGTGGCTTCAACTGCCGACTCGCATACGCAATTACCCTTCCATTTTGCATCAGAACTGCTTCTAGTCCAACTAGACAAGCATCAGTATAAACTTCAAATTTGCTCTTCCCATCGAAATAGCAAGCACTGGTGCACTGGTTAGCCTTGCCTTCAATTCCTGAAAAGCTTCTTCACACTGAGATGTCCACTTAAATTTAGCTCTTTTCCTAGTTAGCTTAGTCAGATGCGAAGAAATCTTGGAATAATCCTTGATAAATTTTCTGTAGTAGCCAGCCAAACCCAGAAAACTACGAACTTCAGTCGGTGTCTCCGGCTGTTTACATTCCAGAATAGTTTCAAACTTTGCTGGATCTATAGAAATACCTTCCCCAGAAACAATCTGCCCTAAAAATTTAACTTCTGATTTTTAGAAATGGCACTTGGAGAACTTTTCCTTCAACACATGCTTCCTCAGAGTCTCCAATACAATTATCTAATGATGCCTATGCTCTTCTTCAGATTTGGAGTAGACCAAGATATCATCGATGAACACCAGAATGAATTTATTCAACACATCCCTAAAGACTCGGTTCATCAGGTCAACAAAGTAGGCAGGAGCGTTGGTTAACCCGGAAGGCATAACCAACCACTCATAGAAACAATTTGGTCCCCTAAATGCAGTCAAGGGAATACTGTCCTCAGCTACCTTCAACTGATAGAATCCTGAAGCTAAATCCAGTTGAGATAAGATAGAATCTCCATGCAACTGGTCAAAGAGATCATCGATACGAGGAAAAGAATATTTATTTCGAATGGTCACTTTGTTCAATTCCCTATAATCAACACAGAACCTTAGCGAACCATCCAATTTGGTGACAAACACCGCAGCAGAGCCCCAACAAGAAATACTGGGCCTAATCAAACCCTTCTCCAAAAGATCCTGTGTCTGATTAATTAACTCTTATCTCTCCCTAGGAGGCATTCTCCTACTAGGCTGAATCACCGGCACTGTTCCTGGGATCAAATTAATACGAAACTCAATCTCTCGATGTAGAGGAAGACACTTAACTTCTTCAAATACATCAGGAAAATCTTGAACCACATCGATACCCTCAACTTTCTCTTGAGAAGTCTCAACTCCTTGCAAAAGACTACTCAAGTGAAATCCAGAATCATTACACTACACTCTGGCAATCCTACCCAAATCAGTCTCCAGCGAAACTGTCCTCTCATCACAATTCAGGACTGCTTTATACTTATCGAGCCAATCCATTCCTAATATAAGATCAAATCCCTTAAAATTTAACACATAAAGGTCACAAGAAAAACTATGAGACAAATAAGAAATCTTCAAGTCCTTACAGATTGTATCTAATTTGGATGCCCCACCTATAGGATTAGATACAAGAATGGGTCGATCCATAAGACTGGGGTGAGAAAGAACCTTTCTACTGATTCCAGAGAAATAAAGCTCAAAGAAGAACCCGAATTAAACAAAACTTTAATATATTTTCCATCAAAAAGTAAAGTACCTTCCAATACCCCCTTGCCTTGAGAAGAAGAAGATGGACCGGCTTCCAGAGCAAAGACTTTATTCTGAGGTGCCCTCTGCAAAAGTGGACAATTCTTGATCATGTGACCGAGCTGGTGACAATTAAAACACAATGATCTCTGAACCATTGCTGATCCTGGACCACTCTGACGTTGCTAAGATCTTCCTTGAGGACACTGATTTGCCAAATGTCTAACTTGCTGACAATTATAACACTTGCGGGGTCCATTGTTGCTTCCTCCCGGTTTCTTTCTCTTGCCTTGCCTTTTCCAAAGTGGATTAAACTTCCTTTTATTAGGGTTAACGAAATTCGCTCTCGAAACTATTGTTGTTGCCTCTGATCTCTTGCTCATCAAATTCTCATATCTCAAAGCCATATCAATTAAATCCACAAAAGATCCTTTCAATAGCACCGTCATCTTATCATGAAATTCTGATCTCGATCCTTGCATAAACTTTTCGTTCTTTTTAGGGAAGTATCAATGAGCCCTGGTCCATAGTACGAAAGTTCATTGAATTTAGTCTCGTACTCCGCTATAGACATGCTTTCCTGCCTCAAACTCAAAAAATCCTGGTACAATTGAGTTTTCCCTGCTGTCGGCATAATCTTCTCCTCAAATAACTCCTTAAATCTTTCCCATGAAATATCTTCCTCAGGAATATTTGCTACCGTTGCATCCCACCATGCTGCTGCGTCTCCCTGTAATTGGCACGATGCCATTTCCCTTTTTTGTTCATCAGACAACTTCATACTCTTAAAGATGCACTCACAAGAGCGTAGCCAAGCTTGAACTTCAATTATTGATTCTAACCCTTTAAATGGTTGGCCTCTAAGGTTGATGAAATCTTTACATAAAGCGGAAAAACTAACCTGAGGCGGTATTGGATTTACAGTCTCACTAGTATTTTGACTTCGTCCGTTATCAGTTCAGGTACTGGCCCTACCTCTGGCTCTCCTTCCAGAACTCATGTTGGCCACCTGGACAGGTAACTCAACAAATTTAGATAGGTATATAATTATATGAAAATACAAATATACACTCTTAGGATAAATATTATTCCAGAGCCTAGGTACTCGCTCAACCTAGCGCTCTATACCAGTTGTGACGACCCACCTTTCAAATCCCAGAAAGACATATCATCATTAAGAAAGAAAGGGATAGAAATAGAAAAGAATAGAAAGAAAGAATAACAACATCAGAATCTAACAACGGAACGGAACGAAATATAATACATCACATAACTATTACAAAGTTATATATACATCAGAGTTATACAATATCATACAACAGAACTGTCATATACATATCTGTCAATACATACATCCATTATACATCATACACTAACTAACAAAAGGGAACTATATAGATAGATACATATGTCTGGTCTTCTGCTCCAACTCCTCCAGAAAACTCTAAACTCCGAAACCTATCACTTGGCTACTCATAAAAATTTGAGTACCCAAGAGTTTATGAAAAAAAATATAAACTCCAGGTCAGACATGGGTCTGGTATGAGTAAACGGTTTAAAATTGTTTAACTTTGAAAATAATTTGAAAATAAAGGTATCACGCAAGAATCCCCATGCATAAATACGAGTAAGTTTTTACCTTACGCTAACCAAAACATTTATAGGAAATTCAATTATATTATAACACTGTCTAGGGTTTTCAAGTAAAATACAGAAATAGCTGAAATGCTTACATCTCATATTTCAACGTAGTTGGGCACAATCAAAACGTATGGCTCTTATTGGAAATTGGATTCCATACAATGGCAGGGCTACTGGGGTACCGCCGGTCGCAGTACGTGGCCTCGATCACCGTACCGAGGAGCCACCCCAACTCCCCTGCAACACAAGGCCGGAACCATTCCTTACTGAACAGTCCCGAACAAGATAACCCCGCAGTTGGTTGCAGACCAACTGCCCACACAGCCGAATAAAAAGGGACATCTAGACAGGGGTATATCTCGTCCTGCTTGGGCATGACCCACCTAACCTTGCTACACATCCCCTGTTTTAGCCATTCCCGGTTGATGAGGCTTGAGGCTGCGATTACCTTTATAGAAATATCTCTTAGAATGATCATTGTCCGCCTGACGATGTGTTGAAAGCATTCAATCCATACAAGTGTGTTCCGGGTTCGAACGAAACCGAAGGCATTATCTCGTTACACTCGTTTTGGAATCACCCTCAGAGTCAACGACGATAACCCTTGCATTCTGAAAACACCATCTCGATCTTCACTTGAAATTTCACGATGTAACATTTAATTTGGATCGATGTGATTTTCGGAATATCAAATTGATACCCGATCCCAGTCTCATCGAAATCCAAACGCCATTTTAGAGGCCGATTTGTTAAAATAGTTTTAAACAATTTAATTTAACAATTGAATTCAAATAGCATTTATCACTGATAAATCATACATAGTCATCACAGATATATCCAGATTGTCACAGAACATCACAAGATATAAATACATATCAGAGTCAATCAAACAGAATCATCGATTCATGTCAAAATTGTTTGATTAATTTAAACTTAATTACTTAATTAATTGCCTGAGAGTAAACCATTTTATTATGCTTAGTTAATTACTAATTAGTTAACTTATTAAATTAATTAATTAATTCTTAATTATTAATTAATAAATCTTAATTATTGATTTATAAAACTTAACTACTCATTTAATTATTATTAATTACTTAATTAAACATTAATTATTAATTAACTTAATCGTTTAATCCTTAATTAATTATTTAATTAGTTAACTACTGTTATTTGTTAATTAATTAACTTTAAATGGTTAATTAAATTATTAATTACAAATTGATTTACACAAGATTATTATTAAAAATCTTTAATTACAAATTTAATTAAACCGTAAACTATTTATTTAATCATCATTATAAATTAATTACAAATCTTAATTAACTTTCAATTTAAATTAATTAACCATCTTACATTTTATAAAACTTTCTTAATAAATTTAAAGTCAATCTTAGCTTAAAAATTTGTCAACACTAATAACTTAATTAATATCCAACCTGTTTACCCCTTCAACTTAATATTTTTCTTGGCTAATCCCTGGAAGATTTAAACCCGAAGAAGACATCGTGCAATGCTCGGGCTAACCTCGTGACTTCCCAAAACCTTTCCCGTGTCACTCCTGCATACTTCTTCTTCTTCTACGTTTCTTTTTTTTAAGTTAAGTTTAAAACTGTAGAAAACAAATGAAACACTCATGCACACACCCAAAACTATACTAAGAAAACTGCCCAAATTCTCGAGTGAAAACCCAAGACAACCCCCAAAACTCAAATCAACAGACACGACGCCACCGTGCACGTGCATGGTGGTTCGCCGCCACTCCGGCGAACCTCCATACCCACAACAAACCACATCACAACTTCTCGTTCGAAAACAAAGCTCAAATCGACGCAATAAACACGAAATCAAAATATGCTTGTTTATATGAATAGCGACTCAGACTCGACCACGAAAAATCGTCATGACCTCATACCCTCGACCACTAACGGCTACGCGGCTCCGGCCATACCACGTCGACATCATCATCAACCTTCCCCTAAATTCTTGTGAAGCTCGGCTAATCCATGGAGACGCAATCATCGAAAAAGCAGAGCCTAAAAATATTGAACCAAAATCCCTAGATTTGATTCGACTGAAAGATTTTTGCATTAGAAAAATTTTCTATTATTTTTCCCATACTCCTGAATCAACAATCTTACTTCACCATAAATTTCAATATCAATTAGTGATTAAATCGACAGGAATTGAGAAAAAATCATTTTCAGTTCTTTTACAAACTGCACTTTGTATGGTTATCTAAAAATCTTAATTTCTGTTTCTAAAATCATACTTTTGAATGTTATTTCAAGATATAACTTCAAACTTACAGTTTAAGTTATTCGAAATTTAACCATTTATTCACTTTTACTATAAATTTGAACTTACTGTAACTATGTTGCTATTTAAACAATTTTCGAGTGTTGATTTTGTTTATACAACTTAATAAGTTAAATTTATAAGTTTTAAATTGTTTTATATGAATAAGTATTAATTTTCCTTAACAATTTTTTGCTCAGAAACCTGATAATATGGAAGAATATCACATAGCAGATCTTATAGAAAACAAAAACATCACCGAACACAAAATATAACAGTCATAATGTTTTCATGAACCAAATATTAAGATTTAACTTTCAAAAAGGAATGTTTACTCAATTGTTGAAACAATGGGGGATTTGTTGATGAAAGAAGACTGCAGTTTTGAAATATGAATCCCTGTAACTTTCCTTTGCCTTTGAATTTGATTGAGTTTGAAAATATGATGCTTATTTTTTTATTTTTTTATTTTCTCCTTCAGGTTTTCCTCTTAAGTTTTGTGACCGAACTATATTATGAACAAGTAGTATGGTGTGGTATTTATATAGATAAGAACAGTTTTGAACAGGGTCTTAGCTTCTAATACAAGCCTCCCTTGTTATTTATCAGAGATCTTTGTATTTAATTTCTGTAAATTGAAGTGATGTTGTATTTCGGCTGAAAGATCATTTTGTAAATCTGAAATGACAATTTGTGGGGCTAATTTAATGCATGTCTTCATATAGGTTAACATCTAATTAATATTTGCTAATCTTTGTATTTGTACAAAGATATTTTGTTTACAGATTTTTGTACAAAGATATTGTTTTTATGATCATCAAGCTTGAACAATACTTACACATATTTGTGTCCAGATATTCTTATATTTTGTCTGACTTCATTAACTTGTTTATTTTATACTCATATTAATATTACTGTTTTCTTATGTCTACATACTTATGTTTATAATCATGTATATTTATTTTATTTATGTTCCATATTTATAAAATTATTTTCATTTAGAGTTAAATCTTCAAATATTTGATTTGTAACTTATATTTGCATTAATATATCTTATACTTATATTTAATATGAGTAGAATTGTGCTATTGTAAATATTATTACTATTAACTACATTTATAAATGTATTGTATCAAATATTAATAATATGGAATCTTTAATTTAATTTAATAAGATAAATTTATTATAAATATTTTTGAAAGAATCTATTTTAGATTTTAAATCAAAATTTCCTTCATAAAACATATATAACTAATAATGCCCAAAATCTTGTTTGTCTATAGATGAAAAACTTGTATTTTATTTAAATTATTAAATTCTTATTATAATAATATGGTCGAAATCCCGGGTCGTTACAAAATAAATCAATCACAAAATCACAAACACGGAGTAATATAACAAGAAGCAACAGAAACAAATGAATAGTAGCTCATTAAGCTACTATATAAATAAAAAATGTTTCAAACAATATATAATGTTGTCACAACTATATTTAAAAAACTATATTATATGTGACTGTATACTTATATAACATATATAGACATAGTATATATTTGTATAGCTACTACATTAACATAATATATAAACTGGCAGATGTATATTTTATACAATCCAACATATATATTAACAGATGTATATACCTCTTATATTTTTATATACGAGAAAGCTGCAGCTATGCAAAACTCGACTGAAGGTCAGAGACCAAGGCAATGGAAACATCGGGTTAATTGATGGGTTGCTTGAAGTGGAATAGTGGAAAGGAAAAACATGCAGCGGCCCATGGAAGAGGGTGGCCGAGCACAAGGCGTGTTGGAGGTTGGCACAGCCGTGGGTACGATAGATTGCAGGTGGAGGCCGAATATTAGAGGGGGTGTTGCGTGATTTGGCTCGAGCTCAGGCGAGGGAAGTGGTGGATGATGTTGTCGAGGTTGCCTTGGTTGTCTCGGTCGATCTACGTTTGGGTGATGGTGTACGGCGAGGAGGTGGGTGGAATATTGATGGTGGCTGCGGTGTGGACGCTATAGTGATATGACAGAGAGGAGGGAGTGGGGAAGATGAGCATGTGGGTGGTGGGGATGAAGGTGGAATAAGCAGAGGGCAGGGAGAGCGACGGGACCAGCTATGTAAAGGAAGAAGAGAAACTTTATAAAATATTTATATATATAGGTTTGTATTAGAAAAGTATTGTTTATATATATATATATATATATATATATATATATATTTATAGGAGACAGTACTAAACCGAAGGAGATTGAAGAATTTATTTCGGCAATTGGCGGGGAGATGAGCACGTTTCCACAAGAAGAACTTGAATAGGCCGATATAACATTGGTTTATATTTATTTAAAAATGAATGCTCTGACATATATGTAGAAGTGGCCGATTATAAGAATGAATACGAATAGCTTTCAGAAGAAGGAAGGAGGAAGAATGAACAGGGTTGGAAGATAAGCAGGCTAAGTGATGTTTGAATGCGAACTGTAAATATTATAATTTATATATCGAATGAATGCAAAGAACCAAAAAAGTAACCGACGAATGAATATGAACGAACCTGCAATTTAAATGAATACAGGGAATAACAAAAGTAATGATGGTTTGAAAATGTGAATGGACATAGTAATCAAAGAGTTAAAAACAAATACCATGCATTGGACTGTTACATGGTTTTCATTGCGTACCGGACATCGAAATGCCTGAATATATATATCGCCAAGATCAGCATGACGAGATGAACAGAATGGTACACAGATATGAGTGATACGATTGACTATCAAAAGTCGATATCCGGTACCGAAAAATGCTACTAAAATGCTAGGAATAAGATAACGGGGCTAGAGGGGTCCAAATTTGGCGAAATGAAATATGACGTCTCACTCAGAAGATGATTTACAAATTTATTATATAAAAATATTCGGGTGTGGAAAATATTTCGTCATCATCAAATATTAACTAGCTTAAATTGAAATAAAATTACATAAAAAATGAACTTCCATATTTTCTGATGACAATTCACCATTTACTGCGTTTAAGTAGACGTATTCCAAATATCAAATTTATATTTTCAAATTCAATTATTTAAAGTTTCATAAAAATTCAGTCAATTACGTTATTAAAACCATAAAATTTACAGGTCGTTGCACTCTTCCCCACTCAAAACTTTTCGTCCCCGAAAAGGAACGAGGTAGGAGAATAGAAACAACCAGAAAGAAAAATAGATCTGAAATATAAATGTTTTGTAATAGCTTTAAGAATAATATATAATGATTTTTACAGCTGTTACATAAATACTTTGTATACGGTCTGTATATAGTTTATTTTATTAATGTTGTTTTAAGGGGAATGTTATTCATATGTCATATATACAGTAATTTACTATATTTACTATATTATATCATATAACGTTACATTATATCATACTGTTAGCATTCGACCTAAGAGTTATATATATGTTACCTATATCGGTTGCATACTTACATATTTCGTTATATGCATATTTAGAAAGGGATATATAATATGTTTTAAAGTATTGTATATGTTATGTTATAAAGTTTGCCTGAGTATAAAAGTATAAGATTATTTTTGTACATATTGTTTTTATATGGTTTTAGTTATATTAATATGTATAACTAATAGTTTATATATATATATATATATATACTATAGGTTGGATTAAATTATATACATGTGAAAGAAAATAAAAATATATGTTTTTTGTTTGTTGTATGTTATAAAATGTATATACAATAGAATAAAGTGAATTTGATTTTGAGATATATGTGTGTGTGTGTATGTATATATATATATATATATATATATATATATAGATTTTTGATTTTAATATTTTTGTGATTAAATTTAATATTGGTTTTATAGTAAGGATGGATCTTAAAGTATAATATATTAATTTTACATATATTTGAGTTTGGTTTGGGTATAGATATATATGTTATTTAAGTATTTGTTTTAATTTAAATATTGATTTCATGGAAATAACAATGATATATATATTATAATAATAATGTTTATTTTTTTCCAGTTTACATCAAAACTGATTCTAATTATTCATTGATTCCTTATTTATCAGCTTCATTCGTCAATTTGAATTCAATCTTGCTTCAAAATTCGTGCCCAGATTCGTAATCCATTTCATTGTCAAATTTCTCTAGCCTCAAAAGATGAGCAATCACTCACGATTAATGTTCTTATATTTATTAAATTTGATTTCAATTGAAACGACAATTGGAATATGTTGTTGTTAGTTATTTACATTGCTAAATACATGTTATTATCTGTATCTGTTCACTTGTGACATCGGACACCATTATCTGTTATTTCTATTGATGATATATGCATGTTATCTTATCATCATATCCGTTTCACTTTGAAAGTTCCCTGTTAGTATTGAATTTCCCTGTTGGTTGAAATGATACATACTCAAACGGTCTGTAGAATAGGCGGAAATCATTATGGGTTGAAATGATAAACCCAAGCGATTTTCATTGAACTGAATTTAAGATTACGGGTTGAAATGATATATACCCGTATATATTTAAATTGCGGATTGGAATGATAAATATCTGTACCACTTGATCATAGGATAGAAAATTTTATACAGACACCGTTAGTGTGTGTGTGTATATATATATATATATATTTTAAAAATGATTTCCAAGGTTTTGAAATGAATATTTTGGTTTTAATAAATATTGATTTTAAGATATTTTATGTATTTATTATTTTCTAAGGGTTTAAAATTTAGATTTTTAAAGTTATATGTTTGAAAATTTTAAGGTTATAAGTTAGTTTTGAAATTATGTTTTATGATAGATTTATAATGATTTTTATAAAAAAGGTTGGGATGATAAATTTGAATGTATTTGAAATTGTATTTATTTAAATCGATTTGAAATTTGTTGAATTTGAGATTTTAAATGATACGATTTTATAACTTGATTTTGGTTTAAAGTGATTAAATGAATATTTCAAGTTTGAATAAATTGAAGGAAATATTTAGTTTTTTGTAATCTGGGTTTTATTTAAATGATATTTGATTTTATTAAGTGAATATTCAAAACTAAATATTAATGAAGTTAAATTGAGATATAAATGAAATTATCAAATTTAATTTTGAAAGGGTTGAATATTTAAAGTTTTGAAATATATTGAAATTGAAATAGTTTATTTTGTGGTTCAAATCTATATTAGAAATCGATATAATTTGAAATGGTTTATTGAGAGACGGAATTGAGTTGAAATTTATGAATTGAGATTGAATTAAATTTGAATTTTGGAATTCGAGTTGATTTGAACCGATTTGTGAAATTTGAGGAAGCTATTTATTTATATAAAGTATATTTAAATTATTTTTAAACTATCTATATATTTTACTTTGTAAATTGTTTTAATATAAACTATTTTACTACAAATCATTTTTAATGCAAAAACTATTTTTAATATACTAATTATTTTTAATATAAACTATTTTAACTTATAACTATTTTATATAAACTATTTTATTTTGTAAACTATTATATTTTATATACTATTATTAATATCCAAACTGTTCAAAGGAAAGTGTTATGGTTTTTCAAACTATTATGATTTAAAAGTGTTATAATTTCAAGTTATTTGATTTCGAAAGTATTATAACTTTGAAGTGCTATGATTTTGAAAATGGAAATGATATTGTATTGATATGGTAATGATATCGTATTGATATGGTTTTGAAATGGAAATAATATTTTGGTTTTGGAGTATAAACAATTTTGAAATGAACACGCTGTTATAATAACGTTTGGTTGTTAAAAAGAGCGAGATTGGATATTGTCAAACTCTCTGCCAATACCCAAAACCACATTGTGGTGGAGATTCCAAAATTAAGTAGGATGGTTTGGTGACGATTCCATATGGCATTTACGTAACCGTGACTCCCGTGAGTCAGCTTGATGCAGCTAAAACAAGAGCCATGCTGGGCCAAATGAGGTCATTCCTCCTATTGAACACATTTCTTCGATACCATTCTATTACTTTTGTGATTTGATTGGGTTCACCCTTTTATTTGGGAGTGTGTCATGAGGTGGGCGGTAGTAGCTGCTATGCATTACCACCATCCGGATCCCCAAATGGTACATCTAACCTGGCATTGCCTCGAGTGCCTTGTCGCATGCCCTAGCGCGTTTTTTACGAGTTAGGTTTGTACCATACCTATGGAGTGCCATCTGATAGCCCTCCAGTTTGCGGAGGAATTACGGTACTATATAGACTATGGAACTATATAAAAATGTGTTAAGGAGGATATGGGTAACGCCTTAACGCTATTTTAATACTTTTATTTTACTACAGACATATTATAATAACGTATATTACTACATAGTAGATAGTTTAATGGATCCTTAGACGATGGTTACCCTAAACAACCTTTAAGTTACTTGTATTTTAGTTGATATTTCACTTGATTTGGATTTATTGATATAAGAATGTTAATCCTGACTCGAGTATTTTGTATTTTGCTTTACGCTCGGGTCAGACTGAGTGATACAACATTTGGGACTCACCTTTGGAGTTTGGAACTTCGCTTGGAGATCCAACTATCGATTCAGCTTTCAGTCAGTGACGTATTCAGTTTTTGTTATTTGACTATTGTATTTGAGACTTCTGTTGTATCTTGTTTTAACTCTGTTATATATATTAGCTTCACGAACTACTATTCATTTGTTTCCGCTACTTATTATTGTAACACTTTGTGTCTGTGATTCAGTGATTTATTTATTTACTGCATATGCTAAGTTTTGCTAAATTTAAATTAACAATCTTATATTTTGAGTAAGTCAAGTCCGACATGTGCAGATGCGAATGACACGAAATACCTGGGTCGTTACAGTACTTGCATGTTTATATCCTGCATATACATATATGTCTAAACTATGATGTTGATATTTATATTTTATTACAAGTCCTAAGGTTGTTGTCATCAAAACCATCATCTCAAGGACTAATAGTAAAAGGGAAAAATATAAACCAAATCATAACACACATATACATAACTAACTGTAAAAACCATTGTTCAAACAAGCGATTGTAACCTACTTTTTAATATACAGTGTAAACCAGGGATTGGCATATAAGACATATGTTTTTAAACACGTATACTAAATTGTAAAGTATTTATATGCATATAAATAAACTAAATATATATATATATGCATACATAAACTCGCAGCTGCAAATATTGAAGTGTGTTTGTAAATATAAAACAACATATATATAACTATAAAACATATTTCATACTTTTCTATAATATAATATATATACTATAACATATATATATATATATATATATATATATATATAATATACAAACATATACCTATATGCAGTTCAATACACTTATATATATAAAAAAAATCAAAGTATGTAAATACTATAGATTTACGTATTATATATATATGACACTTACTATATAAATACTAATATATAAACAAAGCTTATACATGAGATCAAATATATCTATAAAATAAATCAGTAACCATAGTCATAAACATATATGCACGACAGTTTCAATTCATAAGAATGTGGAGGGAAGGAGTTGGTCTGTTGAGCTTGGAATGGGAGGAGCAGGTATTGAGAAGGGAAAGATGAAGCAAGAGGCTTCGGCTTGGGGAAAGAGGAAGGCTATGATGGTTGAGCTGACTTCGGCCGAGGCTATGGGTTCGAGCTGCGTGGCTTGGGGGCTGAGTTGTGGTTGCCAAGCTCGGCATGGAGGAAAGAGATGGGGTTGTGGCTTCGGTAGGGGCAGAGAAGCTGAGATGTAGAGGCTTGCGGTGGTGGGCAAATTATTGGGTTTCAGGAGAGATGCCACGGCAAAAGTGAGGAGAGCACAAGAATGAGCAGATCCAAAACAAACTAAAAAAAATTCTTATGGAATGAAGTGACGAACCAGAGGAAGAAAGAGAGAGTGAAAGTTGCAAATATTGATATAAGGGAATATTAAAATTGATGGCTACTAGTTTTCACAAGTTGGATAAACGAAAAGGCAAAAGAGAGACCAAAGCTTCAAAATAACGAGTATTGATACGATAAACTGTTATGTGGGTTCCGCCGCGTACCAGACACCGAAACACAAGAATGAATATACCACAGAGATCAGCACAATGAGTTTCAAAATGGTATACAGATATTAGTGGTATAATTATCCTACCAAAAGTCGATAATCTGTACCGAAAATACTGCTAAAACGCCGAAAATAAGATAAACAGAGCAATAGCAGTCCAAATTTGACGACATGAAATATGAGGTTTCACTTAAAAGATGATTTACAAATTTATTATAAAAAAATATTCAAGTTTGGAAAACATTTAATTATCATCAAATGTTAACTGATTTAAATTGAAATTGAAATTGAAATTACACATAAGATAAACTTCCATATTTTCTGATGAAAATTTACCATTTACTATGTTTAAATAGACGTATTCCAAATATCAAATTTTTAATTCAAAATTTTATAATTTATAAATTCACAAAATTTCTGTTAATTACGTTATTAAAACCATTAAGATTTACAGGTCATTACAATGGCATATAACAATTCATTATTCGAGATCTTATGGCACTAGTTTTGTCAAAATCCAAGACAGTGCCCAAGAATGATAACTTCACATGTTAATTAAAACAAACCATTATAGAACCAGTTTAATCATTTCCAATTAAAAATTAGAGGCCTACTATCATCCTTCTTATTTAAACATAGTTTAAATAAGCTTTGGAAATCATATTTATTTGAATTAAATCCAAGATTCAATTACTAAATAATTCTAATATTTAATTATAAACCGTTCGAAAATCTGGGTCGTTACATTCTTCAACCTTAAAAGAATTTCACCCTCGAAATTCCTGCAGAAGCAACAAAGCATCAACACACATCAATACCAAACGATATTGCAAGCTAAGAAACAATCACATAATAATACGATACAGTACTGTAATCACTAGCAACCAAAACTCGTGGTTCTCTCAGGTTCAAAAACCTTCTTATCATACAAGGGTAACAGACAATCCACTAACCATTACCCTATGCTCAACAACCTTAGGTATTACCTAGTCGATCGCGTATGCTACCCTAAGCAATTCAAAGAGTTATTCCCCAAACTCTCCACTGGACAACACATATAGCATATAAACATACTAAAGCCCGTACGATATATATATCATCCATCTGTAATATCAAATTTGATCACTAACTTGATCACATAAATTTCACTTCTGAACTATTATAAGTCACTTGACCTCTCTAGTGCAACCTCAGATCTGGTTCCTGGATTTGAAACTTTTGTTCTCCTTGCATTAACATATGCTATAATAGAGAACTTTAGGATCATATCAAGAATTTGTGTCAATTGTTTGCCATCGAGAATCGAGTCAAAAGTCTAATTGAGGCCTGTGTAAATCACCTCGAAATCAATGTACTCGAATCCTAGATCAAGAACTGCCAAGCGAACAAAACAATCTACGTAGAGCTTACGTACTTTATTCCAATTGGTTCTTTAATTACACCAATTAGTTTCTATCTTAAATCTCATTCATTTTCCATATAGTATTTCTCATTCAATACTAAAATAACTTATGAATCATTTCATAAAATTTACTTCAAGTTATTAAGGATTATATAACTTAAGTCCATATCCATATAGCACTCCACTACATCCTCAAAGTATATAGAAAAATATCCAATTCATTTTAGTTAACATGAATATGCAATTAACTTAAACCTTTTTTAAATTCCACTGTCTTCTAAGTTCAGATATTATACAAACTCATCTTTATATTTTCATAAAACATTTAGCTTCAATTACTTAAACAGATTTCGATGTTTGGATTGCCCAAAATCATCGAAAATTCCATTTCATTTTTGCGAATGAAAATTACTAATCAATGGGTCCAACAAGATGCACAACCATACTTACCCTAATGCATAGGATACGTGAGTCGATTAATATCTTAGCTGAAAACTTGAGAATTAAACACTCGATTTCATTTCAAATCATTTGAAATATATATACTTATAACTTTGGTGTTCCAAATCATGCTTATGATATTTAAATCAAAATCTATTTTACAAAATCAACTCTGTAGTAAATTGCTATTATAGCATCCCCCATTTTTAAACTTGAAAATAAACGCCAATGATGCTACAATCATCATCAGTATCATTTTCCAGCGATAAAAGTAAGTCCAGTACATCCGAACCATGCCTCGGACATAACCAAATTCATTTCCAAAATGATATCAAATACTTCGTAAATATTACTAAGTACCATGACATCAATTTCGTAAATCTGTTAGAACCTTTGTTTTATGGTTTTGGTAGCAACAACTATACAATCATACACATATAATATATTCCATCTATTTGTAGGCAAATGCTTCAAGATTTTAAAATATCTTGACTTGAAGATGAATAGTAAAAGAAAAGAATCATTGGTATTAGAGAAGCTTTTATAGGATGTTATAGTTATAGATAGTTTGTAAAATCTCCTTTAGTAGTGCACAAAATTGCACATCAAAGTTTTTACAAAGTTTTCACTATTTCAAACAAATTAATTTTAGAAGTACACATGCATTGGATGTCTGTCCATAAAAGTCAAATGTCCGATTGAGTTATCTGATTAATATATATAACCAGACAGACATATGAATTTTATCCTAGACGTTTAACTAAGTTCACTTTAAAAAAATATATAGCCAGACAGACGTCTGAATTTTTTTCTGAAACATCTGAACTAGGTAATGGGCTAAAACTATGAACAACCAATTACTTCATTCTAATGGTTGCATCTATGTCTTTTCACCGCATCTCTTCTACCTTAAAGATTGAACCCTTAGACTGAAATAGAAATACTAAAGGTTGTTACTTCTCAAGAAAACTCTTTAACACCGATAAATATGTAAAGATTTTGAGAAACAAAATCACTTTAATTTTCTGAATCTTTTTCTCTTTACTCTTTGCATACTTTGATCTCTAAAAGAAATAAGTACACCGTTCTTATTTCTTCCTAAACCAAAGCCTCACATAGACATACTATTTAAAGGAGATTATAGGAAGATTTGTACTATGCAGTCAAAACCACTGTTACTAAGAACACATACTTGTCAAGGAAAGACTTTTTGCATCAAGCTTATTCCTCCGGGCGAAGCGAGGATTGTTTACTAGTTTAAAACCGAAGGGGAGTTTCGAGACCGGATGTAGGACGGGATGCCCAAACCAGTATAAAAACTATGGTGTGATTGTTTCTTCAATTTTATTTACTTCACTTTGGTAGTTATAAGTTATCTTTTTATTACATTTTGGTATTAAAATATAAATACATGATCCATATACACATTTCAAAATATACTTCCCAATTATTTACTTCCAAATTTTCTTGAAGCATTTTCGAAAATCTTTAGAAAACCAATTCCTAAAATACCGGGATTTAAATTCTCAGTTTAAATCCTTTCCATATTTATAAATTTTTTTATAAACTATGCTTATAAATCATACTTATATATGCCAATTCTTATATAAAATTATTTCTCGAATATTTATCCTAAAATATCTTTCTTTCTCAAAGTCGATAATAAAACAACTTTATGTAAAATAAATTTTTTAACCCAACATTATCACTGAATGCGTTATCGTCAAACTATGAAACTTAATTCACAAGGTGTTCATTTCAATATCCCCCCAAGTTATTATCTACCCAATCCTAGTAGTGAAAAGGAAAAACTGCTTACAAACTCGTCGAGCATAAAAAATCAAACAACAAATGGTAATAATAGAATATTATCACTTCTTGACAGACAAACACATCATAATAACTATATTAATTTATGAAAATTATTCTTTTATATATAAAATACAATCTAAGGGAAAATTATTTCATTTACCTATTTTAAAAACAATACTGTGTCGGTTTGGCATGTCTAAGTGTTTAGAGACCCCTATCTATAATGATAGCAACTCGTATTTATCAGAATTCACTCTACAAACCAATCAACACAATATGGAATATTTTTATAATAGTAATAAATACGCACTCTTGTATATATACACTAAACTCATAATAAGGCATTCCATTATCCTATCTCTCAAAGATTTATACCCACCAAAGCTAAGATTCTTGCTTAATCTTCAGCTCTGGTACCATCTGCAATGATCTGCCTTTTCGACCATCGATTGTCAACACTAATACATCTACGATATTCATATGTTGAACACCCAAGTGCTAGAAAGATGAAACATTAGGGGAAAATTAAAAGAAAAGGAAATATAGCAAAGAAAGAAAGAGAACAAAATATCAGAATCTCACACATGGAACGGTGCTATATAGTATCTCAAAAGTTTTTTACTAAAAAGAAAATCCTGATATACATATATCAATCAGAGTAAACTAACCTATCATCAACCTGAACAGTTACATATATCTCACACGTGGAATGGTACTATATAAATAGATTACGTACATTGGTTTTTACAAACGTACATCTGTGGTGGCAGAGAAGGTAACTTCTCTTAGCTTAACACCCTCCTTGAGACATACGAGCTTAAGGGTTGTATTTTTATGGAAGGCAATTAGTAGACAACGGAAATGGCCGTGTGGCATTCAAAGTGATGTGATTGTGATTTGTGAAAGGTAATCATTACCTCTAGCCTCATCAACCAGAAATGACCAAAACATGGTTAGATGCGGCAAGGCCAAGTGGGTCGCTCCCATTAGGGTATGATCATCCTCTTCTAGATATATCTTTACACGCTATGACGTCATGTATCTGATTATTGTAGTTTGTATGCTAAAGGGCCCTCGGTAAAGGTCAGTAATAACAGGAGGATGACATATTCGGTACCATCTAGTTACAGAGGTGGGCCGGTCTTGTGTTGGTAGAGGGCAGATGTTCTGTGCCTCGGGACGTCCATCTAGACGTGTACCCCTTCGGAAGGTAGTCCCTTCACCTGGTCATTTGTATGGAAATCCAAACTCCACTACGTGCTTGCCACTTTGATTGTATTACCCAATTGGGCTATATGCTGGAATTTAATCAATGTAACAATTTCGGCTATGATTAATATTATTTGTATATAGTAGACACTACTATAATATAAAATGAAATTTGATACGATATGTTTTATTTATTGTAGGTAAAAACATGTCCGTGTTTATGTGTGGACTTGTCTTACGAGATATTTTTGTTTTGAAAACTAAGGAAAAGTTTGGTAATTTGATAAATTCAGTTGAGTGTGTTTCTCACGCTCGTTTACCAGACTGATCCGGGCGTTCTTCCCTTTTAATGCTCGGGTTAGACGGAGTATATCTACAGGTTATGCTTTGGTGCTTTTGGAGCTTCAGCAGGAGAGCTGGAGATCTTCATTTTCGTATACACGTATTTGTATTGATTATTGACTATCCGCTTTTCCTTGTTTGTTGTTTTATATTATCAGCAATCGTGAGGACGGGTTATTATAACTGTTCAAGCTAATAACTATTGATTGATTGTTGAACTCTGATTGATGTGTGTATATATACAGTTTCTATTTTTGTAAAGATTATTGATATGATATTTTATATTTTTCGCTGCGATGTGAGATTCTGTATTGTTCTGTTTGGTTCTATCTTCTCTCTTTCTTCTCTTCTCTTCTTCTCTCTTCTTTTCTTTCTCTTGACTTTCCGTCAGTTTGTGCTTTTTGGGTCGGACATGTGTGGATTATTGTCGATTCAAAGGGTATGAATTTTCGGGTCGTCGCATTTGGTATCAGAGCTTAGATTTTCTATATTTCTAAGCTTTGATGTGTACTCAGTATAGATAGGGACAGTAGCACCCTAGATTGAGTTGAGTGTATTATTTATATGAGCGCGTATTTTTAGTGAACATAAAATGTTTTATACTGTGTTTGCTTATTCGTTGAGTTGTTTGTGAATTCTGGTTGGTATATGGGACGCCATGTCATCGATAGGGATTTCCAAACACTTAAACGAGGCAAGTCGACATAGTATTATTTTTAATTGGGTAAATCAAATAATTTTACCTCAATTATATTTTATATACAAGGGAATAATTTTTTAGAATTTATTAAAGTATACATAAATTGATTGTTTGGTTGTTTGAAAATGAAAAAATACATATAAGTTAATAAAAGCTGTTTCAATAATCTAAATAAAAGCAACAATTGTAAAAGAATAAATTATATAAGCAAGTGAATTATAAAGTATGGAATTATAGTTAATATAGTTTACAATTGTGAAATAATCTTATATATAAAAAGTGGAACTATATGAATATATTTACAAATATAAGTTGTAAATGAAAATGGATTTAAACTAAGCATTTGAAAATTTGAATCCTGTTTATTTTTGAAGTTATTTTTCAAAAGTAAAAGAGGTTATATATTATAAATCTAAATAGGATAAAAGAAGTTGGAATTAATCTTATATAAGAAAAGTGAAATAGTGAAATCATATAAGTAAGAAAATTTATAAATGTGGTTTATAAATATAAAACGATATTTTTGAAAGAATATAAAGCACTGAATTCACTACTGTTACTGGGAAATAATAAGGGTGATGACTGCAGCATTATCAGTACCATTTTCGAGTTTCTATGTGATGGATTTGCTACCAATAGTAAATTGAAATTTGAACTTTTGTTTTGATAAACAAATTTGAATTTAAAATCCAAGTTGAAATTGATAAATATAAGTGAAACAAGTTTTGGACTTATAATATGAAGTAAGAATTTACTTTAGTAAAGTTGAAAGAAATTTGAGTTAGTAAGGGAATTATATGATTTGAAATTTAACTAAGGAAGGTTAAATTAAATTGGATTTGATTTGGATTAGAAATGTTATTGGAATGGAAAATTAAACTTAAGATGGTAAACGATTACATAGTATGAATTTGGAAGTTTATAAAAATAAGTTGTATAACTTATAAAATGAGATAAGGTAAGTAAAACCAATTGTTAGAATGGTTAAGTAATTTTGTTAAGCAAAACAAAATCTGAATTTGGAGTAGTCCTATGAATTTGACTTAAGTAAGAGTTAAATAAAATAGAATTTGAATTAAAGTAGAAGTGAACTTAAGTTGTATAGTGAAAGAACATGTAAATGAAGTTGAAATGGAATATAACTTAAGTAATATTGCATAAAGTTGATTTTGGTATCGAAGTAAATTAATAAAGTGAATTAATAAAGTAAAGTGATAAATATGAACTTGAATTATATTATGAAATTCAACTTTATTGTAAAAGTGAATTAGGGAATAAACATGGATTATAAATGTTGTTGTTAAGAATTGAATAAAACTTAAGTTAAGAAGTTGTGAATTGAATAATTGAATGAAAGTCAATTGAATGTTAAACCAATTTGAAATTAAAAGTGTTGAACCAAATTGAATGAATGTAAAGTAAATTAATTTGGCAATGTTGGATATGCGTTGATTGTTAATTGATTGTATAGAAAATTCATATGAAATTGAATTAATAAAATTGAAAGCTATAAATAACTGAATCCAAATTGGAAGTAAATGAATCAAAATAGAAGCGAATTTGATTCAATGTGGAAGTGAACAAACTTGAATGTAAATTAGTGAATATAAACTAATTGAATATGAATGAATGTTAGTAAATCCAATGTTAATGAATCAATCATGATTTAATTGAAAACCAATTCATTGAATATTAATGAGAAATGAATTTGTATTGATTTGGTTATTGATGTTAGTTGGATGGTAGTTGTTTGATGGTTGAATTTGTTGCTTTTTGTTGCATTTGCTATATTGGCATGTATAGTGTTGGCACATGTTGTATATTGATATTACTTTCTCTATACATGTTTCTCATTTGTTTGAGTGTTTAGTAGGTGCGGATGGCACTTGCTTCGCTTTTGGGAGCTCACTTCGTGCTATATTAGCCGTATATGCTCGCTAATAATATATAAGGTGCATATCTCGAATTACACATCGTACTTTTACACTTTTTACCCTTCGGGATGCCTCATCCTTGACGTTGAGATGTATATTTGTGATATATATATATTGCTATTTTTTTCGGAACGAACCGCGCAAAGGAGACTACGGCGAATTTTTTTGAATATTTAAGGCGTAAGAAAATTTTTGACAAATTTTGGAATAATTTTTGATAAGTGAAATTTAGATTTTGAGTTGAAAGTTAAACGATATTAGTTGGTTTTGAAAAGATAACTACAAGTGGATTTGAAAACTTAGAAAAGTGTTTATAAGAAGTTTAACTAATGGATTTTGAGAAAAGTTAAAAGGTTTAAACTTTTCATAATCTAATTTGAACGATTTGTTATTGAAAAGTTAATGGATTTAGTGACTTTTTCTTACTTGGTAATTTCGAGTACGAAATTCTTTTAAGTAGGGGAGAATGTAACAATCCAGAATTTCAGTCATTTGTAATTCGTATATTTAATTGATTTTAAATAATTAAAAGTTAAGTTTATAAGCTGAATAAATTTTATTTGAAATATAGTGATTTAATTGGATAATTAAATTGATAACTTAATATTTGAAATTACAGAAATAAATGAAAATTGTATTTAAAATGAATAAAAATGTTGTATAAAGTTGAATTAAATTAAATTTGAATTAGAATGATGTTAGAGAACTTTTAAAATTGAATTAAAAGTTAATTTCTAGAAATTGAATATTTTAATATTTAATTAACGAGTGAAAATAGCCATTTTTCATACAGCCTCGGATTTCGACGAAACCAGTTTCATTTAATCCGTAATGTTATATTATTATAAGATTTCAAATTTCATGTCAATCAGATTTACTGTTTTTTTGGGGCAAGCTAAAACGCTTAGGAAATCATTTAAGTGAATTTTAAATTTAAATAGTCGATTTGAAAACCTATCTTTCAAATACGATCGAATTAGCTCCCGATATATATACCGTTGTGTTTGGAATAGGGGTAAAATATTATAAATGTCAGGCGGCACGCTTCGTTTCGAGTTCGGAAAAAAATCGGATGAATAGTGTCGCGTAATTTTCTTAGGCCAAAATAATTTCACTTTTTCACAAACCCTAAGGGTTAGGGCTAGCCGCCACTAAGCTTTTTAATGGCCATAAATGCATCCTCTTCCCTCCTCGATTTCTTCCAATCCACAAGCAATTAGCAAAAACGTTTAACTGCAAAGTTGAAGAGGGCAACGAGATCTAGGATACCAACGGTTACGATCGAATTCCGAGCCACGGATCATTGGCAATTGGCGTTTGAAGTCATGCGTATGGTGCATGCTTTTCGAAGCAAAGGGGAGGTCGAGCTCCCTGATGTTGTAGCCGAAGGTGGAGCTTGGCTAGGTGAGTTGAACGGCTACAGTTGATCGTCGTCGAAGTAAGCGAGGGGGAGCGAAAATTGATGGAGGAATCGGTGGCAATGGGTTAGGTTACGTGAGTTTTCACGATAGAAGAAGAAGATGGAAATCACGGCTCATATTTGAAGGAGCAGAAATCAACGGACTGGATTGATTAGGTTTAAAAATATAAAAAGAAAAATTGGATAATTTATATATATTAAAATTGTACAAACTTTAAAACCGCGTAACTTTTTCATACGAGGTTCGTTTCGTGCGAAACAACTTGCGTTGGGTTCGTATTGACGAGCACTACATTATGGAGCTGGATTAGGATCTATTTGAGCTAGTTAAAATTTTGGTTGAAATTAAACACTTGTTTAATTTTAATCGGAATAAATCACTAACGCGACGACTGCAAGCAATGTGAGTACAACTCACTCTTTCTGACGCACTGATATTTTTATATAAGTGAGAAATAATTTATTATATGATGATTGATGATTATTTGGATGATATATGATATATCGATTGGTATTTGGATATATACCTGCCTAGTGGAGCAGATGACCCTGTATGTTCCCGTGTATGAGCGGATGATCCTTTGTACGCGCGTCTGGCTTGAAGCGGACATTGTACACATATTATAATATGTATATTTGTTGCAAGTGACAGGTTGGAGGGATCCAACTGGATTCCTCACCCGTATTGATTTATTTACAGATATTGTGATATATTTTCTTATCATATGATATATGATATTTGGATGTTGTGATTGATGTATTTAGTGTTGTTGCAGCATTGGGCCTATCTCGGAGTTTTAAAAATGTTAAAGTGGTGATTTCGAAATTTAAAAAGGATTTTTAAAGTCATTTTAGAAATCGATGTTTTGTTAATTTTAAAGTGTTAAAGGAATTGATTTATTTTAAATATATAAACATTATAATTTTAATGTTATAAAAATTATGGTTTTTGTGAAATAAAACCAGAATATGATTTTTGGAATGTGAAGTTAACTATTTTGTAAAATGGTTTAAATTGAGATTTTTTATTTATTATAAACGGTTTATATAAAAGATTCATAAAATTGATATTTTACAAATTAAAATATTGGAATTATAAAACGAGGTTTTATAAGTGTTAAAATGAAGTATAAACGGATTTCATAAGTGAATGAAATTTATAGATTTATAAATGTAGAAATTAGGTTGAAAGGCGTCTATTTGCATGGTAATAAGTTTTAAGGACAGCACTTCTAAATAATTAGTTTTAAGGAGAATTTACAGCATAATGATAAATTCATTTATCTTTTTAAGTTATATAGGAAAATGATAAATCTTGTTATCATTATTTCTGCATAACTGAAAATGATAAATTCTTTTATCTTTTTCCTGTAAAATGTCCTTAAAACTAATTTTTCAAAAGTAGTGTACTTAAAACTTATTACGCTGCACAAATAAGCCCTTAGAGTGAAAATCCCCTTTATAAATTGTGAAGTTATAAAATGAATAGATTTTGTAAAATAAATGATTTATAAGTAATTGACTTATAAATTGGATTTGGCATATGAATGAGATGAACGCAATTGGTTAATAAAAGGATTTTATAAGTTGAAGTTTTTATAGAATATAAATGGAATTTATAAACATTGTTTATAAACTCGAAATCAATTGAATTTGATAAATTAAATATAGAAGTTTATTAAATGAGATATATTCGCGATTTTGGACAGCGAATTATCCTTTAAAATTAAATGTTGTAATAATAAAGAATTTAGTTGGGAATTATATCCACGATTTTGGATAGTGGATATTCCATTAATTAAAGGTGTAGAAATGTTGAATTTGAATAAGAGAACTATATTCACGATTTTGGACAGTGAATATATTATTAAATAAAAATGGATATTTTTAGGAAGTGATCTATTAAATGGATAAAATGATTTGAAGGTGTTTTAAAATGTGTTAATGATCGAAACCATGATTTCAACATTCATTGTTGAAATAGACGTTTTCAAGAAGTAAGGAAATGATGGACTATAACACTGTTATTATAGTAAATGATTTTCGAAAGGAAATTTTTTTGTATAGTATTGGGGTTTATATATCTATCTTATTTTCGAATCCCTATACTAGTGATTTTGGGTTGTCGTAACGATGTTTTACGCAACATTCGTTTTGACCCAAATAAATGTGTTTAAAAGAACGTTTTCCTTAAAGAATAAAATCTACACTTTATAGTGATTTAAGTCTATACAATATTTTCTAAGTGTTGAAAATAATTGATTTGTGAATTACTTATTTTTAAATAAGTATTTGGAAATGTTTTCCAATATAGAAGTTGAAATGATTTTGAGAATATATCTTTTAAAGATAATTTGAAGTGAATATTTGGCGAGTGAATTAATTAATAAAGATTAATTAAAAGGGCCTAGTGATTGTATATGGTTCTGAATATTTGTTTGTTTTGTTCTGATAGTTAAATAACCGACTATCAAACTTGGCCAAAATTTTAGTTCCTCGACTTGATGTGGGAACTATATAGTTGTACAATTAGTACGTAGCCTTCTGTGTAGGCTTGATTATCATTTGTGTTAAGGATGTTGATTCGTATAGTGCGGAGTATTACTCCAATCTATCGAGCTTCCTTCTTCGCCTGAAGGATAGCAAGTTGAAAGTTGGAGACGTGATAAGTCTATGAGACTTAGTTTCTGTGTGAGGTTGAGAAATGCTTTTGCGTTGTTGGTGCGAAGAGACTGGGATCAGATTTATCGGAAAACCACTTCGGACCAACGTATATGCGACGATTTGTGCAGGTTGCTTGTTGATGATATTGATATTACAAAGTTTCATAGTGGGGGACTTCTTGTTGATCGTTTGGGGTTAAAATCCCAATATACATCCAGTAGCAGTGGTCTCTTCATTATGAAATATCCAATGCAAGGACTATTCGCTACTAATCCTAGGGATTTCCCGACAGGATGTGGTAGGGAAATACCTTCAGTTTATCCTGTTCTTGGACAACTTGTATGGATGTTTGTCTGACATTGCATTTCTATAGATTACGTACATTGGTTTTTACAAACGTACATCAGTGGTGGCGGAGAAGGCAACTTCTCTTAGTTTAACACCCTCTTTGAGACATTCGAGCTTAAGGGTTGTATTTTTGTGAAAGGCAATTAGTAGTCAACGGAAATGGCCGTGTGGCATTCAAAGTGATGTGACTGTGATTTGTGAAAGGTAATCGTTACCTCTAGCCTCATCAATCGAAAATGACCAAAACAGGGTTAGATGCGACAAGGCTAAGTGGGTCGCTCCCGTTAGGGTATGATCATCCTCTTCTAGATATATCTTTACAAGCGATGACATCGTGTATCTGATTATTATGGTTTGTATGCTAGAGGGCCCACGTTAAAGGTCGGTACCGGAGGATGACATATTCGGTACCATCTAGTTATAGAGGTGGGCCAGTCTTGTGTTGGTAGAGGGCATATGTTCAGTGCCTCGGGACGTCCATCTAGAGGTGTACCCCTTCGGAAGGTAGTCCCTTCACCTGGTCATTTGTATGGAAATCCACACTCCACTACGTGCTTGCCATTTTGATTGTATTACCCAATTGGGCTATATGGTGGAATTTAATCAATGTAACAATTTCGGCTATGATTAATACTATTTGTATATAGTAGACACTACTATAATATAACATGAGATTTGATACGATATGTTTTAGTTATCATAAGGTAAAAACATGTCCGTGTTTATGTGTGGACTTGTCTTACGAGATTTTTTTTTTTGAAAACTAAGGAAAAGTTTGGTAATTTAATAAATTCAGTTGAGTGTGTTTCTCACACTCGTTTACCAGACTGATCCGGGCATTCTTTCCTTTCAATGCTCAGGTCAGACCGAGTATATCTACAGGTTATGCTTTGGTGCTTTTGGAGCTTCAGCAGGAGAGCTGGGGATCTTCATTTTCGTATATATGTATCTGTTTTGATTATTGACTATCCGCTTTGCTTGTTTGTTGTTTTATATTATCACAATTGTGAGGAGAGGTTTTTATAACTGTTCAGGCTGATAATAATTGATTGATTGTTGAACTCTGATTGATGTGTGTATATATACAGTTTCTATTTTTGTAAAGATTATTGATATGATATTTTATATTTTCCCCTGCGATGTGAGATTCTGTATTGTTCTGTTTGGTTCTATCTTCTCTCTTTCTTCTCTTCTCTTCTTCTCTCTTCTTTCCTTTGTCTTGACTTTCCTTCAGTTTGTGCCTTTTGGGTCGGACATGTGTGGATTATTGTCGATTCAAATGGTACGGATTTTTGGGTCGTCACAACAAGTGTAACCAAAACGGGTTAATGGCGAATGTTACTAACACATTGCCACAACAAATCCAAAACCAATCATGCTCATTATTCTGTAAAATTCTATTGCTAAGTATATAAGTATTTTCCAAACTTATTTACAACATTTTAACACTCTAAAATATCATCCAAGAGTTTGGAAGAAGATGTCACTAAAACTTCGGTTAGATATAACCCAAAAACGTTTACTATTTCATTATCTTTTAAAATTTCATTTTAAAGATCCAATTATTTTTCCAAGGTATAGTTATATGGGTTAAAAGGATGTTGCATAAACATTGGTACTATAAACCCAAAAATCACTTTTATACTTGCCATTAGCTTTAATATATCCCTTTAATATTCTAAGTATAGATTCACTTATTAAACAAGGCAATGTACTTTTTTAATCAATTTATAAACCAATCTATTATAACATAAGTGTTATAATCCAAAAAATCCTTTTAAATCCCTTTACCAAATATTCCATTAAAATCCTTTATCAATATCCTTCGTAAATATCCTTATAAATATCCTTGTAAATATCTTTTATAAATATCCTTCGTGAATATCCTTATAAATATCCTTTATAAATATCTTTATTAAAGTCTTTAATAACTTCTAAACTATACATATACTAGAACTATACTTTTAAAATACTTATACTATATTTTAAAACCTTTATTTAAAACACCATTCAAAACCTATTTTATAATTTAAAACCATAACTTTATAAAACCATAAATGATTTTCAGAAATATATTTAAACCTTGTTATTCTCCGATATTAAGTGCACCAACAGTACTTATTAATCAATACGAAAAAGCCCTAGGATGGCTTTCAAAGTTAACTTTAAAATCGCAGATCACAGCGATTTCGTAGTGCATCTATCGCGACCACCTCTAATATTTATAACTTCCATTTCCAATTTACCATAAATGTCCAAACCAATTCCATTTATGTCAAATACACACAAACGTGTGTAGAATAACCCAACACACACGTGCGCGCGCACACACACACACACACACATATTTCCACAGTTTATCCAAATATCCAATTTACCATATGCCAAAATATCATGGATGTCAAAGCACGTTTATAACGACGAAATGGTTTCAAACATTCATAACATGTTATCGCTTTTCACAAAGCAATATCAAACATGTAAACAAGTAGTCTGGGCCATGATACATGTTATAGATGATCAAATAGAGATTATTTACCCAATGATAATGTTCTCACTTGTTTTACAAACGAACGCAGGGTCCAAAAGTAATAACTTGCATTGTTAATTATATATAACAAATAATATGTAATTAACTGGTGGGTAAATTCACCCAAGCTCCACTTAACGCTTTCGCATTTTTGAATAGTCCAAAATTGAATGTCGTTCGATTTTGACTAAAATTCCTACTAGCTCGAAACTCGACAAACCTAACACCAAAGCGTCGATATCAAAGCTACGAGTCCAATGCAACCGAACACGTCCAAATCTGACCTCATATGAACAAGATAAGAATTTGTGAAAATTTGACATAATTAATTTATTAATTAACTTAAATTAATTAGGGTTTAAACTAATTAGTGTTATCTCTCTCGTACAAACCCAGGCCACCAATGTTCTCCTTCACCATCTCCGTTCCGCCATCAACGTTGGCCAACTCCAGCCACCGCACCTCAACCGTGACCTTTCCAGATCACTTCGGCCCTATTGGCACTAACCTCGACTATGACCATCCCCCATTGATCGAGAACGAGCTCGAATACAACTTCACCGTTCATCTACAAATTCACTCCATCACAAGTGACCAACCACGCCCCTACTTCATCAGGTGATAGCCTAAGTTCTAGCCTATCCATCGTCGTCGGTCTTGCCTCCTCCCATCAGCCACTACGGCGATCCCACCGGTCATCTTGCTTGTCTCGTCAAGGTGCATATGTCACGACCCGAAGTTCAGCGTTCAAAAATCGACATCAAATACCTCACTTGTATTCGACTGCCGAAGATTCGAACGTCGAATTTCAGTTCGGATGGAGCTTATAACAACATTAAATGAATATAAACAGCGGAAAATAAAACTGCCAACATCAATATCCCAGATACAACATCACAATACCATTACAACAACAACACCAACATCAGAGTATTTATATACATATACAACACAACTTCAAAATAGACCATCACAACATAACCACAAGTGATTGCATTCCAAGAAAGTCTTCAATGAAAAGAAGTGATAGCAAACATCCAACTAAAGAACCTTGAGATCCAAAAGTTTCAAAATATCTCCAAGTTAAAACCTTAAAAAACTAGTAGCCTCCAAACCATACGACTCCAAAATCCAGCCAACACCAAAAACACGGAAGACCTGTTACTATGTTGCCCGTGTGGAAATTTAATGGCACCCAGAGTTTAGAAAGGAAACAATAAACTTCGGGTCAGTCATGGGACTGGTATGAGTAAACAAAACAGTATTTTGAAATAAAAGCAGTTTATCTTAAATCAAAAGAAAACAAAAGGATTTGAAAGAAATTCGCAATGCTTTTTGAAAATGAAACTTCCATAAGGCCTCCTGCCACACACACAATGTAAACGCAGACTTAGAGGAGATTTCTTCTTATGACAGTCAAAATTCTTTATACTGTAAAATCTCTTTGATATTATTACTAGTGCATAGTGTAGTAAAACATTTTTCGAAAATATAATATTAATCTTAGCCGGCATAGACATTCCGAACTATGCCTACTATAGCTACCATTTAAACAGTGGGGCGCCAACATAAGTAAATGGCAGGTAATACAACTAAAACCGTATTGGGTTCGTATTAGTAATTGGATTTCCAACAAATGGTTAGGCTAAGGAACTTCCTGGGCCACATGGGCACGCCTCTGGAGGGACTTCCCGTGAACCTAACTGGATCTCTGCCAACACAAGGCCGGGTTACCTCTACAACTAGGTAACCACTACACGAGTATGCCATCCCCCGGTTATAACCAACCTTTATCCGGGCCCCAACAACAATAATCACAAAGTAATAGATATATATTTGTGATATCCACAAAAGTTAAGTATTTGGGCTCCATACCATGATACCACTTCCATCCAGAAGGAAATGCACATACCCTAAAGGGCGCTACCCCCAATAACCTGCTGCATCTTTCCTGTTTCGACCATTATCGGTTTGTGAGGTTCGGCGAAGTCTCGTCCACAAAGCTACACTTTTCACAAAAGCCATGCTTTGATCAACAAATGATCATAAATTGATCATCAATACACAACAACACTTAGCGTGTTACACTACCAAATTAGGAGTATATCGTTGATAACCTCCAATTACATAACCTCTGAGCTCGTACGTCTCAGAGAAGGGTGTTAAGCTAAGAGAATAAATTCTCCGCCACCAACAGATATGTATTTGAAAGAAATCGGCTTTATATCTCAAAGTGTAGTGTCATACACACGACCATACAAGTCTGTTCCGGGTTCGAACAGAACCAAAGGCACTTCGTCCAATAAAGGAAGAAGCCCTTGCAAATTTGGGCGTCCACAATCCCGATCGGACTTTCCATCACTCAGTGAATCCCTATACTGGAGCAACTCGGTGCAGAGACAATCGATAGGTTATCCTATCGTTTTCGAAGACACCCGATCTTCACCACCGGTCTTCAATTGCTCTCCATTCGTCAAATCACTATTCAGAATGGGTTATATGACACAAAGGTCTCCCGCTAATCCGAATAGTGAGCGTCAATTTTTTAAAACATGTGGATATGTCATTCACAAAGATTCACAGGTTCGATGTGGGTTTCGGATAACCAACTGGAATCCGACTCCCTGTCGCATCGAAATTTAAAAGCTGTTTTACGGGCCAAAGACGTTTCACATTCACATAGAAAATACAGGATCACAGCTCAGCACAAACAATTCATATCACATAGCATCACAATTACAAATCAGAGATATCAATCAATACCCATCCCACAATAGTTATCAATCATATACAACTACGATGAATAAATCGTGTGAATTAAACTAATTAATCACAAAATTAATTCATTAATCATTTTAATCAATAATTCGCTATCCTTAATTAAAATTAATTAAATCTTTAATTATCTTCATTAATTAAGCATTCCTTAATTAATACCCTAATTAATAAATCCTTAATTGTTCATTAATGAAACCCTAATTACTTTTATTTATTAATTAAACCTTAAATTTAAGTAATTACTTCTCAAGTAATTATATTATCAAATTTTCAATTATTTAATAAATCAAAAGATAAATTAATTACTTTGATTTTTCTTTAGAGCTTGTTTAATAAATTATCTCTATTACATTGATTAGTTAAAAGATTACGTTTTGTTTTAAATAACATTTATTTTAATTACCATCCTTAATTAAATTATTTAATTTATATAAATAAATCCTTGAATTAATGTAACAAGATTTAAATTTAGTTTAATTACTTTAAAATGTCTTGCTTAAACCTTAATTAGCTAAAGCTCAAATAAAATCATCGTTTAACAAAAGGCATTTAAAATCATTCAAAAAGTTAAATTTTCATTTTAAAGCAAAACTGTTTTGTATGTAAAATACGAGGCCACTTCGAGTCTCCCCGGAAGATTTTGGTGTTTGCTTCGAGTCTCTACAAAATCTGACCCGAGTGCTGATATGTTTTTTTTCTTTTCAAAATTTTCGAAGTACCACTCGAACGACCCCTAAACTACTTCGAGTTCATGTTCGAATTCAAAACCCTATTACCCGATAGCTGCTTCAGGTTCTCCTCTTCTTCCCCAAATTCGTTTCCCCTGACACAACCAAACTATGTGCACCTGCACAACTTCGCCGGCTACCTCTGGTCCAACTACTGGTCGTCAACACATCATTGATGATGTGCTCAAGCCTCTCAAACACTCACTAGTTCAAACAAATTATGAATTTGAAATTTCGTTCCCAAACCCAAAACTGGAACCATCAGTGCCTCAAACAATCACCTCGCATTGACACCAGAGATCACCAGAACACTTGAGCCTCGGGCCACGACTCCATCATCCACCCAGCCATCTCTTCCCAAAGCCATGTGCAACTCGATGCACGCACGAAGCCCCAATGACCAAATTTCCGACCATTGCCTATATTAGGGTTAAAAATTTAATCCCCTCGCCTCCGTCACACAATGGACTAGGACCCCTCCAAGCATTTTTCCCTGACTCACCGTAGTCTCTTCCACCTCCACACCAAGCCACGACCCTCATCATCGTGCCGACGACCGGAATTTGGTAAAACCCCTAAATATGGTTATCTCGACTTATCCAAGTAATTTCTAATTTAAAAATTTTGGTTTTTATTTTCAAAAATCATAGATTGTGATAAGCTTTCAGATGGCATATATGAAATTAACATCTACCAGATTCGAATTTGAACATGACTTGAATTTTTACTGTATTTTCTTGTTCCACGTCCTAAATCCTGAATATTATCCTTTTTAAATGTTTAGACTTTCAATCTTACATGGATTTAAACATTTTTCTTCCTGATACTTAAGTCTAACTCAACTGAAATCAAGGAAATTTGATTCTTGACAGGTTTTTATTAAAAAAAATAAAAATAACAGGGGAAACCTGTAGCTAGAACATGCACAGGCAAATGCCTAATTTATTTTCAGATTTTTACTGCATGCAAACCATATTCAACTTTCATACATCAAGTATTCAATCAATCAGATAAAAATCAAATTTCTTGAAAGATTTACTCACCTAAAATTTTAGCAAAGACAGATTCTGTTTTAAAATTTAAAACTTGGACTGTCTTTTTCTTCTTCTTCTTCTTAGCTTGATTTTTAAATTTGTTGGCTGCAACAAATTTGCATAAACTTGTTTAAATCTTTGATTTAATTTTACTTACTTAATCTTTTAACAGCAAATAAAAAAAATGAAATTACTTACAGTATTTTTTTAGTTGAAACAGAGGAAAAACTCTCTAGCCTGCAACCTTAAGCTTGTATGTTGCTGTTTCTTTTTTTTCTTGAGTTAATCCCTGATTCTCCCTTTAATCTTTGAAATTCATTTGCTTGATTCTGTAACGTATGTTGAAGATTTGAATTCAACTTTGAATTCTTCTTTTAGCTTTAGATATTGAGAGGAAGATTTTTGTTACAGATTTTTTTTTCTGGAATGTGTTTTTCTGATTTCAAATGTTGAGAAGATTTGTGTTTGTTTTTGATGATTTTTTCTTTTTGACGTAAAAATTGCATACAATTTTTCTTTTGAAATGAATAAAAAGTAAAAGGTGAAGATATGGTATAAGTTTATTTCCTTTTTCAAAAAAATTACTTAAGAAAAAGAAATTGATAAAATGACACTTGTTACCTTTTTTCTTTCCTTGAATTACATTTGCCACCATGGTCATTATTACTTTAACACTTGTAATTAATAAATTAAATTTTTTATTTTATCTATATTATATAAATTTTATTTAAACTTATATTTTCCCATTTACAAATATTAACTTTATATTAATGCATATTATCAAAAGAAAGTGTTTTGAATTTTTTAAATACATATTATATAAATTGCATAGATATATATATTTATAAATAAAATTATTTTACAAATTATTTATTATAAAATTTAGATTCAAATTAAAATCAAATTCAATATATGAAGTTCAAATTTACCCACATATGCACTAATACATATATATTCACATATATGAATCAAAATTTAGATTTAAATGATTTTAAAACTTTTAGTATTTCTAAAATTTTAAACTCAAAAGAATTTTGAAATTTTTATTCATTTAAATTATCACTTATTATTTATTTATTTTTGTAACTTTTTAAATTATATTATAAAAGTTCAACATTTACCAATTTAAATTGATAAATTTTGGTATGTTACAGATTTCCCCTCCTTAAGAAAATTTCGTCCTTGAAATTTTAAAGAGAGAGAAAAGTAAACAAAGAATATACGAATTCAGAAAAGAATAGAGAAATGGATTACCAATTTAAGCCGAGATGTCCCCCCTGCATTTGGTATAAGACCTTTGCATACTATCTTCTGGCTCCCAAGTACAGTCCTTTGGATCTTCGCTCCACTGCACTTTAACCAGTTTCACAATTTTGTTCCTTAATTGCTTTTCATCCCGATCCACAATTTTAATTGGTTCTCTTTTAACTATTATATTTGGTGTGATCTCTAGATCCCGCCGCGTTGCCTCTTCGATAATACTGTCTGGATCGTGCACGTACTTTCGAAGATGTGAAACGTGAAATACATCGTGCACGCCAGATAACCAGTTAGATAGCTGCACTCGATATGCTAGAGGACTAGTCCTTTCCAAATTAGGAAAAGGACCAATGTATCGTGGTGCCAACTTACCAGTTTTTCCAAATCTTAACACACCCCGCATTGGAGATACTTTCAAGAAAACGGAATCTCCAACTTGAAATTCCAAAGCTCTTCTTCTGCGGACGTAATAATTCTTCTGGCGACTCTGAGCAGTTATTAACTTCTTTCGAATAAAATCAACCTTTTTAGTGGCTTCCTTAATCATGTCTGGTCCAAGGACGAGTCTATCATCGAATTCAATCCAGCATGCCGATGATCGACATGGTCAACCATTTAGAGCCTCAAAAGGAGCCATTTCGATACTGGCTTGATAGTTGTTATTATATGAAAATTCGACCAAATGTAAATAGTCTTCCCAAGAACCACCAAAGTCGAGAATACAAGCTCGTAAAAGATCCTCTAGTACGATTTATCCTTGCAGTCTGCCCATCAGACTGTGGATGATAAGCAGTGTTGAAATTTAGCTTTGTTCCCAACGTGGCCTGAAACGCTTCCCAAAATCTACCAGTGAAGATCGGGTCACGATCACTCACTATACTGCTCGGTATACCATAGAGACGGACAATCTCTTTGATATATAGCGCAGCTAAACTTGCTGTTGTTCGAGTGGATATCACTGGAATGAAGTGAGCAGTTTTGGTTAGACGGTCCACTATAATCCAAATTGCTTCATTTCCCTTCTTGGTTCGTGGCAATCCGTCGATAAAATCCATTGATACCTGATCCCATTTCCATTTTGGTACCTCCAAAGGCTGGAGTAAACCCGCCATCTTCTTCTGGTCGCTTTTAATTTGCTGACAGGTAGCACAACGACTTACATATATAGATATATCTCTTTTCATTGTCTTCCACCAGAAGGTTCTTTGAATATCTCTATACATTTTATTAACTCCAGGATGGATACTGATTTTTGACTTATGACATTCATCTAAAACTTCATGCTTTATTTCAGGGAAGTCCGAAACACATATCCTGCCTTTCAATCTTATAACCCCCCTACTATCCATCTCAAAACAAGTGTCTTCTCCTTGGCATATTCTTTTATAAATTTCCCGAAGAAACTCATCTTCATATTGCCTGCTCACAATCCTTTTAAGAAGAGTGGGAGTGATAACAAGATATGCGAGAACAACATGTCTTCTGCTTAAAGCATCAGCAACTACATTGGCTTTACCGGGTGTATACAGAATATCTAGGTCATATGACGCTAGAAATTCTAACCATCGTTGTTGTCGTAGATTTGAATCTTTCTGGGTGAAGAGATACTTTAAAGATTTGTGATCGGTGAATAATTCAAAATTTTCACCTAAAACATGGAGAGTTCATTAAGTATATTTATTTAGTTAAGTTAAATTTCTTATATCGTTAAGAGAGCTGAAAAAAATTCTTACCCAGAAGATAGTGTCGCCAGATTTTCAGAGCGAAATTAACAACTAAAAGATCCAAATCGTGTGTTGGGTAATTTCTCTCATGCGGCCATAATTGTCTACTCGCGTAGGCAATTACTTTTCCATTTTTCATTAGTACTGCACCCAAACCGTCTCCACAAGCATCAGTATAGACGGATAACCCTTGGTTCCTGTTAATGATAGCGAGAACAGGAGCAGTAGTTAATCTCCTTTTTAATTCCTGAAAAACTTCATCACACTTTGGAGTCCAATCGAATTTAGCATTCTTCATTGTTAGCTTAGTCAGTGGACTGGCCAACTTAGAAAAATCTTGGACAAACTTTCTATAATATCACGCTAACCCCAGAAAACTTCGAACTTCTCTCGGAGTAGCGGGTCGCTTCCAGTCTAGAATTGCAGAAATCTTACTTGGATCAACAGAAATCCCTTCTTCATTAACAATATGACCGAGAAATCTGACTTCTTTGACCCAAAAGTGACATTTAGAGAATTTAGCGAATAGGATATTCCTCCTCAATATCTCCAGAACAATTCTGAGATGTTCAACATGCTCTTCTTCGGTTTTGGAGTAAATCAAGATATCATCAATAAATACAAGGACAAACTTGTTCAGTACTTCTCGAAACACTCGGGTCATCAAATCTACGAAGTACGCAGGAGCGTTGGTTAGTCCGAAGGGCATGACTAACCATTCGTAGAACATGTTAGGACCCCTGAAGGCTGTTAAACGACCACAATCCTCAGCTATTCGCGGTTGATGGAATCCGTGAGCTAAATCCATCTTAGAAAAGAATCGAGCGCCATGAAGTTGATCGAATAGATCGTCGATTCTAGGTAAAGGGAATTTTTTCTTGAGAGTTCGTTTATTGAGATCGCGGTAACCTACACACAATCTCGAAGATCCGTCTGATTTATCCACAAATACGACAACTGAACCCCATTCGGAAACACTATGGCGAATCAATCCTTTTTCTAGCAAATCTTGAGTTAGATTGACTAATTCAATTCTTTCCCTAGGTGCCATCCTGCAACTTGCGTGGACGACAGGACGGGCATTGGGTACTAAGTCAATTAAAAATTCTATTTCTCTGTGTGGGGGGTAAGGATTTTACTTCTTCAAATACGTCGGAAAATTCTCGAACAACAGGTATAGACTTCAGACTGGGTTCAGGATACCCCAAAGTATACATTAATTTATCTCTCTTTGGACTCGGGTACTCACAAGAGATTTCAATTAAATTTCCAAGGTTTGTTTTGATCGAGATCGTTCGATTATTACAATCTAATTTGGCTTCGTATTTTGTTAGCCAATCCATTCAGAGTAAAATTTCGAATTCATTAAAATCAAGAACGAAGAGACTGATAGGGAATCGGTAACAAGAATACAAGATAGGGATGTCTCTACATCGTAGACAAAGGTTTGTAGGACCGCCTACTGGGTTTTTCACATAAATGGGCTCGTCGACAAAATTAGGTTTAAGTTTTAATTCATTTACGGTTTGTTGGAAGATAAAGCTATGTGAAGCTCTCGTGTCAAATAAAACTCTAACAACTTTACCACAAATAGTTAGGTTATCTTCCATAACACCTTTTCCTTTATCAGCTTTCGAAGTTGAAGGGTCTTCCTTTATCGCATAAACATTTGCCACCTTTGCTTATTTCATCACTGGGAAATTCTTAACAACATGTCCAGGCTTGTGACAATTATAGCATTCTCTAACTCCTTGATCATTCTTCGCAGGTTGTTCCTTCTTAACTTTCTTCTTCGGGTTTTTACAGTTGTTTGAATAATGCCCCTTCTCTTGGCAGTTGTAACAAGTTACATTTCTAGCCGAATTTCCTTGACTGCTCCTCTTATCCTTGCCCTGATGTTGCTTCTTGCCCCTAAACTTTCTTTTCTTCCAATTCCGATTACTTGAATTCCCACTTTCCCTTGGAATCTCCTGCATATCCAGGGTGGCATACCTATATCCCATATCAACAAGATCAGAAAAAGATTCTTTGACGTGTGTTGTTATCCTTTCGTGATACTTCTTTTTCATTCCACGAATGAACCTTTCATTTTTCTTTAGAGGCGTATTTACCAACTCCGGACCCAAACGGGACAGTTCGTTGAACTTGTTTAAGCACTCCTCAAAAGACAAGCCTCCTTGCTTTAAGTCCAGAAATTCTTGTTACATTCGGAAAATTCCTGCCGATGGCATATAGCGCTTTTCAAACAACTCTATGAATCGACGCCAAGCAAATTCTTCTTCCGGTTCATCTATTGTAACTGTTTCCCACTAGGCTGAGGCGTCATCTTGTAGCTGCCAAGAAGCCATGAGACGCATTTGATCATCTTGGAGCTTAAGCCCTTTAAAGATCTTTTCACATGATCTTATCCATGCTTGGGCCTCAATAATTGACTCTTTGCCAGTGAACGGCCTACCACCAAGTCTTGAGAAGCTCTTATGCAAATCAGCCAGATTTGGCTGATATTGAGTAGGCATAACTGCTTTCGCAGAAGGAGAAACTCGACTAGCTGTTGTGGCATTCCCTTGACCCCTAGCTCTACCTCTTTACCCACTCATTCTTACTATCTGTAATTAGTAAGAAACTTGATTTAGATATTCGGACGAGATATCTTGAGGAATATCAGCAGTTAAAGAAAATAGACTTAAGAAAATTTGGGGTTTAAGTCTCGGTTTATACTCATTCTAGGGTATACTTCACCCTATCTCTAATGAGCCATCTAATGTGTTATACTCCATAGCTAAAGTTCTTACACAACCTTTAGCTCTGATACCACTTGTCACGACCCGAAGTTCAGCGTCAAAAATCGACATTAAATACCTCACTTGTATTCGACTGCCGGAGATTCGAACGTCGAATTTCAGTTCGGATGGAGCTTATAACAACATTAAATGAATATAAACAGTGGAAAATAAAACTTCCAACATCAATATCCCAGATACAACATCACAATACCATTACAACAACAACACCAACATCAGAGTATTTATATACATATACAACACAACTTCAAAATAGACCATCACGACATAACCACAAGTGATTGCATTCCAAGAAAGTCTTCAAAGAAAATAAGTGATAGCGAACATCCAACTAAAGAACCTTGAGATCCAAAAGTTTCAAAATATCTCCAAGTTAAAACCTTCAAAAACCAGTAGCCTCCAAACCATACGACTCTAAAATCCAGCTAGCACCAAAAACACGGAAGACCTGTTACTAGGCTGCCCGTGTGGAAATTTATGGGCACCTAGAGTTTAGAAAGGAAAAAATAAACTCTGGGTCAGTCATGGGAATGGTATGAGTAAACAAAACAGTAGTTTGAAATAAAAGCAGTTTATCTTAAATCAAAAGAAAACAAAAGAATTTGAAAGAAATTCGCAATGCTTTTTGAAGATGAAACCGCCATAAGGCCTCCCGCCACACACACAATGCAAACGCAGACTTGGAGGAGATTTCTCCTTATGACAGTCAAAAATTCTTGATATGGTAAAATCTCTTTGATATTATTACTAGAGCATAGCGTAGTAAAACATTTTTCGAAAATATAATATTAATCTTAGCCGGCATAGACATTCCAAACTATGCCTACTATAGCTACCATTTAAACAGTGGGGCGCCACCATAAGTAAATGGCAGGTAATACAACTAAAACCGTACTGGGTTCGTATTAGTAATTGGATTTCCAACAAATGGCCAGGCTAAGGAACTTCCTGGGCCACATGGGTACGCCTCTGGAGGGACGTCCCGAGAACCTAACCGGATCTTTACCAACACAAGGTCGGGTTACCTCTATAACTAGGTAACTACTACACGAGTATGCCATCCCCCGGTTTTAATCAACCTTTATCCGGTGCCCCAACAACAAAAATCACAAAGTAATATATATTTGCGATATCCACATAAGTTAAGTATCTGGACTCCATACCATGATACCACTTCTATCCAGAAGGAAATGCACATACCCTAAAGGGCGCTACTCCCAATAACCTTGCTGCATCTTTCCTGTTTTGACCATTACCGGTTTGTGAGGTTCGACGAAGTATCGTCCACAAAGCTATGCTTTTCACAAAAGCCATGCTTTGATCAACAAATGATCATCAATACACAGCAGCACTTAGCGTGCCACGCTACCAAATTTGGAGTATATCGCTGATAACCTTCAATTACATAACCCCTGAGCTCATACGTCTCAGAGAAGGGTGTTAAGCTAAGAGAATAAATTCTCCGCCACCAACAGATATGTATTTGAAAGAAATTGGCTTTATATCTCAAAGTGTAGTGTCAGACACACGACCATACAAGTATGTTTTGGGTTCGAACAGAACCGAAGGCACTTTGTCCAATAAAGGAAGAAGCCCTTGCAAATCCGGCCATCTACAATCCCGATCGGACTTCCCATCACTTAGGGAATCCCTATACTGGAGCAACTCGGTGCAAAGACAATCGATAGGTTATCTTATCGTTTTCAAAGACACCCGGTCTTCACCACCGGCCCTCAATTGCTCTTCATTCGTCAAATCACTATTCGGAATGAGTTATATGACACAAAGGTCCTCTCCCGGCTAACCCGAATAGTGAGCGTCAATTTTTTAAAACATGTGGATATGTCATTCACAAAGATTCACAGGTTCGATGTGGGTTTCGGATAACCAACTGGAATCCGACTCCCTATCGCATCGAAATTCAAAAGCCGTTTTACGGGCCAAAGGGGTTTCACATTCACATAGAAAATACAGGATCACAGCTCAGCATAAACAATTTATATCACATAGCATCACAATTACAAATCAGAGATATCAATCAATACCCATCATACAATAGTTATCAATCATATATAACTACGATAAATAAATCGTGTGAATTAAACTAATTAATCACTAAATTAATTCATAAATCATTTTAATCAATGATTCGTTATCCTTAATTAAAATTAATTAAATCTTTAATTATCTTCATTAATTAAGCATTCCTTAATTAGTGCCCTAATTAATAAATCCTTAATTGTTCATTAATGAATCCCTAATTACTTTTATTTATTAATTAAACCTTAAATTTAAGTAATTACTTCTCAAGTAATTATATTATCAAATCTTCAATTATTTAATAAATCAAAAGATAAATTAATTACTTTGATTTTTCTTTAAAGCTTGTTTAATAAATTATCTCTATTACATTAGTTAGTTAAAAGATTAAGTTTTGTTTTAAATAACATTTATTTTAATTACCTTCCTTAATTTCATTATTCAATTTATATAAATAAATCCTTGAATTAATGTAACAAAATTTAAATTGAGTTTAATTACTTTAAAATGTCTTGTTTAAACCTTAATTAGCTAAAGCTCAAATAAAATCATCATTTAACAAAAGGCATTTAAAATCGTTCAAAAGGTTAAATTTTCATTTTAAAGCAAATCTGTTTCGTTTATAAAATCCGAGGCCACTTCGAGTCTTCCCCAGAAGATTTTGCTGTTTGCCTCGAGTCTCTACAAAATCTGACCCGAGTGCTGATATGTTTTTTTTCTTTTTAAAATTTTCGAAGTACCACTCGAACGACCCCTAAACTACTTCGAGTTCATGCTCGAATTCAAAAACCTATTACCCGATAGCTGCTTCGGGTTCTCCTCTTCTTCCCCAAATTCGTTTCCCCTGACACAACCAAACTATGTGCACCTGCACAACTTCGCCGGCTACCTTTGGTCCAACTACTGGTCGTCAACACATCATCGATGATGTGCTCAAGCCTCTCAAACACTCACTAGTTCGAACAAATTACGAATTTGAAATTTCGTTCCCAAACCCAAAACTGGAACCATCAATGCCTCAAACAATCACTTCGCATTGACACCAGAGATCACCAGAACACTTGAGCCTCGGGCCACGACTCCATCATCCACCCAGCCATCTCTTCCCAAAGCCATGTGCAACTCAATGCACGCACGAAGCCCCAATGACCAAATTTCCGACCATTGCCTATATTAGGGTTAAAAACTTAATCCCCTCGCCGCCATCACCACAATGAACTTGGACCCTCGAAGCATTTTTCCCCGACTCACCGTAGCCCCTTCCACCTCCACACCAAGCCACGACCCTCATCATCGTGCCGACGACCGGAATTCGGTAAAACCCCCAAATCTGGTTATCTCGACTTATCCCAGTAATTTATAATTTTAAAATTTTGATTTTATTTTCAAAAATCATAGATTGTGACAAGCTTTCAGATGGCATATATGAAATTAACATCTACCAGATTCGAATTTGTACATGACTTGAATTTTTACTGTATTTTCTTGTTCCACGTCCTAAATCCTGAATATTATCCTTTTTAAATGTTATGACTTTCAATCTTACATGAATTTAAACATTTTTCTTCCCGATACTTAAGTCTAACTCAACTGAAATCAAGGAAATTTGATTCTTGACAGGTTTTCATAAAAGAATAAAAATAACTGGGGAAACCTATAGCTAGAACATGCACATGAAAATGCCTAATTTATTTACAGATTTTTATTGCATGCAAACCATATTAAACTTTCATACATCAAATATTCAATCAATCGGATAAAAATCAAATTTCTTGAAAGATTTACTCACCTGAAATTTTAGCAGAGACAGATTCTGTTTTAAAATTTAAAACCTGGACTGTCTTTTTCTTCTTCTTCTTAGCTTGATTTTTAAATTTGTTAGCTACAACAAATTTGCATAAACTTGTTTAAATCTTTGATTTAATTTTACTTACTTAATCTTTTAACAGAAAATAACAAAAATGAAATTACTTACCGTAATTTTTTTAGTTGAAACAGAGGAAAAACTCTCTAGCCTGCAACCTTAAGCTTGTATGTTGTTGTTTCTTTTTTTTTTCTTGAGTTAATCCCTGATTCTCCCTTTAATCTTTGAAATTCACTTGCTTGATTCTGTAACGTATGTTGAAGATTTGAATTCAACTTTGAATTCTTCTTTTAGCTTTAGATATTGAGAGGAAGATTTTTGTTACAGATTTTTTTCTGGAATGTGTTTTTATGATTTCAAATGTTGAGAAGATTTTTGTTTGTTTTGATGATTTTTTCTTTCTGATGTAAAAATTGCATACAATTTTTCTTTTGAAATGAATAAAAAGTAAGAGGATAAGATATGGTATAAGTTTATTTCCTTTTTCAAAAAAATTACTTAAGAAAAAGAAATTGATAAAATGACACTGGTCACCTTTTTTCTTTCCTTGAATTACATTTGTCACCATGGTCATTATTAGTTTAACACTTGTAATTAATAAATTAAATTTTTTACTTTATCTACATTATATAAATTGTATTTAAACTTATATTTTCCCATTTACAAATATTAACTTTATATTAATGCATATTATCAAAAGAAAGTGTTTTGAATTTTTTAAATACATATCATATAAATTGCATAGATATACATTTATAAATCAAATTATTTTTCAAAACATTTATTATAAGATTTAAATTCAAATTAAAACCAAATTCAATATATGAATTTCAAATTTACCCACATATGCACTAATACATATATATTCACATATATGAATCAAAATTTAGATTTAAACGATTCTAAAACTTTTAGTATTTCCAAATTTTTAAACTCAAAAGAATTTTGAAAATTTTATTCATTTAAATTATCACTTATTATTTAAATATTTTTGTAACTTTTTAAATTATATTATAAAAGTTCAACATTTACCAATTTAAATTGATAAATCTTGGTATGTTACAGCACAACTCTCTAATTAGAACCTAAGCCTAGATCGACCTTGTTCGTCGTGGATGATGGCGGTCGTTGGATTCGACGGCTAAAGTTAGGGTTTAGGAAAAAATGTAATAAGTGAGGGTCCTTTGATAAAAAAAATTCCAACTCTTTTCATCCCCTAAAATTTTGAACTCCAAACAAGGCGTTCTTACCAGCGTTTCTAACTAACTACCCCAATTTAAAACACAATGGAACTAGTATCGGGACTCAATCCTATCATATATGAAAATTAGCTTTTCAAATCAAATTATATATATTTCGTAAAATCAATTGCTATGCATTTCGAGCCTGCGAGACCATACAGTACGCTCGATTGTCATGAAAGTCGATGGCGTATTGCAATTCATTATTCTGGATTCAATGGCTCTAGTTCCATAAAAATTTAAAACAGTGTCCTGTAATAATAATTTCACGTGTTAGTTAAAATGAATCATTATTAAACCATTTTAATCACTTTTAATTCAAAACTACAAGCCTACTATCATCATTCTTATTTGAACATAATTTAAATAAGCTTTGGAAATCATATTTATTCAAATTAAATCCAAGATTCGATTATTAAATAATTACAATATTTAATTATAAACCGTTAAAAAATTCGGGTCGTTACATCAACCGACCAGTCTATAATATATGATGGTCGACTCCTTTGGGCTCTCATCATCTTCAAATTCCACATAACATTTCTACTACAAATTGAATATATTCTTGTTGTGTATTTCCAAAAATATCATGTCATTACAAATTTTACTGCAGTACTTACTCTCTTATTTCAACTTGCAACAAATAGTTATTAGATTTGCACCTTATGATGCTATTAGCTTGAACGAAGCTATTCATATTTGAGCAATATTACAATTAATCTTACGAAACCAGCTTCGTCAACATATATACTAGTTTTTTTCTTGCATGTAACTTTGCTAGGTCGATCTTTTCATATTTTTCTTCAAGCATAAAAAGAAACTGTACCATCAATATTGCACACACATGTTGGAAGAATTGTAAATTTGATTCTACATTGAGTTAACTATGTTATAATTATTTGGAAGCAGCACAATTTTCTTTTAAACCACAGCAAAATCCTATAACGGCTGCATTAAGTATGACCCTCTTTCGTTTCCTCCACTATTGTTGTCAACTCTACCTTGTAGTGAAAAGACTATAGACTGCAACATTGACCTTCGTGATGTTAAGCCCATGCCCACTATAAATATGGCTTGATATTAACTACCAATGGTCTGTATCTCCAATATAGTATGAGCCATAGTTCCTCAGAGATTAATATTATAATGAACCTCTTTTGATAATATATGAACAGGCACTCAAAGATTGACAAATCAACTTCACTACATTGTTTCTAGCTTGATTAGCTATATAAACCTTTTCATTCCAAAACCATGAGACAAATCTATCATACACACACTATTGCATGCGGGCTATGTAAGATTGGCAATTGGTAAGATAAAACAAACAAGTCAAATTAGATTTAATTTAACAATCCACAATCAAAGTAGATTAAAATGAAATAAGAAAAAAGTAAATATAGCACAGAGATTTATAGAGATTTCACTATCAACGTGATAGGATGATACGTCCACTTTGAATGAGAGATTTTATCAATATTTTCAAAGCGAACTATAATAAATTGAAATAACTACTTTAGTGAGGGCTTAATACATGAGCATAAAAGAATTAGAAAATGAGAAGATGATTAATCTCTAATGAATGACTATCCTTCTATGGATACCATTACTTGAGGTTGAAGAAATTGATTTATGTTAATAAATCAATTTCCCATCTATTGACTGATTCATATGAAAATGTATTTTTATTCCAATCTTCGGTTTTTCTTTAATACGCATTCGCCGAATAGCATTCCTTAATTAATCATTTGGTAATGGAATTGATAACCTCCATCTCTCAAATTAATTCATTTTCATATAAATAATTTATTGCACTTTCTTTAATGGAGAAAAAGAGGAAATTTATAATCTTTAAGCTATATTTAAGTCACAATTTCGACAAAACTAGCACATGAAATATCAACAATAAACCTCTTTTTCCTTTGATTTAGTTGGCATGTCTTTTAATGGATTGAGCTGAAACCATAATGGAGTGTCGACATGTTTTTCTTCTTCATTTTTCTATATTATGGGAGCTTAAACTCTCTCGGATGCTTATAGCTAACAACCTCCATCCGAAATATCTGTTATGTTTTCTTCAAATCCTTTGTATCAAACCATCGATTGAGCTATGTATTCAATTCTAATGCTAAAGCCATACATTTACAAGTAATCAACATGTCATTAACATAAAGTAATAAATAAGCTGTATCACTATCTCATCATTGAAGTATACATGTTGACCTTTGTGGCATATGAGATATCTTTGTAAATCATAAACTTATCAAATTACTTACATTGCTCTTTTAAGGACTATTTCAGTCAGTATAAGGATATGTTAAGTCTGCAGACATGTCTAATTCAAGTTTTGAACTTCTTTGAGTGGTTACATATCTTCACGAGATCATCATGTAGGAATACAATCTTGACATCTGATTAATTAGGCTTTATATTGAAGCAATCATTTAAAGGTAGTAAAATGCAAAGGGAAGTGTGTTGAACTGGCGGTAAGATATAACTCCTCTCTTTTGCATCGAGAGTACACTTTAATTTCCAATTTTCCTTGCATATAACGTCGCTATCACCACCATTTTTATTATTACATATCCACTTAGAATGGAACACTTGCTTGCTCGAAGAAAGATGCGCTAAATCAAACGTGATTTATGTATAGAGATTTAATGTATTTTTCCATAGCCAATTTTTCAGTGGCATATCCGATTGAAGACTTGGTCGCATTGAAATTTAACTATTTGTCATAAGCTTTCATGCCATTGAAGTCAATTTCCTTGGTGTTATGGTCTAAAAATCATTAAGCCAACTAGGCTTTTTTTACCATAGAGTGATCTTTATTGATCAAGCTCTTCTTTATTTCAACTATTCTACCTCCTCATCAATCTTGGTGCCACTTGAAACAGTACCATTTGTCTATTGAATGAAAATATTTGCTAACTTTAGTTATGCTTGGTATTTTCTATCCTTTACATTACGTGATGGATGTTCTATTACATGGAATTATTTCAAAAGTTATGTGTATAAGTAATATTTGGACAACATTTCATGTGCTTTTTCATTTCTTTTATGCAGTAAAGAACTGGTCACTTATATATTCTCGATGATAGCTTATCATTGCTTTCATAAGAATAAGCTAATAACCAAATACTTTTAGGTATAGTAGCTTATAGACATACCGTTTTGTAAATCTTTATGAATAGTTGAATGTGCCCTTAGTATTCATTTCAATCCACATCATGACCTTAACTCCTTATTAGATTTTTTTAATTGGCCACCTTTGACCATCCTTCAATTGGAGCTTCTACCGCTTCTTTGTTTGCTCTAGAATAATTTGGTCTTGTGAAGCCTCTTGTAACCTTCATGTTGTTGTTCCTTCATCATCTTCTTATGCCAATGATGATAGTTCCTAATGGATTGATCCTTATTTAGCTTTTCCTAAAGCTTGGACTTGTTTCATAAAAAATAAGAAACGTCGCTCTATGTTCCTATCCAATATAACTTCGTTTATAATAATTATCCTCTTGTTACTTCATTGGAAGTGATAGAGGTTGGTGCATTCTATTGGCAAGGTCAATTAGTTGGGTTTTTCCATTGATTAGAACCTTTCTTGTACTATAGTCACAAATCATCTAAGGATGATTTGAAAACGTTATGGTTCAATTAGAGTTAAACCGGAGAAGTCTATGTTTTCTTTAAATTCTCGCTTAGGATATGCAAAGAATTCTTAAGGCAAACCTATCATCTTAAGTAAAGTTTTCATCATTACATGTTGAAGTTCATTTACTAATCCGTCCCTTGACTAAGTTCTATCTATTCCCATTTAGTTTTGTCTGTATATTATTTTTTCATGAGTAGGAAAGTGCTTGGTATAAAATTGGCTTTCCTGCCGTATTAAGAGGGTATTTTGATTGACAGATCAACTTAAAAGTGAAAACATTTTTGAATATTCTAAGGTGCTTGTTATAACTAAAAGAAGGCTTTCTGATGATTCGGTTCAACTTACCGATGACTATATTGCTAATGAAAATATTCTTAGAATTGTTGGTCTTACATATATATCACTTGTGAAGTCATTGGTCATATCTCCTATTTGGTTTGTATTTCATAGTTCCTTGTTCCTCTAGTTCAACCCTTCTACTTCCCTACGAAACCAGACCCCATACTATGATGATGCCAGCTTACCCTATCCTAAGATTTAACTCTTCTCAATAGTGGTAAATTATGGTTCCTTTAGCACCTTCATCCAATATTGTTCCTTCCACCTCAGCCCATGTTTTATTAGAATGTTTCTGCTCCTGACGCGCAAGATGTTGCTCCTTCAATGTTTTCACCTATTATACTCATGCCTCCATCCATACTCGTGTAGCCTCTAATCTTGGATATTGGTCCTCTGTTACTGTCCCTCTTGCTTCAATTGTCCGAGATGAGGGTATTTGATAGAGTTAGAGTTATTCCTAGGAGAAATTATATAATTTGTTATATATATCTAACTCGATAACCAATCTTTTTCAAAATAAAAGGCTTTTTCTTTCTATTATATACTTGATATAATTTGTTATTCTAATTAATTTAATTAAACGTATATTTAATAAAAAATACATAAGTGGTATATTTTGTGATAACAGTTACAAAGTGTTATAACCATGAGTAATTTATCACAACAAAAATAAATATATTATTTTAAATATTCATAATCTAGATGTATCGAGACTACATATTAATACATCCTTTAAGACTATGGAACTGCTGGACAGTGTATTACTCATGACTTGGGGCCACTAAAGGGTTATGCACTGATGGTTATTGGATAACTATTGGACGACTCACTCGATAATTTTCTTAAAACGAAGGTCAAATAGAAAATATTCATGTGGCAAAATTACATAGTCATTGAATATTGTTGATCTTCAATAAGGAAGCTTCGTTTTGATTATAGCTATATGGTGGCATGACATCCATCGAACTACGATAGTTGGATCGAGTGAAAACATTGAAAGTGAAGCACTATTCAAGAGAGGATTTGTCTCCTCAGTTATATGAGGTTAGTATCACGGTCAACTGAAGTTAACCCAAAGTCGAAGTCTCTAGCCAGACATTTTGGTTAATAATAATTATTACTAAACCAACGACTTTGTATTTAGACTAAAGAGTTGAATATGGATGATACTGGAATTTTTCCATTACCAAATTCCATAAGTCCAAAGTGATATAGCTTGACACAGAGAATGGGTGTAAATAAAAATCCCAAGCAGGTAATGCTTAGTAAAGTAAAATCAGATTCTGACGAAACTAAGTAAGCGACAAATTTGGCCAAAATTTTATACCACTTGCTAAGTGATGTGTGAATGTTAATATTCGAATAGTTCTATATTAATCGCCGATCAATTTTACACATGCAAGTCGTACAACCAAAACGATGAATTCTCTCTTGACCAAATGATTTAACTAATTTATAAATTAATCAATATTTATGAAATTTTATTTTGATTTGATAAACAAATATCATAGTTTTTATAACAGTTATAAATATATTAATCGATACACGATATTAAGAAACGTTTTAAATTAGATTTAAAATCCAAGAAATTTGTTCGCACAATAAATGGGTTCATAGCCCATTAGAGGGGCGAGTTTGTGTGGACATGATATGGGCTATATATGGCTCAAGTATGGGAGAGGATGGCTTGATTTTCGATGGCTCAGATGGAAGGAAATTTAATATAAGTTGATCCTAAATTCTCTCATTCCTTTCCTATATTTAAGCATCTTTACCCTCATTTGCTATGTATCTTTTGAAGTCTCCATCTCTACACATGTCTAATGAAATTCACCTTTCGGTCTCTCTATTTTATTAAGCTCAAATTAAGTCAATTCAATTACTATTTGATAGCGGTGGTCAGCGGTTCAAGGACTAGCATCTTTTTGGATCGAAAGTTCTTTCACAAAGAACACATCATCATTTCAAGGTGTACTTTAAAGCATTTGAGGTGAGGTGTATTTCTGATCAAAATTAAATTATAATTACTTAGATACAATGTTTTACTATATATATATATATATATATATATATATTAGTTAGGGGATGAATTTGATACGCAAGTGATATTGTCACAAAATCGTTTTGGTTCTATGCATGTACATACTTATAATTTTTTTGGTATATTCATATCTATGATGGCATGGCTCAGAAGTGAAATAATTTTTCGATTATTTAGTAATATATACTTATAAATTATAAATATATGCATGTACACACATATATATGTCGTTTATAATTCAATTACCTCATCATACTTTATATAAATATGTTATATAAATTTTACATATAGTGTATTATGAATATGCTATATTCGACTATATGAAAATAAATTATACGTATATATTTATTATTATTTAAATATTATTATGTCTTTTAATTACATAATTAAATATATTAATATATGTTTATATACAAATATTATGTTTCACCTCTTAAAAAATAATATTATTACAAAATATACGCTTGATAGAAATAAAATATTATTATTTAAAAATATTTAAATATAGGCCAAAAATTAATAATTAATTATAAAATTATGTTTACATCATTAAACTATGAAATAAATTTATTAAGGAAAAATAACGTTTCAAAATGTATAGTTATTTAAATTTCAATATTATGTTTAAAAATTATTTTATATTAGTATTTTAAATTAAAACCGTACGAAATTAATTAAAATAATATTTAAATTAGATATTTTTTTTAATTCCAAGTCATACGAAAGAAAAGCTAAAAATAGATTTAAAAAATTATTTTGTGTTTATATAAGTGTTAACTTATAAGTTGAATTTTATTATATATTTACAGTACAACAAAAATACTCTTTTACAGCATTTCTACTGCAACGTTTTTACATTAAAAGTTGTAATGAAGCATTTTTACAACGTTTTGTACTATAAAGGTTATAAATTAGTAGTTTATGACAACATTTTATAAAATCATTGAAAAAAATAAGTTATTACAAGTTTTTTTTCAAAATGTTGTAAATTATCGATTTATGAAAACTTTTATTTAGAAATGTTGTATAATAACAGTTTATGACAACCTTCTTTTATAAACATTGTAAGATATGCTTTATAATCACTTTTGTTGCCAAAATGTTTAATAAAATTTTAGCAAGATTCCTCTACAAATATTGAGAATATTAATCTATAACAACTTTTTCATAAGTTATTTTACCTATAGGTTGTTAAATCTTTGAGGAAATATTCGAAAAGTTTGAATTCTCATTTACTTTTAGTATATATGTGATTTTTTTGAAACTATATAACAATTAGTAGTTAGCAATTTATAATTAAGATATAATAATTTATATTTAATAATTATTATAACGACAATTTATAATTAATTATTAATAAATGATAACTGATATTGTTATGAATATGTTATATTCTGTATAATTAATGATTATCAGTTAACATTTTACAATTAATGATTGATAATTTATTTTAGTTAATAATATAATACAATTACTAGCACTAATTACACTAAATAATTAATTTTTAATAATAACGCATAAATAATAACTCATAAATAAAAGGGTAGTTGTTGAAAATAATGGCGACAACCGAATTTCCCAAAACCCTAGGCGATCTGGGAGATGATGAAGGAGACGGATGGACGACAGTTAAACACAAGGGGAAATCAACTTTTGCAGACATACTCAAACAGTCAAATCCAGTTCTCAAAAAGCAAACCAAAAACCCTAAATTGTGGGTTGAGGCGGTGGATAATAACATCGAAAATACAAGGTAAACTCGATTACTTCGAACCAATAAAGGATGGGACAGATACTTATCAACTAATAGATGAACAAGACTATGAAGAATCTAATCAGATGTGGAAGAACTCGTTGTATGCATATATGGCAGGTAAAAGACCGTATCTTGGTCATTTAAATGCCTATATCAGGATGGTATGGAAACCTTCAGGATCTTAGGATGCATTTACTGGAGAAAATGGGTTTTATCTCATTAAATATGAGAAGGAAGAAGACTATGAACAAATCGTTAAGGGGGGTCCATGGTTTATGGATAGTAAATAGATAATCATCAAAAAATGGGAAGCAGACTTTAACTTTGAAAAAGTGATGCTAACAACATATCCAATCTGGATCAAATTCAATAATCTTAATCTAGCATTATGGAATATGAGATGCATTGGAAAACTGGCAAGCATTATTGGGAAACCTCTTATACAAGGAAAGTTAAAAAATCAAGTTTGCTAGAGTATTGGTGGAAATCAAAGCAGACTCTACCCTACCACAGACTGTGAAAGCCATTGACAATAGAGGTAATATCTATATGCAAGAAGTAGAATATGAATTCATACCTTTGAGATATTCGAAATGTAAATGCTTTGGCCACGCAAGCACCCAGGAGTGCAGTGATCAAAATAAACCCAAACAAGTATGGATACCAAAAGCTACAACTTCTACAGATTCTATCAACATAGACAATATAATTGTTGAACATATTCAGACAGATTCTACAAGTAACACTGAAATAGAATCACAAAAAGATATTACATCAGCAAAAAAAACAAAATGCTGGAATAGGGAGGCCACATCAAAGGCCTAAGGGTAGTGATATCAAGGACTATGCAGTAGAGATACAAGAAGATCATCAATCTCTGAAGTTACAAGAGGATCATTCAGAAGTAAAGGATCATAATCAGCAACCACGGGAGCAAAGTATGGTGGAGTCAAGCGATGATGAAGATCTCCCTGAATCAATCAATGAAATAAAAAAATTAGATATACAACTAGAATCATCAAAAGAAGAAGAAATGGAAGAAAATCTGCAAAAATGTACTGAAACAAATGATAGCTATGAAGAAATGTTTTCTGGAAAAGGAAATAAAGTAGCTGGAAAAAAAAGCTAAAGTAGTATCAGCTCCGATCACTAGGAGTAGAGCTACCAAATCATAATGACTATTATATATTGGAACGTTAGAGGTCTTAATGGTGATGTTAGAATATTTGACCTCTATAATCTCAGTAATAAATATAAACCTACAGTTCTAGCAATACTAGAAAACAAACTTACAAAAGACAGAATGGAGGAAATAAATAATCAAATGGAAGCACAGTGGAAAATCATACATAATAACACAAACAACAACAAGGGCAGAATCATTATTCTTTGGGATTCCAATATCTGGACATGCAGTTTGCTAAATATAGATGAGCAACAAATTACTTTAGACATGAAGAATATAGGAGGAATGGAAATCATGGCAACAATAGTTTATGCAAACAATTTGGCATCGAAAAGGAAAAAACTATGGAAAAAGATAAATGAAAATTCAAAAATCATATCAAAACTGTGGGTAGTATTTGGAGATTTTAATGCAGTTCTAAAAACACATGAAAAAATTGAGGACTTACTCTAAAGGTTTGCCAAATCCCTGAATTCAACAATTGTGTACTAACAGCAGGACTTATTGAAGTGCTCCACATAGGTCTAAAATATACATGTAAAAGTGGTAAGGGGAAAAAATCAATTCAAGACCCTATAGAGCGCTGTAATATAGATTTACTGAAAAAATTTCAAAATATTAAAGCTACAGTGCTGCCAAGTTCGACAAGTGATCACTGTCCTCTTTACATACAATTTAATAGTGAAAGACAATCACATAATTGTATATCGCTCAGATATGCAAATCATTGGCATCTAATGGAAGGATATAAAGAAATAGTTGATTTTAACATCATCCAAACTCCATAAGGGAACTATATGTACCAATACATAATGGCAGTGAAACAAATGAAAAATAAGTTGAAGGAGTGGAATAAAGTCAGACCCAAGTCACATGAAGACATCAAAGAACTACAGGAAAGGCTGGAAAAACTCCAATATCAATTAGAAGAAGAATCTTTAAATGAAGAGCTAAATTCAGAATATTTTGACAAACAATAGTAACTAAAGAACTGTATGGGCATACAAGCAATGGAGATAAAACAAAAAGCTAAATAAAAATGGCTAATACAAGGGGATGAATACAATAAAAAATTTTATACTAAAATGTCTCAGAGGAAAAATCAAAATAATAATTTACTAAACTATTTAAATGAACAGGGAGAAGTTGTTGGGAACTTGAAAGAGTTGGAATCAAAAGCCATAGAATATTTCACAAACACTTATAATGGAGATCGTGTTCAACAAATATCTCGTATCTATTGCAGGAAAAGAATCTCCAAAGAAGGTGCTCAAATGCTAACAGCTGAGATTACGGAAAGGGAGCTGAAAAAGTGCCACTTTCTCTATTCATAACGAGTCCAGTCCTGGCCCCGATGGAATGAGCGTACTCTTCTTCAAAATGCACTGGGAAGACCTAAAAGATAAAATGTTCAAAGATTATCAAGAGGCTCTAAACTCAGGTGAATTCATTCAAGAAATAAATCACACATTTATTGCCCTGATACCAAAAGTTAAAAAGCCAGGAAAAATAAAAGAATATGGACCAATAGCATGCTGCAATGTTACATATAAAATTCTTAGCAAAATTATTTACAAGAGACTCAATAAAGTCCTACCTCAACTCGTTTCACAAAGCCAAAATGCGTTTATAGAAGGAAGATATATATCTGAAAACTCCTTACTGGCACATGAACTAATACGGGACTTTAATAAGAAAGGAGCAGATAGGTGTGCTTACAAATAGATCTTCACAAGGCATACGATAAAGTGAGCAGACAATTCATCCTACATATGCTACATGTAATGGGAGTGCCGGCTAAGCTACTTAAACTCATAACACATTGTATATGTACACCTACTTTCTCAGTGATTATAAATGGGATTCCTAAAGGTTACATTAAGACAAATCGAGGAATTAGACAAGAAAAACCTCTATATCCCTATCTCTTTGATGTAGTCATGGAGTGTTTCTCTCTACAAATGGAACTTGCAAATTTCCAATCCCTAATTAAACCCATATATAGGATTATTCCAGAAGTCAATCATCTCTTATATGCTGATGACTTATTGGTAGTATTCAAAGCTACTAACATGGTTATTAACACAATAAAGGGAATCTTTAAGCAACTTGAAGAACTAGCAGGACTCCAAGTTAATGAATTCAAAACTAAGTGCTATATGAACAAATACTGTAAAGATAAGACAAACATATTAGCACAACTTGGAGTTGGTGAAGGAGAACTGCCAGTAAAATATTTAGGGGTTCCATTATCAAATAAAAAAGTTACTGATGCAGAATGTGGGAAATTGATAGAAAGCATTCGAGAAAAACTACAAGGATGGAGATCAAGATTATTATCTTTTACAGGGAGAGTGGAACTGGTACATACTGTTATCACTTCAAAGGTTGTATTTTGGTTACAAACCTTTCAGATACCAGACTGATCTATTGAAAACATAAATACAGTCTGTGCTAACTTCATATAGAGAGGAAGCTTTCACAAAGTGAGTTATAATGAACCGTGCAGACCTAAAAGTGAAGGAGGATTTGGTCCAAAAAATTTATTTGAACTTAAAAAAGTGTATGGACTTAAATTAGCTTGGAAAATAATTAGCTCTGAAAATCTTTGGGCTAAATGGATGAGAGCAAGATACTTAAAAGAAAATTTTTGAGTCATACAAGCATATAACAATGCTTCGGTAATATGGAAAAATATCCTCAAACTAAGAGAAACACTTAAAGAATCAGTAGAAAGACAAATAGAAAATGGCAGAGACACAGACCTATGGAGGGACCCTTGGATTAATAACAAAAGTATTCTTGAGAGAGTAGGATGGGAAAGCTTCTCAGCGAACAATACTCCAGAAATACAAGTTGCTAGTGTAATTCATAACAAGAAATGGGAATCAAAAAGGCAATTGATAACAAGAAATCTGAAACAAGAAATTAAGGAAATTCCTATTCATACAAACAGAGAAGCTGATAAATGGGTCTGGAAAAACAACAAGAAAGGTCAATTCAAAATGAATGAAGTATGGGATCATAATCGGTAACATTATGAAACTATCAACTGGTACAAGGTCATTTGGAGCAAATCAAACTGTCCTAAAATGGCGCACACTGCATATAAAGCTATTAAAGGAAGACTGAGTACTAAAGATAGACCTAAAGGACGGGGAATTCTCGAAGAAGACACATGTAACCTCTGCGGAAAGAAAATTGAAACACACTGCCACTTATTTTTTGATTGCAAGTATAACAAATGCATATGGGCAATCCAAAATGCAACGACCCGATTTTACGACGCCCGAAAGTCGACATTTATACGTCCACTGTATCAAATGTCGCACAGTCGAATGCCAGAAAACCAAACCGTTAGGGTTAAAGAAGAAGAAATAGAAGAAAAATAGAAACAATAACAGAATCTTACATTTCGCAACGGAACAATATATGATAGATAAATGAATAATCTTTAAATCAAAGACTCATAATTGTTAATAGAATACAACATCAGAGTTTACAACAACATCATACATCACTGACAGTTATTATAACTTGACTATACGAAAACTGATTTGCACTAACCATACGCAATGAACACTACATAGAAAGAGATACGTCTCGCCATCCAGCTTCAACTCCTGATCTCCGCAGCAACTTCTTGACTTCGCTCCAGAAAAATTGACAACCTGACTCTAGGCTGCCCGTGTGGAAAATTATGGGCACCCAGAGTTTAGAAAGGGAACAATTAACTCCAAGTCATTCATGAGACTTGTGTGAGATCTTAAAAACAGTTATTTTCACAAAGAAAGTAAAAAGAAATCCGCTATGCTTTTGGAAAATGAAACTAACATAAGGCCTCCCGCCACACACACAATGCAAACGCAGAATTGGAGGAGATTTCTCCTTATGATAGTCAAACATGCTTAATACGCAAAATCCTTTGATATTATTGTTATTAGTGCATTGTGTGGAAAATATTTCGAAAGTACAATATTAATCTTAGCCAGCATAGGCATTTCGCACTTATGCCTACTATAGCTACCATGTTCAATAGCAGGTTACCACCACATTCCATGGCAGGTTATACAACTAAAACCGTACAGGGCGCGTATTGTTTCTTTGGATTTCCAACAAATGGCCAGGCTAAGGAACTTCATACTACCACATGGGTACGCCTTTGGTGGGACGCCCCGAGAACCTAACCGGATCTCTGCCAACACAAGGCTGGGTTACCTCTGCAAAAATAGGTAACTACTGACACGAGTATGCCATCCCTCGGTTGTAAACAACCTTTATCCGAGGATCCTCAATACCAACAACCACAAAGTAATAAATTTGCAGCAACCACATAGGTCAAGTATCTGGGCTCCATACGATGATACCACCTCTATCCATAAATGAACATACCCTAAGGGGCGCTACCCCCTATGACCTTGCTGCATCCTTCCTGTTTCGACCATTCCGAGGTGTGAGGTCCGACGAAGTTTCGTCCACAAAGCTACGCTTTTCACAAAAGCCATGCTTTGATCAACTAATGATTAGCAGCACTTCGTATGCTACATTACCAATTTGGGAATGTATTACTAGTAACCATCAACTACGTAACCTCTAAGCTCATACGTCTTAGAGAAGGGTATTAAGCTAAGAGAATAAATTCTCCGCGACGAACAGAAATGTATTTGATAGAAACCAGCTTTACATCTCAAAGTGTAACGTCAGACACACATCCATACAAGTCTGTTCCAGGATCGAACGGACCCGAAGGCACTTCCAAAGAAGCCCTTGCAATCCGAATATTCACTAATCACGTCCGGAATCCCCATCACAAAGGGTGATAAAATCTCTATATCGGAGCAACCCGGTGCAGAGACATTCGACTGGTAATCCTTTCACTTTCGAAAATACCCGGTCTTCAACACCATCTTCAAATGCAATCCCATTTCGTCGTATCGTTATTTGGAATGGGTTTTATGACACCAGGTCCTCTCCCGGCTAATCCGAATAAGGAGCGCTTATTTTAAAAATAAGTGTTACATTCAGATTCAAACAAATCACAACAAATTCAACTTCGATCTTTTAAAGATTCATCACAATCACAAAGATTCGATGTGGGTTTCGAATATCCATTTGGAATTCGACTCCCGGTCGCATCGAAATTCAATTGCCGATTAAAGGCCAATATTGATAGTCGGTTATTTAACTATCAATCAATAATTTACAAAAATCGCCAATTTTCAAATAATTTTCCCCAATTATTTATTTTCAACATATCTTCGCAAGATATAATTTTAACCCTTCAACCATTTGAAAACAAATTTCAAATCAATTTCTTTACGCTGAGTATATTCCCAAATAATTATTCATTTCCACTGAAAATCTGCCGAGTCCAACTACTTTGCAAAAATTTAAATCACTTATCCAAAAACATATATTTGGAAACATCTACAATAAGAACCACTTTGAAACAACCTATTTTAAATATTAGTCATGAAATCTTACATCAATATCTTATATAAAAAAACTTCAAGTCCAACCTAATTTTAAAAATAAAATTAGTAGATAGAGTATAGATATTCAAATAATTACTTACTAAATCAAATATCAATTTAATCTTTAAAATAATATCTTCTATATTTATTTAGATAAATCTTTACTTTTAAAGATACAAAACAATTTTCAAAAATGATCTCTCCAACAATATTCTTTCAAAACCAAATCTAGAACTTTTAATTTTATTTCAAAAGCTATTTTAAAAATATATTTGGCTTTCCAGGGAAAGTACATCTTCCATTCTAAAATGGTTCATTCAAATCAATTTATAAATCTTTCTGGATTCATTTTAAATTTACGTCCCAATTCTGTAAATTCCTTTCTGAATTTTAAAAATAAAACAATATTTATTTCTAAAACAATTTTCCCTTTCTTCTATAAAATTCCCATTGTGGATTTAAATTTTAAATATCCATTAATTTATGATATTCAAATCGATTCCCAAGTATTCACTTTCAACACCAAATCAAAGGATTTAAATTTTAAATATCCATTAATTTACGATATTCAAATTGATTCCCAAGTATTCACTTTCAACACCAAACCAATTTTCAAATTAATTTCTAAATTAATACAATTACCAAGTTCAATTCCAAATTTATTTCAAACAACAAATAAATTTTCATATCAATTTCCCAAAGGTTTATTTTTTTATCACCAAATTAATTTCAAATCGATTTCCCAATTTATTTCCAAAACACCAAACCAAATTTCCAAATCGATTCCTAAGATTTATTTTAACTCCAAATTAATTCCCAAATCGATTTCTAAAATTAATTTCAACTCCGAATTAAATTCCAAATTTCAAAATTTATTTCCTTTTGAAATAAATTCTTTTATCTCTTTCAAATATTTAAAATACGTATCTTAAATAAATTCTTCAACTATTAAACAATATTACTCGAAATTCCTTTATTAAAGTATTTTCCCATATTTTTGGAATTAATTCGATCGGATTATAAAAATCTACTTTAATACTTTAGTTGTAATGGTCTAGGCTTTTCTTCTTTAATTTCCAAAAATCCAATTTCATATTTCTGGTATCCTACGATACCAAAAATATATTCGGCTAAATCATAGCCTTCCACAATTCCAATCACGGATATAATCACACGCAGATTATAAATCAACATACAACATATGAAACAAATTTAAATGTTTGAGGAATCCAGTTGGATCCCTCCAACCTGCTTCCCTGCATCCACAGATATTAGCACAACAAATTAAATACCAATTCCACTTCGAGGTGGAATATCGCGGTACATGGGATTTATAAAATATCATCCGCTATTATGCGGCGCAATAGGGTCTTATCCGCTATATAATGCGGGAAGTCAAAAACTCCAAATACATATATAATACCAATTTCACTTCGAGGTGGAATATCGCGGTATATGGGTTTAATATAATAATCTCCGCTATTATGCGGCGCATAGGGTCTAAACTAATAAAACTAATAATAAATCAATCATCCAAGCACACAGTAAATCAATTTTAAATCTAACTATTCAAAATTTAAATCATAAGAAATATTTGATTGAGTGAAAAGATCTCACCTTTGCTTATGCATACAATCCATTTTCCATTCTGACTCGCTTTCTCGATTCATAGACCTTGCATAAACAATTTATGATTTTTATTAATAGTCGAATCAATCAAACAATTAATTTCCATTTAATAGATTAAATTTCAACTAATGATTCAATTTGAATAAATAATTAAATTTTAAACTAACTTGAATAATCCATTACTATTTAATAAATTAAAGTTACTAATAACTGGATTTAAACTGATTTCCTTTAAACAAATTATTTTCAGTGCCCTAAATAAATTAAATAAATTTATTAACAAATCAATTACTAATATACATTGTTTAATAAAAACTAGTAGATGAAAAATAGGTATATGTATATTTATTTCCCTTTGAAATTGCATGCACTAAAAATATTAACCTAACCTATATACATTAAAAAAAATCAAATCTTTATACAAAAATAAACTTAGAAAATAAAGATGGATATTTTTAAAATATTTTATTTTTCTTTTATATATATTTTATTTTCTTGTAAATAAACAAACAATAATATATTTTTCTCCTTTCTACTGTAAAAATTATATTTTCTACATGCATATAAAAATATGTAAACTACATATATAATAATTTTTTTCTTTTCCTGTTAAACCTTGTATACCCATACGTGTATATATATATTTTAAAATCTCAGTAAATAAAAGTTAATTCACTGTTAAAAATTAATTTCTTTGTTTTCCTTTCTATTATTGATTCAAAAATAAATTTCCGAATTTAGCTAAATCGACGAATACTTGCTATATATTTTAAATCCGACCTATATACATCTATTTGAATTCGAATTAAATTAAAACAAAGCTGATACCTTACTGCCGATCGAACACTAGCCGCGACTGCTGAATGGCGAACGAACACGACCTCGAGCATCGCCCCGCCCGAGCCTTCCTGACATCACGCAACCCACTTGAGCCCTAACTTCCACCAAAATTAGAACGTTCCAACCAATGCCGCTGCCACATCGCGCGCCTTCGAGCTTCTTCCCAGGCCTCGCAGATTGACGGCCACGATAGCTTTGACCCAACGACATTCCATATTGTTCCCACTTAAATCGCCTCGTGGAGCCCTCCACGCGCGCCCGATAACCTTGCCTTGCACGATGCCTTGCCATCGCGATGATACCTTTGACATCGAGAAACCCCTTGCTGTCGCCTTTGCCAGTGTCGACTTCGTGCCACCACCGACCGCGACCCTTCCCTCTCCTATGCGCGCGCGGGAATTTCCCCCTTTCGAATATATTTTAACAGGCACTCGGCCATTTTTTTAACAATCGATTTGAGATGAAAGGGAAGCACGGCCATGGATTAAAAGAACGAAGGCGAATTCGATTCTGAATATAATATTTTTTTCGAGTTCGGCTGCCATGATTTGAATTTGATTTCTTCTGTTCGAACGAAAGAATATTTACTTTCGTTTGTTATTTTTCTTCTTTATTTGAATACGCGTGTTGAAATTAAGTAGACAAGTGTTACATTATGGAAAACACGTGTAAAATTTATTCTGAGAACATATTATTATTATAATAAACATGTATTAAATTCAAATTCAAATTCAAATTTAAATTCAAATCGCATCAATTTCGCAACTCATAATCTCGATCTCCAATCGAGGCATGCCGCCAGGCGTCTATAATGTTATACGCCTATTCCGAACGCAATAGAAAAGGTTTCGAGTCCAAATTTGATCGTATGGCGAAGATAGCTTTTTGAACCCAGTTTTTAAATTAAATTTCGATATAATTTTCAGCGTGTTTTCTCATTGTACAATCACATGACAACTCTGAATGCTACGAAAAACGAAATCCGATAATGATACCATTTTACGGATCCAATGGAACTGGTTTCGTCGAATTCCGACACTGTGCCTCGGAAGGCTATTTTAAACGTCGATTTTAAACGACAAAATTTCAAAACTGAACAATTCACTTTCAAATTCAATTCTGTAGTTTCTATTATCTTCAGTGTCATCAGTATAAATTTTCTAAGCCTTGAAAATATTTTTAACAAGCTGAAAATTAAAGATTCAAATTTTTACCTGCTTGCAATAATTAAATTTAATAATTGAACTTCCAAATTCATAGCAATATTTGAAATTCAAGTTTAAATTAACTCCCAAACATTTAAAATCAATTAAATATTTCCAATTTCAAATGTTTAAAATTTCTGGGTCGTCACATCCTTCCCCCCTTAAAAAGAATTTCGTCCCAAAATTACTAGTTAAGAAGAATGATCCTTAACCCATTTGCTATCTTTACAAAACTAAACAGTTTTATCAACTTACCAAACAAATCCTTTTTATTAAAAACCCATTATCGCTTCAACTAACTTTCCAAAATTAATCATAAATTCCAAACAACATTGTTTTCTCAATAATTCAAATTTAAATTCAACTTCAAATTTTAAATTATAAAAAATTTCTCAAAATTTTTCTAACTCCCTAAATTTTCGAAAACTTTCGCCAGCGTCTCCTTTGCGCGGCTAGCTCGCTACGACTACAAAAATGGCACCATGGCCCCCAGATTTCAAAAAGAAAAGAAATGGCCATGCGGTTAGATAAGAAGATCATCAAATTCCGTACTGAAATTCAAATACATACTTTTTTGTCGAGCAATTCAAAATTTATCTTTGAAATCAAAATCTTAATTCCATTTCCTTTAATACACTTGTATATCTTGCTAGCCATAATATCCAATTACAACATTCAAATTTCATTTTGCACATTCATTACAAAAATTTCAATACTCACTTCTTATACCATTTTTACTTTACTATTAAAGTTACATATCCATTTTCATTCTATCTTGCATTTTCACTTTCATTTGAATTCAATTTACAATTTCAATTTATTTGGATTCAACTTAACTTATGAATATTGAATTTTATCAATCATCTTTCATTCACAACTGATTCATGTCACTATTTTAAATCAGTTTCATTTACTAATTCATTACAAATTCCAATTCGGTTTATGTCAAACCATTTTTATTTCCACCTTTATTATCTTTAGTTCACTTCGAACTAATTTTACAACTTCATTTTATTTCACATAATTCAAATTGGTTCTCAATATTCAGTTTCAATTCCAGTTTTATTCTTTTAGTCATTCTCGAAAATTTATTTTTAATTCACTATTTTGGTTTATAACCACTTATATTTAAACTGTATTTCAAATTCCATATGAATTTAATTTACCTTTTATTTATAAATATTGAATTCAATTCATTTCAAACCATATCAAATTAGTCATTCCTTCAATTAGCTTCACTCACTAATTTTATTTCAATACTTTGCTTTGTTTATCACAAATCAAATTCAATTCCAATTCCAATTCCAATTCTATTTATTTATAAATTCGAAATGAATTTCAACATTCAATTTCACTTTCATTTACTTGCAATTGCAAATTTATTTATTCATTCACAATTTATTTTCCATCTTAATAAATTTTACTCCAATCATTTTAGTCCATTAGACTTCTAAAATTCACCTTTATTCAAACTAACTCCATTTTTCAATCTCAATTCTTTTATTCAATTTTCATTTTTTTTTATTTCCACTTGAATTAAATTTTCCTTCCAACTTATTTTGTTTCCACATTTACCTTTTCCTAACTTCTCTTTAAGTTAGATTTTTATTTAACAACTTCAAACTTTACATTTTATCAAACTTAATGATATTCCATAAATATTTTATTTAACATTCCAGAGTCTTTTCAACCTTTCAAAAATCATTTTTGAAATCAATTCAAATTATCCTTTTTGAATTCCCAAAAAATCAAACCCAGTTTGCAAACAACTTTCATTCAAAATAATTTGGCAGCAATCCTTTTTTTGAAAACCCGAAAATGAACATCGATGACGCTGTAGTCATCACCGAAGTTATTTTCCAGCGACCGAAAAGAGTTTAGAGCTTTTATCCCTTCAAAAACATTTCCAAAATCTTCTCTGGAATTCTATTTCTAATTATAAATCACATTTATAATTTACGTTCTCAAATTTCATTTGTATATGGATTTTATTTCTAAACTTTTGATTATGATTCCAATTTCTTATTCAATTTCAATGATAATAATTTAATATTATCACTTCCTAACAAACAAGAAGGCATATACTATAATAACTTACAAAAAAAATTCCTTTTATATACAAAATAGTTTTGGATAAAATAATTTCATTTACCTTATTTTAAAACAGTTTTGTGTCGAAATGTTCTCTACGAGTGTTTAGAGATCCCTATCGATAGAGTTGTACAGACTATACCGACAAAAATCCATATACCACTCAACAAACCAATCATCACAATATAAAATAATTTTATATTCACTAACAAATACGCACTCATATCTATTATTACACTCAAACTCATTCTAGAGTACTGCTGACTCTATCTCCAATGAGTAACACCGAACAGAGCCAAGGTTGTCGCTTAACCAAATGCTCTGACACCAAATTTGTAACGACCCGATTTTACGACGCCCGAAAGTCGACATTTATACGTCCACTGTATCAAATGTCGCACAGTCGAATGCCGGAAAACCGAACCGTTATGGTTAAAGAAGAAGAAATAGAAGAAAAATAGAAACAATAACAGAATCTTACATTTCGCAACGGAACAGTAAATAATAGATAAATGAATAATCTTTAAATCAAAGACTCATCACTGTTAATACAATACAACATCAAAGTTTACAACGACATAATACAAGACTGACGGTTATTATAACTTGACTATACGAAAACTGATTTGCACTAACCACATGCAACGGACACTACATAGAAAGAGATACGTCTCGCCATCCAGCTTCAACTCCTGATCTCCACAACAACTTCTTGACTTCGCTCCAGAAAAATTGACAACCTGACTATAGGCTGCCCGTGTCGAAAATTATGGGCACCCAGAGTTAGAAAGGGAACAATAAACTCCAGGTAAGTCATGAGACTGGTATGAGATCTTAAAAACAGTTATTTTCACAAAGAAAATAAAAAGAAATCCGCTATGCTTTTGGAAAATGAAACTACCATAAGGCCTCCCGCCACACACACAATGCAAACGTAAAATTGGAGGAGATTTCTCCTTATGATAGTCAAACATGCTTAATACGCAAAATCCTTTGATATTATTATTATTAGTGCATAGTGTTGAAAATATTTCGAAAGTATAATATTAAACTTAGCCAGCATAGGCATTTCATACTTATGCCTACTACAACTACCATTTTCAATAGCAGGTTACCGCCACATTCCATGGCAGGATATACAACTAAAACCGTACAGGGCGCGTATTGTTTCTTTGGATTTCCAACAAATGGTCAGGCTAAGGAACTTCCTACTACCACATGGGTACGCCTCTGGAGGGACGCCCCGAGAACCTAACCGTATCTCTACCAACAGAAGGTCGGGTTGCCTCTGCAAAAATAGGTAGCTACTGACACGAGCGTGCCATCCCCCAGTTGTAAACAACCTTTATCCAAGGATCCTTAATACCAACAACCACAAAGTAATAAATTTGCAGCAACTACATAGGTCAAGTATCTGGGCTCCATACCATGATACCACCTCTATCCAGAAGGAAATGAACATACCCTAAGTGCGCTACCCCCTATAACCTTGCTGCATCCATCCTATTTCGACCATTCCGGGGTGTGAGGTCCGACGAAGTCTCATCCACAAAGCTACTCTTTTCACAAAAGCCATGCTTTGATCAACAAATGATCAGTAGCACTTCGTATGCCACATTACCAATTTGGGAATGTATTACTACTAACCATCAACTATATAACCTCTGAGCTCGTACGTCTCAGAGAAGGGTGTTAAGCTAAGAGAATAAATTCTCCGCCAACAACAGAAATGTATTTGATAGAAACCAGCTTTACATCTCAAAGTGTAACGTCAGACACACATCCATACAAGTCCGTTCCGGGATCGAATGGAACCGAAGGCACTTCCAAAGAAGCCTTTGCAATCCGAATATGCACTAATCACGTCCGGAATCCCCATCACAAAGGGTGTTAAAATCTCTATACCGGAGCAACCCGGCGCAAAGACATTCGATAGGTAATCCTTTCACCTTCGAAAATATCCGGTCTTCAACACCATCTTCGAATGCAATCCCATTTCGTCGTATCGTTATTCAGAATGGGTTTTATGAAACAAGGTCCTCTCCCGGCTAATCCGAATAACGAGCGCTTATTTTAAAAATAAGTGTTACATTCAGATTCAAACAAATCACAACAAATTCCACTTCGATCTTTTAAATAAAGATCCATAAAAATCACAAAGGTTCGATGTGGGTTTCGAATATCCATTTGGAATTCGACTCCTGGTCGCATCGAAATTCAATTGTCGATTAAAGGCCAATATTGATAGTCGGTTATTTAACTATCAATCGATAATTTACAACAATCGCCAATTTTCAAATAATTTTCCCCAGTTATTAATTTTCAACATATCTTCGCAAGATATAATTTTAACCCTTCAACCATTTGAAAACAAATTTCAAATCAATTTCTTTACACGGAGTATATTCCCAAATACTTATTCATTTCCACTGAAAATCTGCCGAGTCTAAATACTTTTCAAAAATTTATATCACTTATCCAAAAACATATATTTGGAAACATCTATGATAAGAACCACTTTGAAACGACCTATTTAAAATATTAGTTATGAAATCTTATATCAATATCTTATATAAAAAAAACTTCAAGTCCGACCTAAATAAAATTAGTAGATAGAGTATAAGTATTCAAATAACTATTTACTAAATCGAATATCAATTTAATCTTTAAAATAATCCCTTCAATATTTATTTAAATAAATCTTTACTTTTAAAGATACAAAACAATTTTCAAAAATGATCACTCCAATAATGTTCTTTTAAAACCAAATCTAGAACTTTTAATTTTGTTTCAAAAGCTATTTTAAAAATATATTCGGCTTTCCAGGGAAGTACATCTTCCATTCTAAAATGGTTCATTCAAATCAATTTATAAATCTTTCTGGATTTATTTTAAATTTACGTCCCAAATCTGTAAATTCCTTTCCAACTTTAAAAAATAAAAAAATATTTATTTCTAAAACAAATTTCTCTTTCTTCTATAAAGTTCCCATTGTGGATTTAAATTTTAAATATCCATTAATTTACGATATTCAAATCGATTCCTAAGTATTCACTTTCAACACCAAATCAAAGGATTTAAATTTTAAATATCCATTAATTTACGATATTCAAATTGATTCCCAAGTATTCACTTTCAACACCAAATCAATTTTCAAATTAATTTCTAAATTAATTTAATCACCAAGTTAAATTCCAAATTGATTTCTAAATTTATTTCAAACAACAAATAAATTTTCATATCAATTTCCCAAAGGTTTATTTTTTTATTACCAAATTAATTTCAAATCGATTTCCTAATTTATTTCCAAAACACCAAACTAAATTTCCAAATCGATTCCTAAGATTTATTTTAACTCCAAATTAATTCCCAAATCAATTTCTAAAATTAATTTCAACTCCGAATTAAATTCCAAATTTCTAAATTTATTTCCTTCTGAAATAAATTCTTTTATCTCTTTCAAATATTTAAAATACATATCTTAAATAAATTCTTCAACTATTAATCAATATTACTCGAAATTCCTTTATTAATATATTTTTCCATATTTTTGGAATTAATTCGATCGGATATAAAAATCAACTTTAATACTTTAAGTGTAACGGTCTAGGCTTTTCTACTTTAATTTCCAAAAATCCAATTTCATATTTCTGGTATCCTACGATACCAAAAATATATTCGGCTAAATCATAGCCTTCCACAATTCCTATCACAGATATAATCACACACATATTATAAATAAACATACAACATATGAAATAAATTTAAATGTTTGAGGAATCCAGTTGGATCCCTCCAACCTGCTTCCCTGCATCCATAGATATTGGCACAACAAATTAAATACCAATTCCACTTCGAGGTGGAATATCGTGGTATATGAGATTTATAAAATATCATCCGCTATTATGCGGCGCAATAGGGTCTCATCTGCTATATAATGCGGGAAATCAACAACTTCAAATACATATATAATACCAATTCCACTCCGAGGTGGATATCGCGGTATGTAGGTTTAATATAACAACCTCCGCTATTATGCGGCGCATAGGGTCTAAACTAATAAAACTAATAATAAATCAATCATCCAAGCACATACTAAATCAATTTTAGATCTAACTATTCAAAATTTAAATCAGAAGAAATATTTGATTGAGTGTGAAGATCTCACCTTTTCTTATGCATACAATCCATTTTCCATTCTAACTCGTTTTCTCGATTCATAGACCTTGTATAAACAATTTATGATTTTTACTAATACTCGAATCAATCAAACAATTAATTTCCGTTTAATAGACTAGATTTCAACTAATGATTCAATTTGAATAAATAATTAAATTTTAAACTAAATTGAATAATCCATTACTATTTAATAAGTTAAATCTACTAATAATTGGATTTAAACTGATTTCCTTTAAACAAATTATTTTTAGTGCCCTAAATAAATTAAATAAATTTATTAACAAATCAATTACTAATATACATTGTTTAAAAATAAACTCGTAGATGAAAAATAAGTATATGTATATTTATTTCCTTTTGAAATTACATGCACCAAAAATATTAACCTAACCTATATACATTTAAAAAAAAAAATCAAATCTTTATAAAAAAATAAACTTAGAAAATAAAGATGGATATTTGTAAAGTATTTTATTTTCCTTTTATATATATTTTATTTTCTTGTAAATAAACAAACAGTAATAAATTTTTCGCCTTTCTAATGTAAAAATTATATTTTCTACATGCATATAAAACTATGTAAACTACATATATAATAAATTTTTTCTTTTCCTGTTAAACCTTGTATACCATACGTGTGTATATATATTTTAAAATCTCAGTAAATAAAATTTACTTCACTGTTAAAAATCAATTTCTTTGTTTTCCTTTCTGTTATTGATTCAAAAATAAATTTCCTAATTTAGCTAAATCGACAAATACTTGCTGTATATTTAAAATTTGACCTATATACATCTATTTGAATTTTAATTAAATTAAAACAAAGCTGATACATTACTGCAGATCGAACACTAGCCTCGACTGTTGAATGGCGAACGAACACGACCTCGAGCGTCGCCCCACGCGAGCCTTCCTGACATCACGCAACCCACTTGAGCCCTAACTTCCCCCAAATTTCGAACGTTCCAACCAATGCCGCTGCCACATCGCGCGCCTTCGAGCTTCTTCCCAGGCCTCGCAGATCGACGACCACGATAGCTTTGACCCATCAACATTCCTTATTGTTCCCACTCGGATCGCCTCATCGAGCCCTCCACGCGCGCCCGCTAACCTTGCCTTGCGCGATGCCTTGCCATCGCGATGATACCTTTGACATCGAGAAACCCCTTGCCGTCGCCTTTGCCAGTGTCGACTTCGAGCCACCACCGACCGCGACCCTTCCCTCTCCTATGCGCACGCGGCAATTTCGCCCTTTCGAATTTATTTTAACAGGCACTCGGCCATTTTTTTTAACAATCGATTTGAGATGAAAGGGATGCGCGACCATGGATTAAAAGAACGAAGGCAAATTCGATTCTGAGTATAATATTTTTTTCGAGTTCGGCTGCCATGATTTGAATTTGATTTCTTCTGTTCGAACGAAAGAATATTTCCTTTCGTTCGTTATTTTTTTTTTCTTTCTTTGAATACGCGTGTTGAAATTAAGTAGACAAGTGTTACATTAAGGAAAACACGTGTAAAATTTGTTCTGAGGATATATTATTATTATAATAAACATGTATTAAATTCTAATTCAAATTTAAATTTAAATTCAAATTGTATCAATTTCGCAACTCATAATCTCGATCTCCAATCGAGGCGTGCCGTCAGGCGTTTATAATGTTATACACTTATTCCGAACGCAATAAAAAAGGTTCAGAGTCCAAATTTGATCGTATGGAGAAGATAGCTTTTTGAACCCAGTTTTTAAATTAAATTTCGATATAATTTTCAACGCATTTTCTCATTGTACAATCACATGACAACTCTGAATGCTACGGAAATTGAAATACGATATTAATACCATATCACAGATCCAATGGAACTTGTTTCGTCGAATTCTGAGACTGTGCATCGGAAGGTTATTTTAAACGTCGATTTTAAACGACAAAATTTCAAAACCGAACAATTCACTTTCAAATTCAATTCTGTAGTTTCTATTATCTTCAGTGTCATCAATATAAATTTTCTAAGCATTGAAAATATTTTTAACAAGCTTAAAATTAAAGATTCTATTTTTTACCGACTTCCAATAATTAAATTTAAAAATTGAACTGCCAAATTCATAGCGATATTTGAAATTCAAGTTTAAATTAACTCCCAAACATTTAAAATCAATTAAATATTTCCAATTTCAAATGTTCAAAATTTCTTGTTCGTCACACAAAAACTCAAAAACATGCACACAGAAGCAGTACAAAGCCTAAGCGATGAGAAAAATTACCCGAGAAATAGGACATATCTCACGAACTTTATGAAGGAAATCGTGAAAATTTCCTTGACGACAACTGTTTCGCATCTCTGGAGAGAACAGAATGTAAGGGCTTTCAAAAGTAACAAAGAAAAAAATGAATTAGCACTTGTAGAAAATATTGCTAGAGATGTAAAAATGAACACCGGAAGAATAAAGAGGATTACCAACTTAGAGGCAAGAGAAAAATAGCAATTGGAGAACTGGAAGTGGAAGGCTGAAAGGCCAGGAAATCACGTAAGCATCGAGGAGCCGCCATAGCTATCGGAAATGGAAGAACCCTAAGTAAATTAGGAAAGTTTGTGAGTTTGTGATAAATCAGTGTCGATTTGTCAATTGTTTAACTCAGTTATGTTTGCTATGTCTTTGTACTTGAACGGGCTTTTGGGCCGCAAAGCCCGATATAATATTAACTCAGTTTCAAAAAAAGGCATAAATAATAATATATATGCCTAATATATTTAATAGTTTAAAATTAATAATTAAGTTCTAATAATAAACAAGTAATTAATTATATATATTAAAAAATTATTTACATAATTATTTACATGTGTATATTTTTTTTGGTTTTCAAATAAAAAAATAATTGAATATTTTTATATAATTTATTGATTTAATATATTTATAATTTATTTAAACATATTCGCATAATTATATATGTATATATTTTAGTGTTAATATTTCATAATTATGTTTATATAAATCTACATTTATATCAAAAAATTTACTAAAGTTTATATATATATATATTTAAAATATTGTAAAAGCATATAAACATTCATTTGGATAATATAGTTGCATATCGAATGAGCTAATATGTCTGTTGCGCTGTAAATCCGAACTTCTATGTATGGGCATTATATATCATGCACGTATTGATATGTTACATGTAGCACACATGCACATACATATATAAATATACATACATATATGTGTGTGTGTGAGATACACCTTTATATACAACAAAACATTTAAATAATACTAATCAATTTATAAATTTAAATAAAATAAAAGATTTTATTTAAATAAAATTTAGAAATGTTCTAAATAAACTAGGCTTTATGGGATGAATAAAGATTCAATAGGGTAAAAAAATTATTCATCCATAATTTCTAGCGCATGTTGGCCTAGTTGCACCAATGGTATCAGTGTTCAAATGCTTATGTAGTCTAAATGAGCATTACTAGGCTAATTTATTTGCTTACCTATATATGTTGTCCAGAAAAGTAGTGTCTAAGGTTACGTTTGGGTAATCGAGTACTCTGCCTTACCAGTCTACATGCATGGCCTAAAATGTGAGGTAAACCCAAAATTTTATCCTTAATAGAATATGGCAAATTGGGCCTTGGGCTGATTCTAATTTTTTTTGAAATTAAAGAAAACTTTTAGATTTAAAAGTTAAATTTAAAATAAGGAAAATATTGTAATATAGATTTTCAAATTGTTATGAAAAGTAAAATAAATTTTTTACTTTAAAAGTGAAATTCAAAATAAAACACATATAATAAAAGTTATAATATAATTTTTAAAATGTTAGAATATTAATATAAGTTAATTTAAATTTTTTATTATTAATAAGATTAATAAAATACATTAATTAAATGAGTTAATTAATTAAAATATATACATGTATTAATATATGTTATGTTGTTCTAAAATGTTAAAATAATGTATGTATATAAATGAATTTCAATGTTAATATAAATTTAATTAAATTTATTTAATTAAATAAATTAACTAAAAGATTAATTAATTAAATAATATACACATATATATGATATATGTGTTATACTATAAAGGTTACAATATATAATAAATATTCAACATAAATATTATATTACGATAATATAAAATTAATTAAAGTGCTAACTAATTAAAATTAATTAAATAATATTTAATTATTATAATATTATAAATAAGACTATTATATAAGTATATGAAATGTAGAAGTTATATAATAATAAAACCTTGCATGATATGAGTGTTTAAATCAAGGATGGAGCATAAGAAACCCTAAATAGATTTAAGGAATAAATACATATGTAAATGTACATATATCATGATTTTCAATGTGTCCGACATTTGAATCACCAGGGTATTTCAAAAGAAATACGTTATTCCATATAAATTGTTATCACTCGATATAATATATTGAAGGTTATGAATCTTTAACATAAAATTGTCTTCTATCATTTATATTTTAATAGATTACTTGTATACTCTTTAGTTAGTAAGCTCTCCTCAAGCTTGGGATGTTATGTGCAGTACTATCAATATATATGAATAGACGAAGTAAGATAACTACACATATTTGTTGAGCTTTCTACAAGATATGTGCAATATACCTAGGGTGTCGCCAAACGATAGGTTCGAGTGAACAGTCCCACTTTATTTGTTGAGCTTTACTGCAAAGTTTGATTATGAAAAGGTACCACAAGTTTTGTATGTGATACAATTGATAAGGAGTTATCCAACGTATGCAGGCCTATGATTTTTTTAGCTTTCTTCAAGGTCAAAATCCCAAGGCATACGAGTCCCAATATCTACTAGCGAAATCAAAAGACTTCTGTGTTTTAACGTAGGGTTTGGTGAAAGATAAATGACTAGTGCAAGCTTTATTAGAAAAGTGAAATGATAACATTTAACACTTCTAATATTGTAAGAACATAAGTTACATAATGTTATAATAAACTACATGATAATTTTTTGCATTTAATATGATTGATAAAACACTTATTAATTAAGATTACAAATGAACTGAACTAAAGATTGATAAATAAAAAATATAACATAAACTTACCAATAAATACTTCTTGCATGTCAATGTTTCAATTTCGATGCAAGGATTTTACAAATGCTAAACACATTCGTAATTTGGTTGCTTACGTGTTTATTTCGCCGAGACGATATGTTGCGTTCTGTGGCTTTCAAATTTAAAAGCAAAATAACACTATGGATATTTGATCCATATATAATATATAAATGTTATTTAGTGAATGGCCACAGTTTTTTATGTACAATATTTTGATGAAATTACTTCATCCTAAATAACCAAGTAAACTATATTACAAGATCGGGTATTCAATTTGATTAATTACAATAAAAGATCAAATTGTGCTAAATGTAATACAAGACCAAAACTACAATATAGATTTAAGAACTCGATCGTTGAAATGTCAGGTTGATTAGTTTATGTAAGATGCATCATGTTTGATTTCCTTAAATGCTAAGGATAATCAAATGCATTTTTGTAAAGAGTTCGTTATGATATTGTAGTAAGGGAATTCTTTTGAATGATTCAAAAATTTAGAAAGAATAACGACTATATAAGAGTAGATGTGATTTAAGGTTCAGTTGGGATAAAGAGAGTGAATAGTCACTTCTTCTTCATCAAGAAACATCGAAAAAGAGAATTGTTAAATAATAATTGTTACATAACATTGGAATAAGAAATATGATTTCTATTCTGAAATACATTCTTATATAAAAAATTGTTTTCTATGAGATTTTTTTTTGAGTTTAAGATATTTGATCAAAGAACTCTCCACTGTAAACTAGTTACCGTATATGAAATAAATAATCTATGTTAAGTGAATAGTAGACCTATAAATTCAGTACGCTATTACAGTAGCTGTAGAAACAGTGAAAGTATGTCATATAGTACTTATTGATTACATTAAGTTACGAAAATTACTTTCATAAAACATACCGAACACGATCGGTAGATCGGTCACACTTCCTGGGCTGAACTCCAAGCAATGTTCCAACTCTTCGAATGTTCGACGACGGTGATTTTATTGGTGAGGGTTGTTCTAACTCCAAGTGTATCAAATGTGAAGCCATGCAAGCATAAAACAACCATTATTTGCAAATTTAAAGATTAATATGTTAGAGTTTAAACAAAACTAAGAATTTGGCAACATGATTCAAAGGTTATTAAAACTAATTAAGAACAAATCAACCTATATTCATTCAATTATCACAGCAGCAACTTGCAATCATTCGTAGTCTCGAAGTGTAAGATAAACTCATTAATACAAGCTTGAATTGATGGCATGAACATAGATTCCTCTATGCCAATGTCTTTCAACAAATATCCCTAGGTTCTTAGAAAATAAGCAAAACAAGTTCATGGGCTAATTGAAAATCCTAAAATAAAACTCTAATAGACCAGAAAGGGAACGGAGGAGATTACCTTAGATTAGTTTCTTCAATTATAAATTAAAACCCCTTTGAATAAGATCTTGATTAATCTAGGGTTTGGAGACTTAAGAGAATTCAGAAGTGTCTTCCTGATTTAGACTCTATTATTAAGTTGAGAATTCTTGAGGAGCTAGAGATTTCACCTAACCTTACTAACGAGTAAAAACGTATTCATATTGTAACAATGGAGGTTAAGCGCCTTCGAAATAAAGGCATTCTGCTCTTTAAAATCCGATGGTCTAGCAATCCGAAGGATTGTTCATGGGAGACTAGAGAGTTCAATGACCAAACGCACCTGGAAATACTTTCTCGTGCTCAACAGTGTTGAGAATCTTATTTTAATTACTTTGTGCTGTTGGTTTTATCCTCTTTAATACATCATTGAATTGTTATTGACTTTTCCTTAAGAAATTACGAAGACGCAATTTTTATAAAGGGGGATGTCTGTTACAACCCTGGTCAAGAATACTAGAATCTAAATTTAAAACATGATTTAATTAATTTTAATTAATTAATTAAATGAATTTAAGGAAATTGTAAATCATTGTACAAATTAAAATGCATTTGGAGCTTAGTAAAGTGAGAACTTAATGAATTTTCTTTTTGTAATATTTAATTCCTATATTTAATTATGTAGGAATAATTTTAGAGAAAATGAATTAATAAATTGTATGAAAATAATTTCATTGTTGGAAATTGATTTCTTAATTAATGGTTCATTTTATAAAAATATAAAGAATAACTTTTCATTTTAGAAGTTGTAATAAATTTTGATAAAATATTTCAACATTGATAAAAGTAGGATTTTGACACGTTATTTATATTATAGAAATTTTAGAAATAAATGTGAGTTAAATTAGAATGTTGTTTTAATTAATCTAGTACGTATAAAATGTTAAAATGAAACACAATAAATTAGTAACACTTTGGTTTGGAGAAAATTGGCAACACTTGGCTATTGGATCCACATTCTTTACCCACCTAGCCCAAAACCAAAGAAACAGAAATGAGAAAAATGCACGTACGACATTCCTCACTTCTCATTTTCATCTCAAAACGAGAAATCAAAAATTTCCTAAGTACAAAAACTGTAAATCCTTAAATTTGCAAATTAGAGAGTGAAATCAAAGGACTTTCAATCTATTTCAATGTATTTTGATAAAAGGTAATCTCCTCTATCGACCTATTTATCGATATAATGACTTATTTCAGTTTTGATTTTTTATTTTGATCAATTCCTAACTGATTTTTGTTCATAGCCTAGGTTGAGATTGAATTACAAAGGCATAGGAGATTCTAAGCTCTAATCTTCCATCCCGAGTATGTTTAGGTTAGTTTATCTAACTAATTCTAGCCTTAGATATATGGTTGGTGTTATTAGATATCATGCTTGAATTCAAAGTGTATAGAATCTCAAAATTTTGATCGATTCTTTGTTTAATTTCATTATATTTGGTGTTTGCTGAACCCATCACATGAATCATGAAATTTATACAATTGTACATAGTTATATGCATGCATGACTGCCTATTCTGTACCTTAAATCGTTAGAGAAGCATCATTAGAAGAATGAGCAAACGGGATCGACGAAAGGTCACTGAAGTCGCTTGGACGTTAGTCCAAGTAAACCAACAGTGGACCATTTTGCCAAACCAGTGCATCAATTGTAGCTTGAACCTAACATCCAGGCTACATCTTGGTATTTCCCGATCGACCTGTTTGCCAATCCTTGGCCCGATAAGTTCCAGAAGTTGATTGCTAAATTTTGATACTCATCACATGTCAATTTTGTTGATATTTTTCTAGATTCATGATTTACGAGTTTTAGAATTCATTTCGATGTTTTTATTTTATAAACCATATATGTATCTGTGACGCCCCACCTCTATACCCACGCTAGCCAAGAACACTACGGTGTAGTGCTGTCAACTAGCACGGAGAATAAGGCTGTTGAGGAGCGACCATCCATGTGATTGCTTATCACACGGTGGCTATAAATAATCTTCGGAAACAAACATAGAAATAAGCATAACATAAATTAGTCACAGATATCCATATCACAAAGGCGGAAAAAGATATGAATATATAACTAACACATGAAAGTGTACATCAGAGTAGTAGTCAAAAAGATCCACAATATTACAAAAGAATAGAAACACGTGCTATACAAAAGAATACAACTATGAGTCTATATATGAAGTCTACACAACAAAAACTGCTAATCTAAATAGTTAGCCAAAAGTCAGAGTAGCAAACCCTAGGAAGAAGTCAAGCAGAAGCACCTGTAACATCTCGGTCTGACCCGAGTATTATCTAAGGAAATAATAAACGGATCAGTCTAGCTATAAATATCAGATGACATGGTATAAAATAAAAGATATGGCATAACATAAAATATCCATACTGACATACTACTATAAGTATGCAAATGATGATCAACAGAAGATCAATCAATAAGAGATAAATCGATATCACAAGAATCTTCTCAAAGATCCAAAGAGGGCATCATACCCTAAACTTGTACTCATAACAAGTCAATGACATAAATTCTAAAAATCAACATAAGAAATCCAGAAATCACAGAAAAAGGGAAAGAGGCCTATCACATGACGGTCCGAAGACCATGGGGAGCTACCCCATATGTGTGAGTTAAAATCACACAGATGAGGTCTAGACTAACCAAAAATCAAAAAGGTATGTGTGAGTGAAATCACACAAGTGGTGTCTAGTCTAACCTCGCAAACAAAAACGTATGTGTGAGTGAAATCACACAAGTGGTGTCTAGACTAACCAAGAAGGTAAAAAGGTATGTGTGAATGAAATCACACAAATGGTGTCTAGTCTAACCAAGCAAACAAGAGACATCGCACAATTGCTAGTCTAAATCATAAGAATGATCGTCATGATCAACGAGAAGTGTCAATTACACTAAGCTAGTAAATATAAAAGTTTAGCTTCATGTCCCATAACCACTTGCTTAACTCAAATATTTACGAACAAACTGTAGATCTTCACTAGAAAATTGTCACAAAAAGGTTCAATCGAACAAGTCCAAGAGTTAACTGACGAAGCAAACGCAAGCGTTTCACACCACTTGTTTTACTAAGCCGTTTAATTCAATTTCTCATACGAGTGAGATAAAGGTTTGTATATACTAGTAGATTGGAAAATGGTTTAAGAAAAGAGCTTTGTTATTGAAAATAGAGTTGAAATCATTTTGTTGAAAGAGTTTTGATATTTACTACTAGTATTGAAACCTTCGTATTTTAAAGTGAAAAATCATAGAAGTGATTGTAGAAACAATCAATCATAAAAAAAAAAATTCGCATACGAAGACGTGAATAAAATCCAAAGAAACCGATAAAGATCCATCGAAATAGATATTCAAAAATCCATAAAATCGATTGAGAAGCCCAAGATAGTTTGTCTCGAAGAATGGTCAACTCAGCATTTCAAAAAAAAACAAGTTCTATTGAATGTTTTTCAGATAAGATCCCCTACGGAGGAGGGGTCCAGGGGGGTGGCAATCCCCCAAGGTGGGGGTGCGGGGCAGCGCCCCGTCCAAAACGGTACGACCTAGTGGTTAAAGGGGCACGACCTAGTGGTCCAGCGACCTAAAGGGTAAAGGTCATGCGACCTAAAATGGGTTCGCGACCTAACACTCAAACGACCTAAAGAACATAAGGGGCCGAGCGACCTATAAGAAGCAGCGACCTAAATAGAATCGAGGTCCAACGACCTACGGGTTAGGTCATGCGAGTTAAGGAAGTCAACGACCTAACAGAGACACGCGACCTAATAAAGGAACGCGACCTAAAGGCACGCGACCTAGCGACCTAAGCAGGAAACGCGACCTATAAGGGACAAGCGACTTAAGTGGGGAAACGACATAAAAGAAAAAGGTCCAACGAGTTAAAGCCCAACGACCTAACAAGAATAAGGCCCAACGACCTAGTGGTTTCCGCGACCTAGTGGGCGAACAGGTCGAGCGACCTAGGAGGTTCGCAAGTTATCGGTTTAATAAGGCCGAGCGACCTAATGAAGGAACAAGGCCGAACGACCTATAGGGCTCGCGACCTACGACCTAAAAGGCTAAAAGACCTAACGACTCAAGGGTCTAACGACCTAACGACTCAAGGGTCTAACGACCTAAAAGTATAAAGGTCATGCGACCTATCGGTTTAAGAGGCGAGCGACCTAAGTGTTACGACCTAAGAGTCGAACGACTTAGCGTGGAAGCGACCTAAAAGCCATAGGACCTAACGACCTAAGGTCATACGACCTAGCGACCTAAAGAGTTACGACCTAAAGGTCGAGCGACCTACGACCTAAAACCCAACGACCTAATTCCGAGGCGAAAGACGTAACACGTGCTAACGGGTTTTAAGGCCAGAAACGAGCTATTTGAAGGCCGAGACTTTTCCACGTGAACGACCTAGCATTGGCAGAACGACCTAAGTGCAGAATTTTAGCAAAAACGCTAAAAATTAGTGTTTTTCGCCAATCCAATCCAAACCAATTGCAAATGTGCATGTTAAAGTGATGGGGAATCATTCCCAACAGTACAATATAGTTATAGACTAGAATTGTGAGATAAAAATCTCACCTTTTCACTAAAAGGGATGAAGATGAAGCTTGAAATGCTATGCAAGGATCAACCACTAGCTTGAATCAATGTCTTCACTTGAGTTTTGGAGTTGATGTTGGATTAGCAATGAAGATTAGCTTTTGGAGTTTTAATTTCTCTTTCCACTCACCATTAATGCGAAAGCTTGAGTTGGTAGGAATTTATGAAGAGTGAAGAGAAGGAGGGGGTTGGGCTTGAGTTATAATGGCTAAGCTAACCCAAAGTCCAAAGCGGAAAAAGTTAGTGAAATTCCATTAACTCCAAACCTATCAATGTTTATACTTAAAAAGTTGTAAACGGCATTTCGAACTCAATGGAAGTGGTCTCGAGTCCTAATTTAACTGTTTGCAAAAAGTAGCTTCTCGGACCAAAATCTGATTAACGATAAAATATTTAAATAAATTATTTAAGTATAAAATCGACAAATATGCGGGTTGTTACAGTATCTTGGAAGAATTATACACTTTTGATGCACATTTTTCAACCTGGATTTGCAAATGATTGACTCTAAATCCAATAGTTTTATACAAGACTATCTATGTACAAATCTAACGAGTATATATTTACATATATATTCATACAAAGAATTTTAGTAATATACAAATATACTATCTATTTCTCACACGCAAGGATTTTAAAATTGTTTTGGAACAATGATTTGAATAGTACTTGTGTGTGTGTGTATATGCATATATTTCCATTATAAATAAATAATTTAAAACAGGTTTATGAGAGAACTATTTTCATAAAATCGCACATTATCGATTGAATGAGAAATTAATTTAAACGGTTAAATAAAATGAGTCGTATGGAGCGCTTGTGTTTGTTTTACCAAATAACACCTGGACTTGTTCGACCGAACCATTGTTATATTTGAGTAGAGTTTATTATTGTGTAATAAACTTTAGTTAAAACCACATGGTATTGAACGCATAGCCGCTATCAATTTGATTGCTATATACAACTATTTAACACTTTTCATTGAGTTTATGACCCGCCTTTGATGTTTATAGGACTTGTTCCTATTTGATGTTTATAGGTTTTGTACCTATCTTGATGTTTATAGGACTTGTTCCTATTTGATGTTTATAGTTTTCATACATATCTTGGAGGTAATAGGTTTTATACCTATTTTCTTATTTATAGGTCTCGTACCTATCTTAATGGTTATAGACATACATCTATTTTGGAGTCACATAGATGAATTTATTTCATCAATCTTTGAGTTTGGCAGCCCCTTTATTTATGAGATTTCTGGATTTATATTTGTGAGATTTCTAGATTTAACATTCACCAAATCATTTCAGAGGTTTCCGCTTTTAAGTAGCTACTATGGGATTTTGTACTTGGTGATTTGAAGTTATTGAGGCATGTTTGATTTTTTTTTCAATATATGCTTATAATTGAGATCTAGATTACTTATCTATCATTCAGTTTTGCTAACACATTTATCTAATTCCAGAGTGACCTGTTTATTTTTTCAATACTTAGGTCAAACATAGATGTTTCAGGTCCTTCAGCTTGAAGCTTTAGAGAGGATATCTTACATGTAGCTTGTAGTTCTCTTTTGTCATTGTTATCCCACCTTTTGGTTAAGGCCGGAATATCAACAAATTGGCTGGAAAGAATGGATATCAAGATTAGAGATCAATCGATAACAAGGTTATGATGGATGTCGACCAAGTTTGACCATGCTTCGATTAAGGTGAAATTGCTAGAAAATGAAGAGCAAGTCTAGAAAAGGCTATATTTCAAATTTTTGTTTATTTGTTTCTATTTTAGGTTTGTTATTCTTCATTTTTATTCCCTATCTTACCTAGATATGTGATCTGTGATTATATATTGCTGATTTGTGTTCATACACTGGTGCTTTCACGACATTTGGGGTTTGTGTTCAATTTTGACGCAAATACTTTGGTGCTTTCACTGAGAGGAACTAGCACCCGCTGTACCATATTCGGAGTCCAGATTTGAAAGGATAAAGGATTAGATCTAGAAGGAACCATGACAACGCACAACAAGGAGGCAAAGAGCAGAGAGAAGTCAACATGAAGGAAGCCAGGAAGCATCTTCAGGAGCTAATAAGACTTCAGTCTTCATCACCAGAGACGAGATGGAGATGAAGATAGGAGGTATGCATGAAAAGTTTCTGAAAAGACAGGAGGAAATAATGCATAACCTCCTCTGACAGTTTGGACAGGCCATGACAGCTGGAGTTGTTAGAGTTCAGATCCACGGAGCTAGAACAGAAGGACCCAACAGGTAATCAGATGGAGTAGCTCAACAGGGCGCAACCTTTAATCAGCACAGAACTGCTAATCTGGATGGATCCCGGCTCGTGGGCCCACCACCTGGCAATGATGGACCGATCCCTGGAGGAACTGTTGGTGATACCACACAACAAGATGCTGGCAGGTATACAGGAGCGCATGATGAAGAGTACGTATCGGAATTCCCTCGGGGACTCGGGGGCAACCCTTGACGGACAATGCTGGATTGGCTGAAATTATCAGGCGAACTATGCGCGTAGGTTGGGCATACAGAGATATGATAGGAGTAAATAGGAATCCGTTTACCCGTGAAATCAGAATGGCACGGAACCCATCGGAGGTCAAGCTACCTACTTTGGAGGTGTACAATGGAAAGGCTGATCCTACTGATCATTTGATGAGATACACAAGACATATGGAAGTGTTGGAGGCATCGAAAGAAGTGATTGTCCGATGTTTCCCACTGTACTTGACGGATATAGCTGCTATGTGGTTCAGATAGTTGGAAGAGGGATCTATCAGGACATGGACATAATTGGTGTACGGGTTTCTGAACAGTTTCGGGTTCATATTAGAAGACTAAAGAACGTAATGATGCTAACATCGGTAAAGTAAAGGACAGAGAAATCGCTTAGAGCTTTCTTAACTCGATTCAATGCAGCGGTTGCTTCGGTGTATCGGCCGGATCCATCGATGGTTTTAATTGCAGTAGTGTCAGGAGTCAGAGAGAATTCGGATTTCAAAGTGTTATTGAAACGGGACCCACCAATGGATCTCGGGGAATTCTTTCACGAAGCTGAGAGATTCTTTCGGCAGGAGGAAGCATGTTCAGATATGAAGTTAAAGGAAGTGAACGTGGCTGAGGATGGAGGACCATCCAGCGGAAGCTCGGACAAAGATAGGGAAAAAGGAAAAAGGAAGCTAGATGACGAATTAGGAAAAGCTAGGAAGCGGTGGAGAGAGCCAAAATTCTCAACTTACACGAGATTGAACGAGACATTAGAACGGATATTCATGGAGACTCGGAATTGCCTTCCCTACCAAAAGTCAGCAAGGAGGGAACCATTAAAACGTGAAAGGGCATCAGGAAGGCACTATCTCTTTCACGATTTGGATGGACATGATACCAACATCTGTAGGCATCTAAAGGATATAATTGAGGAGAATGTAAGGAATGGGAAGTTGCGATACTATGTCGGAGCTCGGAATGCCGTAGTGGAATAGGAGCAGCCACCATTTACTTCAAATAACGATGGCGCGAGGCCCAGGAATGGTGGCCGATTGGTTATCAATTGACAAGGATGATATGGAATAAATAGCAAACTCTGGGAAAGCGGCCAAGTCACTTACTCATGTATGGGGACGGAGATGACCCCTAGGCATGCTTTGAGATGATGATAAACCACGATGCTATGGTTTGTGAAATCTGTTTTTTCCTTTTGGTTTGGACAATCGCTTTTTCTGGTTTGGTTTTGGAGTTTGGTTTGAACTCTTAATTCTGTTTGTTTTTTGGCTTGGACTTTTGTTTGGGTGGTTGTTTTCTGGCTTTGGCATTGGTTTGGATTTTTGGTAAGGATTTTTGATTTTCTGATCTGATCTGGATTTCGGATTAGTTTTTGATTGGATTTTCATCTGATTTTTGGTAAATGGTCGTTGGGTATGGACTATGCCCAGCAAGGGGTAAGTCTCTTCGTCCGAATGTGGTGAATTGGCTTATTCAAGTCGTCGAGTATGGATTACGCTCGGCAAGGGTCCGGAGAGACTAGGATTCAGCCTAGGACTTAGGCCCCACCCTATATTATCGATTACTATTTTAGGTCGTCAAGTATGGACTATTCTTGGAAAGGTCCGGAGCGACCAGGATTCGGCTTAGGACTTAAGCCATAGTAATATTCAGCGTTCAAGGACACTGGACCATAGATACCAAGGCATTACTTAAAACAGATCGCCGAGTGTGGATTATGCTTAGCAAGAACACGATGAGGTCCAGGATTCGGCTATTGGTTACTGGATATGGATGGATTAGAACTTGGTTGTCGAGTTCGGATGGATATGAAATTGGCTAAGGGTTTGGTTATTGAAATCAAAAATCAGACATCGACTCGGAGCAGTCGCGGAAGTCGATCGGGATATGGCCATGGCACTCGGATGCGATGGCTATGGATTGAACATGGACTTCGGGTATCAGATTTGGAACTATTCAAAACACACCTTCTTATCACAATGCTTGTTTTAGGGGGATAATGTTATCCCACCTTTTGGTTATGGCTGGAATATCAACAAATTGGCTGGAAAGAATGGATATCAGAATTGGAGATCAATTGATAACAAGGTTATGATCAATGTCGACCGAGTTTGACCAAGCTTCGATCAAGGTGAAATTTCTAGAAAATGATGAGCAAGGCTAGGAAAGGCTATATTTCAAATTTCAAGTCAATCGGAGTTTGTATGCTCAACATATGATCGATACAACTCAAGTGGTCACGCTGTTCATATCCATCAAAGGGCCATATTCGAATCGATCATTTCGAACCCATCTGGAGCTACACTATTTCTATCGGTCTAGAAAGACCTTATTCATATCGATCAAGCGTCGACAAATCACATCGATCTGCCAGTGCGCCTCATTTTGTATCCGTGATGTAGCCACTGTTCGTATCCATCACTTTGTATCGATCGATACGAATCGAGCAGGGTGGCCGATGCGAATGGAGCGAGTTTTGTTGGTTCGAAAAACACATTACTGATCGACTCAAACAATACATTACTGATCGGCTCGAACAACATATTACCGATCGGTTCGAACAAAGCACGTGCATAGGGGAGACTCGGTCAATTAGGCATGAACTTCGGATGGATCCAAAAGTCAAGTGCCACGTCAACTTGCAGGCGCGTGCTCAACATCGATTCGAGCCGGTCGATATGAATATATCCATTCGAACTAAATAGCTTATCGAAAACTCGAATTTGCATCGATCATATCTCATAGTCCACATGTCCAAATGCCCCTAAATATTCACAGGAGCTTGCATACGACCTAAGGAATGTTCATGCCAAATTTCAACTCGATTTGATCAAATCTTAATCGGTACGAAATTGGTTCGTATCGATCATAGATCAAGCCAAAATCACCTGGGATCGATCGCGTGGGCCCACTCATGTGCCAGAAGAGATCTCTCGAGATTTGAGCGAGATATTTGCAGCCTCCCCCTATAAATAGCATCCTTGAGCCAACAGAAAAGGGATATTTTGATCCTACGACATCCAGACTCTGCCGAATTCACCATTGTATTCAACCTTCGCTGTTGTACTCGAAAGTTACTGCTATAATCTGCTGTAACTAGCAAGCAAAGTCAATAAAAGATTATCATTTGAAGTAGATGTAGGCCAGAGATAGCCGAACCACTATAAACCTTGTGTCTCTGTCTATTTCTTTCCATTTTAAGTTTGTTATTCTTAATTTTTATTCCCTACATTACCTAGATCTGTGATCTATGATTATATACTACTGATTTGTGTTCATACACTGGTGCTTTCATGATATTTAAGGTTTGTGGCCAATTTTGGCCCAAACAGTCATCTTGTGTACATGTTCGACCTTATGTAGTATCTTATATTGAGATTAGACTCCTTTAGTATACATGCTCATTTTGAGATGTGGTAATCGTGTATGTGTAGGTTACATTATGTATCTATTATGTGTTGATTCTGACTTGTATATGTTATATTCCATTGTGACTGATCTGATATTTTGTGATCTGCATATTATATGTTGTTATGAATTTTTATTATATCAACCATAGTTTTGTTTTATGTCTAAATTGTATACGTTGATTCCACTATAAAAAGAATTGTATAGCATATTAATGGACGTGTTAATGCTCTCTTAAAGAAAAATTCACGAATGGTCGCTCCTATTACCCCTATTCTGTACATTACTAGACAATATTACTTTATAATATTCGTTGTTGTTGTGGGTCTCGGGGTAGGGCATCATAGCTTGGTATCAGCGAAGAGACCTATTCATATTGTACTTATATATTATTTACCCTAAACCAAAAGTAAAGATAAATTTGGTGTTCAATTAACAATTAACCAAAAATAATAAATAATTTATTATTTACTCTAAAGCAAAGAGTTGATTAAGAATTGTTTTAATGAAATCATCGTCTAATTAGAAAATACCATTCTATAAATTTGCTACAAGATGTTTAATGGTTATGATTATAAATTTGTCATTATATGTATTAACTAGAATATACATAAAGATATAAGTATCCCTCATTTTAAAAGAGGATTTTTGAAATATATATTTTTGAATGTTAAATTGCCCGTTGGGTGATTTAAGGATTTTGGTTGGGAAGTTTGGCCAACATACTCAATAGGATTCTTAAACATTCAAACGAGACAATTGACATACACTTTTAGTAAAATAAGTGTTTTGGAAATATAAAGATATCTCTATATTATAAAAAGAATATAAATATCAGTTAAGATAAATTATATGAGTAATAATTTAATAATGGGCTTAAATGCTTAATCATAGAGTTCGCTGAGAACAATGATGAGGCAATGTCATTTTTTATCAACACCGTAGCCAATGGTTAAGGCGATTTGTTCAGAATAAATAGAGAGGTAACATTATGAGTTATTTAGAACATTTGGATAAAATTTTAAGATTTGTTCTAGAAAAATTGAATTTGATACAATGCTTCTGTTAAGCCATGAAGGAACCATTACAATCTAAGTAAAAAAACACATGTGCAATTCTTTAAATAGGCAGATCATCAAAAGTTAAATAGAAGCATATTTCTTTTACTTCAAATAATTGGAAGCAAATTTCATAAGCTTAGAAATAAGCTTATGTTAAATAATATTAAAATTAGAGATACCATTTCTAACGATATATAGAAATACTAAAGGAAATTTAATGTATTCCTAAAAAGGGCCGAGAGACTTGATAATAATCCATGAGATATATATACACACATACACACACACACACACCGAGTATATGTAGATGTATTGATTCTATATTAAATTAAGCAATGCCTAAGATTTCAAATTAGAACAATTAAAATTTGTAAAGTGTGTTGAAATTTCAAAAGATGAGATATTGTAAATGAATAATCCAAGGGTAAGAATAAGACTATACTTATATGTTGGGTTTTATCCAATATATACAATGTTGAAATAATATAAAACCCATCTAAAATTTTGGAAAAATATAAAATCAACCATTTGAAAGGATAAATCTCGTCAATGAATTCCTTTGGTTTTTTACCGTATAATAAGTAACAATAATAGAGCTATAAAGGACTTAATTGTGAAAACCTCTTTTGGAAATGTAATTAAATTACATGAATTCTTTAGAATGAGTTATAAATTTGAAATTTTCTAACTAAAACAAAATAAGTTTTTCTATAAGGAGTTTGAAAGTAAATAAGCGTAGATAATGTATTTGAGAAACCATTTCTTATATGGAAATATATAGTTATTTGCATTCAAACAATAAATTCTTGTTGGATTTTATTAAACTTAGCCTTTGGCTATTTAAATGCTATTATGGCAAATTTGTGCCACTTTTTGGATTTTGAGAAAACCTTTTGAAACAAATATTTTGAAAACCTTAACTCTATAAAATGGGGAATACTAATGATCAACTAAGTGTTATTCATTGGTTTAAATGCTTTTAAGTAACGCTTCATTGAATATGGTATAACACATTGAATAGATTGTTTGAGTGGAGTTTACAAACCCATTAGTGAATACTTGAATTTCACCAGGTATTATGGGATGCTTGGGTTAAATCCTTGTGATTGCCTTTTGAATAGTACTTAACAATTTAGGGTTATATTCTCCTTTTGTTTTTGACATGAGGCTGATAGATCCTTAAGAGGATATGATTCAGTTTTTATGGTGAGGTCCAGAATGAGTGAGATTTTCTAGCTTTTAGTAAATACTTGAATTTCACCATATGTATATGACATTTTGGTTAAGTTCTTGTGATTACTAAGAGTGATAGTATTTGGTACTTTAGAATTAACTCTCTTTTGGTGTTTGGCTGGGGTCGATAGATCCTTACGAAGTATATTCTTGGATTTTATACACGATCCTTATGATCGGATTATACTTTATTTTCCTGAACTTTGAAAGAATATAATCCATAAAAGGGTTCTGTGATAAGTTAAAATTTCATTATGAATCAAGAAGTTATATCAAGGAGAAATCTTAGAATTAATCCAAAACTTTTCAATAGGATTAATTAAGCAATATTTTAAAATATTAGGATTAATAAGTATTTTAATTAGAGAAAAAACTTTTAATAAATTGAGATTTGGCAACTAAGTTTAAAAGCTTATTTTGGAAATTTACAATTAAGTGCCTATTTTGAGATATAACTTTTATTGTAGCCGAGGTTGGAAACTGCAAAACTATAATCCATTAAAAAAATTAAAGATTTTTGAAAATTTTAAAATTCATATAATTATTTGAGTTATCTCAAATAAATGATTTGTAAAACCTCATCTAGTGAGAAAAATTAGATTGAAAACTCCTAGTGACTTGAGTGTAGATATAAATCTTAGAAATCTACCTTATGATTACATTCTTGACTTCAGTAGCACTAGAAATCATTTTGTAAGATCTTTGAAATTTTTGTTGGAAATCAAATCTTTATTCGTGTTTCTTTCTTGTTGGATGACTAATATTTCAGTTAATTTAGATATTGACTTGTTGATATTTAGGAACCTACCCAACCATTGTGTGTGATAACTTTATTTCTTATTGAGCTTTCTTGCTTGTCCAGTTCACTGGTATTTGCAGTGTCCCTCATGTGTTTCATCCTTGGAAACACTAGCAATCCTGATTCTATTCTTGGGAATAGAATCCTTGTTGTGCTTGAGAACTCACCGAGCGAATTCATCCTATATATTTTCTTGAGTTACTATTGAGGAGTCTCTTGCTCTGAGTTATCCCTCGATTATAACTCAGTCTCCCTCGTGCATATCCATTCTTCGTAGTTTGTTATAGATTTTTTCCTTAAGAAAATTATAGGGATGCAATTTTTGTAAGAAGGGGAGTTTGTAACAGCGTTGGTGGAGATTACCTAACATTAAATCTAAAATATTATTTAGGATTATCTTAATTTATTTTAAAACAAATTCGGGAAATTAATTGTTAATTATCAAATTGAAATAGATTTGGGATTAATCAAATTGGATATTTCATAAACATCCTTTTATATAACTTAAATATTATAGTTATTAATATAAGAATAATATGGTGACAAATTAGAATTCAATGAATTATATGAAAAATAATTTTATTATTAAAATGAGAATAGAGATATTACATCCACTTTTTTATTTGAATAGAAATTGGTGACGGCTTTTTTCTGTTTGTAATTATATTTTTAAAAAATGTAGTAAATATAATAAAAATATTAATATTGATATTTATTGTTAAAAAGGAGATTTTTTGCAATGAATACATTATTTTATCTAAGTAATAATAGTAACTTTTATTTGCAAAAGTTTTTTTTGACTTTGTTTTAATACATTTTCAAAATCGATAAAATTGTGACTTTTGTTATTTTGGCGTTTATCAAAATATTGTGAAATCATAACTAAATGAAATTGTTAAAATGTAAAATAATGGTTTGTAAATAAGATATTTCAATATCGGTAAGAATGAGAACTTTTGCTTGTTAATTATTGTTGGAAAATTTAGATAAAACAATGTTTTATCTAATGATGGAACAAGTATATTAGTAACACTTTTCTCATAGAAAAGAATTAGCAACACTTTGCTTATTGGGTTCAATAAAAAAACTTCTTCGTCTAAGTGGAGGAAATAAAGATGTGAAACAAAGTATGTATATTCTCATTCTCATTCATAATCCTCTAACGGGAAAATCAAAATGCTCTTAAGTCCCAAAACCTGAGATCATAATTGCCCAAAATTCAAGTTGAAGACAAAGAGGCTTTTGATTAATAAATAAAAAAATCATAGCAAAGTAATCTATCCCACTTTATCTTGCATTTGTTAGGGTTTAATTTCAATTATTACCTCTTGATTGTAATTTTATTTGCCTATTTTCTAAGAATAAACTAGGGTTATCTGCTGAAGTCATTGGCCTAAGGGAATCCAGGTTCGTGCCATTAAGTTGAGTTGTTATTGGCGAGTTTACCTCACACTTCAGGACTATGAATGATGAAAAGTTTCTATTTCATTATTTGATTGTGCCTATGTTGAAATGGCTCTCAATTGGTAGTAATATTTACATATTTTGTTATTTCATTCATTATTTTGCTAAAACCCACATCCTATGATCATGATTTGTATCAAATTGTACATATTTGGTTGCATGCATGATAGCTTATTCAATCTAGCCGATGTATAGGTTCAACTTAGATAAGAAAACACTACAAAGGGCAATCGGAGCACCATCGGTGCCATTTGGGACTCTACCCAGGCGTGTCAACCGGTGCATCGGTCACCATAACTAATGGACTGGTCATGACCTGCGCTGAAACACAAGTCACACCGTTTCAGACAACCTATGTGATTGATTTGGATGTACTTTTCTATGACGATTTCAATGCTATTTCTAGATTTTTAATTTGTGAATTTATTAATTCATCTTAGAGTTTATTATACCATGGAATTTCTCTATGGGTCTATGACATAACACACAACTTCCTTCGCGCATTATCAACTAGAGTTCCCAAAAGAATGATTTCAATCTAAATCATTTTAAGTATGAATATATATTTTCTATAAAATATATTTGGAACATTTATATATATATAATATAATTAGTTATAATAATAATGACTTTAAAGGTGATTTGGAGCGATAGTTTAATATTGTATCAATATATTATATATTCGAGTTTATAAAAAAAAATATTTTCAAGAGAGATTCAAAGTAAATTATTTTATAAAATTGCACGACATCGATCGAATGAGAAATCGATTTAAACGGATTAATAAAATCAATGGTATAAAATGCTCGTGCTTATTTTTCCGATTAATTCCCAAACTTGTTCGATTGGGCCATTTATACACGCGAGTGGAGTTTAAGAACTTACAATAAATTTTATTTACAATTAATGACTATATTTCAATATGAGCTAAAAATTATATATAGTTATATTTCAATGTGAATATTATGAATATTCATCATGAAATAAAATTATAACGTGGTATTCATTTTCAAAACAAAAGTGGTGCATCGAAAAATATTGAAATATCTAAAATTATTTACAATTATTTTGAAGTTATAAACTGAGCCATAGTTTTGAGAAATAAATTTTATTATATGACTATGAATCATATGACACTAGTTAATTATATCCCAAACAATTATGGGCTATACACCCACTTAGTGGAAGCATCATAAGAGGTGATGAACTCTTCAGATTTGTAACATCCTAATTTTTATAAAAATTAAAATTAGTAATTAATATATATTTTGGAATTAAATTGAAAATTAATTTGAAAATTTCAAAACAAATAAAATAAGTGTTAATTTGTATATATGTATATAAATAAAATTGTAGTTGCATTTGAGTTTAAAGTTTAAAATAATAAATATTTTAGAATTATTAGAATTTAAAATATATATGTATGTGTATATATATATGAGTAGATTTGAATTTGACTTTGAATTTGAATTTAAATTTGAATTTGAATTTAAAATTTAAATCAACGCCTTAGTGAAATAATTTGGATTTAAATATATAAATGTATATGAAATTTATTTAATGTGTAATTAGCTTTAAAACATTTTTTCTTTCAAATAGTATATAATAATATAAAGTAAATGTCTTTACAAAATGGAAAATATAAATTGAAAATCAATGTAAAATGTAAAAAGGCAAGTGTTTAATTTATAAAGCATAAGTTAAACAAGTGTTAGATTTTAAATGAATAAGATTAACAAGTGTAATCCATGAAGCAAGGAAATTAACAAGTGTCATTTTCTTTGATTTTTATTTTTTTGAAAATGAATAAAAATAAGAAACAAGGTTATAAACACAACATTTCCCTCTTTATCATCTCTTTATTCATTTTTAAAGAAAACAAAAGTCTATATAAACTTTCTCAAACCAAAAAAAGAAAAAATCCATCAAACAAATTTAAAAACAAATCAAGCAAATTATTTCAAAAAACCCAGGAAAATCAAAATCAAACCTGGGATTCAGCAAAGCAGTTAAACAAATTCAAGATTAAAAGCGACAAGGGTTTCCAGTTCAAATCAAAGCAAGGATTTCAGCAAATTCAAAGTTTTAACTCTGCAATCAAGCTATTTAACATCAAGTTTTCAAATCCAAGATCAAATTCAAAGATTATTTCCAGTTTTAAAAATCAATCTCAATTTCTAGAATTTCTTCTCTGTTTCAAAATACCCAAGTGAGTAAAGTTTTGATCACTTGATCTATAATATGTTGTTTTGTGAAGTAAAGCCGTGCAAATGATTTGAATATGTGAAAATATGTTGTATGTATACAAAAATGTATATACATAGGTGCGCAAGTTTGAGTTACAGGCATATTTGCCTCTTTTGTTTCCAGGTTTCCAAAACCCTTTAAAAAATTCGTTTGCTCCTTCCCTGATTCTTGTTAGGCTTTAGGATTCAAACAAAATTTGTTTTTTAAACATGTTTTGAGTTTTAAAAATGAATTCAAGCAAAATGAATTAAAGTTTTTTTGGAAATAGGAAAATACAGGTAAAATTCAAATGTGTTAAAATTCAAACATCATGAATTCTAGTTTCAAGTATACCATCTGAAATGTTTTCTAAAATAATGATTTTTGAAAGAAAAATCAATATTCTTAATGAAGTGTCGGCCAAGAACTTGAGGGTTGAATGATATTGGGTTTAAGGGGAAATTCTGGTGATCGACGATCGAAGAGGTCTCGGGATCGTAGCTGTAGGTAGCCATGGGATGGTCGAGCTTGGGAAAAATGATCAGGAAAATTCCTGATCATCAAGGTGGCCGAACGCTGTTCATCTAGGGTTTAAGCTCGTGTTTTGTATTGGTCGGAATTCTTATTCTTGCGTTGTTCTCAGTTGACCGGAGTTGATCGCACTGGTGGGGAGAGTAGTGCAAAGTCTGGATGAAGCTTCGGTCAAATTTACGTGGCCTCTAGTGGCCTGAGATGGCAAGGCGAATGGTTTTCTAGTGATCAACTGTTGTTCCAATCTGGGTTAAATGGCAGAATCTCGAATTCGTCAACGAGTTGGGTTGCTGGGTGGTCTTGAGGATTGGGAGGGTCATTGTCGATGTGTGGAAGGTCGGGGCTTGGATCGTAGGTGGCCGGAGCTTTGGTGCATGTGTACACGCCATTAGGTTGTGTAAGTTGCCTGAAATGAAGAAGAAAGGGATGACTTGAAGTGATCTTCCGGAAGACTAGGTGCAGGCTCGAGTATTTGTTCGAGTGTTTTTGTGTTGTACCGGGCTTTTTTCTAAAATTTTAACAAATTTTAAAGTTGAAAAGTGACTCGGATTGGTTTGAGGAAAGACTTGAAGCAGATGGCTTTTTGACTCGGGTGATGCTCGGGGAGATCTCGGGTTCGATCTAAAAGCAAGTTTTTCAACTTTAAACCAAATTCAAATTTTAAACATTTTAACTCATCCTTTAATTAATCGTTTTGATTCAAGTTTAAAGTTAGTGAAGAAGTAATTAAGTTTTATCTAACTATGTGATCACCATTTATAAATTAATTCTTAAAACTATTTTAAAATAAATAATAAAATTAAAAAGTTAATTATAAGAAATGTTTTTAAATCATTAATTAACCTAAATATCTTGAGTTAATTTATGTGTAAATGTTAACTAATTACAAGGATTGTTAATTAAAGTTTTTAATGATAATTAAGTGATTAATTAAATTAAATAATTTGTATTTACTTAATAATTAAAGAATAGTTACTTCACTAAAGGTTAACTAATTATATAATTAAAGTTAATTAATTATTGATTTAAGTTAATTAATTTATAGTTAAAGATTAATTAATTAAGGAATAATTAATTAATGAAGGTAATTAAGATTTAATTAATTAAGATTTAAGGATTTATTTATTAATAATTAAGAATAATTAATCATTAACTAAAGACAATTAACGAAAATAATTATGTGATTAGTTAATTATAATCACATTGCTAATTCATCTTACTTATAGATGATTGATTATTATTGAATGCGTTGAATTGATTGATACTACTTTTATGTGATTGTGATACTTTGTGATGTGAATTGCTCTGAATTGAACTGTGATATCTGTGATTTGTTTCTGTGTGAATATGAAAACTCCTTGGCCTGTAAAATGGCATTTGAATTTTGATGCGACAGGGAGTCCGATTCCAGTTTGTTATCCAAAATCCACATTGAACCTTGATGATGAATCTTTGTGATTGATATATCCACATGTTTTTAAAGTAAGCGCTCACTATTCGATCTAGCCGGGAGAGGACTTTGTGTTATATAACCCATTCTGAATAGTGATACGACGAAATGGATAGCAATTGAAGACGGTGGTCATGACCGGGTATCTTCGAGAACGATAGGATAACCTATCGAATGACTCTGCACCGAGTTGCTCCGGTATAGAGATCTCCATATGTGATGGAGAGTCCGATCTGGATTGTGGATGCCCGAATTGCAAGGGCTTCTTCCTTTATTACACGAAGTGCCTTTGGTTCCGTTCGAACCAAGAATGGACTTGTATGGTTGTATGTATGACATTAGACTTTGAAATATAAAGTTGATCTCTATCAATTACATTTCTGTTTGGTGGCGGAGAATTTATTCACTTAGCTTAACCCCCTTCTCTGAGACGTACGAGCTCAGAGGTAATGTAGTTGATGGTTATCAGTGTTATACTCCCAATTCAGTAGTGTGGCATATTGAGTGCTGCTGAGTGTTGTTGATCAAAGCATGGCTTTTGTGTAAAGCATAGCTTTGTGGACGAGACCTCGTCGGACCTCACAACCCGAAAATGGTCGAAACAAGAAGAACGTAGCAATGTTATGAGGGTCGCGCCCTTTAGGGTATGTCCATTTCCTTCTGGAAAAAGGTGGTATCATGGTATAGAGCCTAGATATTTAACCTATGTGGTTGTTGCAAATTTATTACTTTGTGGTTGTTGCTTGTGGTTGAGGGCTGTCGGATAAAGGTTGGTAACGACCGAGGGATGGCATATTCGTATAGTAGTTACCTAGTTACAGAGGTAACTCGGCCTTGTGTTGGCAGAGAGCTGGTTAAGTTCTCGGGGCGTCCCTCCAGAGGCGTACCCATATGGCAGAGGAAGTTCCTTAGCCTGACCATTTGTTGGAAATCCAATCACCAATACACACCTTGTACGGTTTTGGTTGTATAACCTGCCATTTACTTACGGTGGTGACCCACTGTTTAAATGGTAGCTATAGTAGGTATACCATAATGGTGGTATGCTGGCTAAGATTAATATTATACTTTTGAAATGTTTTTCTACACTATGCACTAGTAATAATATCAAAGAATTTTCTCATATCAAGCACGTTTTACTATCATAAGAAGAAATCTCCTCCAATTGTGTGATTACATTGTGTGTGTGGTGGGAGGTCTTATGGTAGCTTCATTTTCTAAAAGCATATCGGATTTCTTTTATAAATTGTTTTTGTACAAACAACTGTTTTTGTTTACTCATACCGGTCACATGACTGACTCGGAGTTTAATGTTATCTTCCTAAACTCTGGGTGCCCATAATTTCCACACAGGCAGCCTAGAAGCAGGTTATCCTTATTTTAGGGCTAGCATGGACTTAGAAGTCTTTTGGAAGCTATCGGATTTTGGAAGCTTTGGTGTTGGAAACCTTTCGGAAGCTTTGAAGTTTTTGGAAGGTGGTGCTTAGTTTGGATTCTCGCTCTTTCTTTTTGAAGACACTGTTATTGTTCCGCTGTGGTGTTATCATCCTGTTATTATATCTTGCGTATATCACTCTGATATTGGTGTTCAACCATTGTAATCAAATATTGTATCAGTGTTGTGAATGTGATTCATTTTGTTTCTGCTGTTTATATTCATCTAATGTTGTTATAAGCTCCATCCGAACCGGAGTTCAATGTTGAATCTTCGGCAGTCGAATACCAATGAGGTATTTGATGTCGATTTTTGAACGCTTGATTTCAGGTCGTAATAAGTGGTATTAGAGCTAAAGGTTGAGTAAGAACTTTAGCTATGGAGTATAACACATTAGGTGGATCATTAGAGATAGGGTTATAAATACTAGAATGAGTATATCCCTAAGATATCTCGTCTGTATGGTCTAAATCAAGTTTTCTTACTATTTACATATAGTGAGAATGAGTACTAGAAGAGGACGAGGTAGTAGACGAGGAAATACCACTTCAAATGGTCAAGTCCTTGCAACAATTGAAGCAGCTATTCCCACTCAACCTTAGCCGAATCTGGCTAATTTATATAAAAGTTTTTCCAGACTTGGTGGAAAGCCGTTCACAGGCAAGGAGTCTATTGTTGAAGCACAAGCCTGGATCAGATCATGTGAAAGAATTTTTAGAGGGTTGAAGTTAGAAGATGATCAAATGCAATTGATAGCTTCTTGGAAACTCCAAGAGGAAGCTCTAGCTTGGTGGGAGACGGTTACAGTGAATGAGCCAGAAAATGAGTTCACTTGGAATCGCTTCAAGAAGTGTTTGAGAAACACTATATGTCGTCTGCTGGTATCTCCAGAATGTACCAGGAGTTTATGGACTTGAAGCAGGGAAGCTTATCATTCGAAGATTATTTGAATAAGTTCATCGAGTTATCTCGGTTTGGTATGGAGCTGTGAACACCCCCGGAAGAAAAATGAAAGGTTTATTCGTGGAATGAACAGGAAATTCCATTAGAGAATGACTGCCCATGTGAAAGAATCATTTTCTGATTTGATCGATATGGGTTACAGATACCCTACTCTGGACAAGCAGGAAGTTCTGTAAGAGAAAGGAAGTTCAAGCAATCCGAATTGGAAGAAAAGGAAGTTCGGAGGGAAGAAACCATGGAAAGGCAAGGAGAAGAACAATAATCAAGAGGATAAGGCAAGAGACGTTACTTGTTTTAATTGTTTGGAAAAGGGCCATTACTCGAGTAGATGTATGAAGCCTAAGAAACATGGAAAGACGGATCAATCTATACAGACAAGACCTAGGCAATGAATCAACTGTTGGAGACCAGGACACGAAGTTAAAGATTGCCCAGAAATGAAGAAAGCTCAAGTAGCGAACGTGTATGTGATCGAAGATAAACATTCAACCTCTAAAGCGGATAAAGGAAAAGGAGTTTTAGAAGGTAACCTTATTATTTATGATAAAGCTGTTAGAGTTTTGTTTGACACGGGAGCCACACATAGCTTTATCTCCCAACAAACCGTAAATGAATTAAAATTTAAACCTGAATTTGTCGACGAGTCCATTTGCGTAAAGAATCTAGTTTGTGGCCCTGCGAACCTTTGTCTACGTTGTAGAGACGTTCCTATCTCATATTCTTGTCAACAATTTCCAATCGGTCTCTTTGTCCTTGATTTTAATGAATTTGAAATCTTAGTTAGAATGGATTGGCTAATGAAATACCAAGCCAAATTAGATTGTAACAATCGAACATTTTTTGTCAAAACAAAACTTGGGAATCTCATTATGATTTCTTGTGAACACCCTAGTCCAAAAAGGGATAAGTTGATGTATACTTTGGAATATCCCGAACCTAGTCTGGAGGCCATACCTATTGTCCGGGAATTTCCAGACGTGTTCAAAGAAGTTAAATCTTTGCCTCCACACACAGAAATTGAATTCAGAATTGACTTGGTTCCAAATTCTTGTCCTGTTGTTCATGCAAGCCGTAGGATGGCACCTAGGGAAAGAATAGTGTTAGTAAAGCAAACCTGAGATTTGCTAGAGAAAGGATTAATACGTCCTAGTGTTTCCGATTGGGGTTCAACCACGGTATTCGTCGCTAGGTCTGACGGATACTTGAGATTGTGCGTGGACTACCGCGATCTAAATCAACTAACTCTCAAAAGAAAATTTCCATTGTCTAGGATCGATGATCTTTTCGATCAACTACACGACGCTCGATTCAATTCAAAGGTGGATCTAGCTCAAGGATTCCATCAACTAAGAATTGCAGAAGACTGTGTTCACTTGACTACTTTCAGGGGTCCAGATACATTCTATGGATGGTTAGTCATGCCTTTTGGACTAACCAATGCTCATGCATACTTCGTGGCTTAATGACCCGTGTGTTTCTAGAAGTATTGAACAAATTCGTTCTTGTGTTTATTGACTATATTTTGATCTATTCCAAAACCGAAGAAGAACGTGCTGAGCATCTAAGGATTATTTTAGAAATATTGAGGAAGAACATTCTATTTGCCAAATTTTCTAAGTGTCACTTTGGGTCAAGGAAGTGAGGTTTCTCGACCACATTGTTAATGAAGAGGGAATTTCTGTAGATCCTTGCAAGGTTTCCGCTATTCTTGACTGGAAGAAACCCACTAGTCCAAAAGAAGTTCGAAGTCTTCTGCGTTTAGCGGGATACTACAGAAAATTTGCCCAAGATTTTTCTAAGATAGCTAGTCCGTTGACTAAGCTAACCATGAAGAATGCTAAGTTTGATTGGACTTTGAAATGCGATGAAGTGTTACAGGAGTTAAAGAGGAGATTAACTCCTGCTCCCATTCATGCTATTATTAAGGGGAATCAAGGTTTATCTGTTTATACAGATGCTTATGGTGATGGTGTGAGTGAGGTGCTAATGCAAAATGGTAAAGTAATTGCCTACGCGAGTAGACAATTGCATCCATACGAGAAAATTTACCCAACCCACGATCTCGAGCTTCTAGCTCTTATTTTCGCTTTAAAATCTGGCATCACTATCTTCTGGATAAGATTCTCTTTCAGTTTTCCTAACCATTTAAAATTCAACTTAACTTAAAGTATATACTTAATAAATCCTGCTTGTTTTAGGTGAAAAATTCGAATTATTCACCGATCATAAATCTTTGAAGTATTTATTTACGCAGAAGGATTTAAATTTGAGGCAACAACGCTGGTTAGAATTTCAAGCGTCTTATGACCTAGATATTCTGTATACGCTTGGAAAAGCCAATGTAGTTGCCGGTACTTTAAGTAGAAATCACGCTATTCTTACCCATCTTGTCATCACTCCTACTCTTCTTAAGAAGATTGCAAGACAGCAGATAGAAGACAAGTTTATTCAAGAAATGTACAGGAGAATTCGTCATGCTGAAGATACCAGTTTTGAAGTTGATAATAGAGGAATTATAAGACTGAAAGGCAGGTTGCGTATTCCAGATATCCCTGATCTGAAACGTCAAGTTTTAGACAAGTGTCACAAGTCTAAACTCAGTATCCATCTAGGAGTTAATAAGATGTACAGAGATATCAAAAGAACTTTCTGGTGGAAAACAATCAAAAGGGATATATTTATTTATGTCAGTCATTGTGCTACTTGTCAACAAATCAAAAGTGATCAGAAGAAGATGGCGGGTTTACTCCAACCATTTGAGGTACCTAAGTGGAAATGGGATCAAGTGTCTATGGATTTCATAGACGAGTTACCAGATACTCAAAAGGGGAGTGAAGCAATTTGGGTTATTGTGGATCGGTTGACTAAGACAGCCCACTTTATCCCTGTAAAATCTACCCGGACAGCAGCAAGTTTAGCTAAATTATATGTGAAAGAGATTGCTCGTCTCCATGGTATATCCAGCAGTATAGTGAGTGATCGTGACCCGATCTTCACTAGTAGATTTTGGGAGGCTTTTCAAGCCGCATTGGGAACCAAACTGAACTTCAACACTGCTTATCACCCGCAGTCTGATGGGCAGGCTTAAAGGATTAATCGAATCTTAGATGGCCTTTTGCGTGCTGGTATTCTTGACTTTGGTGGTTCATGGGAGGACCATTAGCATATGGTTGAATTCTCATATAATAATAGCTATCAAGCCGGTATCGAAATGGCTCCTTTTGAGGCTTTATATGGTCGTCCGTGTTGATTACCTGCATGTTTGATCGAGTTAGTCATAGACTAGTCTTTGGACCAGATATGATTAAAGAAGCTACTGAAAAAGTTGATTTAATTTGAAAGAAATTGAAAGCGGCTTAAAGTCGCCTGAAGAGTTATGCTGATCTCAGAAGAAGGGATTTAGATTTCCAGGTTGGAGATTCTGTTTTCCTAAAAGTTTCTCCAATGCATGGTGGGTTGAGGTTTGGAAAAACTTGTAAACTAGCACCGCGATATATTGGTCCTTTTCCTATATTGGAAAGGATCGGTACTTTGGCATATCGAGTGCAGTTACCCAATTGGTTGTCTGGCGTGCATGATGTGTTTCATGTTTCTCACCTTTGAAAATATGTGCACAGACCACACAGTATCATTGAAGAAGCCACTCAGCAGGATTTGGAGATCACACCAAATCTGGCTGTTAAAAGAGAACCGTTAAAGATCATTAATCGTGATGAAAAGCAATTGAGGAATAAAGTTGTGAAACTGGTTACAGTGCAATGGAGTGGTGATCCAAATGTCTGTACTAAGGAAACATAGAACAACTTGCAGAAGGCCTATCCCAATTGTAGAGTAGATATTTCGGCTTAATCTGGTAAGCCATTCTCTATTTTTTCTCTGTGTTCATATATTCTTTGTTTGTTTCTCTCTCTTTCAAATTTCGAGGATGAAATTTTCTTAAAGGGGGAAATCTATAACATCCTAATTTTTATAAAAATTAAAATTAGTAATTAATATAGATTTTGGAATTAATTTGAAAATTTCAAAACAAATAAAAATAGTGTTAATTTGTATATATGTATATAAATAAAATTGGAATTACATTTGAGTTTAAAGTTAAAATAATAAACGTTTTAGAATTATTTGAATTTAAAATATATATGCACACACACACACACACACACACACACACACACATATATATGAGTAGATTTGAATTTGTCTTTGAATTTGAATTTAAATTCGAAGTTGAATTTAAAATTTAAATAAATGCCTTAGTGAAATAATTTAGATTTAAATATATATATGTAATTTATTTAATGTGTAATTAGCTTTAAAACAATTTTTTCTTTTAAATAGTATTTAATAATATAAAGTAAATGTCTTTATAAAATGGAAAATATAAATTAAAAATCGATGTAAAATGTAAAAAGACAAGTGTTTAATTTATAAAGCATAAGTTAAACAAGTGTTAGATTTTAAATGAATAAGACTAAAATGTGTAATCCGTGAAGCAAGGAAATTAAGAAGTGTCATTTTCTTTTATTTTTATTTTTTTGAAAATGAATAAAAATAAGAAACAAGGTTATAAACACAACATTCCCCTCTTTATCATCTCTTTATTCATTTTCAAAGAAAACAAAGCCTATATAAAATTTCTCAAACCAGAAAAAGAAAAAAAATCATCAAAAAAATTTAAAAACAAATCAAGCAAACTATTTCAAAAAACCCAAGAAAATCAAAATCAAACCTAGGATTCAGTAAAACAGTGAAACAAATTCAAGATTAAAAGCAATAAGGGTTTCCAGTTCAAATCAAAGCAAGGATTTCAGCAAATTCAAAGTTTAAACTCAGCAATCAAGCAATTCAACATCAAATTTTAAAATCCAAGATCAAATTCAAATGTCATTTCCAATTTTAAAAATCAAACTCAATTTCCAGAATTTCTTCTATGTTCCAAAATACCTAGGTGAGTAAACTTTTAATCACTTGATCTATAATATGTTGTTTTGTGAAGTAAAGCTGTGCAAATGATTTGAATATGTGAAAATATGTTGTATGTATACAAAAATGTGTATACATAGGTGTGCATGTTTGAGTTACAGGCATATTTGCCTCTATTATTTCCAGGTTTCCAAAACCTGTTAAAAAATTCGATTGCTCCCTCCCTGATTCTTGTTAGGCTTTAGGATTCAAATAAATTGTTTGTTTAAACATGTTTTATGTTTTAAAAATGAATTCAAGCAAAATGAATTAATTTTTCTTCTTCTGGAAATTGGAAAATGTAGGCAAAATTCAAAATGTGTTAAAATTCAAACATCATGAATTCTAGTTTCAGGTATACCATTTGAAATGTTTTTAAAAATAATGATTTTTGAAA